>OV702289.1:435810661-437060661 GCA_916181665.1 Avena sativa
TAAAATTTGAGAATGAAGCCCATGGAGCATAGCCTAGGGAGTATAACCCACATAGAGCAGCCTATATAGAATAGCCAAACTCTTTTTATTTCGGCCTTTTGGGCATTACCCCCCACCTTTCAAAATAAATAAAAAACTCTGCCTACCCATGTTTTTAACAAAATACTCCATTATGTGGTATTTTATAAATCGAGATGCTGGGAGTGCTACCCTTTTATATTTTAAAAGAGATAAACATAGACACAAAATATTTTTAAGAAGACTAATATATAAATTGCAGTACTAATAAAAGTTTAATGAAATTTATTCTATAAATATCTTTGTTGTAGTGGCAACACACTCAGTTTACGTTTAATTGATTTGAAGGTCTTTTGTTCGAATCGTATCTTGGGTTTACATTTTTTTCTTCTAGCAATATCCCATTACAGAGAGGCTGACATCACGGACCCACTAGCATGCAGCGTCTCTGGAGTTTGTTTTGAGGGTGGGTTCAAAAAAAAGTTTAAATACTTTTATTGAGAGGCTCGCATTGGGGATCCACCAGATAGAACATACAAGGCTGCATCAGGGACCCACAAGCCAGAACATGCCAGAGAGGCTGACATAAGGGCCCCAGCAGTAAGATCATACACGGCTGCCACGGTGAAAACAACGGATGCGGCCAAAAAAAGTCCATCATACACACGTTGCACTTACAGACAAGCTGACATGTCGGACCTAGCAGGACCAAGCAAAGCTCATGAAATTAGCCTATCAGCCCCAAGCATAGCCCAATACCTTCTAATTCAGCCTTTTCGTGGTCTTGTGGCCATCGACCATAGCCCATTCAATTTAGGAGTGAGCCCATGGAATATAATCCATGATGAATACGGCATCTGCCCCGAGTTAGCCCATAATCTTTTTAATTCCTCCTTTATGAGCATTTTTTCTACTCTAAGGCTGACATGTGGGACCCAAAAAAACAGTCCAACATACACATGTTTCTTTCAAACAGAGGCTATTAGCTGGGACACAGCATAGAAATGTTTCCTGCACAAAGGTGGTTGACATCTGGGACCCAGCAAGTTGCCAAGGTCAAAACAGTGGACATGGCCAAAAAAGTCCATCATACGCACATTTCATTTACAGAGAGGCTGATATGTGGGACCAAGAGCGCGACCTTATATAGATGCTACATCGAGCAACGTTGCTAGTTTGAAACAGGGAGGCGAGAGCGAGAAAATGTTCAGCATGCACATGTTTCTTGTAATGAGAGGCTGAAATGGGGGACCCAGCAGCATGAGAAAATGGCAGATTTGTCGAGCAACGCTATCTAGTTCGGAACAGGGTAGTGCTAGAGAAGAAAAAAATGCCATCATACCCACGATTCTTGTAATGTGAGGCTGACATAAGGGACCCACCAACCTGAATAAATGCCTGATGCAACGAGCAAAGCTATCAAGTTCGGAACACAAAGGGGTAACAGAGGGTAAAAAATCCATCATACACACGTTTCTTCTAACGAGAGGATGACATGTGGGGCCCAGCAGCATGATTAAACGGTAAATGCACCGAACAATGCTATCAAGTTCGGAACAGGGTAGCATGAGCGAAGGAAAAAATCCATCATACACACGTTTCTTCTAATGAGAGGATGACATATGGGGCTCAGGAGGTTGGTTAAACGGTAGATGCGTCGAGCAACGCTATCAACTTCGGAACAGGGTAGTGCTAGCGAAGGAAAAAATTCCATCATACACACGTTTCTTCTAATGAGAGGATGACATGTGGGTCCCAGGAGGTTGATTAAACGGTAGATGCATCGAGCAACGCTATCAACTTCGTAACAGGGTAGCGTGAGCGAAGGAAAAAATTCCATCATACACACGATCCTTTTAATGAGAGGCTGACATGTGGGACCTAGCATCCTGAACTAACGGCAGACGCATCGAGCAGCGTTATCGAGTTCAAGTCAGGGAGGCACGACCGAAAAGTATGGTCCTCTAGAGACACTGACCTCTAGGACCCACACGCCTCAAAAGACTTCGGCGAGTCAACATCGCGCGAGGAAATAAATATCTTGCTTCTGCCACGTGCTAGCCGAGCTTCCTCCATGTTTTTAGCGATCCGTCGTAGTAGAGGGCCGCGAAACTAGAAAAAAAGTTTTCCATCAGCCACGGCCTAGCTAAGAATTTCGTCACGGAATACGCGCCTTCTATGACGACCGTCGGGCCAAGTCATTGCGGAAGGAAACTTTTTTTGTAGTGGTAAATCTATACGAATAGTCGTGTCCACAGTCATGGACAGCTGGGAAGGTTGCTTTAGAGCGGTGCTGGTTTTGATTCAAAAAAGGGACTTCAGAAAAGCAAACGTTTTGGAAATGTTTTGACCATGGGATGGTCGGAAAGAAAGGAAATGAGTTTGGTCATAGGATGCCCGGAAGGAAGAAACAAATGGGTGACCTAATCCTAGTGTTTTTTTCCAAAACTTTTCAAAAGACTTTCAAAATGTTTTACAAAAGTTTTCAACAAAGATATGTAGATGTTGTATCTACAAGAGAAACTATTTTCGAAAAGAACCTCTCATGAAGCCCTCCTACTACCACAGCCATACTGCATATCCTTTGTTGTTATTATCCTAAGGTGGTTTGCGAGTACATTCAAAGTACTCACTAGCGTTATCCCTGGCTATTAACTTGGTGAGATTTCGAGAAGAAGGTGGTATCGACGACTATGCGAGCTAGGACGTTCTCCCAGTCAACTTCCTGTAGGTTAAGGCATGGCTCGGGCTCTATGCTTGAAGAAGTTCCACTGATATTGATTGATGTAGCCATAATGGCAATTAAGGTAAGTAATGGTTGTTTACTTTGATACTTGTCGGTTATATCTCATGACAAACTGATCATGGGATCATGTTGTATGCATAACAGGGATTCTTGAAGGATTAATCTGGGGGACCCACGCATCGCACCCATCCATTCAAATATCCCGTGCATCTATTCAAACATATTTCAAAATTTTTTAATGCAAAATTCCTCTTGTATCCCATCTACGAAAACAAGAACCCGAGGAGCACTGCAATAACAGAAGGATATAGGTGGTAAATTTACGTTCTCCCATGTGCATCACCCCATCGATGTTTCCCTGCCCTTCTTCAATAATTACCTGCCCACCCACACCGACCAACACTGACTCTTTGGACCCACCATGCAAGTGACCCACATGTCAATGACTCAGAATCAAGGGAAGCAGAGATTCCCATCACTTGCTATTCAAAATTCGTACATTTTTCACAAAACCGAGATAAAATCGTTAAAATCGGCGAACCTGGCTCTGAAGCTTGAAAATTCATGAAACTTGGGCATTATCCGTCGATTTTTTATACTTTGTGAGAAAATTTGTGCGGTGAGATTTTTAACCACATATGGTCTTTTTAGTTGCTTCACAACAAAAGCCATTGTTGTCAATTGCACAATTTAAAATAACTTCGAATTTAGATGCACCCTTTCTAAACATTGTTTGAAATGCCAATATGCAATTATGCACTGATCTACCAAACATGGACACCTAATTATAAACTATGGCAAACATATTACCATGACCTTTGTCATCTCGTTTGAAAGCCATGAATGTTCATACATGATACGCCATATTGTGAAACAAGTTTATTCAAAAGTTGTCATGTTTTAGAATACTTTTTCATGGAAACTAGGCAGTGCACATAACAAGATACGCTGCAAAAGAAAGGCAATGTATCAATTTACATATTTTTTATTTGGATTTTTCTTTCAAAAGGTCCCAAATTTGGTTGTATTAGCATTTGTATGAAGAATTTGAGGGGTTGTTTGGTTATGCTTATCTATCACGTTTAGCTTTATTTTATAAGCCACTTTTGATTTTGGATTTTGTCTTATACCATCATTCATCTATTCAGAGTAAAAGATAAAAAAAATAAAGCCAAAAACACCTTTGTGGCTTATAAGGCAAAAATCAAAAGCTAGAATTAGACCCCAACCAAACAATCCCTAAATCTCATGGAAGTCTTGGTGATTCTCCCTTATTTTAGTACTTGGGTACCTCCAATTGAATTTAACAAAAAATATGACCATGTAGGTATCATCGACTTGTAGATCAAATTTTTTGATACTTTCATTAAATTGCGGCAATACCATTCTATTCCACGAATATAACCATAATGTTTGAACATATTATTGAAATTTCACGAATAACTAAACCCTAAACTCTAAACCCTAACTAAGCAGCTATCATGCACTTATAGATCAAAATTCGAGATACTTTCATTAAATGGCAATAACACCATTATATTGCTTAAATATATATAAGCATATATATAAAGCTTGAATATTATTATTGAAAATTCCCTAAACCCTAAAACCCTAAACCCTAAATCATGTACCCTACCCTAAATACTGAACCTTAAACCCATAAACCCTAAAGCATAAAATCCTAAACCATCAACCCTAAACCCTAAACCCCTAAACCCTCAACCCAAAAACCCCGAACCCTAAACCCTAGGCTATATATATCTTGTGTGAAAACTGGTGCAGTGGGATTTTGAGAAATACTTATTTGTAGTTGCTTCACGACAAAATCCACTGTCATCGCTTCGAAAATTGAAAATAACTTCAACTTTGGAAGCTTCCTTTGTAAATAATATTTTAAATGTCAATACACACCAATCTATAAAATATGGACAAGTTATTATAAACTATAGAAAAATATGGCCATGACCTTGGTCATCTTGTTTGAAAGCCATGCATATTCATACATGATACGACATATATTGTATGACAAAATCAAAGACATTATTATTGATTGGAAAATTTAAAATAACTTCAAATATGGTAGATCTTTCTATAAACAATGTTTAAATGCCAATGTGCACCAATCTACTAAACATGGTTACATTATCATAAAGTATGTTAGCACATATGGCTTTGACATTGGTCATCTAGTTTTTGAAAGCCATTAATGTTCATACATGGTACGCCATATTGTGAAATAACTTGTTTCAACAGTTATCAAATTTGAAGATATTATTTTTTCATGGAAACTAGCTAGTGCACATAGTGAGACACCAAGAGAGAAAAGAATGGTTGTGTTTTGTTTTATATTTTGTTTATTTTTTAAAAATAGTCCAAATTTGGTGTCATTACATCCATATCAGAAAGTTGAATCTTTCAAAACTCTTGGTGGTTCTCCAATATTTCACTAATTTAGTACCTTTAAATTAATTTTAAAAATTTAAGAGCAAGCTATATCACAGAGACTTTGTAGTTTGAAATTAGACATACTTACTTTAAATTTCAAAAAATTCATTTTATTGCACAGATTTAGCTAGGAAGCTTGTAAATTCATGAAAGTAGGGCATTATCCATCAAATCTAGAATCTCCTTTTGTAAACATTACTTGAAATGCCAAGGTGCACCAATCTACCAAAGATGGACACATTTTTAAGCAAAGCTTGATTAGAGAAGATGCATCAATGTACGGAGTAGTACAAAACATGGACACGGTATCAGAAACTATGGCTGTGACCTTGGTCATCTTGTTTAAAAGCCTTGAATTAATGTTCATTAATTTCGTCAGATGTCTACAAATTCATTAAATGCTGGAAAGCATACATGTGTGTGGGTCTATCTAACAGGGACAACATCCCCAAGTGGGACTAGCGTACCTTAGAAGCTTCAACTTCAAAATTTTGGAAGAGCACTGAAATATCCCGCTAATCCATTCAAACGTGTAGCCCCAAAAATTATTTTATTGCACACAAATTTAGCCTGGAAGCTTGAAAGGGTGTATACATTGTGTGAAAAATGGGGGCTGTGGCATTTTGAGCCATCATCTTTGTAGTTGCTCCACAACAAAACACATTGTTGTCACTTGGAAATTCGAAACCAAACTTCAAATTTGGAACCAAACATATTGGTTGATTAGCCAAGATGCACCGATATACCAAATACGGACACGTCATCATAAACTATGGCCATGACCTTGGTCATCTTTTTTTGGACGATGGTCATCTCCTTAAAAACCTCGAATTGTTCGAAAAATTCAGCAAATTCTTAGAAACTCATTTAAATGCTGGAAAGCAACTCTCGCTGGAGTGTGGGTCTAGACGGTAACAGCGCATCTGAGCGGCCCCACATCGGAGTAGCGTATTCTAGAAACTTTGACCTCAAAATTTTGGTATGGCGCCCAAACATCGCACCCATCCCCTCAAATATCCCACGCATCCATTCAAACATACTTCACCTTTTTTTAGAATTCAAAATTCCTATTCTATCCCTACTCCGGAAACAAGAACCCGAGGAGCACTGCGATAACAGAGGGATATAGGTGGTGAATTTGCATTCTCCCACGTGCATCACCTCATCGATGTCTCCCTTCCTTTCTTCAATATTTACCTGTCTGCCCACTCCGACCTACACTGACTTTTTGGACCCACTATGCAAGTGACCCACATGTCAATGCCTCATAATTAAGACAAGTAGAGATTCCCATCACTTGTTGTTCAAAATTTGAACATTTTTCGCTAAACCGAGATAAAATCGTTAAAATCGGCGAACGTAGCTAGAAAATTGGTGCGGTGAGATTTTGAACCACATATGGTCTTTTTAGTTGCTTCACAACAAAAACCATCGTCATCACTTGCCAAATTTAAAATAACTTCAATTTTGGATGCACCCTTTGTAAACATTGTTTGAAATGCCAATATGCAGTTATGCACCGATCTACCAAACATGGACACCTTATCGTATACTATGGCAAACATATTACCATGACCTTAGTCATCTCATTTGAAAGACATGAATGTTCATACATAGCATCCAGGTGGTTAGTGACAGGCAAAATTGACAGACAAAATTGTATCATCAACTTGTAGATTAAATTTTGAGATACTTTCATTAAACACTACTGCAGAAAGGCTTATAGCATCCAGGTGGTTAGTGACAGGCAAAATTGTGCCGTCACTACTGTGTATTCCTAGCGACGGGCAAGAATAAACCTGTCACTAGTATGAAACATCAGTGGCATGCGTATAAACGTGACTATCACTAGTATTTTTTGTAAGGCCATCCGGATGAGAAAATATTTTAGTGATAGGTGCATGGGAATCCCCGTCAGTGAAAATGCTATAAGTAGTGACAGGCTAAATTTATGCCTGTCACTAGTTTTTTTTGGTGTGACGCGGTTCTAAATGATGCAAATTCGTAGTGACAGGCATTGTAAAGGGTTGTCACTGGTTTAAGGGCCGTTTATTTCTGCCAACTGACCCGACCAGATCGGCAACCTTATGCGTGCGGGCCGGAACACCCATGTTTCTGATCTGCTGGATTCTCGACAAACCAACGAAAACAAATCTATATCAATATAATATATATCTAGCTAGGCTAGCTCCCGATCGATCACAAGCCTAGACAGCCATATTTGGTCATAGTATGCAGGTTGCAAGTGGGTTGCTAATCTAAAGGTATAATTGACGCCCCCTCGTAAGGCACCTCACAGCGTTTTGAGCTTCTCATCCGTCGGATTAACCTCTCAGTAAATCTTGACCGTTTAACTTCTTTCACCGCGTCATATAAAATCCCAGTCGGTGAAACCCTATCCGCACTCGCTCTTGGTCCAGCCCCTGTCACCCCTCCCTCCCATCATGCGCGCCTCCTCCCCTTCCTGCCCGTCCTCCTCCTCCGTCTCTCCCATTGCGGTCGTCATTGCCACGGGCGTCCTCACCTGCCCGCCATCCCAACCCCATGTGCGCCCTCCATTGGGTCGATTCAGTGGCCAAGGAGGCGGAGGAGGAAGCCCTCCATGAAGCATGGCCGCCGCCCTACCTCCGCGGGCGCCCTTCCCTGGCCGCCATCGCCTCGCCCCCCACAGGCGTCCTCCCCTAGCTGCCGCTCCACCCCCCACATGATTCGTCCATGGGGCCAAGTCACTAGCCGAGGAGGCGGGCAAGGAAGCCCTCCATGGAGCCCCGGATTAGATGGTGGCGGACATGATGGAGCTCGGCACGTATGCCGCGAGGGACATGTTATTGTGACGAAGGGTGTGGACAGGGACATGTACACACCTATTCTGCTATTTTAGATTGTTTGATTTTGTTTTTCAAAGTAAACCATGCGTTTTATTTGCTGTTTTAGTGCAAGCAGTCCTACGTTTGCATTTAGAAATTTTTGGTCATTCAATGCTAATTTGGTACGGCATGCTATATTCATAAGGTTCCTTTTTTCAGTACTTGACCATTTGTATAGAGCTCCTCTTGATGTTTTATGCTTGCCTTTTTTTCATGTTCAATTTCATTGGAATTAAACCAGGCTGATTGAATAACTTTTTCTATTGAAAATTTTGGGCAGCAGTTCGCCGAGGAACAGATTGGACCAACGCTGTTGCGAGCTAGTGATGCCATCAAAAAAAATCCTTGCATCTACATGGATGTGACTGTCATTTGGTGTGTCAAATGCCGGCTTAAGCAGCTAAGACTTTAGAAATTATACAAGGCATCACACTTAGAGAAGGTTTTGCAGTTAAGACATGAAAAATAGGCATCGAGTGTTGAGCACATGTGCGCTTCGTATTTTATACAGTGATATTAATAGAATTACAATGCCTTATGAACGGTCTCACTAAATTTGTACTCTTACTCAGAAAAGAAAGATAGTTCAGAAGATGAGTATAATGAACCCGAACTTTATGTACTATGCTAATCTAGGAACACAGTTTAGTGAATCATACCTTTCTGTTTATATTGCTAGAATTTGCGTACCTCGAAATGCAATGCCGTTCAGTCTTGTTCACTTGACTCAGAGCTAGCTTTCTCCCTTTGCCATCTACACACATGTACCAGCGATAGAGTTTCTAAAACATATCTTATGCAGGTTTCACAGAATGGTACTGTCTATAGAAAAACAAACAGGTCCTTTGAAGTCGGTACGTTTGGCAGGTCAGGTTCTATTCTTCTTGATTCTGTGTCATCTCATGTCCTTGATTGTGGAACTGAAAAACGTCTAGCTGCTGCCCCCCCAAATGAGTCATTATTTTGAAGCACCTCTCACCGTCACATAGCTCAGATGGGATATTAGTAAACTTATCACTTAGGTAATGGTACTGTCTTACTGTCAAGAAAGCTTCTGTTGATTATACGTCTATATATGAGTTATCCCTAGAGCTAGAAAAGTTCCTGAAATTTGGTCACCATGGTTTATGTAGAGATTCATAAAATCACTTAAACATATCTTATGCAGGCTTCCATATACTGCAAGATCAGTAGACGGCTAAATTTGAGCCAAACAAACAGACTTTAGTTTTTGAGATTTTTGTTATTACTTGGGAGTAACAATCTGTAACAGTTATCATGGTTCTTACATTTACTCTCTAAAATACATGTGTATTTTTCTCTATGTTGCCCAGACCATTGCGGGATCTGTTACTTTGTATGTTAAATAAAGCAAGTACGAAATATTGCATGCGTTCTTTTCTCTATGTCTCTGACATTTACTAGACAACAATAACTAAGGTCTGATTGAGGTCTGGCTAGCCATACACAAGTCTGTGGAGAACTAGGGTGTCTTGCCCAACGTTCTCTCTCTTAAAGATTAATTGCATGAGCAACTTGGTAGGCAAATTACATAACATCTTGAAAAGAAGTTGGGAGAAAAATAATCGAGACTAAATGCTAGAGAAAAACTACTACTTCTGTCCCACATGGGCTGAGAGTACAAATAACAAATTTGTTGTAACCATGAATGATTATTATTGCTTTCTTCCTTGGTACTCTGATTCTGTAAGTAAATGAAAAGACGAATGTTCCTCTTCAATAAGAAATAAAAATCTGTTATATTCTTTCTTGGTTTTTCTAACAAAATGTATATTTTTAGGTTGGGAATCCGCCGTAGCAGGTCCGGCCACAGAGTTTCGGTGATGGCACTCAATCTTAGCGGTTTAGTCAATTTTTTATTTCCAATGCTTGTTCTCTTTCCACTATTTCCGATCTTGAATGGTGGTTTTCGTACCTACAGTCGGCTGATTGTAGCCTGATCTCATGGTTTCTTTAGTACGCTGTTCTGCTTGAATTTGTACATGTCTAAAATTTTCCGTAGGATGAACTTGCACATCCCAGAATATGATACATGGTAAACACAATGCTAGCCTCCTTGATGTTCAGAGCGTGGCTGCTGACCTTAAATATCATGAGGATGAGGTAATAGACAGGCTCAAAGATACAGGGGTGTATCCACTTTATGAAGACTTGTCTGGAGATGATGCTAGCTCAGAAGATAGAAACCTCTACAAGCGTGATGCTCTCAACTATGACTCTAATGTAACAATATATATGAGGAATCGGGATTCTACTATGGACGCGATTATATATGAGGACTAGGAACCCTGATGTCCAATGTTGGAATTGCTACCTCTGTTGCTCCCTGATGCGTCTAATCTTAATAATTATCGTGTTTTATTGTCTACTAATGTATGTTTGACTGTGTCTAATAAGTACCAAACAACTCTACTGTGAACCATGGTAGCCCTCTTCGTCATGGAATCATGTATCTAAAGTTATTCTGAGCTACATTGTTACCCTCTATCAATCTATTATGTAGTACCATGTGTTCTTCGGCTAAATAATAGGTCATCACAACTATAATAGTTCCTTCTCTGAATAAAATTTCTCTAATATATATAACTATCGATCCTATAGCATTAAGTTCCAACACGGACATGTTGTTTCCAAACTTCTAATAGTCAAATTGAGAAGGCCTTCTCTTGATCAGAACGGCATCTATATTCCCTAAAATTTCATGCCTAATTTTCTGATCATTATACAAAACCTAATTTGGCGTGACTTCAATGGGATCGTGCGCCACCATAAAATCTAGTTTGATAAGACTAGGACTGCCATGCGTTAGCTAGCCACACGGAACGACTGAATCTATTCCCCTGCCGCGCGTTTCCAGCTCAGCGCCGTGCGCTCCACTCCTGCCCCGATATTCCACTCTCCTCGTCAGTTAGGGTTTTTTACGCCGCCACATTGCTTCCCTTTAACCACTACGTGAAGGCGCCGCCTATGGCTGAGTGGTCGCCGCCAATGACGCAAATGGCCGACGGGAGCACTCGCCTCCGATAGCTAATGGGAACGCTAGAGGTCCACGCGACCGATGGGCCGCATCGCATGCATTCCACCGCACGCACCTTGGCGGCCTCCACGAGCTCCTATCCTTCCTCGCCCCACGGTCTCCCTCTTGTTCTCCCACACGGCCGATACGTGGGGGAGCACGGTGATGGGGACTAACTCAGTTTCGTCTAGCGGGAATTCGAGGCTTCCTGCGCGAGCCCCCAGGCCTTGTTGCCGCTAGTGCTGCTCCTCCGCGTGTATGTCGCGGCTCCTCAGCTCTCAGGGTTTCAGGCGACAAAAGGGCGACCGACGGAGATCAACCAGTGTCGTCGCAGTCAACGGAGGTGAGCACTTGTATACTATTCTCTTTGTTGTTACTGTTATGACTGGATTTAGAATTTAGGGATTCCATCTCACGTTCAGCCCAAATGATTGGAGATTCACATGATGACACATGAATATTTCAACTGCCTATGTTCTGAGCTCGCAATACTAGAGGTGGTAAGAAAATGATAATCAGAACCCCAATATTTACCGCACTTTGCTCAGATTCGAATTACTCAATATTAGAACTCAAATCATTGATGTTTAGGGCTCTTACTTTGGCTGGAGGCATTGACCTGAATTTGAACGAAATCATTGTTCTTTTGTCTGATGAAGTTTTGGTTTGATCATATAATTACAATTCTTGGTGTACTAAATGCACGACGATGTTGGCAGGGCAAAGGGTGGAAGCTTTTTAGGCATGGTTCCTTCATTTTCTACTGTCTTGCATGTTTTTTGCTTTTCCTGATGAAGTTTCAGTTTGCCAATAAGCCATGGATATATCTGAATCAAGGAAAGTTACAGATCTTTTTTGAATCATTCATACTTTCTGAGATCTAATCTCTCTTTTCTTTTTGTATGCTAGACTAACTATATCCATCTTCTACTTAAATATGTGATGTGATACTATCAAATATGTCATTTATAGGATCCGAGCTGCATGGCAAAATAGACTACGCGATGCTATTCTCCAATTTATTTTTCCAAATGTGCCACTTGACAAAGCATGCTTAAGTATAGTAAAACACTAAGGGATCGATCATTTTGAAGGAAAGGACAATTCAGGCTTTTACAATTATGATAAATAAAGAGCTACAGATGTTCCTTGATAATATGATTTCCTCACTAAGAGCAACCTTCATAGATACAGTTAATATTTTAGTTTCTCGATTAGTTTTCTTATTAATTACGCTTGGCTGCAGATCCAGGGTCTCTATTCTCCATTACCACGCCGCCTCTGGAATGTGGACACTGCTGCTGCTAGCGTGAATTAGTTGTATGTGCTGAAGTTGGAGCGTCCACTTCAATAGCTTGCCTATGCTGGGACGTGTGTGTTTGCTGACATTTGCTCACCCCAAAAGTTCAATATTCTACATTGCTATGAGTTTTACAAGGTAACATGCTTACCTAAAATTTATGATTAGTTATTCTATTTCTCTTTTGGTTTATATATATCACCCAACTTATTTTTTTTCGAAATGGAGGCAGCGCCTTGGCCTCTGCATCAAAGTGATGCATACAGCCACTTATTTTATTGCAAAATAAAAATTCTCACGAAAAGTTACAAAAGGTCCGAGAAAAAACAGTAAACAACCAACAGCAGTACTAGACCAGCTCAAACCAAAAAAGGTGAGAGACAAAACCTAGGCTAAAGCATCATGACGTGATTCTAAGATCACATCGCCACCCACATTAGCTGTAAAGGCCCCGTGTAACCTTCTCCAGCAAGTCGCATCCAGTATGCATAACCTGTCTGCCCTCCGCAGGCTGCAGGAGCGACCAAGTACGGATCCAGTGGGACGCCATAAGAATAACCTGCAAAAAAGATATAGATCGATTATTGTTAAAGATAAAATCATTCCGGGCATTCCAAATTACCCAAACAACGGCACAAGCTCCCACCCGAATATTAGCTTTTTTCTTCTTGGGAATACCCTTGAGCCAATTCCCAAAAAGATTAGGTATGCTAGATGGTGGAGATATATTTGTAGTTATGTGGATTATACGCCATATGATTTTAGCAAAAGGACATTCGATGAAAAGATGTTGTATTGACTCGTCCTTGTCACAAAAACAACACAGAATCCCCATTCCAATTTCGTTTTTTCAAATTATCTTTAGTAAGGATCTTTTACAGTACACGAACCACATAAAAATTCTGATTTTTAGCGGTACCTCAATTTTTCATATGTACTTCTTTAGAAACCTTGTGTTTCCATTTATTAAATTAAGATACATGGACTTGACAGAGAACTCACCACATTGATTCAACCGCCAAATAAATCTATCTTTTTCGTCCGTTAAATTAAGTTGCATAAGCCTATTCACCAGATGCAACCATGAGTTCCATTTGTTACCAGTCAAAGCTCTTCTAAAAGACATATTCATTGGATTTGAAGATAGAACATCAGATACGGTGACTTGTTTCTGTAAAGTAATATTATATAAAGAACTATATTGTTCTGCTAAAGTAGTCTCCCCTAGCCAAACATCCTCCCAAAATCGTGTGGTAGAGCCATTATGGACTTCGAAACGACCTTTGTCTAGATAAACCTGTTTCACCTTCATCAAGCCTTTCCAGAAAAGGGAATCACTCGGTTTTGCAGTCACTTGTGACAAAGATTTCGAGTGCACATATTTGTTCAATAGGATTTCCTGCCAAACTCCCTCTTCATTCATTAATTTGTATAACCATTTACTTAGAAGGCAAATATTCTTAATTGCGAGATCTTCAATCCCTAAACCACCTTGGTCTTTTGGCCGGCAAATAATGTTCCATTTTATTAGTCTATACTTTTTCTTATGATCGTCGCTTTGCCAAAAGAAAAGAGATCTAAAAAAATCCAAGCGTCTCCTAACCCCAATAGGTATTTCCAGAAAAGATAGTAAGAACATGGGTAAACTTGTTAGAACTGAGTTAATTAGGACCAAACGATTACCATAAGATAATAACTTCCCAATTCAATTTCCAAGCTTAATTTCAAAACGATCTTCCACAAGCTTTCTTTCCATTTTTAATTTGCGGAAGTGGATAGGTATACCAAGGTATTTAAAGGGTAGATCCCCAGATTAACATCCAAACAGATCCTTATATTCATCCTCTACCGTTTTGGCTTGTCCAAAACAAAAAAGTTCATTCTTATTAAAATTTATCTTTAGACCTGAGAGTTGTTCAAAGATGCACAAAATGAGTTTCATGTTCAGTGCTTTCTGCAAATCGTGTTCCATAAAAATAATTGTATCATCCGCATACTGAAGGATGGACACCCCCCCATCCACCAAATGAGGAATGAGACCACTGACTTGTCCATCCTCCTTAGCCGGCTTATGGTGAACTGTTAGGAAGTAATAATTTTGCATGGTATCGTGTAGTTTGTTTGCCATTCGCAATTATTCAGATTGTCATTGTTTGTCTCCTAGAACTTTCATTTCCTGCAGGTATTGTTATTTCACAGAATTAACATTTTATCATATCTGTAAAGGACACATGGAGAATGGACAGGTTTGTTATTGCTAGCTCTTGTTCATTGTGTATTCCTATTCCGTCAACATAACTACGTTCTCTGTCACAGACTGCTAATTAGGAGATATATTTACTGATAATTTCCATGATTTTCTTACTGACGTTGGCTGTGTCATTTAGCAAGCTATTGCTGTGAAGCAACTCGATAGAAGTGGTTTTTATGGAAGTCAATAATTTCTTGTGGAGGTTCTCATGCTAATCATCTTGCACGATCCTAATCTTATCAGATTAATTGGATATTACGCAGATAGTGATTGTACCTATATGTCTGATTGTATAAAAATTATGCCATGGACTGCAACTTAGGAGATAGTTAGGATTTGCATGCGTTGGCAACCATAGTTTTTTTCAGCGGAGATTGTACATATGTGTCTGTTCGTGTAAAAGTTATGTCATATTCAGTTATGTGAATCGTATTATTGGTATAAATGCATTTTGTGCTATGTGAAATTTTAGTGAAAAATGCATTTAATTTTGTACTAATTATGCTATCTGGAATAATTGTGGGAAACAATTTTTTTATTACCGAAATTCAACCTAGTAATGGGAAGGATAAGGGGACTGTCACTATAAAACCCCGTGGAGCTATGTTCGTTGATCGCAACCAGTGACATGCATCTTTTTTCTCCTGTCACTAGTATGTGGCTTCCGTAAACCTCTGTCACTGGAACACATACTAGTAACAGGCACTTGTCTGTCACTAGTAACCTTTTACTAGTGACTAGTTATTAGTGACAGGGCTTTGCCTGTCACTAATGGATAATTTGTGTCTGTCATTGATGGCCTATTTTGTAGTAGTGATTAAATTATGGTAACACCATTCTATTCCATGAATATAACCATAAAATTTAAATATATTATTGAAATTTCCTGAAATCCTAAACCCCAAACTTTAAACCCCTAAACTCTGACCAAGCAGGTATCATGCACTTATATATCAAAATTCAAAATATTTTCATTAAATTATGATAACACCATTCTATTCCACTAATATATAAGCATATATATATGAAGCTTGAACATTATTATTGAAAATTCCCTAAAACCTAGACAACCCTAAACCCTAAAACCCTAAACCCGAAATACTGAACCTTAAAACCCTAAACCCTAAAATCCTAAACCCTAAATCCCTAAACCCTCAACTCAAAAACCCCGAACCCTAAACCCTTGGCTATATATATCTTGTGTGAAAACTGGGGCAGTTGGATTTTGAGCCATACTTATTTGTAGTTGCTTCACGAAAAAAGCCACTGTCGTCGCTTGTAAAATTGAAAATAACTTCAAATTTGGAAGCTTCCTTTGTAAATAATATTTTAAATGCCAATATGCACCAATCTACCAAATATAGACAGGTTATTATAAACTATAGCAAAGGTATGGCCATGACCTTAGTCATCTAGTTTGAAAGACATGCATATTCATACATGATACGACATATATCGTATGCCAAAGCCATTATTATTTATTGGAAAATTTCAAATAACTTCAAATATGGAAGATCTTTGTGTAAACAATGGTTAAATGCCAATATGCACCAATCTACCAAACATTGTTACATTATCTTAAAGTATGGTAAAACATATGGCCTTGACATTGGTCATCTAGTTTTTGAAAGCCATGAATGTTCATACATGGTACGCCATATTGTAAAACAAGTTGTTTCAACAATTATCAAATTTTAAGGTTGTAATTTTTCATAGGAACTAACTAGTGCACATAGTGAGACACCAAGAGAGAAAATAATGCTTGTCTTTCATTTTATATTTTATTTCTTTTTTTAAATAGCTCAAATTTGGTGTCATTACCATTCATATCACAAAGTTGAATCTTGCAAAACTCTAGGTGGTTCTCCAATATTTTAAAAATTCAGTACCTTTAAATTAATTTTGAAAAGTCAAGAGCAAGCTATATCACACACACTCTGTAGTTCGAAATTAGACATACTTACTTTAAATTGTGAAAAAGTCATTTTATTACACGGATTTAGCTAGGAAGCTTGTAAATTCATGAAAGTAGGGAATTATCCATTAAATCTGGAATCTCCTTTTGTAAACATTGGTTGAAATGCCAAGATGTACCGATCTACCAAATATGGAGACATTTGTAAGAAAAGCTTGATTGGCGAAGATGCAACAATGTACGGAGTTGTACAAAACATGGACATGATATCAGAAACTATGGCTGTGGCCTTGGTCATCTTGTTTGAAAGCCTTGAATTAATGTTTATTAATTTCGGCAGATGTCTATAAACTCATTAAATGCTGGAAAACATACAGGCGTGTGGATCTATCTAAAGGGGCCAATATCCCCAAGTGGGAGTAGCATACCTTAGAAGCTCCAACTTCGAAATTTCGGCAGAGCGCTGAAATATCCCGCTCATCCATTCAAACATCCAGCCCCAAAAATTATTTTATTGCACAAAAATTTAGCCTAGAAGCTTGAACGGGCATTATACATTGTGTGAACAATGGGGTGGTGGCATTTTGATCCATCATCTTTGTAGTTGCTCCACAACAAAACACATTGTTGTCACTTGGAAAATCGAAACCAAACTTCAAATTTGGAACCAGACATATTGGTTAATTTGCCAAGATGCTACGATCTACCAAATGCGGACACGTCATCATAAATTATGGACATGATCTTGGTCACCTTTTTTTGGATGATGGTCATCTCCTTGAAATCCTTGAATTGTTTGAAAATTTCAGCAAATGCCTAGAAACTCATTTAAATGCTGGAAAGCAACTCTCGCTAGCGTGTGGGTCTAGACGGTCATAGCGCATCTGAGCGTCCTCATGTCGGAGTAGCGTATGCTAGAAGATTTGACCTCAAAATTTTGGTACAGCACCCGAACATCGCACCCATCCATTCAAATATCCCGCACATCTATTCAAACATACTTCACCTTTTTTTAGAATGCAAAATTCATCTTCTATCCCCTGCTTCGGAAACAAGATCAACGCGAGGAGCACTGCAATAACAGAGGGATATAGGTGGTAAATTTGCGTTCTCCCACGTGCATCAACCCATCGATGTTTCCCTGCCCTTCTTCAATATTTACCTGACCACACCATCCGACCTACACTGACTTTTTGGACCCACCATGGAAGTGACACATATGTTAGTGACTCAGAATTACGGGAAGTAGATATTCCCATCGCTTGTTGTTCAAAATTCAAAAACAATTTGCTAAACCGAGATAAAATCGTTAAAATCGGCGAACCTGGCTCGAAAGCTTAAAAATTCATGAAGCATATCCATTATCCGTCACTTGTTTATACTTTGTGATAAAATTGGCATGGTGAGATTTTGAACCACATATGGTGTTTGTAGTTGCTTCAGAATGGAAACCATTGTTGTCACTTGCACGGATTATAATAACTTTGAATTTGGATGCACCCTTTGTAAACGTTGCTTGAAATGCCAATATGCAGTTATGCACCGATCTACCAAACATGGACACCTTATCATAAACTATGGCAAACATATTTCCATGACCTTGGTCTTCTCGTTTGAAAGCCAGGAATGTTCATACATGGTATGCCACATTGTGAAACAAGTTTCTTTAAAAGTTGTCAACTTTTAGCATACTTTTTCATGGAAACTAGGCAGTGCATATAACAACTTACTCCACAAAAGAGACACAATGCATCAATTTATATATTTTTTATTTGGATTTTTCTTTCAAAAGGTCCCAAATTTGGTTGTATTAGCATTCATATCAAGAAGTTGAGGGGTTCTTTAGTTAAGGTTATCTATCACTTTTATCTTTATTTTATAAGCCACTTTTGATTTTGGCTTTTGGCTTATACCATCATTCAATTATGTCATAGTAAAACATAAAAAATAAAGCCAAAAACACCTTTGTGGCTTATAAGCCAAAAATCAAAAGCCAGAATTAGAGTCGAACCAAACATCGCCTAAATATTACCGAAGTCTTGGTGTTTCTCCCTTGTTTTAGTACTAGGGTACCTTCAGTTGAATTTAACAAAACATATGACCAAGCAGGTATCATCAATTTTTAGATCAAATTTTAAGGTACATATAGATCAAAAAATTTGAACATATTATTGAAATTTTACGAAATCCTAAACCCTAAACTCTAAACTCCTAAACCCTGATCAAGCAGGTATCGTCCACTTATAGATCAAAATTCAAGACACGTTCACTAAATTATGATAACACGATTCTATTCCACAAATATATATAAGCATATATATAAAGCTTGAACATTATTATTGAAAATTCCCTAAACCCTAAAACCTAGACAACCCTAAACACTAAAACCCTAAACCCTAAATCCTAGACCCTAAATACTGAACCTTGAACACTAAACCCTAAAGCCTAAAATCCTAAAATGTAAAACATAAACCCTAAACTCTAAACCCAAAAATCCTCAATCGAAAACCCCGAACCCTAAACCCTAGGCTATATATATCTTGTGTGAAAACTGGGGCATTTGGATTTTGAGCCATACTTATTTGTTGTTGCTTCACGACAAAAGCTACTATCATCGCTTGGAAAATTAAAAATAACTTCAAATTTGGAAGCTTCCTTTGTAAATAATATTTTAAATGCCAATATGCACCAAACTACCAAATATGGACAGGTTATTATAAACTATAGCAAAGATATGGCCATGACCCTGATCATTTGGTTTGAAAGCCATGCATATTCATACATGATACGACACATATCATATGACAAAATCTAAGCCATTATTATTGATTGGAAAATTTAGAATAACGTCAAATATGGAAGCTCTTTCTATAAATAGTGTTTGAATGCCAATGTGGACCATCTACCAAACATGGTTACATTATAATAAAGTATTGTAACACATATGGCCTTGACAAGTTGTTTCAATAGTTTTTAAATTTTAAGATTGTATTTTTTCATGGAAACTAGCTAGTGCACACAGAGAGACACCAAGAGAGAAAAGAGTGGTTGTATTTCATTTTATATTTTGTATCTTTTTTAAATAGACCAGATTTGGTTTCACTACCATTCATATCAAAAGTTGAATCTTGCAAAACTCTCGTTGGTTCTCCAATATTTGACTAATTCGGTACCTTTAAATTAATTTTAAAAAGTCAAGTGCAAGCTATCACACACACTTTGTAGTTCGAAATTAGACATACTTACTTTAAATTGTCAAAAAGTCATTTTATTGCATGGATTTCGCTAGGAAGCTTGTAAATTCATGAAAGTAGGGCATTATCCATCAAATCTGGAATCTCCTTTCGTAAACATTGCTTGAAATGCCAAGATGCACCGATCTACCAAATATGGATGCATCCGTAAGCAAATCTTAATTGGCGAAGATGCATCAATGTACGGAGTAGTACAAAACATGGACATGGTATGAGAAACTACGGCTGTGACCTTGGTCATCTTGTTTGAAAGCCTTGAATTAATATTTATTAATTTCGGTAGATGTCTATCAACTCATTAAATGCTAGAAAGCAAATAGGCATGTGGGTCTATCAAACAGGAACAACATCCCCAAGTGGGAGTAGCATACCTTAGAAGCTGAAACTTGAAAATTTCGGCAGAGCACCGAAATCTCCCGCTCATCTATTCAAACATCCAACCCCAAAAAATATTTTATTGCACACAAATTTAGCCTGGAAGCTTGAAAGGGCGTTATACATTGTGTGAAAAATGGGGCGGTGTCATTTTGATCCATCATATTTGTAGTTGCTCCACAACAGAACACATTATTGCCAATTGGATATTCGAAAACAAACTGCAAAATTGGAACCAAACATATTGGTTGATTTGCCAAGATGCAACGATCGACCAAATGCGGGCATGTCATCATAAACTATGGCCATGACCTTGTTCACTTTTTTTTGGACAATGGTTATCTCCTTGAAAGACTGTAATTGTTCAAAAATTTCAGCAAATGCCTAGACACTCATTTAAATGCTCCACATCAGAGTGGCCCCACATCGGAGTAGCGTATACTAGAAGCTTCGATCTCAAAATTTTGGTACGACACCCAAACATCGCACCCATCTATTTAAATATCCCGCGCATCCATTCAAACATACTTCACCTTTTTTAGAATGCAAAATTCCTCTTCTATCCCTTCTCTAGAAACAAGAACCCAAGGAGCACTACAATAACAGAGGGATATAGGTGGTAATTGTGTTCTCCCACATGCATCACCACATCGGCTTTTCCCTACCCTTCTTCAATATTTACCTGCCCTCCAACGCCAACCTACACTAACTTTTTGGACCCACCATGCAAGTGACCCACATGTCGGTCATTAAGAATTATGGGAAGTAGAGATTCCCATTTCTTGTTGTTCAAAATTTGAACATTTTTCGCTAAACCAAGATAAAATCGTTAAAATCGGCGAACTTGGCTCGAAAGCTTGAAAATTCATGAAACTTGGATATTACATGTCAATTTTTTATACTGTGTGACATAATTGGTGCCCTGAGATTTTGAACCGCATATGGTCGTTGTAGTTGCTTCACAATGGAAGCCATTGTTGTCACTTGCACAATTTAAAATAACTTCGAATTTAGATACACCCTTTGTAAACATTGTTTGAAATGCCAATATGCAGTTATGCATCGATCTACCAAACATGAACACCTTATCATAAACTATGGAAAACATATTGCCATGACATTGGTCATGTAGTTTTTGAAAGCCATGAATGTTCATACATGGTACGCCATAATGTGAAACAGGTTGTTTCAATAGTTATCAAATTTTAAGATTGTATTTTTCATGGCAACTAGCTAGTGCACACAGAGAGACACAAAGAGAGAAAAGAGTGGTTGTATTTCGTTTTATATTTTGTTTTTTTAAATAGCCTAGATTTGGTTTCATTACGATTCATATCAAAAGTTGATTCTTTCAAAAGAGGCATGATGATGTTCCACTCCTCCGCCGTGAGTTGTAGGTTCATTAGCATCCATACATGGCCAAGAACCTTGCCCATAGTTCCCACGACCTTGCCTGCTCTGTGCAGCTTCTAGGGATTTTACACTGAGATTCAACACCTCCTCTTCGCATGGTGTGTGCACGACATCTTCCTCCTCCAGAGGTGTTGGGAGGGAGCCAGGCATCATTCTGAGGACGTACGTCCTCAAGAATAAGATCTTTAGTGTCATTGTGTACGACATCGTCTTGTCAACTAACAGAGGCTCGACAATGGAGAAGTCGGTTGTGGCTACAGAGACCTGGCACACATGGAAGACATGGGGACCAGACTCGATGATGTGCTCCTATGAGGAGGGCTCCAGCTCCGGTGGCGCTGCCATTGGGGTTTTTTGGGAGGGGCTAGTCGATAGTGAGGGGTTGGTTATAATTTGGGTTCTCTGGCGCTGTCCTGGATGAGGAGGAAGAGGGCAGTGGAAATGGGAGAGAGCAGAAGTGCTCGAAGGCGAGGTTGTGCTAGCTCGTCACTCCTCAAAGTCGGACTTGGCTCGTCCTCTCTCCATGGTCCTATTTAGGGGAAAGTCAAAATAAACCTTGAATTTGTGAGCACGATACCCTAGCTACTTTATTATATGGTTCTCACATCGGGTAGATGGGTGCGCCTTGGCATAGTAAAAATTGTTGCCCATCGGAGTTTCCAACAATTAGGGAAAAACAATTTTCCATTTTCCAAGCGACGACAGGGATGTTCTGTAAAGAAAATCCGAAGAATGTGACTCGGAATGCCACAAGCCTTGTTTTCACACATAGCAGACCTTTAATGTTTTATTTGTGATTCCCATGTTTTATGAGTTTTGGCTAAATTCAATTGATCTCTTCAACAATCTTCAACATTAGTACAAAAATCTCAAAAGTAATAATAATTACAAAAAGGTTGCGACGACCACAAACACTAGCTCGATAATTGGAGCATCTTTCTCCTTCAAGACCTATGCTACACCGGTTCCAAAAAAATAAGTAAAGAATGCCACCACCCCAATTTTCAGACTAAGTGTATCTTGCTTTCTTACAATTCCCAAGATTTAGTATTTTTCAAGCAGGCATAGAAAGGTTTTTTCATTTGATTTATGTTTACTTTTCTTGCTATTTGATGAGGTTGTTGCATCATAATGCTAGTTGTTGTATATTTTAATTGCTATCTGGTGTATATGTTGGTACAAGGTCGGTAATAGATGACGATGTGTCACTTCCTTATACTAAGAGTTGGTTACACAATTGAACTTTCTCTGACACACTTGTAAATTATTAAATTAGACCTAGTTCGACAAATCGATAAAAATTCATCTATGTGGGTGAAATATGGGAATATTATCATAAACATGATATAGATATGGCCATGACGTTGGTGATTTGGCATGAATCACACGGATGTAAATACATGGTAAGCCCTAACATGAAGAGAGTTTTCCCACATATTTCTAAATCCATGTTCATGAGTTTTCATGGAAACTAATACACTCTAGAGGATGCCATGCACAAGGCTTTCATACCTAATTAAAGCATATCGCTCCTTCAGGACCTACGGTACCTGTTTCAAATAAATAATTAAACAATCCCACCACCCCAATTTTCAGACAAAGTGTACCACACTTTCTTACAATTCCCAAGTTTTAGGATTTTTCAAATGACGTAGAAATGCTTTTCATTTTATTTCTGTTTCCTTTTCTTGCTTTTTCATGAGGTTGCTACATCATAATGCTAGTTGGTGTATATTTTACTTGCTAGGTAGTGTAGATGCTACTACAAGGCCAGCAATAGATGACGACGTGTCACTTTCTTATACCTAAGAGTTGGTTCTACTATTTAACTTGCTGTCACGCACTTGTAGATTATCAAATTAGACCTAGTTCAAGAAATCCATGGAAAGTCGTCTGAGTGGGTGAAATATAGGCACATTATCATAAATATGATATAGGTATGGCCATGACGTTGATCATTTGGTGTGAAACGCGTAAATTTTCATATATGGTAAGCCCCAACATGAAGAAAGTTTTCCAAATATTTCTAAATCCATGTTCATGAATTTTCATGGAAGCCGATACACGCCAGAGGACGCCATACACAAGTTTTTTACATTTTTCTATTTTTTATTGAAAAGATTCATAACACATAGTGAAATTTGTCGGCATAAATTTCCTAGTAAGAAGTTGAATCTTTTGAAAAGTCTTGGTGGTTTAATAAGAGTCACCAACTGGGCTATCAAGCGTTTCAACAGTGACGTAGGACTTGAACCACGATTTTCGCTTCTATTTATGGTCCTCTGTCTTAATGTTTAGGACTGGGTTGTAGTTTTCTTATTTTTTAATGTACTGTTATTATTTAAGGTAATGTTTGTAATTTGTGTGACCGATGAACATTAAATGCAATTTCCCGATCGGCCCTTCGGGGTGTTACCTCTAGAAAAGACACAATGCAAGATTTTAATTTTATTTTTGTTTATTTTTCTGGATTTTTTCAATTATCGTGGTTGGTGTGAGGTCCTACTAGCACGCAAACCCACACACATTCACCTCATTTCCCCTGATGCTGTGATTTTCCTATTGAGACGCCGTTGAGCTAGTGACACAATGATGTCAGTTGATGGTGACAAGCATCCTTTGTCTGGGCAATCACGGGTGGACCAGTCCTTTGGGAAAATACGACTACTATTGTCTTTCACGGTAACTTCGGACAATAATACTACATACATCCGTAATCTCTAGTAGTACATTTAGCCCTTTCATTCGATGATATTATCCTATCACAGGTGCAGCGTGATGGTCCACTATGTCTAAGAATTTGATAGCTAGCACCAACCTCTCCTTATTACCAAAAAAACCACCCTCTCCACCATACTATACTCAGCTTTGAGGGTAAGGGGTAGACTCACACCTTTCTTCACAAGTTGCACACGCCACCATCCAATTGCGTTCGCTGCATGTTTCTTTTTGAGCCTTCCTTTAATACTTGGTAGGTGAGCCAAGCGGGATTGAGCACAAAATTTTGGTGTCATATTGGCGGGAACTTCTAGCTGAAGATTTTATAGGAATATTTGCAGGGTCCTCCATTCTATCTTTCCCGAAATTTAACCCTTCTTTCACTACTCCGCAGACATTGATGGGGTCCCTCGCTCGCCAACTCCACTATCCATCTTTTACTGAAGCCTCATCATCCTCTATCCCTCCATAGCCTACTTCCACCTCGTCGGAGTCTGCTCAGCGACATAGTCATCCACGCTACCGTAGTTGCTTCGTCGCATCTATTTACCCCACTCCACGGTATAGTGGCTTCCTTGACTCCTTTGTCCACCACCGCAATAGAGAGATGTGTAAGCCCCACAGACCCCTCAATAGGGCGGTGTTTTAAACTCGGCACTGCAAAGACGAAGGTTGCTACACACTTTCTATGCCTTCTTTACTTGTGCATTTTACTTTCCAATGTAGTTCATCGCTTCCTTGCAGTGTCTTCCCATTACCAATTATTTCTAATGCATGCTAGGTGTTGTATTGTAGAATGGGTTCAAAGAGAAAAGAAGGCAAGTAGTCCTGAAGTATTCTAGATTTGCATCCATGATCTTCAAGCCAAATTTGTTATCTCGCACTACTACAAAACCTCGCCAACCCAATGATAACCCCCAATCCTCCCTGGACAAAGGTTTTCCTCCACTTTGCATATATGCCTACTGTCTTGATGTATTTTATTTTTTAGAGAACCTCATCGGTTGCTTGTGCTGCTTTATCATCGGTTGACCCCCAATGTATAGAATAGTTATTCATCACCCACCCTCTATCTTTCAAACTGTACATGATTTTTATGTCACGTAAATTTTCTCTTACCTCGAAAGTCAAGAAGAACATAAAAAAATTTAGACATGTCATAAAGAATTTGTTTACCTGCCATATAAAAATACAATGTAAAATGTGTACTATTTTCTATGTTTTTTACACTATAATGACTCGTAAATTGTATTTTTATGTCATTTTTTGCGTTCTAATGAATATATGAACATAATTATTATTATACAAAACATAAATTTTTGAATGTGAGAACATATAAATATATGGGTGGAAAATAACTATTCTATACCCTATGTGTTGAATATGGTTTCTATATATAGACAAAATAAGAGGGGCACGAGTCTAGGCGCCAAGATTGCTAGGAGTTGGATTTATCGACAGAGTAGTACGTGGAACTAGGTATGGTCGTTGATGGTACCCGTTTAGTACATCATGGCAATATTGCTGATTTGCTTCCACATATGAATTCCTACCATTGTATGCCGGACACGTCCTGGATTTTTATTACAGTAGATATCTTTCCAAAATCAAAGCATAGTGATTTAATTCTTTTCCAATCAGCCATGATTTTCGTGCCATTAATGTCACTTTTAATATACTTGAATCCATGCCTCGTGTCTATTTATAGGAGCTTCAATCACGGCTTAAATTAGATGCCAAACGCTGCTTTGCTGACTACCTTGGGGCGTGCGTGTTCTATGCTCATAAATCACGTTCACGTCGACGACGTCTAGTTGGATCAGTGCTAGGCTGAGCCGCTGAGGTATGTTATGTTCTGATGTTGTGTTTCCATGATTTTGTATCTGTCGTACATGCATTATTTTCACCTGATAATGTTTATTTTGTAGAGTAGAAAGTGGCATCTACACTTCCAAAGTTGATGAACAGAATAGGACTGCATGTATCAGGAAAATCAGCCCAGATAGCCCGTCATCCCAGACATACACGCATGTATACCTAAATACACATATACTAGTGCATGAATAGTCGATGCATCAGGTATGTGAGAGAAGTATGCATGTTGGGTATGTGATACCCGGCATCTTGGAAGATAGTAGCATCTGCTGAGTATCCATGATCAATGCATCTATATTATATCCTTTTCCATCTATTGTAAGCATCACTCACAAATTGGGTAAGGTGCCTTCTTAGAAAGCTCACATTCTGGATAATCAACACTATCGCTAGGTATGACATACTGAGTATGAGAAATCGATGTCCTAGGATATGATACCGATGTCATGGGTATTTACATCGGTTTTCTTAGGTATGCCAAAACTGTGATGTTAATATAGAACACATGTTGGGTATGTACCTGTACCTTGAGTATCACGTACTGAGTATGTCAACATACTTGGACCTTAATAACAAGCATAAAATATGAAGAGGGAAGCTCACAGTTTAGATAATCAACACGATCTGGTATTACATACTAATCATGAGAAATCGTTTTCTCGGGTATGTGATACCGATGCCTCCGGTATGTTAAAAGAGTGACGTGAACATAGAATTATCACGTGTTGGGTATGTGATACATGTACCTTGAGTATCACGTACTGAGTATGTCAACATACTCGGCCCTTAATAACAAGCATAAAATATGAAGAGGAAATCTCACATTTTGGATAATCAACACTATCTCCAGGTATGACATACTAATTATGAGAAATCGTTGTCTCAGGTATGTGATACCGATGCCTCAGGTATGTCAGAAAGAGTGACGCGAACATAGAATGATCACTTGTTGGGTATGTGATACATGTACCTTGAGTATCACATACTGAGTATGTCAACATACTTGGCCCTTAATGACAAGCATAAAATATGAAGAGGAAATCTCACATTTTGGATAATCAACACCATCTCCAGGTATGACATACTGATTATGACAAATTGATGTCTCGGGTATGTGATACCGATGCCTCGGGTGTGTCAAAAGAGTGATGTAAACATGGAATTATAACGCGTCCTCTATTGAACTCACAAGGTGTTTATTTGCATCGAGTTGATTCATTAGTCTGATTGCAGTCATGGGGTTAAACCTGAAACTAGTAAACAACTTTAGTAAAACAATTAGTAGAATAAGCAACTAAGAACAAAGACCAAAAGCGCTTATTAGCTCTCCAACAAAGGCGCCAGAAAATAGCTTGATGACTGCGAGTGCATAGATCAATTGTAGCTAGTTTCGAAATAAGAGTATCACACAAAGAGCTATTTGGTTAAGGTCTTTATGCACCTCGTCACTTTCCACCAAAGGATAATTATAAGCTACCTTTGATCTCAAATAAAGTGTGTTTGAAAGGTTTTTGGTTGAGTGCACGAAAGTAATTAAAACGAGTAAAAGAAAGCAAGTAATAAGGTTGTGTGAAAACGTGGGTGAACTCAATAGGGCTAAAACATTCTTGAGGATGTAGGACACACCACTACCATGATACCATTAGTCATAATTAAGATAATATACTTCTTGTGTCATAATATGTATGGAGAGAGCTTCATAATAAGATGTTCACTACAAGGCTCGTAGGAATTTACTTTGTTGAGCCAAGAGTGAGGTCACCTCTAAATAATCAATGCGATGTTTGAGAGCTATGGACGAGCACAAAAAGCCGAAACTGAAGACCAAACCCGAAAAAACCGGGACCGAAACCGAAATTGGAGGTAATTCGGTTTTCGGTTAGTTTCTCGGTCCTAGAGACCGAAAATTTTGGTATGCATCAAGCAAAATCTGTTCAGGGAGGCTCGACCCTCTTGCTTCCCCATTTTCCTCATGACCTCATATCTCTCCCGAGTCCTGACCTAGCGTTGCCGCCCGCACCCCACTTCCACACAACAGCGAGCCAGCGACGGGCACTGCGGCCTGCTCCCACCGCATCTCCAACCTCCAAGCTCACGCATCTCCGCCGACCCCGGTCATCTCCTTAGACTCCGCCGCATTTCTGACCACGGGGCGGTGCGCCGCGGCGACATCTCGCTCCCTGCCGGCGACTGCCGCATCAGGTCCGTTCCCGGGCATGTCCAACCCCAGGACGCCGGCAGCCGCCACATCTCCGATCCCCAACGCCAAGTTATGATCCTATACTAGCGGAGGCAGTAATAAATCTGAGGTGTGGTGAGTCAATAATGAGAAAATGCAATAACCAGATTCGTTTCAGATTTAAAATGCAATTTCAGTTTGGTTGAAACAATCACTTGCAGGTATTTCTGTTCCCCTCCTCCTCCCGCTATTTCCAACTTACACGAAATTTTAGGATGCCAAACCTTGCCAGATACCTGACTGTTAGTATTTTGCTAGCTAGACTGTTAATCTATTATACATGTTCAGCTACTGTTAGTATTTTACTAGTATCTTGTGTGCTAGACCGCTAGTCCTGGTGATTATCTATGGTGATGAATTTTCTTGTATTTTGTTATACATGTTCAACTACAGTTAGTATATACTCATATACATGCTCAGCTAGTATTTTGTGTGCTAATTATTTTTATTTCTTCACATTAAGAATTGTGTATGGCTATTTGCTAAGGAAGAGTTAATCCATGCCATTTCTTGTTGTCCATGTTATTATTCCTAGATATATTTCTGTCCATGCATGCTTAAGTAGGCAGTATAGTTCCTTCGATGCTAATTTCTTGCTATCCATGTTATTATTCCTAGATTATATTTCTTGTTGTCCATTACTTACAATAAACCACTGATCCGTGCCATAGACATTGTAGTTTCTTTGATGCTGATTTCTAGAGGTATGTTTTAAATAGGAAATATAAGCCGATACGTATATGCATGCTTCATGTGCAGAGTTGCTTGAAGAACTTGGCGAAAAAAGGTAAAGGGCAGCGCAGGGCTGAAATTTCAATTGTTGTTTCATCCCTAGACATGAGCAAGTCAAGAAAGTTCACCAAAAAAATGTGAATCGCACCCAAATTAATGCATGTGCACAGTCCAGCAAGTTTCTATCATATATTCATGTATCTGTACTTGTTCTTCTGATCTGTGGGTTGTTATTTGTCAAGTGGTGTGCGACTCTATGGAACTGAGAGTGTGACCGTGAGTCTGTGACTATGTGAGTATGTAATATCTATTGTTTGATCATTTGGTTTGAACTCTCATCTATTAATATGCTGCCACATTTTTTCTGTGTAATGGTCATGACCTAAGACTAGAGCAAAAAGACCGAAGACCGAATACAGGAAACTAAAAAGACCGAAGATAATTCGGGTAGGATTTCTAGTTGACCAGAATTTTCAATCACCGAAAAGACTGGACCGAGCAGACCGAACAGACCGAATGCTCGGGCAAACTGAGAGCAATCACCCATACATACCACCACAATTAAGTTTCTCCCTATGGATATCGTAATTATCTTAGGGAGTCTCGCTTTATCCTCCTTTGACTGTGTAGGTTGCTTGACGGCACCAACTGTCACGAAGCTCTCCTGGAACACTTCCAAACACGTCTAAAGGATTTCTCCCTCAGTTTATTCCTGAAGGCAAATGATATGTAGCCGACTACGTATACCATCTAAAGTGAGAGATCAAACACAAATCATAAATCTATCATAGACCGACCAGTCATATGGACACAAGAATAGATCATCTTTATTGCAACTTTATAATAGTGCTAGGGTTTCTCCATCTCCCCAAGAATGAGGGAAAACTACTCACACATGGAAGAAATCAATGACATCATCATAATCAAATGGATGGATAAAAGTATGGGGATAAATCTAGTGCAAACCGCAACTGAATTTGGAATTATAGCAAGATCTAATACACGAGAGATGGGGGTAGTAATGGTGATGGAGATGCAGCAGTTGATGATGAAGGGGCTGATGGGATGCCCACCAATGATCCATGAAGCAGCAGGGATTTTCCCTTCTCCAAGTTCCTCCTTCAGATCCCTTTCTGATGTGGTATTTTGTGGTTCTAGGTTGCTGTGAATGTCAGATCTCTCAGTCGTCTTTGCTAGGAGAAAGTATTTGATGAGGCAGACACGCTGCCGCGTGGTACGGGTGGGCTTCGCCCGTATCACTGGTCATTATTTCTGCAGGTGCTTCCCCCATGTTTGGTATTCTCTAGTGTGTGAAAGTAAACTAATAAAATGACTTTTATCACTAAAAAATATCATATTACAATATAATATGACAGTTCCAATTGATATGTTCATAAGAGACTTACTAATTCAGGATCCTGTTGAAACAAGGACAAAAAGGTGCGTGTAAATGCAGTGAAATACCAAAATCCCTATTCTATTTATGCAAAAACAAAAGGTAAACATGCTTCAATTTTGGACTCATTAACTCCCCCAAACTAGACGCTTGCTTTTCTCCGAGCAAGATGGTGGCTTATGGACAAGATCATCATGTTCATCAGGCACGAGTCATTACAATAAATGAGACAGAAGTTGAAACAGGAATATAATATTAGATGTAAATTTACTCCGGGGGTATTTCATACCCTTACACATCACATGACTTAGAGGCTTCCACAACTTTTAGCATTAATGAAGTTATAAGAAGCTTTTAGTGATTCAACATATCATACAATCATAAAGTTAAACTAACTGAGCACTTGATTTTAGTAATGAAGATTCATGATCATTCGTTTTCTTGTATCTTTCTTTTGCCTCGGGATCCTTTTGATATCTGTTCTTTTATCTCTCTTCTCTCCTTTTTTTTGTATAGCCACTTGATCTTGCTCACTACTTTTATGGATTTTTAAAACTCTTGACTATAATATGCTACCAAAATTCTTCTTCTCATAGTTTAATCAATACTTTTATTAGTGTGGAAGTCCCTAAAATCATGATAGTTGTACAAGTATCATAACACTCAACCTAATTCAATCATCTAATATAATAATCATGAAACAAAACATAACTCCAAATATCATAAAATCTCGAAACTCAACGGATATAAATCTTTTCTTGAATAGAAAGGAGTATGAAGTTAATGCATCTAATGAAAATTCTGGAATTAAAACCTAACATGTGTGGAGGAAAGTAAACATGCTAAAACTGAGGTCCTCACAGAACCCCCAAGCTTGGAACCAAGCCGGTGGCATCAAATAGTCTCTTGCGATTATTCAATATCGTGGTACATCCTTAGTTCATGGAAGAAGAAGTCCTAAAGTTGCGAAGGATTGCATGAAGTGTTTTGTTTGTTGCTTCCAGGATCAAGATGCGCATTCGGTGTTGTTCGCTAATCGTCTCCAATTACTCCACAACTGCCTTATACATCTCAATCATCTTCTTATGTGCATTGATGGACCGGAGGCTGATGTCGAGGTTGGCTTCTATCCCCTTCATTATCTTCAGATCCATCTAGTCCAGATAACGATGTAATAGTTCAATGTGTTTAGAAGACCCTAGAGACTTTACCTCAATTTTCATGATGCGACAATCATGTTTGTCTAGACAAGCTTGGATGTCTTCCCCTTGTTTCTTCAGCCTCTCCAAGTAAGATTCTTTGTCTTCCTCCAGTTTGAGTGGAACCTCTTTCAAGTCGCCTTCTTTACCCACACTGAGGCTAAACACCTTAAGACCATCCTTGACTATCTCCATCATCTTGAATCCATCCTCGGCTCCTAACGAATCACCAATTGCTTCCTCCTCTTTCTTCTGTACAACGGCTACCACCTTGGCATCTTATGTGATCCTTGAGGACGATCCATGGTGATTCTCCTTGGATTGAATGATGTACCATGGGTAATAGATACCTGCAAAGTTCTTGAGAGGGACGAGCAATGTGGGGAAGATCTGTTTGCCAAGAGAAGAAAATAAACCTCTAGGAGGGCTTATAAGGGGTTAGACATAGAGAAGAATTTATGCTAAAAAGGAAAAGGGTCAGCCAAGAAAAGAATCCCAATAAATAAGAAAATAAATAAGTTAAAAGGAAGAAATCGCGATCGTAACGACCACTTGGTATGGACGGATGCCCGTACAGTGCGCCCGTACCGGGTCTTTTCCAAAAACTCAACAAATTTGAGTCGGTAAATAAGCGAACCGACTAAGTGGTATGGGCAGGTCCCGCCCATACTGTCCGCATTGTTTGTTACCGACTTCATTTTTTATTTATATCAATAGATCACCTAAGAAACAAATGGGGAAACACAGGGGCGGTAACAACCAGCCGTACAGGTGGACATGCCTGTACTGCTCAGTCGTACCGATAAGCGAAAATTGTAGCAAGATTTACTAGCGCCTTAATGACCAGTGGTACAGGCGGGTCCGGCCGTATCGCTCGCCCGTACCGAGCTCCTAAGACTGGCAGTAAACACGGAAAAACAAAAGAAAAACGAATATGCAAAAAGAAATGGAAGATAACCATCCGGGCAAAGATGTTTTCAAGATTTCAAAATTCTTGTTCATCGAGGGGGAATTAGTTTATTCGGGTACATTCGCCTTCTTTTATTTCTTGGATCAACTTTTTCTTTTTCCATTTGAATAAGGTTGGTTACAAAAAATTCTAAAACCATTCCAAAGAGAAATCGAAAATTTGTTTTTAGGAATTGTAGTTCCCGACGGTATGCAGATGGATAACACTACCCCAAGTGGATCAACCTCCTCAATGTCCATGGATGCTTCCTCTTGGTCCTCTTTTCTTTATAGAATCTATGAATCAAATTCTTGCAAAAGTGAAGTCCAAGGGATCATTATTGGATTAACGGCAGTCCTTTCAAGAATCTCTTTGAATCCAATGTGATTAGTATGCACCCTTACCTTAGAGTCAATAATATAATATCTAAACTTATTATAGGAGAAAACCACAGCAAAAAATATTTTTCTGCCATAGGGTAATTTTTTTGGACACCGTTTGAGGTGTGGATAGCATGATGAATGATATTAAGGTCATAACCATCATACTGGCAAATAATTGCTCCCACAGGTTCATGTCTAGCCTCACAAAATATATCAAAATTCCAATTAGGTGGTTTTATAATGGGAGCTTCAAGAAGGGCTTGTTTTAATATATTGAAAGCAGTGAGAAAGTTTTCACCAAAATTAAAAAGAACAACCTTTTGAAGAAGGTTAGTTAAAGGTCTCGTAGTTTTTGAGAAGTTCTTAATGAATCTTCTATAAAATCTAGTATGGTCCAAGAAACTCCTTATACCTTTTACATCTCGACGGAAGTCTTTCTATTGCTTCAATCTTTGCTTTATCAACTTATATACCCTTACTTGAGATTTTGTGACCAAGCACAATACCTTCTTGAACCATAAAATGAAATTTCTACCAATTCAAGACTAGTTTAGTGTCTTCACATCTCTGCAACACTCTATGAAGGTTATGGAGACAATGATTAAAAGAAGTTCCATAAACAGAAAACTCATCCATGAATACTTTCATAATACTTTCAACATAATCAGAAAATATAGCAGTCATACACCTTTGGAAGGTGGCAGGGGCATTACAAAGACCGAAAGGAATACGTCAATAAGCGTATAAACCAAAAGGATAAACAAAGGTTGTTTTAAGTTGGTCATCAGGGTGAACAGCAATCTGAGAAAAGCCGGAATAACCATCAAAGTAGCAAAAATGAGAATTCATAGCGATCCTTTCCAAAGTTTGATCTATACACGGCAAAGTATAATGATCCTTTCTAGTTTCTTTATTAAGTTTTCTATAGTCAATACACATCTTGTGACCAACAATGGTTCTAGTAGGTATCATCTCATTGTGTTTATTTTCAAAAGCAGTAAATCCACCTTTCTTAGGATCACAATGAATATGACTTACCCATTCACTTTCGTCCACATAAAAGATGATCCCTGCATCTAATAAACGTATTACTTCCTTCCTTACCTCTTGTTTCATGGGACGTTTGAGTCGCCTCTGAAAGTCTGTACTTGTCTAGGCTCCGTCTCCATAAATATTCTATGGGTGGATATCAACGGACTGATCCCTTTCAAGTCACTCATGGAACACCCAAGAGCATTCCAATGCATTCGGAGAACCATTATTAAATTTTACTCCTCTTTTTATGCAAGGTTAGAAATTTTAATAACAGGTAAATTATTAGTGTCATCAAGAAACCTATATTTTAATTCCCTGGGTAAAGTTTTGAGAGTAGGAGGTGGAGGTGCCTCATCTCCTTTTTTATAGGTTCTTCATATTTTTATTCATCTCGGGATCCACCTCAGGTGTGGAGTTAAGATAATCGTCCATTTCCATTTTTTCTATGTATTGAAGAATATTATTATTGACTAAACTCCTTGCTAGATTATCGTCGGGCGTCTCAATGACTACTGAAGCTAGAATAATGATATTACCTTCCTCTTCTTTTTCATACTCATTATCGTCCAAATCTTCGATAGCCGGCTTATGGTAAAATTTAGAGAAGTGAAAGTCCATTTTCTCCTCGCCAAACTTTAGAGATACAATTTGTCTCTTGCAATCAATGTTCTCTCCTACGGTATTTAAGAAGGTTCTTGCAAAAATAATTGGAAAATAAACATCAGTAGGCATATCAATAAGCACAAAATTAGTGGGGTATTTATATGGTCCAACATAGATTGGAACATCTCTAATTATTCCCATAGGAACTCTGAGTGTCTTATCTACAAGCACTATAGTCATGTCGGTATCCTCTAATTCAGCTGGGTTTAGTTCACTTTGTATTTTCAAATCAAATTAAAGGAGATTACGTAAACAGCTATTCCAATGTCACAGTGACCATAATAAGAAGTTCCAGCGAAAGTATAAGGAAGAATAGGTTTACCAACTTCTTTAGGCTTTACCTTTCCTTCAACGAACTATGAACTTTCGGTGTCTAGCTCTATCACATTTCAATGTGCAAACATGGTTAAAATATCCTCCTTTGTTGGTTTCTCGGTCTCCTGTATACTTAATTTGTCAGTTTTTCTTGTTTGTGCCTCCTCTTCTATCATCTTGAGGACCAACCTTTCTTCTTCTCATTGATCTTCGAGTTGCTGAGGCATCATATGTTTTCTCGCCGTCCTTGGAAAGGGAGGGGATCAACATAGGAGGGTATCTCCCCTAATGGCTCAACATGAGCTGCAATTATTGGTTCATCTTCTTCAGCTGGCTTAGGTAGAGGAGTATAATGAAGACAATCTTTCTTTGGGGATTTAGTGTGTTCTGTAAAAGACTGAAGAATTTGCAAAATAATCTCATCGTCAAGTTGAAGTTCATCATTAGTTTCTTTTACTTTACCGGATTCTTTATAAGCATTAAGACAATCATATTCAATTTCTATACCTCCTTCCCTGCCTAAATAAAATCCCCATGTCTCTCTATTACGGCGAATTCATTATAGAAGTTCCCCAGCCATAGTTATAGTTAGATCCATAAAAGAGCCTCCAGAATTTAGGTCAAGCTCATGTTTAATTTCTTGATGAAGTCCCCCATAGAAAATATGTAGAACATACCATTCAGGTAAATCATGATGGAACATTTATTAAGTAAGAACTTATACCTTTTCAAGGCCCTTACCAAGCCTTCACCTGGGCGGTTCTTGAAGTTTTTGATTGTCCTTCTTACTTCAGCAGTCTTTACCTTGGGAAAGAATCGAAATACGAATTCTCCATTGAGTTTTTCCTAGGTATTTATTTTCTCTGCGGGGAAAATTCTATACCAAGCTAAAGCTGTGTTGGTTAGAGACTGGCTAAACAATTTAAGTTTCAATTCATCATCAAAATAGCCCCTCAGTTTAAGTGTCCAACATAACTCAGTAAAATGCATTAAATGAGAGTAAGGATCCTCATCGGGATCATCTCCTGCAAAAAAATATCTTTAATAATAGCGATAAAGTGAGGATTAACCTGGTATTCTAGTTCGCTCCAACTCAGGAATTCTTTGACTAGTCTTCTATTGAACTACCCGAGGTGTTTATTTGCATCGAGCTGATTCATCAGTCCAATTGCAGTCATGGTGTTTACCTGAAAATAGTAAACAAATTTAGTAAAACAATTAGTAGAATAAGCAACTAAGAACAAAGACCAAAAGTGCTTATTATCTCCCTGACAATGGTGCCAAAAAATATCTTGATGGCTGCAAGTGCATGATGGCTCAATGTATGGCACCAGAAAAGTGCTGGTGCGGTGTTGATGTAGAGCTCGTTGGGAACCCCAAGAGGAAGGTATTTTGAGCACAACAGCAAATTTCCCTCAGTTATGAAACCAAGGTTTAATCGAACCAGTAGGAGCAAGGAAACACTCTAAAGGTGTTGCTAGCTGAGCCTTGGCAGGGCGCACTACCGGTGCTAGTAGCAACGTGGAGACCTGAACAACACAACCACAGAATTTTATCCCCAACTTGCGATGAGGTTGTCAATCTCACCGTGTTTTGCTGAAAACAAAGGATTAAACGTATCGAATAGAAAGAAGTAATAGTTTGCAGAAAGTAAACACAAAGAAGTAAATAGTTTGTAGATTGTATGTAAAGAAAAAGGACAGCGGTCCATAGTTCACTAGAGGTGGCTCTCCTTAGATAGATAACATGTTGGGTGAACAAATTACAGCGGGGCAATTGACAAACATCGAGAAAGCAATACATGCATATACTAATCATCTTAACTCCTTTGGAACTTGATTGGGCATTACAACATTATACATAGACTGCCATCCAACTGTATCTATGACTAATAATCCACCTTCATGTTATCATCGGGACCCCCTCAAGTACTAAGTTGCAAGCAATAGATTACTGCTTTACGAACTGCGTGTAAAGTAAACAATATGATTGTTCTATGAACAAAGGATTGTTGTTTTCTCCCTAGTAGCAACAACACATCTAGTACCTTAGAGATTTCTGTCACTTCCCCAGATTACCAGAGGCATGAACCCACTATCGAGCATAAATACTAACTCCTGGAGTTGCTAGCATCTACTTGGCCAAGATAGCTACTAACAATAGAAAGCAAGCAAGATCACAAATAACAAAGACATGCTAGAATCAATAATCAATCTGAAATAGCATCTCAATATCCATCGGATCCCCGCAAACACAACATGCAGAAATACAAATAGATGATCTTGATCATGAACGGAGCTCACAAGATCTAAACATGAAAGCACAAAGAAGGAGAACCAGCCATCTAGCTACTACATGGATCCGTAGTCCAAGGATGAACTACTCACACATCACACAGGAGGCTTGCATGGTGATGAAGAAGGCCTCTAGGGTGAAATCCCCTCTCCGGCAGGGTGCCGGGAAGAGCTTCAGATCCGTCCCGATCTAGGGATGGAGATGACGGCGGCTACACACTCTTTTGTGGATTTTTGATCGGGTACTTAGGGTTTTCGTCTCGAGGGCATCTTATAGGCGGAAGGGGAGGCCGAGGGGGTGCCTGGGGCCACCACACCACCCCCTGGCGCGAGCCAAGCCTGGCCGCATGGCCAGGTCGTGTGGCCGGCCTCTGGCCCCTCTCCGTCTCGTATTCTGGCATCTGATGACTTCCGGAAAAATAGGTACTTTGGCTTTTGTCCCGTCCAATTCCGAGAATATTCATTTTCTAACTTTCCTGGAACAAAAAATAGCAGAAAACAGGCAGCTAGCACTGTGGCTCTTGTTAATAGGTTAGTCCAAGAAATCATATGAAAAGTACTCCAAAGTGTGGACAAAACACAAGAAAGTGGATAAAACCAAGCATGGAACATCAAAAATTATAGATACATTTGCAATGTATCAACATCCCCAAGCTTAACTTCTGCTCGTCCTCGAGTATGTAAGTGATAAAAAGAAAGAATAATTTTTGAGGTGACATGCACCATCAAAGACTTGATCAAAGTATTTGCAAAACATTCAAAGCTGGGATCATAGTACTTCAATCATAACATGAAAGACAAAGTTCTAGCAATAGGACAAAGAAACTATGATGCAACATGAAAAGGCACAAACAAAAGATTCATGAATAACAGTGCTTTGTAAGACGTTTGTTTGTTTCACATAAAGAAAACATAGCATAATAGCATTCAGCTTGTCCCTCAATAGAGTAGCAAATATAAATGCATAGGACACCTTCAAAGTTCATAAGAGTGACTAGATACAAATAGTTTAAAACAAGCAATATCAAGATATGCATCAATCAACTAGTCTTGGGACAATGCACATAGAACTAAGAATGGCCACTATGCTCTCAAAGTAGGTGCATAAAAGTGGAGACTCAATATAATGGTGGAAGAAAGGCCTTCATAAAAGGAAGTAGGGATTCAAGTCTCATAAAGAGCTTCCAAAAATTATGGTACTTATAGCTTTCAGCTCTCATTGCCCCTATCATAAGCATCTTGAAGTGATTAAGGTTAAAGTGAACAAACTATGGTGTACATGCTTGACGAAGTATAAGTCAGGAATCTCATGTCCCTTGTATACGAGGGCCGCTCCTCATGCTACTCAAGTTTAGTCACTGGTAAGTTCTTGTCATCGTAAGTACATGTGTATCATAGAGAACCGCCAACGGAGTACCCCTTGCCCGATGATACGGAAGAATCCGCATATCAAAATGACAAGGAAAGCAGACAACGAGCATCTCAACAATCTTCTTATTTACCATGGGAATATGGTGCTTTTTTCTCTCTTTCCTATTTTCATAATCTTTTTTTTTCTTTTTTTCTCTTTTTCCTGAATATAGGACTCTTTTTTTATAAGAAGAATGCTTCATAGACAGCTCATTATGGTTATGCTGCAGGTTTCCACCATGTTAGCATGGATTAGACCAGCGGCCCAGGCGTTTCTCTAACACATATACATACCTCAATGGACTTACAAGCTCCCCTTTCATTTCACACCGACAACATCCATATTCAAAAGAGCATGATATCAACTAGGTACAAGTACCAAGTGCAATGTTGAAAGCGTTCCACATGAAAGCATGGTTCTGCTAATTCCCAACAAATAAGTGCAAGCATATACAACATAGACGACACAATGGTTCAAGTTTATTAACGGCAAGAAAAGTAAAGCGTGCCATCAAGTTCGTGAGAGCTTTAATCACTAGTTTTCTGATAACAAGTTTAATTTGGAAGGTAAACAAAAGCATGAATATACTTGGAATAGCATAAGCTAGTAGGTAGGTATGGTAGACTCTTTGGAATAACTTGGTTTAGGGAGTTGGATGCATGAGTGGAACTCATACTTGGTTGTGGAGGCTAGCAAAAGACTGGGAGCGACAAACTAAGAGAGCAATAATGGCCATAATCATGTAGAGCGACAAAACATCATTGATCAAAGCATAAAGTGATACTACAAGTTGAAAACTAAAGGGTCATAAAGGCTATGGTGACTTGAGATAGTCATAACATGGTGTGAGCATGCTCCAAGTCAACCCAAATAAAGGATCAAAGGAGAATACCACTATACAATGCTTTAATATGCTAAAGCAACGCATGATTCATCCAAGGCACATTAAGAAATCTCAATTGTTTATAAAAAGTCATGCTACAGCAAAGAATACTAAGCATAAATCGAAAACAATATCAAGCATGGCATGACAGAGCATAGGCCACAGTCAAAAACAAGCTCTTTTTACCACATAAGTATGAACTTTCCTACTCTTTTCCAAACCAAACCAAACTATTTGCAAACCAATGAATGAAAGAGGGGGTCCAACCAATTTATTCAGAAAACTAAGAAAACAAAATCAAACGAAAAAACAAAACGAAAACGAAAAAGAAGACGCTCCAAGAACAACACAACTGTGCATGAAACAATAAAAATGAAGCGTTTGGAAGAAACCTGGAATTTTTATTGATGAAGAAGGGGATGCCTTGGGAATCCCCAAGCTTTGATGCTTGTACTTCTTGGATATTTCTAGGGGTGACACGCATGGCATTCCCAATCTTGAGATTTAGTCCATCCTTCATGTCATTACTCATTCCTTCCATACACCTGAAATTTTTCCTCCATACAAAACTTCACACAATCTTTATTAGCAATATTAGTGCACTCAAGATAAATAAGTCTTAAGGTTCAGTTATAACACCAAATAAACTTCCATTAGAACACTAGATACTGTAGCACTTCCCTCAAAAAGCTCAATTCCCCAAAAGAACTCAAAAAAGAACCAACAAGAAGCAAATGCAGAAAATGGCAGAAATCTGTCAAAACAGACCAGCAGGTAAAGACGAATTTTTTTGAAGACCTTCTGTTTCTCAAATAAAAAAGTGTTAAACTAACGAAAGTTAGATAACAACCTGGGGCAGAAGCACAAAACATCACGCCTCAAAAAGACGTCTAGAGATTTTACACGAATTTTTATGGTGAAGCACAGAAATCTGTTTCGGGACATCAACTTTCCCAATCATTACATCTCTCTCATTAGAGGTTACTCTTGGCACAAAAAGAAAATAAAAAGGATAAGGAGCGGTTATTACTAAAGTAATAACTTCCAAGATTCATCTAAAACTTTTGGGTTATCTCCTAATAAGTACTTTTCTTTAACGCCTATAAGTTAGGCATAAGAAGCAGGAAAGAATCAAGTGTTCTCAAATGAAGAAGCATTAAAACCAAATTTCTTGCCCTTACCTCTCTTACTTTTATTCTTAACCTTGGGGAAAATATGATTGTTTGGTGGAGAAGAAAGGTGCATGGTCCCCTTTCCCACATTTCTTATTGCTCCAAGGAGTTCTAATAGGGACCTTCCAAGTGTAATTTGTCATTTTCCTACACATTCAATAACAAGATAATCAGTAGAAATCATTTTCCCAAGGATCTTTGTAAACACTCCTTCAGCTATTCCAAGAGGTAATATGGTAGTATTATTAGCAAGAGATATTTCTTTTCCTCCTTCAGTAAGCCCCCCAAGTATTCAAAGATTCATAAATATCTTTGGGCATAAGACAAAATTCAGACATGATATCACAACGAGCTTGAAAAGTTTTAGTGTTTATCTCAATCTTTACTGTAGGGAGCCACTTTGATGGTTCATAATTTATTGGAACATAATTGTGATGCTCCCTAAGCGTATTATAGCAATCTTTTAAGCTAGCAGTGCCAGTCTCAAGAGCGTTCAATCTAGCAAATATTTTTGCGAAAGAAATATCAGTTTGGCTAGGCAAGTTGTAAGTGAGGATCAATTTCTTTATAGCATTTATAGCATCATCCTCATTGCATTGGAGGAAATCTCCTCCCACAACAACATCTAAAGCATATCTATAGAAAAGAGCAATCCCAAGGTAAAAACTGCTAAGGAACAAGCTTTGAGTCATTTTAGGCTCAGTTTTTTCATGTAGATCAGAGATTCTAGACCAAGCTTCCTTAAAACGTTCCTCAATTCCTTGTTTAAAAGTGAAAATCATTTCCTCGAGTGACATAGTTACTGGAGCAAGGTTAGACATAGTGGCAACTTAAGAAAGGAACTTTGTGTTTTTCAAATAAGAAAGCAAACTTGTAAAGCTAATTTTTTGGTGTGTTTTTGATAAATAAACAAGCAAACAAAGCAAAAAGAAACTAAGAAAAACAAAAATAACAAAGTAAAGAGATTGGTTATGAGGGACTCCCCTTATGAAGATGTCCTTGACTCCCCGGCAACGGCGCCAGAAAAATGCTTGATGGCTCAATGTACGGCGCCAGAAAAGTGCTGGTGCGGTGTTGATGTAGAGCTCGTTGGGAATCCCAAGAGCAAGGTATGATGAGCACAGCAGCAAGTTTCCCTTAGTTATGAAACCAAGGTTTAATCGAACCAGTAGGATCAAGGAAACACCCCAAAGGTGTTACTAGTTGAGCCTTGGTAGGGCGCACTACCGGTGATAGTAGCAACGTCGAGACCTGCACAACACAACCACATAACTTTGTCCCCAACTTGCGATGAGGTTGTCAATCTCATCGTGTTTTGCTGAAAACAAAGGATTAAACATATCGAATGGAAATAAGTAATAGTTTGCAGAAAGTAAACACAAAGCAGTAAACAATTTGTAGATTGTATGTAAAGAAAAAGGACCGGGATCCATAGTTCACTAGAGGTGGCTCTCCTTAGATAGATAACATGCTGGGTGAACAAATTACAGCGGTGCAATTGACAAACATCGAGGTGGTGTGGTGGTGTGGCCGGCCTCTGGCCCCTCTCCGTCTCGTATTCTGGCATCTGATGACTTCCTGAAAAATAGGCCCTTTGGCTTTTGTCCCGTGCAATTCCGAGAATATTCATTTTCTGACTTTCCTGGAACCAAAAACAACAGAAAACAGGCAACTGGCACTGTGGCTCTTGTTAATAGGTTAGTCCAAGAAATCATATGAGAAGTAATCCAAAGTGTGGACAAAACACAAGAAAGTGGATAAAACCAAGCATGGAGCATCAAAAATTATAGATACATTTGCAATTTATCAGTGCACAGATCAATTGTAGCTAGTATCGTACCCACAAAGAGCTATTTGGTTAAGGTCTTTATGCCCCTCGTCATTTTGCACCAAAGGATACTTATAAGATGCCTTTGATATCAACTATACGGTGTTTGATAGGTTTTTGGTTGAGTGCAGGAAAGTAATTAAAACGAGTAAAAGAAAGCAAGTAACAAGGTGGTGTGAAAATCTGATTGAACTCAATAGGGATAAAATGTTCTCAGGGGTGTAGGATACACCACTAGCATGATACCATTAGTCATAATTAAAAAATATACTTCTTGTGTCATGATATGTATGGAGAGTGCTCCATAATAAGATGTTTACTACAAGGCTCGTAGGAAGCCACTTTGCTGAGCCAAGAGTGAGGTCATTATTGGGTTCGCAACATAGATCTATCTACTTGATACAAGCAACGGGTGGATATACATCCATAGAGAACATACCCTCAAAGACCGACAAAGTGTAACGAGAATGAACTCGTGGATGATGTAGTTAAACACTTGCCGATCTCAAGATCATGTGGAAGTCCTAGCGCCGCAAATCAGCAGCGCATCCGTCCTCGCACACACGTTCAGGCCACTGAACAACCTCCACCTCCTCGCTCCAGCGATGCAGCAGAAGCAACAACTCCTTCTAGAAAAAATGCCACCGAGAACATGTATCTTGCTAATCCGAGACCATGGGGGAATAATTCTAGAGGGGGAGAGATATCCTTCATGAGGACGTGTTCCTTGTGAGGGAGAAGAGGGAGGACTTTTATAGGGGAGGGGGGCATCCCCTCGCATGGTCGGCGGCCAAGGAGGAGCTCCTCTACCTCCTGTCATTCATGTGGGTGGAAGCTCCGCACACATAAATTTGACTCCACTCAAAATCCCACTCATAAGCATTGAATTTCCACCAAATTTAATGCAACTCTCATTTAATAAAACTCTTTTATTAATTTTATTCAGAATTTTTGTTAATTACTTTAATTAACAAACATTCACATAAAACCCCTACAACATTTCAATATCAATTAACAACCAATTTCAGCAATTTCACCCGAAACAATTTTGGTATCCATCGAAATAATTCCACTCTTTGCAATTCTATCGTCTGGAACATATTTTCTCCAAATGGTGTTGGTAACCCTTAAGTGTGTCACCCTACGGTTCACGAATAATGCAGAACCCCTCTTAGATCAATAATTAGAAGCAGGACCAAGAGATCCATACTGACTCCCACACATTCAACGATGACTTCTGTGATCGAGTGAACCTTTAACGATACTAACTAAATACCTTTGTCTTGCGATATATTACATGTCCAAGATTCGATCATCAGTGTCTCAATACCTATTTTGATCTCGTTACCAACATGCACTCTTTTCTCGTTCCCGTGATATAACAATCTGGTGATCACATCACTTGCTTGCAAGCTATCTTAATGTTATATCACCGAGAGGTCCCAGAGTATATCTATCCGTCATCGGGATTGACAAATTCCACTCTTTATCCATGTGCCTCAACATAACACCTTCGGAGTACCCAAAACCCATCTTTATAGTCACCATGTTACGGTGTGACGTTTGATATTATCAAAGTACTCTTCCAGTGTTAGAAATTAACATGATCTCATGGTCTAAGGATTCAGATTACTTCATATGATGTTATAGCAATATAAACATAATCACTTTGATCGTAATGCTATACTTCGGATGAATGTTCATCACATCATTCACCAATGAGGTGACCTCGTTAATAACAACATCCAATGTCCATGATCAGGAAACCTTGATCATCTTGTTAATCAATAAGCTAGTTTATAAGAGAGGCATAACTAAGAACTCTTTATTTGTTTATTAAACACACATGTATTGACGTTTCCTTTTAATACAATTATAGAATGTAAAATAAACATCTATCATATACTTGGAATACATATAAAAACAACTTTATTATTGCCTCTCAGGGCATATTCCCTTCAGTCCCCCACTTGCACTAGAGATAATAATCTAGTTTACATAGAAATAAATTTAACACCCATGGAGTTCTGGTGTTGATCATGTTTTTCTCTAGGGAGAACTTTAGTCAACGGATTTGCTACATTTAGGTTCGTGTGTACTTTACATATCTTTATATCTCCATCCCTGACATGCTCGCGGATGGAGTGAAATCGGCGCTTAATATGCTTGGAATTCTTGTGAGACCTTGGTTCCTTGGCGTTGGCTATGGCTCCATTGTTGTCACAATAGATGACCATTGGGTCCAATGCACTAGGAACCACACCTAGTTCCGTTATGAACTCCTTCATCCAAACCGCTTCCTGCGGCGCTTCTAAAGCAGCAACATATTCCGCCTCCGTTCTTGATCCAACCACCATAGGTTGTTTGGAACTACTCCAACTATCCGCTGCTCTATTCAAGAGAAAGACGTATCTGGATTAAGACTTAGAGTCATCCGGATCAACTCTTCTTCACCTTCGTATACAAGAAACATATCCTTAGTTCTTATTAAGTACTTAAGGATATTCTTGACCACTATTCAGTGTTCTGAACCTGGATCAGATTGGTACCTACTAGTCAAACTAATAGCATGTGCCACATCCGGTCTTGTACATAGCATGGCATACATTATAGAGCCTATGGCTGAAGTATAGGGGATCTTATCCATTATCTCTCTTTCTTGCAACATAGGTAAGAACCCCTTCTTACTTCCGTCCATACTAAACTTCTTTAATATGTTATCAAGGTATATACTTTGTGATAGCGCTATCAGGTGTCTTGATCTATCTCTATAGATCTTGATGCCTAATATATATGATGCTTCACCAAGGTCCTTCATCGAAAATTTGCTGTTTAGATAACTTTTAACACTATTTAAAAGATCTATATCAATTCCAATCAATAATATGTCATCCACATATAATATCAGAAATGCCACATTTCTCCCACTCACTTTCTTGTAAATACAAGCCTCTCCATAAGTTTGGACAAATCCAAATTCCTTGATCACCTCATTAAAGCGGAGATTCCAACTCCGGGATGCTTGCTTCAGTCCGTAGATGGATCGCTGAAGCTTGCATACCTTATCAGCATCCTTAGGATCGACAAAACACTTAGGTTTTATCATATACAACTCTTATTCAATATTACCATTGAGGAACGCAGTTTTGATATCCATCTGCCATATTTCATAATAGAAATATGTAGCAATTGCTAACATAATCCTAACCGACTTTAGCATTGCTATGGGAGAGAATGTCTCATCGTAATCAACTCCTTGAATTTTTTGAAACCCCTTTGCAAAAAGTTGTGCTTTATAGATGGTCACATTACCATCAACTCAGTTTTTCTTTTGAAAATTCATTTATTCTCAACGGCATTTCGGTCGTGAGGTAAGTCCACCAAGGTCCAAACTTGGTTTTCGTACATGGATTCCATCTCGGATTTCATGGATTCTAGCCATTTGTTGGAATTCAGGCTCATCATTGCTTCTTCATACGTCGCAGGGTCATCTATTTCATCAACCATGAAATTCATAATAGGGTTTCCATAGAGTTCGGGAGCTACATGTGTCCTGCTTGACCTGCAAGGTTCGGCAATGTCCTCTTTCAGAGATTCATGATCATTATCATTAGTTCCCTCTTCATTCGGTGAGGTAAACTCTGGAACAATTTCCGGTGCTCCGCCACTTGCCATTTCATGAAGACAAGGTTCAATAACCTCTTCGAGTTCTACCTTCCGACTACACACGCCTTTCGCAAGAAACTCTTTCTCTAGAAAGGATCCATTATTGGCAACGAAAACCTTGCCCTCGAATCTGTGATAGAAGGAATACCCAGTTGTTTCTTCAGGGTATCCTATGAAGATGCCTTTTCCTGCTTTGGGTTCGAGTTTATCAGTCTGAAGTTTCTTCACATAAACATCGCACCCCCAACTTTAAGAAATGACAATTTAGGTACGTTTCCAAACCACAATTCAAATGGTATCATTTCAACGGATTTAGATGGTGCCCAATTTAAAGTGAATGCGGCGGTTTCTAGTGCATAACCCCAAAATGACTGTGGCAAGTCAGCCAGAGACATCATAGATCAAACCATATCCAATAAAGTACGATTATGACATTCTGACACACCATTACGTTGTGGTGTTCCGACAGGCGTGTATTGTGAAACTATTCCACAGTCTTTCATATGTGCTCTAAACTCGTAACTAAGATACTCTCCTCCACGGTCGGACCATAGAAATTTGATCTTTCTATTACGATGATTTTCCACTTCATTCTAAAATTCTTTGAACTTTTCAAAGGTTTCAGACTTGTGTTTCATCAAATAGTTATACTCGTATCTAATCAAATCATCCATGAAAGTAACAAAATAATGATATCCACCTCGCACCGACACACTCATTGGACCACATACATCAGTATGTATCATTTCCAATAAATCTTTCGCCCGTTCCATTGAACCGGAAAACAGCGTTGTAGTCATTTTGCCCATAAGGCATGGCTCACATTTATCAAATGATTCAAAATCAAGTGATTCCAAAAGTCCATCAGAATGGAGTTTCTTCATGTGTTTAACAACAATATGACCTAGATGGTAGTGCGACATATATGAAGATATATCATCTTCAAGTTTAATCCTTTTAGCATCAACATTATGAATATGCGTAATACTATTATCAAGATCCAATAGAAATAAACCATTCAACACAGGTGCATGACCATAAAAGATAGCATTCATATAAATCGAACAACCATTGTTTTTAGATTTAAAGGAATAACCACTTCGCATCAAACACGATCCAAATACAATGTTCATGCTTAGTGCAGGTACCAAATAACAATTATTTAGATTTGTCACTAATCCCAACGGCATATGGAGAGGAAGCGTTCGGACGACGATCACATAAACTCTTGATCCATTGCCGACACACATCGTGACCTCATCCCTTGCTAGCTGTCACTTGTTCTGCAGCCCCTGAATCGAGTTACATATATTAGCAACCGATCTCGTTTCTAATACCCAGGTGCTACTGCGAGTACTTTTCAAGTACACATCAATAACATGTATATCACATATACCTTTGTTTTCCTTGTCGGCCTTCTTGTCCGCCAAATACTTGGGGCAGTTGTGCTTCCAATGGCCAGTCCCCTTGCAATAGTAGTACTCGGTATCAGACTTAGGGCCAGCTCGTGATTTATTTTTAGGTGCGGCAACAGATTTGCCGCCCTTCTTTCCTTCTATTTGCCCTTCTTGTCTTTCTTGTAACCGGTCATTTTATTGATCATCAATGCTTGATGCTCTTTCCTGATCTCCACTTCTGCTATTTTAAGCGTTGATAGAAGCTCGGGGAGAGACTTCTTCATGACTTGCATATTATAGTTCATCATGAAGCTCTTGTAGCTAGGTGATAGATATTGGAGAATACGATGTATGCCTAAGTCAATGGGAATCGTTATTCCCAAGGACACAAGCTTATTAGCGTACCCAGACATTTTTAATACGTGCTCAGTAACGGAGCTATTCTCTTCCATCATGCCGCTAAAAAACTTTTCAGAAGCATTATAACTCTCTACGGCAACATGGGTTTTGAAAATCATTTTCAATTCACCCATGGTATCAAAGGCATTGCCATTTTCGAAACATTTTCAAAGTTCTAGCTCTAGCCCATACAGTATGCCGCAATGAACTAAGTTGTGGTCCTCTTGACGAGTCAAATAGACATTTTTTCCTTGTCAGGGGCATCAAGAGCTGGTGGGGGGCCTAGCAGAACTAATAGCACATATTGCTTTTGTGCAACAGTGAGGAGAATCCTCAGATTCATGGCCCAGTTAGTAAAGTTGCTACCATTTGCTGCAAGTTTCTCTTTCTCCATAAACACATTGAATTTAAAAGCAGATGGTGCTATCTACAACATAATTTGTAAAGTTCAGAATAGGTTTATGATAGATCGAGTTCAACTAATCCAAATTACGAATGAACTTCCACTCAAAAACAATATCCCTTGTGTCTTTTTGGTGATTACATGAACCAAAACCACTACACCAAATATGATCATCACGTGAGTCGGTGTAGCTTCAAAGGAGAGCATCTATATGGGTATCATATCAACTATATGACTCATGCTTACCCTTTCGGTCCGTGTTCCGAGGCCATGTATATACATGCTAGGATCGCCCAGTAAGAACCTTAGTAGTCACGTGTGTAAAACTGTCTTACACTCGTTGTATGAAAATGCAGAGTCAAGTACACCTGATCATCACGTGATGTCTCGAAACATGATCCGTAGAATGGTGCATACTTAAGGAAGAACACTTTTTTATCTTGATATTTAAATGACGGATCATCTTATAATGCTACTAAAACGCCAAACAAGCAATATAAGATGCAAACATCATATGTGTAAATTGAAATGACATGGTTATTACCCTTGATCACTATCATGTGCATCATGGTATGATCTTTATCATTCCGTTGTGTGTAAGGCCAAAGTCTATGGAACTTACACGTTAGGTGTGTTGTAAGAGTATCAAATATACATCAAATCACAACATTACCATATCATGACACTATCCCAACAACGATCTAAACTAAACACTTCTAATTTATCAGTTACAAGTATTTACGTGGCCTAGGGCTTTTGAAGATAGAACTGGTCTTACCTACAAACATGGAACCACAACGATGATAACCACATTATTAGCAACTCATTGTAAATCATGTATTCATTATAGTAGGAGAGACAGACACCCGCTAGCCACTTATTCAAAACTAGTTGCATGTCAAGCGTGGAATAGGTCTCATGTGTGCGGACATGTAAAGTTAGTCTGGGATGCTTCATCACACTATGCCACCAATATCCAAAATACATATAAGATGCAATAACATGATCATCATCGCCCACATACTCATATGTGTACTACCCGTGCAAAGCATCTACGCATAGATCAGGCTCTGATACCACTGTTGGGTTCGCAGCATAGAAAACAAAAAAATTCCTATGATGGGAACTATTATACGCCAAGATCTATCTACTAGATACAAGCAACAAGTGGATATACATCCATAGAGAACATACCCTCGAAGACCAACAAAGTGTAACAAGATTGAACTCGTGGATGATGTAGTCGAACGCTTGCCGATCTCAAGATCATGTGGAAGTCCTAGCATCACAAATCAGCAGCGCATCCATCCTCGCACACACGTTCAGGCCACCGAACAACCTCCACCTCCTCGCTCCAGTGATGCAGCAGAAGCAGCAACTCCTTCGAAGCAAAATGCCATCGGGAACATGTATCTCGCTAATCTGAGACAATGGGGAATAATTCTAGAGGGGGAGAGAGATCCTTCACGAGGAGGTGTGCTTTGTGAGGGAGGAGAGGGAGGCCTTTTATAGGGGAGGGGGTCATCCCCTCCGATGGTCAGTGGCCAAAGAGGAGCCCATCCCTCCTCTCATTCATGTGGGTGGAAGCTCCACTCACATAAATTTGACTCCACTCAAAATCCCACTCACATGCATTAAATTTCCACCAAATTTAATGCAACTCTCATTTAATAAAACTCTTTGATTTATTTAATTCAGAATTTTGTTAATTACTTTAATTAACAAACATTCACATAAAACCCGTTGCAACATTTCAACATCAGATGTAGAACCAATTTCAGCAATTTCACCCAAAACAATTTCGGTGTCCATTGAAATAATTCCAGTGCTTTGCAATTCTTTCCTCTAGAACATATTTTCTCCAAATGGTGTTGGTAACCCTTAAGTCTGTCACCCTACAGTTCGCAAATAATGCAGACATGATCAAGAACCCTCTCAGATCAATAATCAGAAGCGGGACCTAGAGATCCATACTAACTCCCACACATTCAACGGTGACTTCTGTGATCGAGAGAAACTTTAACAATAGTAACTAAATCCCTTTGGCTTGCGATATATTATATGTCCGAGATTCGATCATCAGTACCTCAATACCTAGTTTGACCTTGTTACCTACATGCACTCTTTTCTCGTTCCCGTGATATAACATTCTAGTGATCACATCACTTGCTTGCAAGCTATCTTAATGTGATATCACCGAGAACGCCCAAAGTATATCTATCCATCATCAGGATTGACAAATTCCACTCTTGATCCATAAGCCTCAACATAACACCTTCGGAGTACCCAAACCCATCTTTATAGTCACCTGTTATGGTGTGACGTTTGATGTTATCAAAGTACTCTTCTAGTGTTAGCAATTAACATGATCTCATGGTCTAAGGGTTAATATTACTTCATATGATGTTATAGCAATATAAAAATAATGAGTTTGATCATAATGCTATACTTCAGATGAATGTTGATCACATCATTCACCAATGTTGTGACCTCGTTATCATGGACATACAATGTCCATGATCAGGAAACCTTGATCATCTTGTTAATCAACGAGCTAGTTTATAAGAGAGGCATAACTAGGAACTCTTTATTTGTTTATTAAACACACATGTATTTACGTTTCCTTTTAATACAATTATAGCATGCAAAATAAACATCTATCATATATTTGGAATACATATAATAACAGCATTATTATTGCATCTCAGGGCATATTCCCTCCAGTCACCTCTAAATAACCACTAGAATGTCTAAGAGAAATCACCCATACAGACCACCGCAATTAAGAGTCTCCCCGTGAATATCGTAATTAGCTTAGGGAGTCTTCCTTTATCCTCCTTTGATCGTGTAGGTTGCTAGCTGGCGCAAATTTTCATGAAGCTATCCGGGCACACTTCCAAACACGTCCAAAGGATTTCTCCCTCACTTTAGTCCTGAAGGAAAATTGTAACATCCCAATTTCAGCCACCCTGATTAGTTGTCCAAAATGCAAAAATAAGGGGGAACAAAACCTTTTTCTAGTTTAATGCTGAAGTGTTTGCTTGTTTTTTGGATATGCTTATGCATATGAATGTGTACTAGATGATATACTCCTTACCTTAACCTCAGTTGACAAAAGCTATTTAACAAAACTGTCTTGGCTTAATTTCCATATTCTCAAATGTTCTGGCATTTCAAAACTTGAGCCAATAAGCCTTTGCAAAACAACTATTTTAGTAGCTTTTGTTTCCCTAAACTATGGAGAGATATATAATATAATTTCCTTACGTTTTCAAGACAGGACCTTCAACTCCTCTTACCTCTAGGATCTCCAAAACCTTTTTGTAAGCTTTTTAATTCTACTCTTGGTAGTGATACCAAGGACCTTACCTTGTTCAACTTCAACCTATTCAAAACACCCACCCTTACCTCAAGCCAAGCTTGGTGGTAACCCCAGTAGTAGTTGATTTGTCTGTAAGATGAGTTGACTTGATCTATTGTTTGACTTGATTGCTTAGAAGTAGTATGAGCTACCCTAGGAGCTCATCCACTAGGATCAAGATACTTCAATATCACCACAGCCTAAGCAAGAATACAAATCTGGATCTAATCCCTAGTTACTAAGTGATCATCTAAAACCCTTAACCATATCAATTTTGAAGTGATCCCTTCTAGAAGTTTCCAAGTCAAAGAAGACCAATATCAAGCATGGATCCCTTCTACTCAATCTACTCTTCAACCACATTCACTTTATGATGCTTTGGTATGTTGCAACCCATCAAAATCATCTCCACCAACATTCTAGTCAAAAACCCTGAATCTGCCAAATTTGGCTGTCTGGAAATCTGTTTCCAACATCACCTTTTTGAATGCCTCCTTTTCTCAACCCTTCCATATTTTTGGAAATGCATCTGAACCGTGTTGTTAACCATCATAAGGACTACCAAGGCCCACTCTTGACCTTGGTTAGAGAATCCTCCAACCCACTTGTTCTTGATGGTTTTGCAGGCAAGATAAAAACTTTTCCCGCAAATCTAGTCATCATGCCAACTTTGCTAGAAGCTCACACCACCCTCCAAACCTCTATGGACCAACTATTTGCATGGTTGTTTTCTACTCATATAGTTCTACCAACATATACTTCACTTGTTCCAAATTGGATCATTGAGCTATTTAAACCCACAAGGTTTTGAAGGCTAGTTGATAATCTGCTTTGGCAGGCTTATTTTATTCAAAGTTTGAAAACTTGTCTTGGTGAGCTCAAGCAGGATCAAGATCAAAACTCTGTACCATGTTGATCTACATCACTTGTTCTATCCATCCATCTACCCCATGCCCCAGGGGGAGATCTGAACTCCAAGATACCACCATGTTTTGATGGTATGAAATTAACCTCACCCTAGATCCTTAATCTAGGGTATTCCACCAAAATCAACTTGGATTCTCCAATCCCAAGGTTGCAAATGCTTGCTACACCTTGTATACATCATCTATCTTGATCATCAAGGTTTATCAATATTGTTCCATAATTATTATGGCTCCAAATCTAATAAATCCCTTTAATAGTCAAAACCTCCAAAACTCCACCCATAAAGGAAAGTTTGGTTTTTACCAAACCACTTCCCCAACTTTTGGCTCAGGTGAGTCCCACAAATCATATCCTATCTTTACATCTCAAAAATATTTATTTTTGAGAAGCTTTATTATTTCTTTTTGTCCATTTTCTTAAATGGCTGATTTGGAATAATAAATGTTTTAAATACTTTTAAGCCCCAATAAATCTTAGGAAAATTCCCGTAAGTGTGTATTCACATTTGGGATCACCTCACATCAAAATCCAACAAAGTCCAATGTAAAAATATCAAATGAGCTCCAATACTTCATTTCTGTAGTTTTTAAGTAAATAGATTTAAGTGGACTAAAACTCCTCTGAAAAATCTCAAATAATTACTAGAGGTGTATCTTAACCTTGTCCATCTACCAGTACCCTTAACTCACCTTTCAAAGAGCAAATTTGGAGAACTTGACCCTGATCTTTCTATATGGCAGATTTGGACTTTTATCCACCTTAAACCAAAACCCAATCAAACCATCACCAAATATGGTCAAGCACTCCTCTCCTGCACCCATTACACACCCTGGTCGACCACTACTGTAGTTGCACTGTAGCACACCCTCTCCCTTGTCTTTTAGCCCTTGTTGCTAGTAGGAGAGAGAAGGACAAGCACCACATGCCCTTGCATTCAAGCTTGCCATAGCAGCAACCCTCTCTCTGACCTGCACACCACCAGAAACCACTCCCCCCTCGCCCACAACATCCTCCCCCCTGGTTTCACACCTCCCTCCCTTCCCCTAATGGACCATGTCCATGGTACACCCTCCCCTCTCGGTATAAAGGGCCAGAGGCCACCCCAGCTCCTCTCTCTGGATCATTTGCCCCCTCTCCCTCTACCTACCCGTCTCCAAGCCCTAGATCCAGCCCCATGGCTCCCCATCGCCCTTGGAAGAGAAAATATCTCCCCTCGGCCTTCTTCGAGGATGAAGCTCCCCGTCGCCCTCGGTCTCTCCCAGCCCTCTATCTGCTCTCTGTATCGCCTCCCTGGACCTGAGCTACAGCCTGATGTCTCTCCTTTCGTGCAGGAACCCCGGAACGCTGTCACTGGCGACAACTCCGAGAAGAGCTCCCCTCCCGAGTCCGCCCTCTCCGAGCCCCCTCCGTACCCCCAGGGCCACCCCGAGGCCTCTCCGGCGAGCCCCGGCGAGCCCCGTTCAGGCGTCTTCGCGAGAGGCCCACACCGACATCGACCCACCCCGTGACGCCACTCTACGGACTCGCCCTGGAGTCCTCCGTTGCCTCGTCCCTTTTCCATCGCCCGAGAGACCCTCAGGTGAGAGCCCCGTGCCTCCCAACCCTAGCTAGGGTTCGGGTTCTATTTTCCGTGGCCAGAGGAAGAAGACAGAGGAGAGCCCTCCATCACGACTAGATTGAATGGTCACCAATCGCCGTTACCGCTTCGGCACCCCGCCATCACTGACGGGCGGGCCCCATCTGCCAGGCCATTTGAAACCGCCTCCCGCTCAGTGCCCCGCCCGCGTGGGCCGCTTCTCCCCTGGACGGCCCATCTCCCTCCAGATCCGGGCCGGTAATGATTTCTCCCTTTTCTTTTTCTCTTGAAATTCTAGATCTGAAATATACCTGTTAGTTTAAATATGAATGAAAATGGAAAACAACTCCAATTGCCTAGATCAAATTTCCTAGGGTTCTTGAGTGTTTTATTAAACATGCAGTACCCCTAGCACGTCCAAAGGTTGTCTAGATTGAAAATGATAAATCAAACCCCTAGATGTAACTTTTGCACTAATAAATTCTTTTTGTGAGTTTTACAACTCCAATTTGAGGAAAACCAACTGCCTCTAAAAGGTATTAGAAGCACCTATCCATAGACCTCGGTCTCATGCCAAGGTGAACAACAGTTTATCTTGAGTAAGAATAACAAAAACAATTCCTTTATGACTTTAGAAAATTCCCTACACCAAACCATGAGTCCAATTGACCCAATTCCAATTATCCTGGATGTGCTACACTAAGGCATATCCAAATCCAGGAGCTGATGATTTATTGAGCCTTGGATGTTTTTATGTGAATTAAACTATTCTATCCATGGTTTGTTCACCTCTAAATTCACTACAGTATCTATACAGCTCCAAAAAGGTTTATTCCAATTTCTACAGAAAGGTATTTAAACTACCTACCATGTGTCCTTGGAATCGAATCAAAATCTTATGTAGATTTAATTTGGTGAAAAAGACAAGTTGTCTACAGAACTGCCTTTGGCAATTTCCTGAGGGCATTCTAGTAATTATATTGACCTTATTCCAACTCTCGGTGAACAAGTACATCAAACCCTACTGAACCATCCAAGGGAATAAATTTTCGGGCTCCAAAACTCTTATGGTGAATTATTCCCTAATACTAGAAGTTATTTCACTAGAAAAATCATAACTAAATAAAGAAAAGTGATAAAATAGTGAAACCACTTTTGTTGGTTTCATTTTATCAAATCCTATCTGTTGGTATCATGTTTTTACAATGGTACCCTACAGAATATGGTCTTGCTCCAAAATCCATCTCTTAGGTAGTTTCTAGACTAGAAATCCTAAGGGATTTTCATCCCCTTCTCCAAGACCATCTCAACCTCCTAAATCCAATCATCTCTAAATCTACTGAACCTTAATTGGAGTTTATTCAATTGCTTTTTTGCTGAATGGTAGTGGTGATGGTATGCCTTGTATTGATTGTGCCCTTTTGTTTGTTTGCATGTGTTCCCTATCGCCGATAGTTGCGATTATATCGGACAACAGAAGAAGATGTTTATTATTGTATATTTGGGTATTCTAAATAAGAAGTCTAGGGACATTTATGCCATACCGCTGATCATAAGCAAGCCACCTTCTAGCTCATAAGCCTTGTCCTACTGTTTTACCTATGCATGTTTTATCTTCTGTTTATTAAAAACTACATTGTTTACTATATGTTGATATATATATATATGGTAGTGGTTTGGATCCTCCTAACCATTACACTTTTGTACTACTAAGTACAACCCCCTTGGTGATACCTATTTGCCCGTAGTGGAATAGATGGTGTATCACACCATACCCCTTTGAGACCCCGATTTAGCCGAAGCAAAGCTAGAGGATGGGAAGACCCCGGAAAAGTTTTACCAAATGCTTTATGATAAAACCTTGGTGAGGTGGGACCTCCAAAGAGTTGTTGAGAAAGAGAAAGGTTTAGTTTTAAAAAATGTTGGAGGAAAACTGGAGGAGAAAGGTTTACAAAAACGCACCTGGTTCTCTGCAGTTTTGCTAGAACAATTAACCCGTGCAACCACATTACTATGGAATGTGACGGGGTTGGATTTGATGTTTGTCTACTCCTGTATGAGCTACCTAGCAACAACTACAGGGGATTGGGGATCCCTGGAGGGTGGGCCTTCTCTGATATAGGTCCATGTAAAATATCTACCTGGAGAAGGAACAAAGGGTCGGCAGGCCTCCACGCGTTACTATGAGCGCCTCATTGAAAGTGCGCACGTGGGACGTGCACTAAGCGCTCCGGTTGGTCCTCGCCCGACGTCCTAGTTTTGAGGGCATTAACACTCATAGGGTAGGCACTTGTATTGGAGTGGGCATCCGGAGAGTCTTGATCGGTTACTCGACCCACGATCGGTGAAGATGAGGGTAGGATACCCGGATGGTGTGGGTAAAGTGTACAACCTCTACAGAGTGTAAATCTATTTGATTAGCCGCGTCCGTGGTCATGGACGGTTGGGAAGGTTGCTGTAGAGCGGTGCTGGTTTTTATTTCAAAAAGGATTTCAGAAAAGAAATGTTTTGACCATGGGATGGTCGGGAAGGATACCTTCTTTGACCATGGGATGGTCAGAGAGGTATGGAAGGAGTTTGGTCGTGGGATGACCTGAAAACGGGAATAAATGGGTAACCCAGTCCTAATGTTTTCCAAAACTTTTCAAAATAAAAATGGTTTCCAAACTATTTACAAAAGTTTTCCACAAAGATATGTAGATGCTATATCTACAAGAGAAACTAATTGCGAAAAGAACCTCTCTTGGAGCCCTCCTACTACCACAGCCATACTGCATAGCCTCTTGTTATTATTACAGTATTAAAGTGGTTTGCGAGTACATTCAAATACGCACCGGCCTTGTCCCTGGCTATTTACTTGGTTAGATTTCGAGAAGGAGATGGGTTGGCGATTCTGCGAGCTAGGACGTTCTCTCAGTCAGTTGCCTGTAGGTTAACGCATGACTCGGGCTCTACGCTGGATGAAGATCCGCTATTGTTTATTTCTGTAGCCATAACGGCATTCATGTAATGATACTTGTCGGTTATGTGCCACGACTAACTGATCATGGGATCGTGGGTTTATGCATAACAGGGATTCTCGGAGGATTAATCCGGGGGCCCCATAAAAATCATATGTGGCCGACTACACATACCATCTAAAGAGAGAGATCAAACACAAATCATAAATCTATCATAGACCCACCAGTCATATGGACACAACAATAGATCATCTTTTTGAAACTTCATAATAGTGCTAGGGTTTCTCCATATCCCCAAGAACGAGGGAAACTCTACTTACACATGGAAGCAATCAACGACATCATCATAACCAAATGGATGGATAAAAGTACGGGGATAAATATAGTGCAAACCATAATTGAATCTGTTATTACAATAAGATCTAATAGATTAGATATGGGGGTAGTAATGGTGATGGAGATGCAGCGGTTTATCATGAAGGGGATGATGTGATGTCCCCTAATGATCCATGAAGCATCAAAGATTTTCCCTTCTCCAAGTTCCTCCTTTATATCCCTTTCGGATGTGGTTTTTTGTGGTTCTAGGTTGCTATGAATGTTAGCTATCTCTGCCGTCTTTGCCAGGAGAAAGTATTTGACGAGGCGGACGCACTGCCGCATGGTACGGGCGGGCTTCGCCCGTACCACTGGTCATTGTTGATGTAGATGCTTCCCCATGATTGGTATTCTCCTAGGTTCGAAGGTAAATCAATAAAATGACTTTTATCACTTAAGAGACTTAGTAATTCGAGATCTTGTTGAAACTTAGTAATTCGAGATCTTGTTGAAACAAGGACAAAAAGGTGCATGCAAATGCAATGAAATACCAAAATCCATATTCTATTTATGCAAAAACAAAAGGTAAATATGCTTCAATATTCGACTCATCAAGTATCACGTACTGAGTATGTCAACATACCCCACAATGACAAGCATGACATATGAAAAGGGAAGCTCACATTTCAGATACTCAATACTATCACTGAGCAGTGGCGGAGACAGGGGACCAGCAGGGCCGTGCCCACCTAACATTCCAAAAATCTTTTAGTATCTCATGTTTTCTTACCTAAAATCTCCTTGAACTTTCTATATTTTTGTTATTAGGCCCTCCCTAACATTATGCAAGAGGAACATTTTGCATCGCCCCCCTCAAATATTTTTGTTTTGTATCTGCCCCTGTCACCGAGTATGACATTGATTATGAGAAATTGATGCCTCGGGTATGTAATAGTGATACCATAGTTATGTAAACATTAGTACATTTAGTCGATACCTATGGTATAGCGTACTAGGTAATACGAGATGCTTGGGTATGTGAACATACCCCACGGTCCAAGAGAGTAACTCAGATATGTTCACTCGGGGATAGCGTTGCGAATACTCATGCATATAGCCAAGTATCAAGTACTAAGTATGAGAAACTGATTTTACGTATATGTAATAGCGATACATTGTACTTGGTATGCCAAGAGAGTAACTGAGGTATGTGAACATACCTCACGGTAACGACTAATTGGGAATGTCAGCAGGCAACTCATTTAGTGTAAGCAAAGCTCACACTTCTCAACTAGTGTATGCACAATTTTTCTCATACTCACAATGCTCACACTTTGGAGAAACAATCACATCGCCGGGTATCAAGTACTAAGTTTGACAAATTGATGTCTCGGGTATGTAACAGTGACACCTAAATTATTCATACCTGAGTGCCTCTCTTGGCATATCTCGGATAACCCGGGTGTCCCACAGTTGGTAGCAAGGCCCATGGCCTGGTGGGTGGCCTAGTTAGATGGATCCATAAGGGATGCCCATGCCGGAAGAAGGAAGGCTATATGTAGTTACCGACCAACCTGGAGCCTTGGAGTACAAGACACGAAGACTAGTTAGTATTAGTGTAGGACTCTGTAACCTGTTCGACAAGGTCCTCTCCCTCTAACCCCAAGTTCTCACGCCTTTATAAGCCAAACCAGTGGGATAGTGAACCGATCTCTATAACTTGGCATATTTCCTTTATAGTGATTTATAGTAGGAGTAGAGTTTCGCCACTGTCGTGGGACTTGAACCTAGGTAAGTTGTGTTACCTCGTACCTTCCAACTCACCGCCTTCCCCCACCTCTCTAAACATGCTCTATGAGGACCCCTCCATGCCATACCCATCGGCAATACCACGATAGTTGGCGCCCACCGTGGGCAAAGAGGCGCTTCAAGCTCTACATAGGGCGAGGTCCAATCTCTTCATGAGAATTGGTGACACTATAGCCATTGGGCATGTTATCTTCTTTGGGAACGTTCCGATCGTCCCTCCGGAGGAGTTCTGGATCCTGGTGAAGTTGAACCCCACCCACTACTCTATTGACCCAATCAGGGACATCTGTCTCTTCATCGGCGAAACCAGCTTGGGACCAAGCTCCTAGGAAGTCGGAAACACGCCAAGACCTACACGGACTGCCTATGGGCAGGACACGTCCGTGGAAGGATCAGGCTCGGATCTCTCTTTGGAGTTTGCCGGCTTAGATCTGGAAAAATCAAGACTCACCCAAACCGCCCCTATGGAGGATATAACAGTGGAAGAACCCCGCTTGGCTTCCCCATGCGTTAGAGAAGAGGAGGTTACACTTTGTTTGTGTTGTTACCATTTTCGATCTAGCTTGTTATGTTCAAAGGTCGGAGGAATCCCCACATGAGTACCTTGCAAGATGGATGAGGGTGAGGGAAACCTTGGCGGGAGACCACATTGATGAGCTGGTGCACCACTTCGTCGAAGGGCTCATGCCTGGCACACTTCTCCGGCATACGCTCAGGAGGCGATAGGCCGTCGTCTTACTTACTCTCAACGAGATGATCGCAAATGTTAATAGTATCGCTAACGCTAATAAGGAAGCCGCAACCGACATTTCCGCCGCAGTCAGAAAGATAAAAACCACTGACAATGCAGCCTCTGCCTCCAACTCTACCATAAAAAACATCGAGGCCAACTCTGATTCAGTGCTCGATGCACTTTATGCCGACATTAGCATGGATGGTGGTGGTTCGAAGGCCAACTCATTGGAATATGATGCTTCCATGAAGGAAATCAAGAAGGAGTTCGAAAAGGAGGAGCACGTCAAGGAATCCGTCACTTCCAGCCAGGTACTGGTGGCAATCGAGAGTGTGATGGAAGATGATCAGCAGAACTACGGAGCTGAGAAAGCTCTGCCAGTAGAGGCCGATGCTGGAGCTGTGGTGGCCAATGTTAAAAACATTGTCGATCCATCGGATCTGACCAAGGAGGAAATATTTTTGCGGCCTGAAAGTTGAGACGCCAATGCATAACAGTACCCGAGTTGCTTGTAATCGGAGATGTTGCCCACAGTTAGCATGCCAAATGCTCAGAGGGACTTTTTCGGCACATATTCAACATAATATTTGAATACAAAATATCAGGCTAACGCCCGTCAAGTTGTGTCTCCTGTCAGTTTTGGCCATTATGTCACTGCCGCCATGGCTTCCATGTAGGCTTGCAGTGTTGGCGCCTATATCCGTTCCTCATTACGCCATCTTGTTCTTCCTCGGAGTGGCAATCTGTGGTTGCGGCAATGGCACGAAGCTGGGACGATATTTCCTTCGGTGGTGAGATCCGGGACATGGAGGGAATGACTTAGCCCCGCTCTCCTCCCCATCCCGAATCAGGGCTCAAGCTCACCATGGCTACACCCATGTCATGGCACGGGGACGAGAATTCATTACCAGGTGTGATTTGTCACCATGTAGAACATGCTCGGTCCTGTTGTCCTCCTCCTGAAGCCGAGCTCACAGTCGTCGTGGTCGCACCCGCACTAGCCACAATGCCTTCCTCTCTGAACCCAAAGGCCACATCCACTCTGTTCAGCACAGTGCCAACAAGGTGAATTTCCATCCAGTTTTGTTCTTGTGATTGTGGTAGAAGAACATGTAAAAATATGTTGTTTACTAGATTTTCATTTGAAATTAGTAGATACGTGATGAAGAAATAGACAGAACCTAAATGGAATTACGGTGAAGACCATGGTATGTACTTTGCATTACATCAACAAGGGATCCTTGACGAAGCATGTTACCAAGAGAGTGGAGTTCATCAGCCATTGCCAAAAATATGGGAACAAATCCACGAGCAATTCAATGCAAATACGCGAAGAGAAGCTAGATCCATGTCATCAATCATCATTAGGTTGAACATTCTAGTGATGCATTCAAATGCGTACACCATGTATCATTCATAACAGTAAAACTATCGGCAATGTTGCTACCTGTTTGTATGAGATACTCATTTTATATGATCATGGCACCTTACTTTCCTTGATAGTAATATTGAAACTGCAATGAACTTGAAGTGGTTGTTACCCTGAGCAAAATGTATAGTATGCACATTACCTTTGTCTATTCTATGCTGCAATTATGCTGTGATAGGCAGGGAAAGAAAAGTTAGGCTTCATTTGATATTACGTAGTTAGGCCTAACTTAGTCTTACACACATATTCTTAACTTGTTATTACACAAATAAGCAAAGCTTTGTCTTACACAAATAAGCGTAACTGAGTCTTGACCAAAGAAGCATTTACTTCGTAGCACTAGGGGGGAACTAAAGATAAAGACAAAGATAAATGGTTCATAGGATCTGCTAGTTGAGCACTTGGTATCTAGAGCTGGTGGTATTGTCGAAACAAACTAGAATGCCATGTTTGGCTGTCTCGCATTGTCTTCCAAATCGTACAACCCCACTGATGAGCAAATGGTAGATCCCCCCTTGACGTGCATTCGGCTCCAGGTCGGATCTGGATGGTCAACATAATAGGCACGCGAGTGTGCAACACACACACAGTCTGCTATCAACACTAGAAGTGCTGGCACCTCAGCAACAACACCAGCATGTTCTTCCAAGACTCCGGCAGCATCATTAACAAGTATTTTGTTAGCTTCACCAGCTGCAACATCAGCAAGTATTTCTTCGGCTTCACCAGCAACAGCAACAACAACTAGTATTTTGTCAGCTCCACCACCACCAACAACAACAAGAGAAGTGATACATCCATTTTGCATCACTATTCTATATCATAATTTACTGTTTTTCATTGATATTTTTCATATTAAGAGATGATACTTATGTTTTTTGATCTATTTTTGCATGGTTGATGACTTTTGGAGGATGGACCACTGAAGCCAGGATCCTGACGGAAAGGCACTGTTTGGAGGCAAAATTTGTGAAGATCAGAAAATCCCGCAAAATATATGGAAAATCCTTATTTTCTAGAAGACGAAGGAAGCCAGAAGGGGGAGCGGAGATGGGCCACAGGGGGGCCACACCACCCCCTGGCGCGGGCCACCCTAGACCGCACCACAAGGTGGTGTGGCCACCCTGGCCCACCTCTAGCTCTGCTCTTTGGCATATATAATCCTCCCGAAACCCAAAGACTCGGGGAGTGACCACAAAAAGGTTCCGCTGCATCTGTGGGGTGGAACCTATAGAGAGAGAGAAAGAGCTCTCTGGCAAACAGAAGTCTACCGGGAAAATTCCTTCCCGGAGAGGGGAGATCGTCGCCATCAACACCGTCCTTGAGCTGGACTTCATCGGGATCATCATCATCATCACCACCATCTTCTCCAGCAGCACCGTCATCATCACTCAATACCGTTGTAACAATTGGGTTGAATCTTGCATAGTTCTTAGGGGAAACTTTCCCGGCGTTGATTACTTGTTGTAGTTGATGCTATTGAGTAGAACCACTAAATTATTGTTCATGTTCAGATTCTTACTTGTCATTATTTCATCTCTGATCTTGATCCATATGATGTCTTGTGAGTAGTTTGTTTAGTTCTTGAGGACATGGGAGAAGTCATGTTGTTAGTAGTGGAATTGTGTTGAGAAAGATTCAATGGTTTGATATTTAAGTTGTGGTGTTATCCTTCTAGTGGTGTCATGTGAATGTCGACTACATGCTACTTCACCTTTAAGGGCCTAGGGGAATGCATTGTGTATTTGGCTACTAATCATAGGGTTGCTGGAGTGATAGAAACCTGAACCCCCGTTAGGAAACCTTTACACAAGGGAGTGTAGGATCTCAAAGTTTAAGGCTGTGGTTAGGTTTTTATCTTAATTAGTTTCTTGTAGTTGCGGATGCTTGCAAGGGGTATAATCACAAGTATGTATTAGTCCTAGGAAGGGTAGTACATTAGCATAGGTTCACCCACACAACACTTATCAAACTAAAGAAGATTAATCAACTATATGAAGCGAAAGCACTTGATGATCCCATGTGTCCTCGAGAATGTTTGGTCATCTTAAGTAATACAAACGGCTTGTCCTTTGCTAAATAAATGATTGGGCCACTTGCTTCATTTATTATTATTGTCTTTTATTTACTCGTACTTTATTTATATGCATTATCAAAAACCCCTAAAAATCCGTTTGCTAAGTATTTACAGAGAATTCCTGATCCATACCACTTGTCAACACCTTCTGCTCCTCGTTGGGTTCGACACTCTTACTTATTGAAAATACTGTGATACACCCCCTATACTTGTGGGTCATCAAACTATTTTCTGGCGCCGATGCCGGGGAGTGAAGCGCCATTGAAGAGTGGAACTGGTAAAGGAAACTTCTACTGTGAGTATTGTTTATTTCTGTTAGTTACTTTATTTCAATATGGATAATTCACTTAGTTTCTTAGTTCGTAATGCTACTACCACTGCTAAGGTAGTAGATGAACTACCACCAGCTGAAAATGATACTTTTAAGATACCTACAAGAATTATTGATCGTGTTATGGATAACTACAATTTTGGAGATGGAACTGTCCATCCCGGTGATCATTTGCTCTTTATACACGAATTATGCGGGTTGTTGAAGTGTGAAGGTATTACAATAGATCAAATCAAGAAGATGTTATTCTCATTATCACTAAAAGGAAGAGCTGAGGAATGGTATAAGCTGCTGAAGAATGGCCAATCTCTTGAATGGGAGGAAGTAGTACCTCTCTTTTAATCCAAATTTTATCCTCCTAGTGAGATTCAAAAAGATCGGAATCAAATATACAACTTTTGGCCTTGTGATGGAGATAGTATAGCTCAAGCTTGGGGGAGATTGAAGTTACTAATGCTCAAATGTCCTATCCATGAGCTCCTTAATAATATTATTATCAATAACTTTTATGCAAGACTTTCTCTTCATGATAAGGATCTATTGGATTCTTCTTGTGCTGGATCATTTACACGCATGGAAGAAGTAGCTAAATGGGATCTTCTAGACCGTATTCAAGACAATGTTGAAGCATGGGAGAATGATAAAGGAAGAATGTCAGGTATAAATTATGATTATGAATGCATTAAAACTTTTATGGAAACTGATGACTTTCATAATATTAGTAATGCTTATGGTCTTGATTCTCAAAGTATTGCAAATTGTTTTAAGGATTTTGCCTCTTATATTGAAATTCCTAAAAAGAAATAGAATAAGTATCATGAGCCATATAAAGATATTGTTAATTGTGTTCCTGCTAGAAATACTGAAGTTGATACTGCTAATCATATTTTACCTGAACCTTACATTGAGAAAATGCCTTTCCTAGTCAAGGTAAAGGAACATTCTATGATAGCTAGTATGGTTAATGAAAGTACAAATAAAGCTGTTGAACCTGATGAACAAATAGCTGTTGAACCTGTAATAGAAAATGTGAAAGACTTTGTCACTAAATATGTAGAAGATGGACACACTATCCTATGTAAGGATACTTCTAATATTGTCTCACAAAGTAGAGTTAGGAGAGCTAGTATCCCTGTTTTTTCTATTAGTATAAGTGATCATTGCTACAATGGTTCATGTGATAGTTATATCATTAAATTTATGCATGTTACTGAAAGTTACTATGACAGAGGGAAAATTGTTCTTATGCATCTAAATAATATTAAGTTTCCTCAATTTATGCTGAAAGTCTTTATGTTGCGCTTGTTTTGCCTTCCTATGCTAGCAGCCTCTAGTTTCAACAATTTATTTTCTTACAAAATTCCCTTACATAGGAAGTGGGTTAGACTTAAACATGTGTATTTTTGCTTCTTTATGCTCTCTTTTACTTCAATTCATATTCTTATGTGAGCATCATTGAAATTATCATGCCCATCTTAATGGCTATAAAGAAAGAGCTTTTTGGCAAACAACCCAATATATTTTTGCTTTCAGTTTGTTTTTTGTTTATTTCAGTCTTGGAAGTTATTGCTTCTGCAATAACCTATCCTTATCCTTTTGTTTGGGTTTTGTGTCAAGATCAACCTCTAATGAGAGAGAAGTAATATTTGGGGAAGTTGCTGTCCCAAAACAAATTTTTGTGCTTCACTATAAAAAATCGTTAAGAATCCCAGAACATCGTACTAATCTGTAATTTTTAGTGTGCATGCCCCAGGTTATTATTTAACTTTCGTTAGTTTTGCACTTTTTGATTTGAGCAACAGAAGATTTTCAAAAAAATTTATCTTTACCTGCTGGTCTATTTTGACAGATTTTTGCCAATCTTGCATTTGCCTCTTAAATTGATTTCCTTTTTGAATTCCTTTTGGGATTTTGGAAGGAGTTGCTATAGTAGCTTATGTTTTGATGGGTTTCAGTTAAAATTGAACTTAAAGGTTTATTGTCTTGCATGCACTAATGTTGCTAATGAGAATTGTGTGAAGTTTTGTGTGAAAGAAATTTCCAAGTTGTAGGAGAAAATGGTGTAATAATACGGTGAATGGTCAGAGACTCAAGCAATATGTTTTTGATGAAGATATTGATGTTATTCAAGTGACTCCAGAAAAATTTATGGAAGACCAAATTCAGACACCTGCAGAGTCCGTTTTCAAATAGGTAGCAGTTCTGGTAAGAAAAGGTCCGCGAAAAATCTGTCAATTTATATTTTTGCAGTTTTTATCTAACATGGAAAGGAATGAGTAGAAAGAGGGACGCAAACAGAGCCCAGTTGGCTCACACCACCTCGTGGCGCGGGCCCACCTGGCCGCGCCACCAGGGGATGTGGCCACCCCGGAGCCCGTCTCCAACCCGTTTTCTCTCAGTACTTTCCTTTTGTTTCAAGCTTCATAATATATAATCCCCTAGATCCCCCGAGGTTCGTATATCGTGTTCTCTTCGTGTTTTCATTTCGATCTATTTCTGTCATGAACTATTCTTAAAGTTTAGAGGCACAATGGTCTCTGCCAACGATAAGGGCAAGGAGCCTGCGGAAGATGATCTCCAAGACCTTGAGCAGGAGGAGGAGATTGAGAGTGAAGTTGAAGAGGAGGCAAAGGAAAGACCAGCATCCGCACACCAGCACCACCATTGCAAGTATTGGAGTGGTGGCAAATCCTGCCAAGTTCAAAAGGACTGCATGGATGTCCACTGGAGGGAATGTTCCGCGTCATTGCTTGGCTTCACGGTCACCTCCTCCACGCACAAAGAATCCCTTCCATACCCTTATTCATGAGCAGCAATTCCAGAATATGCCCAAGGAAAACTACCCTCCAATTGGGATATGCCTCGTTGTAACCATGCATGAAAAGAATACTTCAAGGAGGAATAGTGGGGAAAGAATCGCAAGAGCTGGGATTCATAGCCCGACATGATCATGAACCACATTGAGCACAATTCGAAGATGATTCGTACTCTCACCTTCGAGATTGAGGACTTGAGGGAATTGATTGAAAAGCTCATCGAGAGATCACCACCACCACCAAAGGAGTAATTCATCATCAGGTTTTGGCATCCCCTTGGTTTGTTCCAATCTTGGGGGAGTGCCCTGGTATCATATCATTATCTTTTATCTTTTTACCTTTTCAGTAGAGTCATATCATGAATAGAGAAGTCATTATATAGGATGGTTTGCATTATGGAAGTATCTCTCCTCTAGTTAGTTATCTATATATCCCTTGGTGTGAGTTGCCATTATGGAATATTAATGAGAAGTTCCATCATTTACTTTTTACACATCTTATTTTAGTTTGCAATTTCTGTTATATTATTGATCTCGTTGTTAGTATTGGTGTCACTTTGGGATCATTAAGTAAATTTAGTTGGTTTTGGCAAACCTGGCTTGGTCAGTAGCAACACTATTTTGAGAATTGAATGAAAAGGATAAAAGTACTCTTAAGAAATATAATTTCATCATCTTTCTTTCTTGATTGGCTCATATGCTTAGTATTCTCTAGTTAAGATATTTTGTGCTTCCAAGGAAGATTGCATGTTTGTTTTATCACTTGTATGTTTGTTTGTTTCCTTCAACTCTTATGCTTGCTACCCAGCCTTGCTAGCCAAAAACCTGTACTGAGAGGGAATGCTTCTCATGCATCCAATCCTTAAACCAAAACCTATGCCATTTTTGACCACCATACGTACCTATTAGCATTATTGCTATTCCAAGTAAATTCATGTTTTTATCTACCTTCCGAATTAAACTTGTTATGTGAAAAATAGTGATTAAAGCTCTCACGAACTTGATGGAACACTTTACTTTCTTGCACTTAAGAAACTTGAACCATTGTGCCCATCTATGTTGCGTATATGCTTGCGCTTTGTAAGTTGTGAATTAGCAGAACCATGTTACCATGGGGAACGCTTTCAATGTTGCACTTTATTTAGTTGATATCATGTTCTTTTGCTTATGGATCCCAGTGGTGTGGAATGAAAGGGGGGCTTGTAAGGCTCATGGAGTTCATATATGTGTTAGAGAAACGCCTAGGCGGCTCGTCTAAGACATGCCTAATCATGGTGGAAACTTGCAGCATAACCATAGTGAGCAATCTGTCAAGCATCCTAAATAAAAAAATAAAAAAAGAGAAAAAAGGGGAAAACCCTATGGAAATAGCATACAAAAAGATCGCTGAGATGCTCATTGTCTGCTTGCCTTATCATTTTGATATGGGAAAGCTTCTGTATCATTGGGCAAGGGGTACCCCATTGGCGGTTCTCTATGATACACATGTACTTACAATGACAAGGACTTACTTGTGACTAAAGTTGAGTAGCATGAGGAACGGTACTCGTAAGCAAGGGGCATGAGATTTTCACCTTATATCTTGTCAAGCATATCCTCATATTTGTTCACTTGTCAAGAAAGATAATAAGTACCATAATTTTTGGAAGCTCTTTATGAAACTTGAAATCCCTGCTTCCCTCTGCGAAGGGCCTATCTTTTACTTTTTAGTGGAGTCAGTAAACCTATTCCTTTCTATCTCAAGCAAGTATTTAGTTGTTGTGTTTCATTCATTCATATGATGATTTATTCAATCATGTTTCTTATGTTCCTTGTTTTGCACACTGCTCTTATCTTAGTGAATATTACTTTGAAAGCTATCATTGAAAACCCCATTATGTTTGAACTCCTACAAATTGTTGACCGTTCTTTGACCAAGAACAAAGTTTGCCATTACCAATTATGATTTACTTTGTGCATTTTTATTGTGTTTCCTTTACCTATTGTAAGTTAAGTTATATAATAGTGAGTTGTTTTCTATTATGATTTGTGTATTGATGAATGTGATGCTTCTTGTCCGTATTCTTTAGCGACACTTCACTCCATAAACCTGAGGTCATGTTTATTGAGCTCAGTTTTCGCTTGGGGATAAGCGAAGTATAAGCTTGGGGGAGTTGATACGTCCATTTTGGATCACTATTCTATATCATAATTTATTGTTATTCATTGATATATTTCATATTAAGAGATGATACTTATGTTATTTCATCTATTTTTGCATGGTTGATGACTTTCGAAGGATGGACCACTGAAGCCATGATTCTGACAGAAAAGGCACTATTTGGAGGCAAAATTCACGAAGATCAGAAAATCCCGGAAAATATATGGAAAATTCTATTTTTCCAAAACACGAAGGAAGACAGAAGGGGGAGCGGAGATGGGCCACAGGGGGGCCACACCACCCCCTGGTGCGGGCCACCCTAGGCCGCGCTACCAGGTGGTGTGGCCACCCTGGACCAGCTCTGGCTCTGGTTTTTGGCGTATATAATCCTCCCTAAACCCTAAGACTAAGGGAGCGACCACAGAAAGGTTCCACCGCCTCTGCGTGGCGGAAACTATAGAGAGAGAAAGATCTCTCTGGCAGGCAGAAATCTGCTGAGGAAATTCCTTCCCGGAGAGGGGAGATCGTCGCCATCAACACCGTCATCGATCTGGACTTCATCGGGATCATCATCAACATCATCGCCACCACCATCATCTCAACCAGCACCATCATCACCACTCCATACTGCTGTAACAATTGGGTTGAATCTTGCATAGTTCTTAGGGGAAGCTTTCCCGGTGTTGATCACTTGTTGTAGTTGATGCTATTGAGTGGAACCACTGAATTATTGTTCATGCTCAGATTGTTACTTTTCATTATTTCGTCTCTGATCTTGATCCATGTGATGTCTTGTGAGTAGTTCGTTTAGGTCTTGAGGATATGGGAGAAGTCATGTTGTTAGTAGTGGAATTGTGTTGAGAAAGATTCAATGGTTTGATATTTAAGTTGTGGTGTTATTCTTCTAGTGGTGTCATGTGAACGTCGACTACATGATACTTCACCTTTAAGGGCCTAGGGGAACGCATTGTGTATTTGGCTACTAATCGCGGGGTTGCCAGAGTGATAGAGACCTGAACCTCCATTAGGAAACCTTTGCACAAGGGAGTGTAGGATCTCAAAGTTTAAGGTTATGGTTAGATTTTTATCTTAATTACTTTCTTGTAATTGCGGATGCTTGCAAGGGGTATAATCACAAGTATGTATTATTCCTAGGAAGGGTAGTACATTAGGATAGGTTCACCCACATAACTCTTATCAAACTTAAGAAGATAAATCAACTATATGAAGTGAACACACTTGCCGATATTCCCATGTGTCCTCGAGAACGTTCGTCATCTTAAGTAATACAACCGGCTTGTCCTTTACTAAAGAAAGGATTGGGACACTTGTTGCATTTATTATTATTGTCTTTTATTTACTCGTGCTTTATTTATCTACATTATAAAAAACCCTAAAAATTCGTTTGCTAAGTATTTACAGAGAATTCCTGATCCATACCTCTTGTCAACACCTTCTGCTCCTCGTTGGGTTCAACACTGTTACTTTTCAAAACTACAGCGATACACCACCTATACTTGTGGTTCATCAAGCAGCAGCAGGAGGAGCTGGGGATACCTGAGAAATTATAGGTTCAACATCTCTAGGGGCTCCAACGAAGAAACGGTAGTTGATCCCAAGAAACACAGATTATCCCTTCAGATTGTCGACTCTGCTCCAAACTTGTTCTACTGGGTCTTTCGATGGACCCGTGGACCTCGAGAAAACGTGACACCTCAGCAATGTGTATGAAGAAAGTAGTGTCTCCATATGCTCTATCGTATCACCAACACTGTTTAGTGCTCCCCTGATATGAATCCAGATGATTTTAACATCCTGGTTCCTGTCCCCTTTGAGAGGTGCAAGGAATCAGCGTCGTGATCCAAGATCAGCATCTACTACTGCATCTTTGATCACCGGAGCTGGAATGACGCGCGAGGCAACATGTGTACCTAAGTGTTACCTTCAGTTAGTCAGTAGAATTTTGAATGGAAACTTACATCTTATGACACCATGACTCACCCTAGGTGAGCGGCTCCCAAACACGCACGTCATCGCTAGGTTCAGTGACCATGTAAATGCGTTGCGGTGCATCGGAATAGTAGCTGGAGGTGAAGATGGTGTCAACATGCTTCTCTAGCTGCAGGAAGTCGTCACGCAAGACTATCCATGACTTTTCATCTGGGCATCTAATGAATGTGATTGCCTTGTCGAACACCGCTAAGAGGTCGTACTGCCAATTATTCCACACCAGGCGAGGCCTCTGTGGGAGTTGTACCTTCAGGAGCTCAAGTTCTTCCATGTTGAACCTGTACGAGAATTTGGAGTGTGGCAGTCATGACCCGTAGTTGAATGCAGTAATGCCGACACCCTTCAAAGATGGCGTCTAAATCTCAAGGAACTATAGGAATTTTTTAGAGTCTAGGTACTCTCGTCCTAGGATAAAAGGACTAGCCACTCGCCGTTGCCATCCACCTAGTTCTGGTCATCTCCCGTTTCCATCTCGTCTTCCTCCTTGATATTCACCACTACTGATTGCGACCACTAATCCAGCAGCATCAGTTTTGCATGAATATTCTGCAAAGTTTTTTGTCACTTGGTACAATCACCTAACATGGATTCCATTTCAAATACAATTCTAGACCTAGACTCTCAGATTAAAGTAATATGTATGACTGTCCCCTCAGCTCTCACCTAAATTGTGCATGTTTCATTTTGCAAATACCAAAATTATCAAGTAGAAGCAGAGCTTCCCTCGAACAAACTCCTGACAGTGATCATAAAAAACAAGGGACATAATAGTCTTAAATCATCTAATTTGTTTAATTTGTTAGAAAACAGAATATCTCCTACCATGCATTCCATTGCAAATTCAAATTGACACCTAAACTTTTGCCTAAATTAAGACTATATCACTACGAAAATACCAGAATATCAAGTAGGAGTAGAGCTTCCTCTATATAGAATAGTATTAAATGGTTCAATTTTTTCAAAATGCGCATGCACACAACACGTTCGACAAAAGTCACATAGGATTCCGATGAAAGTTCAGCACATATGAATAAACGATATGACTAAATGGATAAGCAAGATAATGGAACTCACATGGCCGTCATGGTGGTTTGGCTATTTGCAGGGTAAAGAAGGCCAGAAGTTTAGAACGAGTGTCCGTCCATGTCTCGGATCATCAAGCGGTGGCTAGGGACACAACGACCTACGCGACCGGAAGAGATGATGTCCAACCCCATGGCGAGTGCATGGTCGCAGCGGAGAGGTTCACCCACCCCATTACTCGTGGTGGCGGTCCACATGGCCATCCACGTCATCGTCGTCTTCTGCCTTACGCTTCAGCCTGCGGCTACCATAATGTTTACCGATAGCGGTAGATGGAGTCTGAAATCCGGCAGATTAATGGAGGCGGTGTGATCTAGAGGCGGATGGATTCAGGAGAGGATGGAATCAGGGAGGGGAGAAGTTATTCGAGTAGGGAGTGAGGAACCACCTCCGCCGGTCTCATCCACGTGGAAGACAAGGAAGGGGGCCATAATTAGTGAGGGTGGGCACGGGAACCGTCTAGAGGAAGTTAAAAAATTAATCGTAAGATAAAAAATGTAGGGTACCACCTGTCGGCGAGTGAAGGTCGGCACACCATGATTCCACTACATGCAAATGGCGCAGAACAACTTTCAAGCAACGTAGAATTCTCCGTGGTAGCTTTCAGAAATTAACACATATAGTGACACTCCATGTGTCAAACCATTGTCAGGAAACCCATAAAACCCCTTGAATGCATATTCCACATGTAATGGAGCACAAGTGTGAAATAAGTTGCATCACCACACCCACTCGAGTGTGTGTGGTAATGTGGATCAGGGTGGTTTTGGAAAGTAAAACATGTAGTGACACTCCGTGTGTTAAAGCATGGTCAGGAAGCCCATAAAACCCCTGGAATGCATATGCCACATGTAACGGAGCACAAGTGTGACATAAGTTGCATCACCACACCCACTTTAGTGTGTGTGGTCATGTGGATCATGGTGGTTTTGGAAAGGAACACATGCAGTGACACTCCATGTGTCAAACCATGGTCAGGAAGCCCAAGAAGGCCCTAGAATGCAACTTCCACATGTAATGGAGCACAAGTGTGACATAAGTGGCATCACCTGCAGCCGGTCTCGTCTGCGTGGAAGACAAGGAATGGGTGCTGCAATTAGTGATGGTGTGCACGGGAAGCGAACTTTAGTGAAAAAATAAATCTTAAGAGAACAAATGTAGGGTCCCCACATGTTAGCGAGTGAAAACGTGACTATGTTTGACTTAGATCATGCATGGTAGACCTCGATTCCACTACATACAAGTGGCACATAACCAATTTCAGGCAATGCTAGCATCACCATGTAAAACCGCCATTTTTCTCCACCTCCACCCACTATGAATGTTCGTGCACTATTCCAGATATTATGAAGGGCAGTTGCAATCTTGCAGTAAGTATTTTCACTTCTCCATCTCCTTTTCTCCTCCACGCCCTCATCATCTTCCTCCTCCATGGCCTCATCCATTTCATCCGCCACGGCAGCACCCTCCTCCACGCAATTTTTCTCCCTCTTGCATGTTGTCATGGACTGGCAGGATGTCCGAAACAACAGCATGAAAGCGACTGCGTACTTCCACATAAAAGTCCATGGCGGGAAGAAGATCAATGTCATATATACCACCGACCCTGAGACGGTGAAGAACACTCTGACTAATTACATGAATTAGCCATGGTTCAAAGAAACCAGGTCCGTCAGTCTCGACCTCGAGTACACCCGCGATTAGCGCAGGATCACCGTGGTGCAACTCTCGATGAGGAGGCACGTCCTCATATACCAACCTTTTTGCGAGGAGGGGTGATGGGAACATGTCCATGTTGTTGTCATTTTATTCCTGAACCATCAGTTTGCAAAAGTTCTTGCTACATTATTTGTCAATTCATTTTTATCCAGGTGGGGTGAAAGGATTAGGTCGCTCTTTCATGAATTTCTCGTGAACCATCAGATAACATTTACTAGTGTTAACACTAAGGGTGACACTGGCCTTCTTACCAGCCCGTCGGTCGGAATCGACATCCCAGAAAAGTCTAGAGTGGACATCTAGCATATTTACTAGACCTAAGGACAAAGGGAAGCAGGACTGGGATGGCAAATATTGTAGCAAAACTCATTGACCCATGGTACACTGAAATGAAGGACAAATTACCAAATTGTTGGTGGAGGCGTTTAGGGCATGATTTCTAGGAGGATAAGCCGCTTTCTGATCCTAACATAAAGTATGCTGCAATTGACGGGTATGTCAACCATGAGCTGTACTACCAGATTGAATTGTTTCGTTCCAGGCATCGCACCCTTGAACCACGACCAAGGCATGTCGTTTTCCCTAGATGCCAGAATGGAGAGGAATCTAAACACTGTGTCAAGCACACAAAGGCATCCTAGGATCGTTCGCCTTCTCCCCCAATCATTCCAGCTGGCTGGAATGTCTCGTATTAGGCAACGATTGTTGTGTTTGTATGGGGCTTGTTATGTTTATGAAAACATGTTATTTCAGAAGTACTGTGTGTGATATCTATGTGTGAGCACTTCCGAACTATTGTGTATTACCTTTTCAAACTATAATATGGGTTTGTTTATGACTATATCATTTGCTATAACAGCAATTATGTTTGTGCCACTACACCCAAGCACGATGTGCCGAGTTTGCTAGCATCTTATATTATGAATGTGTCCTTAGATTGTGCCTGTTTGTGGACAACGACATCTGATCTTGTGGATCCCACCACAATCTTAGGTAGCTATATTCACTAATAAACCAAGGAGCTGCATGTCAGTTCTAGATTCTGCTGCATGCAAAGGGTAGAGAAAGCATTTGTAAGTATGAATGTTGAGCATACAAAAGGGAGAAACATAATTCATACTAGTTAACTACCTAAAAGAACAAGGATCATATGAGCTCCGTTCTGACACACAGAATGCTTAGAAAATACATGCGAGATAAACTAGGAAAGGAATGCAAAACTAGTAGTGGTAAACAACACACTCACTCATCCGCCAGATCATGTTGAGCATCTCGTAGCAAACATATGCATCCCTGGCTACGTACCGAATTGCATCATAATTCAGGTACCTCCACTCCCATCGCTCGTGCAGGTGCTTCGGGAACTCGACATTCATGCCAGCGTACACGCGGTCGATGATGTCGGCAGCGAGTCTAGCCATGCTGGCTTTCCCCATATCGTTGTCGGGGTACCTCCACACATGTTCGAGATCGACGTGCTCGATGACATGAATGAGGAGATCCTGCTCTACCTTCGGAGTGTTACTCCTGATTTTGACGCTTGCGAAGTAGATCTCCCTCCTACACAGGAACTCGTGAAGCTCCGGGCATACCCATTTGGCCCTGCATAAGTGGTATAGGAGGCACTAGTTGCACATAGACAACTTTAAAAGTGCTTGCCTCTTCCTATCGCCGGTATACTCCAAGTCCAGGACGACGATCTTGTACTTGTCCATCGGCTCCTATAGCCACCGCTCGTACATTGCGATGACCTTGGCCACCTCCGTTGACACATTGGTGTGGACGACCATCAGCTTGATGGTGCCACGGGCAATGACGGTGTGCTCGTCGATGAAGTCGCTCCCGTCGCCGAACATGCCGTACTCTACATCCATGGCATCACCTAAAGAGGCGACGGTGGCCTAGCATCGGTGGCGCTGGCTTGGACTAGGTGTGGTGGTGGAGAGATCTATTGTAGTGGTATGGTGTGGCTGTGGTTGTGGCTGCAGCAGCGTCGATGTTCTTGAAGTGGGTATGGAGGAAGGAGTTGGGGATTTTTGCATAGTGCTATGTTGCGGGGACGGGAGGCGATGCGGAAAAGGGGGGTTGGGCGTCGTAAATTGCGTTTAACATTACTTCGGTTATACCCACTCGGAAGCACGTTAGACCGGGCGAGCACCGTTGGTTTCCAATCCTATCGCTTAAATTGCGAGGTCGTGCCCGGTAGGCGATGGGACGGGTGTGCGATGTTGCTATGGCATGGCAGAGACCGGTCATGGGGATGACCGCCATCTCGTTGCCGCTCTGTAGCAGGTACGCGGTGGTGAGACGATGTAACGTGACAGGACAGAAGGAAGTGGAAAACTATTTGTGATCATTATGACCAACAAATTTAAGGGACGTGTAAAGCATAGATGGGCCTAGCATCCCTACACCCCGGGCAGCCGCCCAGGCATGCCTATTATGCAAAGCTTGCAATTTCTTGTTTATAGTGATTTTTTCTAGAATTTAGCAACTTAAACTCATTTGCCCAGGCTTTTAGAAGTTTCTGGGTCGGCCACGGGTGTAAGCATGCACGATGAAGCAACTTTGCAACACATGTGTTGGTAGCATATCATCAGGTTTCAACACACCACATAGTTTTAGGGTCTATAATATGGTAAGAGAATTAAACATTATTAGTGGCTGGGGCAGCATAGTCACGGGTTTGTCAGCTAAAAGTTGTCGATTCCTAGGTAAGGGGACACCAGGCAGGTCTTGACATACTCCCTCAAGAATTTGCCATAAACAGCTTGCATAGCCTTAGTCGATGACTTGTGTTTACTCGCCGGGCTTTTACCGATGCCAACCGCATGCGGAATGAAGCTGTCAATCCTCGGGTTGACTCCTTTCTTACAGAAAGGGCACCTGAGCTCCCCAAGACGAGTGTGGAACGGGATTCTCCCGCTCTTGAGCTTCTTCATGACATGGCGGCTCTTGTTGTCCTTGTCCTCCTTATCAGAGTCCACCTCACTAGAATCTAATTGTAATGTATAAAAATGCAAACAGAAATGAGCAAAATAATGGATAGATATTCGAACAACCATTCCAAGTTAATTTGAAAACAATAACATATTTATAGAGGTTGTTCATTACGGCTATCTCCCTAGCTTGCTCCTAAATTAATATTGTTTGTGTTCTTGATAGCTCAATAGTAAATAAATAATGTGGATTCATTCAGAACAGACTAAATCTCTCCAAGCACCGGTTTGTACGGTGCATCTAATCATTAGGACTAGATAAAGTAGGACATGAACATATTAAGTTGTACATCAACAGATTAGAAGGTACATCTACAACCCGAGCAGAAAATATGAAACATATAAAAATAGATGTACCTCCGGGTACACAAGCGGAGCGTGTTTGTCAAACTCCTCGCCCTCATCGGGGGCTCCGAAGTCGTCTGCATCGCCGAGTACATAGTCCCCATAGGGGTCGAACTGGATGTCATCCTCGCCCTAGGAAGCATGCTGCTCCTCCAGATATACCGCAGGAAGCACCTCATCACACGTAGAAGACACCAGCGGCGATGCAGACTCACCCCCACACACTAGCTCCATGGAGAAGATTGGTTCGTGTACGATTGTGGGGTTTTGCTAGATCGGGAATAGGGAGGAGTGGATGAGTGCGGGGGAGGACCCGATGAAGACGGCTCAGTTTTTAATGCGGGGACGTTTAGGTTCTCCTCGAGGGGCCTCGGTAGGCAGCTCTTCGGGATCTGGCTTACGCATGGAAGGTTCGTGCGTTGGGGGACCATTGGAAGTGAGATTGCAGTCGCGCTCCGTAAAAATGGGATAGCCCGTGGATAACCCATGGGGTAGTAGGCTTTTCAGATGAGATTAAACATGACATGACCACTAGATGAATGATTTAATGTATGGCTTAGTGTTCCTTCTTGTAGAAGTGTCTTTGAGAGAGATGCACCCCTTAAAAACCGAACATATAAAACATGGGGCTAGATGGCAAGCGGATTTCTATGTGTTCTCACGATGTAGTGTAAAGGGCACGACATCGTGCAACGATCCGCGTTAGATCAGAGAGGATCAATAGTATGCACGAATGATGTGCGTGACAACTATGTCAACCAATCAGCGCATAGCAGACAAAGTGAGCAAACGTTTGGGATTTTGTGAGAGTTTGTGACTACAATAGAGGGCCAAACTGAGTAGAATTAACAACCAAGGGCCAAACAGACTTAAGGGATTCAAATAGAAAATAGAAACAGTTTTAAAGATTGGAAATGCGTGTTTTTCACAATGGAATATATACTGTCCTATATAAAATTATCTGCAATTGAAAAAATATAAAGAACTATGATATTATATAGATATCATGTGAAAATATGAATCATTATTTATCATGGGGTATATATATTTCATAAACAACTATGATATTACATAGATATCATTGCATGTTGCACTGGTGTCATAGAAGTTGCATCACAGAATCCAATCGAGTGTGTGTGGTCATGTGGGTCAATGTGGTTTAGGAAAAGAACACATGCAACATGGTCATGTGGATCAATGACACTAGTGGATCAATGTTGTTTAGGAAAAGAAAAAATGCAATGAGAACATAGGCGATGACTCTAGTGGATCGATGTGTCAAACCATGGTCACAGAGACCAGAAGCACATAGGAAGAGCAGCTTCCACATTGCATGTTGCACCAGTGAGGCATAAGTTGCATCATAGAATCCATGTGTCAAACCATGGTCACAAAGACCAAAAGGACATAGGAAGAGTAGCTTCCATATTGCATGTTGCACAAGTGAGGCAAAAGTTGCATCACATAATGCACTGGATTGTATGTGGTCATGTGGATCAATGTGGTTTAGGAAAACAACACATGCAATGACACTAGTGGATCAATGTGGCTTAGGAAAAGAACACATGCAATGACTATAGGTGATCCATATGTCATACCATGGTCACAAAGAACTATCAGCTTCCACATTGCATGTTGCACTAGTGAGGCAGAGATTGCATCACAAAATTCACTCGAGTGTGTGTGGTCAAGTGGATCAATGTGGTCTAGGAAAAGAACACATGCAATGACACTAGTGGATCAATGTGGGTTAGGAAAAGAACACATGCAATGTCTATAGGTGATCCATGTGTCATACCATGGTCACAAAGACCAAAAGCACATAGGAAGAGAAGCTTCCACATTGCATGTTGCACCAGTGAGGCAGAAGTTGCATCACATAATGCACTGGAGTGTGTGTGGTCATGTGGATCAATGTGGTCTATGAAAAGAACACATGCAATGACACTACTGGATCAATGTGGTTTAGGAAAATAACAAATGCAATGACTATATATGATCCATGTGTCAAACCATGGTGACATGGGTATGATTACTCGGGTGCTTATGTTTCTTTACCCTAGCTATATAAAGGCTCAGTGCCAATGAAGATCCAGGTTGAAGGCCCAAGAAGCATCCAACTGAAATCTTAGTTTAGTTAAATAAGGAAATAGAAACCGATATTGAGTTGGTGTTGTAATCGTGAATATGTAACTGACATGGGCATACCCTACAGGTACTCGAGTTTGGCATATATAGTCCAGATACAGTAGAAGCCCACGACGTTGTTAAGGCCAATGCAGAATTCGGGTGACCCACGGACTCTCTGATTGCTTGCAACGCAAGAAGACGCTTAAAGCTAGAAAGTTCAAAGGGATGAACCCTAATCTAAAACCGACTTGACCTGCTACTCGAGACCTAGCCTATCTGTATAAAGGCTAGGAGGGGGCAGCGAGGAGGACAATCACAACCCTAGTTTCCACAACCCTCGCCAGATTGCATCTGTGCACCCCTATAGTCTTCGATTCCTTCGATAATTCCAAGAGTAGAAAAGCAGGAGTTGGGACCTCTACGAGGCTTAAACCTGGGTAAACCTTGTGTCCCTGTGTGCTTGTTTGCTAGCCGATTGATGCCTCCAGCGCTCCCTCCTTCTCCAAAACCCAAGTCCATAAGAATGGACATTGACAAGTTGAACCCTCGTCAATTGGTGCCGTCTGTCGGAATTGGGAGTGCTGATGTCACGGCTTCTTCTGCACCGTCAACCGCGATCTACAACTCTGCAATAGTGGAGATTCGCCAGGTCTTCGGCGCTTTCGACTTCACCGTCCACACGTCGGCCACTCACCCAGCTTTCGAGTCCGTGGGCGCTGGGATCAGCCTAGCGATCGGGAGCTTCCGGATCCAGGTTGGTCAACTAGGCACGCTTCGCATGCCCGACCAGCCAATAGCACCCGCGATTGCTCCAACATCGTGGTTCCCGCCACCAATCGGCACCCTCGGCAAGCTCAACGACCCAGCAACAGCTAGGAGCACGGATAGCGACAACAGTCGCGGATCCGATCTGGGTGGCCTAGCCACAGAAGATGGAGCCTACGGCTGTGGATCTGAAAGTTGTGGGAGCGGCAGCTTCCCCAATCACTTCATGTGTGTCGTCATCAACGTAGGCGATACCGGAGTCAATCGCGAAAACACTGGCACCAGACCGTGCAACGGCAGTATACCCAATGACGGTATACCCAACGGCAGTACACCCAACGGTGGCCCCACCAACAGCGCGCCCACCAATAACAGGACAGGAGGAGAACCGTCACACACAGTGAATGAGAACACTAGTGAGCGCATGCTGATCAAGCTCAACAACAATGAGTTGGCCCGCTGTCGAGAAGCTCTACTGGGCAATCCTCTACCCCCAACACACCACAGGACATGCTGATGGGCTACCATTGGCTGTTGAAGGAAGAGTTCAAGCGCCAGCAGCAGGTGATCACGCAACTCGAGGCACGCAAAAAGGCGGCGGACGAGTCGAGCCTTCGGCGAGCTGGGCTCTCCTCCCACGGAGGATCCTCCTCCAAAGGCAACGAGTACCTGGCCAACAAAAGGAGATCTCGACTGGCCCACCGCACTGAACAAGAGCGCGTAGAAGCTGCGAAAGTCCTCGACTTCAGCTCTATGATGGTGGATACGCGGGGCAACGTGCTCCCGAAGATGCCGCAAGCTGCGGTGACAGCGGCCACCATGTACCTCCTCAACAACCAGCCACCGGCTAGAGACCCGCGAGCTTCCATGCACCAATCTACGATCGCGGGCCTGGGGCTAATCGAGGCTGCCCTCGACAAAGAACCAACAACAGAGCCGAAGAAAAGCAAGGCTCTGGACAAATACTACTACTCGTACTCCTCTAGTGACGATAATCACGATCTGTCACGACGACGTTGCTCACGGCGACATGACCACGATTATGACGCGCGTGATGACATCACGCAGCGCAAGGTCGACAAGATGTGGGTAAGGCGTGCTCGTTTGACTGACTCGGAAGAAGACGAGACTGAGCTCTACGGCACCAGATGCTTCAGTAGGGTCATCAGGCAAAAGTGAATGCCTAAGGGGTTCAAACTCCCGTCGGAGAACCCAAAATTTGACGGCCTGCAGGACACGAAAATATGGTTAGAGGACCACATCTCCTCCTTCAGGCTGCACGGCGGGAGTCTAATCACGGCCATGCAATGCCTACAGCTGCAGCTGCAGGGCGCCGCTCGCGCATGGCTCAACAACCTCCCGCGTGGAATCATTCGTAGCTGGGAAGAGCTGGTCTACAGCTTCATGCACAACTTCAAGGGCACTTACAAAAGTCCCGCACCAATCGAAGAACTAAGAAGATGCCAGCAAAGGTCTAGCGAGTCGCTGCGCTCATACATCCAGAGGTGGTCTATCATCAAGAACTCTACAGAAAACATCTCAGAGGACCGCGCAATCGACGCGTTCAATGGCGGCGTTCGCCGTATAGAGCTCAGGGAGGAGCTGGGCCGCTCGAAGCCCAAAACAATCGACCACCTAATGGAAATCGCGAATCGGTGGGCGGACGGAGAAGATTCGGTGAAAAACTGCACCTACTCTGATGATGACGATGACCTTGGGCGCAGACGCGACTTCCGAGGCAAACATCGAATGCGTGTCTATGAGGACCGTGCCAAAGTCAATATGGTCGCAGCCGGCTATGCCGACAAACGCGACGACAATTGCAACAACGGATATCGTAGCGGTGGATACCGCGACAGCAGGAAAACCACATAGGTGTGGTAGCAGCGCACTCGCGAAGAGACACCCACAACATCCATCCAGGACAAACTGTCCGGACCATGTAACGTGCACTTCTACATCGACAAGCACGATGACAAGAAAAAATCTAGCCACCTTCTCAAGGATTGTCGCGAGTTCCTCAAACTCCACGAGGGCCTGGCCCAGATGAATCACGACGCGATCAACAGGGGCTATGGAGCTACTCCAGGCGATGTGGCACATGGAGCTCCTCCACCACCACCTGGACCACCACCACCCGTGGCCATGCTAGTCCAGCATCATGGAGGCGAGGCGTACCCATGAGCCATGGGCGACATGGGGATGATCCAAAAAGGACGTCCCTCAAATCGAGTGTAGAAGGACATCACTCGCCAAGTCAATCTGGTGATAAACTCTCCACCTTCCACCACTGAGTACCTCAGTTGAAACGAGTCATGCATCACCTTCGACAAGCGCGACCACCCGCACCAAGTTCCTCGTCTAGGCACTGTACCCTCGTACTCGATATGAGTCGCGTCTTCATGGACGGTGGGAGGGGCATCAACCTCATGTTCGCGAGTACCTTGCGTGTGATGAGGATCCCTCTGACTTGTCTGGAAGTTTCAGACATGACGTTCCACGACATCGTCCCAGGGAAGGGCGTATATCCCCTGGGCAAAATCAACCTCGACATCATCTTCGGCACGCCGCAAAACTTTCAGCGAGAGCGCATCGACATTGAAGTCGTCTACTGGTCCTCACAATACCACTGCATCCTCGGACGTGTCGCATTTGCTAGGTTCATGGCAGTGTCGCACTACGCCTACCTGCAGATGAAAATGCCAGGTCCAATGGCGTCATCACAATCAATGGAAGCTTCAAGAGTTCCGACAGTTACGATAGGGAATTCAACAGAATCTCCCAGTCCTTCGGCATGCAGGAGGAACTCGCAAGATTGAAGGAGTCGACAGACAACAGTCTGCCTCCCCTGAGCAGGCCAAGTTCACCCGACCTATCCTTCGACTCGTCGGTGCACACGAAGAAAGTCTAGGTCCACCCAACGGACCCGACCAAGACGACCCTCATCACCAACAACTTGAGTTCCGCATAGGAACTCGCACTTGTTGCATTCCTCCGTGAGTACTGGGAAATCTTCGCCTGGTGTCCAGCGGACATGCTAGGGGTTCCCAGGGAATTCGCCGAGGACTCACTCAACGTGAATCCAGACGCAAGGCCAGTCAAGCAGACAATACGACGACTGTCTGAACCAAGAGCAAAAGCAGTCGGAATGGAGATCAATAGACTCCTCGACGTAAACTTCATGCGCAAGATCAAGGAAAGCACCTGGCTCGCTAATATAGTTCTTGTGCCTAAAAAAGACACAGATGTCCTGCGGATGTGCGTGGACTTCACCTCCTTGAATAAGCACTGGCCAAAGGATCACTTCCCATTGCCACGAATCGACCAAATCATCGACTCCCCCACGGGATGTGAGCGCCTCTGCTTCCTCGACGCCTACTCAGGCTACAATCAGATTCGAATGAAGGAGGAAGACCAGGTGAAAACGACGTTTACAACGCCCGTCGGTGTGTTCTGCTACAACGCGATGCCCTTCGGGCTAAAAAATCAGAAGCCACCTATCAGTGATGCATGCAGGCTTTCCTCAAGAACCAACTTGGTCGCAACATCCAAGTCTACATTGACGACATCATCATCAAAACCAAAGAGTAAGCCACGTTAATCGACGATCTTTGCAAGACCTTCGCTAACCTTGACCACTACCAGATCAAGCTCAATCCAGACAAATGTGCCTTTGGCGTGCCATCTAGGCAATTACTCAGGTATCTCATATCTACGAGAGGGATCGAGGCAAACCCGAAGAAAAAAAGGCCATACTGGCCATGGAGAAGTTGAAGAACGTAAAAGGCGTCCAACAGCTGGCTGGGCGAATCGCGGCGCTCAGTCGATTCATCAGTCGAATGGGTGAAAAGGCATTGCCCTTCTACCAACTCCTCCGCAAGGTTGACAAGTTCGAGTGGACAGACGAGGCGCAAGAAGCATTCGACGACCTCACGCGTCTACTATCCACCTCGCCAGTACTGGTAACGCCTCGCGAAAAGGAACCACTACTGATCTACATCTCCGCCACCAACCAGGTGGTCAGCACGGTGCTCGTGGTGGAACGAGCTGAAGAAAATAAGGTCCATGGGGTCCAGCGCCCAGTATACTACCTCAGCGAGGTACTCACGTCAACAAAGCAGCGGTACCCGCACTACCAGAAGTTGGCCAATGGTGTCTTCATGATAGCCAGGCGACTGCGCCACTACTTCCAAGAGAACCGAATCGTGGTGGTAAACGACACCCCGCTCGGGCATATACTCAATAATCCTGACGCCACCGGACGAGTCGTGCTTTGGGGAATCAAACTGTCTCCACGAGACATCACATATGAGAAGCGCGATGTGATCAAATCGCAAGTCCTCCTGGATTTTCTTGTGCACTAAATGGAGAACCATCTCCCCAACAAGCCAGATATGTCCTACCTTTGGACAATGCGCTTCACGGGTCCAAGCGAAAGTACGGAGCTGGGGAAGGAGTCATACTGACATCGCCCCATGGAGACAAGCTGAAATACATTCTGCGAATGCAGTTCACTGCCTCCAATAACAAAGCCGAGTATGAGGCCTTAATCTACAAGATGCGGATGGCGAAAGCCTATGGCGCCAAAAGGCTCATCATCTATGGCCACTCCAAGCTGGTGGTCAACCAAACGATGCTCGAGTGCGACGCACTGAGCGACAACATGATCCCCTATTGTGACCTCTACGACACACTCGAGGGAGACTTTGACGGCTGTGAGCTGCGGCACATAGGCCGTGAAAGCAACGAAGAGGCGGATAGGCTCGCCAACATCGGCTCTACCTGTGCCCCCATACCACCCGGGGTATTCCTTGAGTGTATCTGTGAGTGCTCCATCAAGCCTAAGGCTCTAGAGAAGAAAGCAAGCACGTCAATGGACTCGGGGGCGATGCCACCCAACAAGCCAATGGCACTCGATGACACGGAGCTTGATACGAGACTCGAAGGCCCAATGGAGGTCATGACGATCGAGCCATCTTGAACACAACCGTACATCACATATCTACTCAGCAAGAGGCTGCCAGACGACCCGACTGATGCGTGGCACATCGCACGACGATCCAAGGCATTCGCCCTCGTCAACGGTGAACTGTATAAGGGCAGCATCAGAGGGGTACTTCAACGGTGCGTATCCAATTGGGACAGAAGGGTTGTCCTCCTCGACATACATGAAGGCACCTGCGGGCATCATGCTGACAGTCACGCCCTCGTTGCCAAAGCTCTACGAGCTGGATTCTACTGGCCCACGACCATGCGCGACGCCAAGGACATCGTCCAGTGCTGCAACGCTTGCCAGCGATTCACGGAGAAACCTCACACACCTGGCGCGAAACTCAGGCTAATACCATTGGCTTGTCCCTTCACATAATGGGGACTCGAAATGGTCGGCAAGCTCCAAAGTCCTTGCGAGGAGGTTATGTCTACCTCTTAGTTGCGGTCGACAAATTCACCAAGTGGATCGAGGCCATGCCGGTGACGAATCAATCATGAGCCAGCGCTGCCAAGTTCTTCGAGTCCATTGTCTACCGCTTTGGAGTGCCACATAGCATCATCACGGACAATGGGACGAACTTCACCTCTAAGGAGTTCCAGGAATTCTGCGAAAACCTAGGAATCAACATAAGCTATGCCTCGGTGGCTCACCCGCAGACCAATGGTCAAGTCGAAAAGGCCAATGGCCTCGACTATGGCAGAATCAAGAAACGACTCCTTTGGCCACTCGAACAAGCCGTTGGATGCTAGCCAGACAAGCTGCAATCTGTACTTTGGAGCCTGCGCACAACTCCAAATAGCACCACGGGATACACCCCGTTCTTCATGGTGCACGGTGCTGAAGCAGTGCTACCCGCAGAAGTACGCTACAAAGCCCCACGGGTGGTTGCATACAACGAGAAAGAGTCAACTCTCGCACTCGAAGACTCCATCGACCTCCTTGACGAAGCATGCGAGATAGCAACGGAGGGATCAACGATCTACCAGCAGTGTCTCCGCAACTACCACAACAAAAGGCTACGCCCCAGATCCTTCGTTGAAGGAGACCTGGTTCTGCGACTGAAGCAACAAGGGCATCTCAAGCTCGAGTCCCCTTGGGAAGGACCTTACATGATTATAGAAGTAATCCTAGGTGGCGTCTATCGCCTTAAAGATTTCGAGAGTGGAGTCCAATACCCCAACCCTTGGAACGTCGCGCAGCTGTGCTGTTTCTACCCCTAGTAGTTTTTTTACATTACAAATAAGGCTATTCAGCCAGGCTACTTAGCCACCCATTGGACGTCGTACTATCCTACAACTAAATAAAGCTAAGTGCCCCAAAACTCTGTGCTTTCCTTATTTTCTTACAATTTCATCACTCGCGGGGCTGCGCCACCCTTTACACATCCGTTCTACGAACAAAATAGCAGTATCCTAAGTAGCTCACACAATACCAATCAAACCCTTGACAAACACCAACCCAGTTGCAACGCACCTGACAGGTTGGCAAGGTGCTGAGATAACACTCGAAAAATATACAAGCTAGCAAGCTCTTCACATACCAATGGGTACTAAATATACCCAACACAATTATACGAACTTTACAACACTTTTACACCTATGTGCAGGATACAAACTTATGCTACTACTGCAAAAGATGCACATTCGCATGCTCTTCAAAGAAGTCGACGATGTCCTCCGCTGGCCGATCAACTTCCTAGTAGTTCGGCACCATGTTCCAGGTCATCCCTTCTAGCCGATCAACTACCTGGTAGTCCAGCAGCAATAGACGCTATGTCCATGTCTGGCCGATGCAGTCGCACCATCCACAGAGCAGCCTTGGCACCAGCTACCAGCTGCTGCCGCACACACTTGCGTACCATGCTTATATCTTGAAACTTCGCTCGAAGGGCCAACATGCTTGAAGGGACGGTGTCCAGCGGAAACATCGTCTGGTAAATGTGCCTAAGACACGACTACGCTTTCTTCAAGCATTGGCACACTCGAGAGGAACGATCCTACAGGGTCGCCAACGCAACTGCACGGTCGTGGTCCACTCAAAAATACCCACTCGCCTGTAGCTGTTCTTGGGTCAGGTTGTTCATTCGAATGGCCACCCGGTCTTTCTCATCCTGTGGATGACGAGCGCTAACAACTACACCAAGCAAGCAGCAAAGTGTGAAGACAAGGCATCGCTGAACCGACTAAAGGAAACGATGAGAGGGAAGAAATCTAACATTTAAACTACTCATTCAATTGTGCCACTTCCTCCAAGAGATACTTCTCGCGAGCGGTGGCCTTCTCCGCCTTCGACTTCCACACATCCGCGCTACCACGGATGATGGGTAACTCACGCTCCAATTTCTTAATGCGGTCGTGCAGTCGCGAAAGCAATGACAACTCATCCACCTCTGAACGCGGCTACGCCGTGGTTTCATCGGTGGGGGGAGAATCGTGAGGACCACTCGAAGTACCCTAGGTACAATCAAGCAAGAGGCAAATAAGACTAATCACCCATCAATAAACGGAGGACTGCATTCAAAGGTTGATTAAATGTCAAGGGAACATCCCCACAAAAGCACGGTCCAGACAAAAGGCTAGCTACAGCTATTACACATGGCAACTAAGGAGCATTCTGCTTCTTCGACTTTGACTTCGAATTCAGGGGCTTCATCGCATCCGTGGCAATCTCCGACGCCATGGACTTGTTGGCGGTATCCCCAGATGCCGCGGTCTTTGCCGCCTTCGCTCGCTGCCGCTCCTCAAGAGTATTTGGCAACAGTATAAATAAGCTGAGGCCCGTATTTACCGCAGCTACTAGCGAAAGGAGCAAACACTACCTGTTGTCCTCCGGTGTTGACAGGTATCGCCATGTAGATCGTGGCGGGATCCAACTCCACGCCATGGGCTTGCACCATCGCGAGTGCCATGGTGGCGCCGACGGATCGCTAGGAGTTCCCGAATTCCATGGGAATACCTCCAGCGAGGGATTCCACCAGGTCATCAAGATTGTCGATCAGCCCGGCCTTGGGAGTCAGGTCCTCACAGATGCGACTGAGCACACCCTTGGCCTTCCCCAACGTCTCCTGAAGGGAAACACTTCGATCCTCGACTGCGGCAATGGTGTCGGCCAAAGCATCCGCGTGATGAAGAGATTGGGCGGCAAAGCTCAGGGCAGCAGAATCTACGTACACAGAGTGTCAGCGCATCTACATGACAACAAAAAAGGAGCAATGCGAACCAACCTGAAAATTACCTGAGATAGCCTTGGCAATCAAAAAAGTTGTTCTTCAAACAACTTCTCCCTTTCAGGATTGGAAGAGCGCAGCTCTTCCTCACGCTTCTGTGAATCTTCCAGAGCCGCGACTGCCTGATCGCGCCTTTTCTCCGTTGCGGCAAGCCCCTTATTGAGGTACGTAACACGATGGAGAAGTTCATTGTGTTCACCTACAAAAGGACAGGGCATATCAACACTTGAGCTGACAAATTTCTACAATGACAAAGACAAACTCAAAAGCTAACCTTTGACTGCGCGGTGGCGATTGTCTAGCAGAGCATGCTGTCGACCCATGGCAAGGACTTGCTCCGCAAGGCGAGCAACCTCCTCAACAATTAGCTACACCAAGGGAAATGAAGACTCAGTGGCAACCCAAAGTACAAATTCGATTGCCAAACAGCAAAAGGACACTCACATGTTCCTCCAGGGACTCCGAAGATGATTGTCGCGCAGTCATCCGTGCAACCGTCTGATGCTCCCCAGCATGTGGGGAACTCGAAGAATTGGCACCGGAGTGGGCCACCACTGGAGGAGAAGGAGACCATTCGGCCACCTCCTTGGTCTTGGAGTCTGTGACTCCGGACTCTTTCACAAATTGGACGTCGTCATAAGACGACGACACCGCTTGACTGCAAAATGTGCCCAACACCACTTCAGAACAAGCAACCTCAAAGAAAGCAAGACGAACTCACAGACATTAAAAAGCTTACTAGTTGAGTTTGTCAAGGTCAAAGGAGTCATCTGGCGACTCCTTCGGCAGCCGTAGCTTCTTCCGAGCAAGAGGAGCCATGGCGTGCACAGGCATGGCAGGAGTCGGCCCCTCTGTAGCAGTAGAAGGACCCTCTGGCATCATCGGAGAGGAGGCGTCAGATGCCTCGTTGCGGGAATGCTACTGAGTGCCATGACCGCTAGACTCGGGGGCTTACTCCTCTTCTTCAACTGGGACGGTCTAATCCGACTCGTCCTCCTCCTCCGCTTCACGAGGAATAGTCCCTTCAGGCTGAGGAGGCAAACTGGCAGCCACGCTCCAGTCTTGCAATCAGAAGATACATCATTATATATCAAGTACTTGGTGGCAATCGACAAAGAAAACTAATTCATAGTACAGTTCTACCTCAGGGGGAGGGTTAGAGGCGTCGAAAGGAGGCACGATTGGCTTGCTTGGGAGATCCTCCTTGGCAGTGTACTTGGTCACCAATCGCAACCTCCTTTCTACCTCACCCGCAGAAATGCCTTCCACGGATATGCGAGTGACATCGCTCGCACCAGCCTAGCGGTACATCAGGTGGACTCTAGCCTGTAGAGGCTTAATGCGGCGGTGCAACCACGTGCGAATGAGAGCGGTGCCACCCTCTTCTTTGCCTATGCGGCCTTCAAGGTCGCAGATGCGCTGATACAGCACCTCCGTTTCCTCGGACTCGCCAGACATCACGATGTTCTTCCAGGAACGCCTCCTCTTACAAACTGCCATGGGGTCGAAGGGCGCGACTTTGTAGTGCTCTCCGTCGGCCTTATGGTCGCGGATGTAGAACCACTTGTCTCTCCACCCTTGGAAAGACGCGGTGAGCTTGATGTCGAAGTAGACGGTGGAAGAGTCGATGTGGATTCCGCAGCCTCCTACGTTCTAGACTACCGAACCAGACGTCGACTGACGTTTGAGCTTGAAAAGCCTCTTGAAGAGGCCAAAGTGTGGCTCGATTCGGAGCCAGCACTCGCAAAGTGTGACGAAGCAAGAGATGTGGAGATTGGAATTTAGGGACAGCTGGTGCATCTGGAGCGCATAGAAACAAAGAAGACCCCCGACGAAAGGGTGCAGGGGAAGAGAGAGACCTCGAATGATGAACACAAGGATCACCGCTCAGAAACCCGGAGGAGGACGAGGGATTACCTCATTGCCAGGCACTCACGAGTCATCTTCCACGGACAGAAGAGCTCCATCTTGAGGATGAAGGTCCAGCTCAGAGGACTTGATGATAGACGCGTGCCAGGAGCTGTTGGTGACGTGGGTGCCGCCCTTCTTCTTCCCAGCAGCGGCGGCGCTGGTGCCCATGGAAGTGGTGCTGCCCTTCTTCTTGGCGGCGACAATGGTGGCCACAGATCCAGCGGCGACACCTCCTTTCTTCTTGTCCATCTTTCAATGGCGATGCGAGCGAAGAAAGTAATTGGGGAAAACGCGGAGCTGGTCCAGTGCCACGAAGAGGAAGCGCGCAAGGAAGCAGAGAGAACAGCAATGGCAAAGGAGGCACGAGCAAGAAGAGAGATGAGGAAAATTTACCGCAGCTGCGCTGCTACTTAACCTCCTCGTGGATGTCATCCAACGGACAACAAAAACCCTACTGAACGCGTGGCGCACATCACCATCGACACGTGGCGAAGCTGAACCACGAACTGTCCCCCACTACTCCCATTACACGCGGAAATCGAGGAGACGCAGTAAAACCAGAAGATTACGCACGCCCAGTCAAATCGAAGTAAGAAAGTGGGACCCACCGCTCGTCATGTCTCGTCAAAGCCGCTCATGCGAGAAATTGAGGTCATCACATCGCCATCACTGACGTCATCGATTCCAGCAGAAGAAGATTTTGACTACTTTAGTCCTTGCTCGAGTCTTCGACTCAACCAAGCACTCGGGGGCTACTCCTAACAGGAGCGCTGGTCAGGCACCCAAAAGAATTTTTATGCAAGTATACAAGTTCCACGAAAACCCATCACTCGAATCAACGATTCGATTGTGAACTACGGGTTACTCCCATAGGGAGCGCTGGAAGCATATTCGACTGAAACAAGCCACAAAAGACGATAGCAGTCGCAAATGTATTTAGTTCCCACTCGAGTCTACAACTCGAATAGGTACTCGGGGGCTACTCCCATAGGGAGCGCCGGTCGCGCACCCTATGATTATTTGTACATTGTACTGTGTGTCGATAACATCCACACTCAAATGCTATGGCGACTCCGCTTCATGTTTTCCCTACAAAGAGATTACGTCTCCTGGGCCACCCAAATCATCTCCGCGATGACAAAAATTTGGATGCCGCGCTTGCAGCGTTAAGATAAGACCTGAATAAGGCCTGGCAACGCATCTGCTGCGCACTACCAGAAATATATCCGTACCTACAGGTACGATGAACATGCCTTGACGGACGCGTCGAGTGCTCACACTTATACACTGGAATTCGAATCATGTAAGACCTCCACGGCCTGAGTCGAATTACGCCAGCACTTTTCCGAACTTGAGTTGTGGGACTCGAGTTTGAGTAGATTGCGTTGTTTTGCGTTAAGGCAGTTAACTGATACCGATACATCAGATAAATCAGGCACGTATATCAACAATCCCTATGACACAAACACGAACACTCGGAAATATGCTCAGTCATGCACTCGAAATACTTCATAAAGTCTCCAGTCGAATCTGCGATTCCACTGGACACTCGGGGGCTACTGACATGGGTATACCCTACAGGTACTCGAGTTTGGCATATACGGTCCAGATACGACCGAAGCCCACGACATTGTTAAGGCCCAATGCAGAATTCGAGTGACCCACAGACTCTCCGATTGCTTGCAACGCAAGAAGAAGCTTAAAGATAGAAAGTTCAAAGGGATGAACCCTAATCTGTAACCGACTCGACCTGCTACCCGAGACCTAGCCTATCTATATAAAGGCTAGGAGGGGCGGCGAGGAGGATAATCACCACCCTAGTTTCCACAACCCTCGCTAGATTGCATCTGCGCACCCCTGTAATCCTCGATTCCTTCGATAATTCCAAGAGTACACAAGCAGGAGTAGGGACCTCTATGAGGCCTAAACCTGGGTAAACCTTGCATCCCTGTGTGGTTGTTTGCTAGCCGATTGATTCCTCCAACGCTCCCTCATTCTCCAAAACCCAAGTCCATAACAATGGGCATTGACGAGTTGAACCCTCGTTAGTAACCGATCCGTATACAATCCCGAGACCCGGCCTATTATATAGAGGCTGAGAGGATCCTATGAAGAGGTACTGACAAACTCCCAAGAAATCTATAATAGCATTGCCCATCAATAATTAGATGACTTTGACTCCCTTGTTTGTCTGATATCCAACAAAATCCCTAGCATTCTCTTTTCACGAAACCCTAAGTCCATAACTATGGGCATTGCCGAGGTTAACCCTTGTCAATTGGCATCGTCTGTGGGAAACCTGAATGCTAGAGTCATGGATTCAGCGGACCCCTTTTCATCAAGCAACAATCTGATGGAAGCGGCACCATGCCCGCCCACCCTTGTCTCGGTCCCCACCGATTTCGACAGCAGATTTGATCTCATCATTGGAAATTTTCACTTTCCAGTGGAAGAACCCGAAGAACCGTGCCTCTTGGTTCAAATTTCATCGGGCCCATTGATCGAAAAAGCTGCAACAACGGCGATACCCGCATCATCGGTCGGATCATCCGCAGAGACCACACTCCAGCAGGAGGAAGATGAAGAAAACAATAAACACATAGTAGATCTAGGAGATGTTGATGGTATTTATGATGATCTCTCCCTCCAGTCAGACTCTCTGCTAACTCCACCACGTGGATCGAGCCCAGCAAACGTGGAACCCAAAGAAAGCGGTGAAGGTATCGACTTCGGAATCAAGATGGCCAAAATCTACCTAGAATAGAAACTACTGCATTTCACTGATCCCCCAAATAGTGTCTCCCTCGATCCGACAACGATGTCACTAGTTCATACATAACTCAGCACCAAGTGTGCGTGATCATCGGGGACACCTCAATTCAGAATGACTAACGGTAACCCCATCCTTGATCCCAATGATATTTTGTCAGATGACAATGCAGGAAATCACAGAAACGAAAGTGACCCAACAGACAACCACGTAATCCTAGGAGGATGAGAACCACGCAGACGCGAGAGGGAAACTCTCTGGCTACCAGCCAAAGCATGGAAAAAGCAAGAGAATCTATTTCGGGTGCGGTCCCAATGATAGTTGAGGATACACGCGAAGATCTACTAGCGTACCAATATTTTCTTCATCAATAGAAAAGGGATATCTTAAGGATGCAAAGACAACTCAACACAAGGAAAAATCTAGCCGACGAATCCAGCCTATAGCAAGCGCTGCTAAGCTCTACCCGAGGATCGGGAAGTGTGACTAGAGGAGCACCACCAAGGAGGGAAACCTCATGGCTGCAAAACATCCCCAAAGCTGAAAGAAACGAACTAGATCGAGACCTTGATTTATCGTTCATGTTAGTAGATCCAACTGGACACATCAAAGCAAAAAACAGCACAACCACAATTGTAGCTGCACAAACGTATTTGATCACAAGTCAACCCACAACCGATGATCCTCGTGCAGCCCTCCATCGCTCCGCTCTGATGAACCTCGGTATGGTAGGAGCATCGCTTGCACAAGAAGAACAAGGAATCACACGACAACCCGATAGATCCACACGTTGTCGCAGTAGACCTCAGCAGGTGGGGCACACTCGATGGTCACGATCGCCACATCGAGTGCACTTTTCGGGCACAGAGCCGCGAAATGATGCAAGAGACGCCATTACACAGTGCAGGATCGACAGATCCAGGGAAGAGCGTAGCAGCCGAAGATATTATGATGGGGAAAGTGAGGACGAGTATGAACTATGCGGAGCCAGTTGCTTTACCCGACGGGTTCGCAAAACTCCAGTACCCAAGGACTTCAAACTCCCTCACGATCTCCAGAAGTACGATGGCCTCCAAGAACCTGAAGCTTGGTTGGAAGATTATTTGGTAACCATCAAACTACAAGGTAGATCCAAGGCCAACGCAATGTAGAGCCTGCAGCTACACCTAACCGGTGTCGCCCTGTCATGGCTAAGATAGTTGCCAAAAAATTCCATCTGCAGCTGGAACGATCGTGAGGACAAATTTATCCAAAATTTCCACTCCACATTCAAGTGATCTGCATCTCTAGAGAAATTGCGAGCGTGCAAGCAGAAATCTAGAGAACCAATACGAGCCTTCATCTAGTGATGGAACATCATAAAAACTCTATTGAGGCCATATCTGACGAAAGGGCAATTGAGGCATTCAACGACTGCCTTCGCTGACCAGAATTCATAGAGATGGGATGAGTCAATCCCAAAAGAATTTTCATAGCTGATGGACATGGCAAATCGCTAGGCTGACGAAGAAGATACGATACACAATAAGCGAGCATGTTCAGCCGAAGAAGACATGGACAAGCGCAACAACGACAGAAGACGACGAAACAACAATGGATACAACAGACCAAGCTATGTTGCAACTTGTTTCTCAGGAGGGGACAACCGAAGAAACAACGATTACAACAGCGGGTACGACACCAATAGGGACGATGTTGCAAGAAGCCAACCACCGTAGAGATACCAACCAAGAGCTCGAGAACCACCAATGTCTACAATTAAAATGTTGGAAGGACCCTACAATATGCACTTCTACGTCGATTCAACAGGCAAGAGGCGATCAAACCATCTCATGAAATATTGTCGAACATTTTTAAAAATGCAGGTAGTCTGTAATGCAAAAGCAACCGAAGCAGCAAGCTGAGGATATGCCACTGCACCTAGCGCTTTGGCCATTGGTGCACCGCCATCGCCGCCAGTACATCCGCCAGCAGGACAACCGCAAAATACAACAAACCAAGAAGATGAGTACCCCAGGTCCAAGGGTGCAATGTCGATGATTTAGAAAGGGCAACCATCTAACAGGACATAGAAGCTGACTACAAGACAAGTAAATATGGTAGTAATAGCACCACCTCCTACACCTGAATACCTCCACTGGTCAGAGCAAAAAATCACGTTTAGCTGAGCTGATCACCCGCCTCGGGTACCGCGACTGGATCAGTTAGCCTTAATAGTAGAAGCGCAAATTGGCGGGTTTGACATCAACAAGGTTTTCTTGGATGTAGGGAGCAACATCAATCTCATTTATGCCAAAACTCTACGGGCAATGAATTGGTCCCTGACAAACCTAGCGCCTATGGACACAACTTTCCACTGCATAGTTCCTGGCAAGGCTGAGATTCCTCTAGGAAAATCTATCTTGATGTAGTCTTTGGATCAAGGAACAACTTCAGACGCAAAAAACTTGAGTTCAAAGTCATGGACTGGCCATGACAATACCAAACGATCCTGGGATGACCAGCTTTCGCCAGGTTCATGCCAGTACCTCACTATGCATATCTGGTACTAAAAATGCCAGCCCCCAATGGGATCATAACTGTAAGAGGAAGCTTCAATCGTTCAGATAACTACAACCGAGAGTTTAATAAATTATCAGAACCTTTGGGGATGGAAGCAGAAATTGACTAGCTGAAAATTGCAGATGGGGAACTACTACACGAAAGACATGTCCCAGGTAAATATGCCACATAAAATCAGGTGCACCATGCAAATGCCGAAACGTTCTATCTAGCCTCCAACATTGGTCCCGCATAGGAAGGCGCGGTTGTCTGTTTCCCCCGTGAGAATTGGGAGACTCTTGTGAACTCAATCAATGCACAAGAACTCCCTAAGGAACCCAACGAGAAATCAACCAAATTGAACACAACAGGCAATGAATGGTCCACCCAAAAAATCAGGGCCATTGGACAGCAAGCTCCTCGCCTACCTAATGCGTGGAACATCGCAAGGAGAACAAAAGCTTCATGGGTGGCTGACCCAATACGTGTGTATTGACTTTCTAACAAAAAGTGATCCAACAAACTACACCCTTTTCTCTCTGGTCCGCCGTGCAGAAGCTGTGCCTCCAGTCGAAAGGTTAAAACCACCTTGAGCTCACAGGGAACCCATCAAGACAGGAATGCAGTACTTCAAGATAGAAGCCCCAGATTTTAGGAAGTTCTTTTAACTTTACGCATTTTATATTCAATAAGGCCAATGGCCAGGCAAGCATACAAAAAATGTATCCCCTTCTATTGCACTATAAATAAAGAAAAATTCCCAAAACCAGGTCTAGAGATTTCTGCTATTCTACTCATCAACCTGATACACGAGGGCTTTGACAAGTACACCATATAAAAAACTGTTAGCTCCCATATAACGTGCCTTTGACCCGAATAAAAGCTAACTCAGCCTATATACGTCAGATTAACAAAAAGGTCTCGCACGATAAAAACAAAAACTCGGATAAATTTATGACCTTTTTCATAAAAACAATGGCATTATACAGTATTTCTCTGAATATAAAGATATATAATGCAGGAAACATTTAGATGGCTAAATTTATGAAGAACTCTTTGTCCTCCTCCAGGCATCTCTGGACAATCCTGATGGCAGGCCTACGGACAGCTGCATAGTGAAGCGCCATGTTAACCAATCCACCACCAGGAGGGGCAGGTAGTCCCCGAGACACATCATCCAAATCTAGCATGGGTGGTGCGCATGCACCCAAGAAAGTGCAAGATTAGCACCCGCCAGAAGTTGGAGCTTCACAAAGTGATGAATCCTTTCACCCTGCCAAAACTCTGCCATCAAATAAGCTGGGCTCTAGGGCTGGGGATCCCGGGGAAACATGGCATTATACATGATGCCAAGGATCTACGGCATCAGTCGATGAACTACTCCACCTCTGGTACGCGATATTGAAGCAGAGCTACCGAATAGGTGCAAAGATGATCAATCTAGAAATGAGTCTCGGTACCTTGGGAAGCAACCACAAAAGCACGTATTTGATTGCGCATATGTTGGGTCTCTTCCCTCTCACACAATCGAATACCTAAGATAAGGAAGGAAAGTCAACTACTACGACTAAGTAGGAAATACTTAGAAATATTGAGGACTTACATAACATCTCCTCCCTCGCCCTAGAAATTTCTTCCAAAAAATATGCCTCATGATCTAGGGGCATCGCATCTTCGATTGAGATATGTCCACCATTGCTCGGATAACCCGAAGATTACCCTCAAGATTATTTACTTGTTCAGTAGTTTCCGCATATAATGGTGACGTGAACAATGGAAGTTTCGGATGCACCCAACCTAGATGAAGATGGTCGCGCATCTGAAGCCTGAGTGGATCCTGACGTATCTGCCAAATCGTAGAATATCTGACAGAACACATGAAAAATAGAGGAATTTTAGTACACAAGAAGGCAGTCGACACGCATAGATACACAAGGTTTATCCTGACAAAAGGGGTGATTCAACAGGAGGAGCAAAGTTCATTACAAGGCAAAATAAGCAAAGAGACCACTACAAACTACAAGACAAAAAAACTACGAGGCAACTTTCTCCATAGACAAGGTGGCGCTGGCAGATGGAGCGCTAGCCGAAGGAATGATTGGGCCAGCACTCGACAAAGGGGTACCAGCCGAAGATTGGGCAGCAGATTTTTTCGGCCCCGCACCGATGCCTAGGAGCAGCCGAGAGTACTTTTTGGCCTTCTTTACAAAAGGCTTTAAATCAACTGCTTGGCCATCATGGGCAACTGGGATAGGGGAGATAACCTTCTGCTAGTAAACCTTCTCCCATGCGCCATCGCCAGGGCCATATAAGTTTCAGCGCCATTCTTCAACTTCGTCACGTTGTAGCCAACAAGTGGGCTTAGATCAGCACCGAAGATAGCAACATGGTTGTTCAAATCGGCTGGCACCTCCTTCGTCATAAAAATCTCGGCATGCAAGGTCTTGAAGGCACGACGTGAACATATAAGAAGATTGCGCTCATGAACACTGTTGGCTTCTAAAGTACCAAAAGCATCCGATAAAGGGTCAACCCTCTTATCCTCGTCGATCTCCAAGCGCTTCCAAAGATTTTCATCTCGTTCGGCAAGGCCAACAGTTTGTTTCTCCCTGGCATCAGCTTTGGCCTTTTGCTTAGCCTCATCTAGAGCTTTCTCGGAGATCCGTAGTTTGGCCTCCAAATTGTCGTCACACTTTATCGCCTTGTCCCGGATAACCCCGGATTCCTTGGTAGCGGCTGAACAATTGAGGATTACATAAAAGTTGATAGAGGTAAAAGGAACGAAAATACAAATTCTTCTAGGGTGATGGAAATAAACCTATCAATCCTTCAGCTTCGTTGTGGATCTTAATAAAGTGAGATGGCATATCAACCATCTCACACATCAAAGGCTGTCAAATACAAAGAGCGTAGAGTTAGGAACATAAGAGCAAAGGTGAAGCCACAATTACATTACCGAAAGAAATACTTTATGTTCTGTATGTCAACATCGATTGGATTCTCGGATATCACCACACCTTTGCCTGCAATTTTTCTTCTTTTCTGCAGTGGCAGTGTAACATCCCAAAACTTTAATCAAGGTTAATCAAGTTCAAATCATCGAATTTAGGGTTAACAAAAACTTTTTATTATTAAAAACAATTATGAATGCATGTGTTTGTGTATTAATATAGAATTGTTTAAAAGTGCCATGTTTGTTTACGCTAATGGTTGTAAAATGATTCAAAGATGAATGCCACATCATCTAGATCATTCAAAAACAAAATCCAAAGAAAAAGAAATCAAATAAGAATAAAAAGAACAAATGGTCACTTTGCCTATTTTAACCCACTAGGTCCCTTTAGGTGTTCCTAGAAGTAAATTTCAAGCAGAAACATTCTCAACTCTTTTCACCCCTTGCTAGTACAAGTAAAGATCTACCAAGGCCCACTTTGAAATCTTACAAAAACATTTGACCACTAATTTTAAATGACATTGGAAAATTGAATCCATTACATGTGCATAGATCCCACTTTTTCAAAAACTACTCAAATGAGTTCACCTTGACAATCCCAATCAACCACATATGATCAAGCTTATGACTAACACAACCACCAAAAATCTTTTCAAAATTCAAAATTAAATTTCTTGCGGCCATTTTGTCGAACACTTGGCAGGCAAAAATAATCTGGCCTAACTAACATTGTTGCTAATCAAGTTTTTGTCCCCCATTTAAACCTCTCGTTTCTCCTCTGTCCCCTCTTACACTAACCCTGCCCCAGACAACATCCCCTCTGCGCCGCTGCGCCAGTACCGCACCACCCAAGAAGGGTCGCCGCCGGCCAACCATGCCCAAGCCACAAGAGACCAACCCGCCCCCTCTCCCCGTGTCTAGGAGGTAGGCTAGACCACACCGCCGCCCCTGTCCTTTCCCCAAGCCCAAAAAGGCACTGGACCATCGAGGCATGCCCGTGCTCTCCGCCTCTGCACTGTGCATGGACCGCGCCAGTGCGCCGCCCCCGACATCCTCGCACAGAGCCCACCATGTTCTTAGCTCGCACGAGCGGACCTTCCTTAACACCAGCACGCCCTTAGACATCCCCGCTCGTCGTCGTTTGACCCGTAGCCACCTCACGCCGCGTCGAACACTGCCTCCGCCGCTCAGAGCGCGAGTCGCGCCCGACAAATTGCCACCGCCCCTAGCCGCGCCATTACGCCATAGCGGACCACCAGGAGACTGCGCATCGATCGCCGCTCGCAGCCACGCCTCTAGCAGCCCGTAGCCATGTCGCCACCGTCGCCTGGCCATGCCGTGCTGTCTCGTCGTCGAGCCTATATAAGGCGGCCACCCCAGCCTCATTCTGCACACCACTCGCCTCCCCTCTCGCCACTAAGCCTTCCCCACTTCTCCCCGGAGCCTCTCGAGCTCGCAGTCGCCAGAATTCCACCCGAGCGGGCCGCTACTGGAGGAGAAGGGCCCCGTTGATTAAGACCATCCTAGGAGCCGCCGTGACCATGCCTGAGACTGCCATCGTCCACCAGTTTGATCGCCCCCATCGCCATGTTAGCTAGAGCCCTAGTAAGCCCCCAATCGACTCCCACCAAGCCGCTAGGGTTCATTCTCGCCGGTGACCTGTTCGTCGTCGACGATGAGCCACGGCCGTCGATTTCTAATCTAATCGCACGGCCGATATCGTCCCATACTGTTTCGGGTTTTAAGTGCCGCTGACATGTGGGACCCCCTTGTCAGTTGCCCTCTACATCGTGGAGCGCCACTGGGCCGGCCCGTTTAGTTTCTTGTGATGGCCCTAAAATTTAAATAGATGTTTTTCTAATTAAGCTTAAACTCAATTCTGTCCACTTGTTTAAAAATAAATTCAGAGAGTTCTACTAAACCAAAATGAATGATTCAAATTTTGTAAGAAAGACAATTCAAATATCTATCCAAGCCCGTTGGATTTAAATCAATTGGAGTTATAGATCACATATAGCAAAAATAACAAAACAGAGACTTTCCTACATTCAAACATTTTTCAAAAATCAACCATAATAGCTTTTGAGTTGATTCCAACTCTCAACAATCACATTTGATAATAAATATCTGAATATATAATAATATTTAGGTTTTCATGTAGTGACTTTGGACTATTACCAAAATAATGCTATATAGGCATTTCTAGTCACTTTAAATCATTTAAATAATAAACTTAAACTTAGTGAAATGTGATCAAACATTTAAATCAGATTCCCATGTATTAGAATATGTGGTGATGACATGTGTCCACATGATCCCATATTTTAATTGGAGAATATTAAATCTTAATTAATTTCAATGAGTAGAAATTACTTTTCTCAAATAAAATAAATGAAACTAGTTCATTAAATCTTGTGATGATTGTGATGATATTAGATCATCAAAGATGTGCCTTAGTGTGCTAAATAGACGAGTTAAGTATTGTATGGTGATTGTTTATCCCGTATGTATTTATAGACGATAGTACCGACCAAGTCTACGAGGAGAAGGAGTTCTACCCCGAAGAAGACGAGGAGAATTTCAACCACTGCACCAATCAAGGCAAGCTAACACTTGTAAGTTTCCTAACTATGCAAGCTATTATTGGCAAGCTATTGTTAGCAAGCTAGAATTATACAAGATGCATTAGGCATGCTTTGGTTATACCTCTTGATTTATACCCATCCCAAGTATTACTTACAAGTTTACTTATTGCTTTACCAAAGTTTCTTTACTTCTAGTAATGCTTTGTGAGATTTTAGAAAGTAGTTTAGATAGCATAAAGAGTATAAAAATTGGCCTGTACTAGATGTCATTCTATGGCATGAGATGAGATTAGCATCCCACCTTAGTGAACACTCTTAACTTAGTGGTTAGAGCTAAACCAAAAACTTGATCACTCTAGATGGGAATACTTGGTGAAAATGCTTATGAAAACCTTGGAATGATGAGTCATTCTATTGAGATGTTTTGACATGTGTTGAGAAACACAAATGGTTTATGATGATGAAAATGTTGAGGCATGAGCCTTAGCCCTTTATAAAAACTGATGGTTGGGTTCGGATGCGATACCATTCCAATTTTACCGTACAGCCACAATACCTGAATTGGGTAAGGCTTATACGGAAGTTTATATGCATTAGTATTGGTTCCCTCGCGGGAGAGGTTTGAGCTGAGGCTACCTCTTGATGTTGTCCACCTATGTAGTGCCTAGGATGGCAGATGGCCATGGCTGGGAGGCCAAGCTCATAGGAGAGGTGATTATACTAGAGTGTGTAACGGAAAGGTTATGATTGATTATCCGCATACTAAGTATGATGATTCAGGGTTATCCCTAATGGATGTATCAAATTTTATGGTGGAGTGTACCACCTCTGCAGAGTGTCAAACTATTCGAATAGCCGCGTCTGCGGTCATGGACAGTTGGAGTGGCCATACTATTCCTTTTGAAAATGACTTTTGAAATGATTTGTGACATGGTTTGACCACAACATGCTTGTGACTATGAAAACTAATTTCCCACTTAGGTGATTTAGAACTTTATTTTATCTTTCTTTGTTTTTGAACTCAGCTTAGGTTTCCAACTTAACCTTGCAAATAAACGTAGAACTTAGCATTCCTACTAGAACTACCTTACTTGTTAGTGATAGTTTGCGAGTACTTAAAGAGTACTCATGGCTTTGTCCCGGGCTATTCCCGTGGCCAGACTATGAGGAGGAATATCCGGAAGAAGGACAGCAGGACGGCTACGACAACTAGGATCATCTCCCATCGTCAGCATTTCCTGTGACACTGAAGATGGAGCCCACCGCTAAGCTTATTATTCCTCTACTTGTTAGTACCAAGACTGGATCATGAGATCCTTTATTTGTGTAAGACCTTATTATGGTTTGTAATGGATGATGTACTGTGATATCCAATCTGTTATGTATCGCAAAAATGGTAATTCTGGGATTGCGATGTATGGCATAACAGGCATTTGGGATTAAAAATCCGGGTGTTGACAGGCATCTTTGACGAAGTGGCAACATCTTTTTGGACCGTCTTATCCGCAGGAGACGCATGCGCTTCCTCTGGATTCATTGATGGTTTCGGAGATTTAGCCGGAGGAGGAGCAACAGAAGTACCAAAGGTGACGTGGGAGGATCTTCCACCTCATCACCATTGTAGAAGCAAAACAAGAACCCTATAAATTTACCGTCCGAAAGAATAAAAGAAGGGACAATAAACACTTACGAAGAAACATTCTACATAAAGTGGAACAAGTTCATATGTGCAGGAGGCGACGAAACAGGGAAAGCACGTTAAGGCTTCGAGCCAATGGACTCATCCGAGTCTTCAATCGTCTTTGTCACATCAGTTTGCTTCCTTTTTTGACCAGCAGGCGCCACGCGAAAATCATCAGAATGAGCTGAAGAAACGGACTGAGTATTTGATGAGGATCCAGCAATAAACGCCTCCATCTCTTTGTTGGCAGTAGTCCCAGCCATAGGAAGATCTTCAGATAAAGAGGGGTTGGTTGGGATCTCACAGCTTTCAGGGACAGGAGGAAGCGCAAATAGATGATCATAATCCTACACCGTGAAAGAACAAGAAAAAGGGGAAACATAAGAGGTAAAGTACGTAAATATAAAAACAAGGAGGAAGCCAATGGAAACTTATGTCTGGGAGACAATTCTTCTTGCCAAAAGGTTCCACCCGGAAATCTGAAGGAACCAGGCTTTTCTTGGTCAACATGGTGAAGTTTCAAACCCTTTTCTCATAGACCTTGAGGGTAAGATCATCTGGTGAAATCCTCATCGGGTCCTTCTTGCCAGTATAGGCCCACATACCAGATAGCCTTGCCTGAAGAGGCTGAATACGTATTGGAAGAAAGTATGCCAGGATTTGTAATCATGGTAATTCCTGGCCAATCTCGTGACGTGGTTTCTCTATCTGGGTGAGCACTGGCTTGATCTACGTCATTTCTTTGGGAGTTGGGCGCTGATCCCATGAATCAAGATTTCGGCATACCTTCTTGGGGTCAAAAGGGGACAACCTGAAATATTGACCCTCAGTTTTCTGGTCCTTGATGTTAAACATTTGGTTTTCCATCCTTGGACGGAATCAATAATCTTGAAGTCGAAATAATCAACTTCAGAGTGAAGAGAGAAAATGGCGCCACCGTCATCATGAACAAAAGTATCGGTGGCATTGCGATGAACATAGAAGAAATACTTTCACAATCCCCAATGGGGATGGATCCCGAGAAAGCAATTGCAAAGGGTGACAAAGCAGGCTACATGAAGAATAGAATTGGGCGTGAGCTGATAGAGCTGCACGCCATAGACAAAGAGGAGGCCTCGAAGGAATTCATGAATAGGAAGGGATAGGTCGCGATACAGGAAGTAAAGAAACATTACCCGCCAGCCAGATTTGGGGGTTGGGGTAGCCTCGTCCCCTGGAAGCTTAAAGGAGCCATCCTCAAGGAGACCAAAGTTCTGTGCTTTGCGCAGATATCGTGCAGAACACTTCATCGTGGCCCGTCCGAGAGCCCTCTTCTTCGTGCTCATGGCGGCCATAGTGGAAGTTCCAACCTTGCTTTTCCCCATGATGGTTGAAAAGTGACACAAGCACGTGGAGAGGATGGAGTAGGCGAGAGCAGCAAATGCAAGTAAGGCGCAAGGAAGAAGATGAATGTGGCAAGAGAAGATAGTAAAACAATAAAATGATTCTCCCCTCGTTTATGAGGAGGCGAAGCAAAAAAGCTCAGGCGTTCGATAAAAAATCAAACTGTCAAGATACATAGGATGATGACACGTGCTAGAAGATTCACAGAAGGAAAATTCGTGGGAAGTTATTGCTGCTGTAAAACCAAAGGAAACTCACACGACGCCTCGATATTTGCATGAAAAGGGGTTCATGTACAAAAAACTCCGCTAACACGCCACCCACGCGTCATCATTATTACAGCATGGGCCCATAATCGAAATGTCCCATTGAGACATGTCTTCGAGAAGCCACAGTGCAATTTCGTCAGCAGTGATGTCATAACACGCAAGAGACAAATACTTCGGTTCTATAGAAGGAAAAGACACGAGAAAGCATTTACAAAAACCTGAGTTGAAGTAAATTCCTCAACAAAAGAAACTTTGAGCATACACTTGAATACAAATATTCGACTATAGCCTCCGGGGCTACTCCCATCGGGAGTGCTAGCCGCGCACCCGAAAAAATATCAAGGTGGTCTTATAAATAGTTAAAATAAAAGTTTTTGATCCTATGTCCCGATACAGGCATCCAAACATAGCCTCAGGGGCAACTCCCATCAAGAGCACTGTCATGCACCTAAGGAAAAGTTCATTTTGCCAAGACAAGACCCGAAGAAAAATTATCCTCCTATGTTAAAACCAATGAGTATTACATATATTTATCCACAAACGGTTACTCCCATCGATTGTATCTACAACAACGTCATCCGAGAAAATAACTGATAAACTTCAGTAATTCTAGCAGCCAAACAAAGAAATAGATGAAATCATTGCAAATATCTCAGAACGCGCCTGACGTGGTAAAAACTCCTAATGTCGTGTCCATGACATGAAGGTAAGACCCCAGGATTCATCCTGCGTGGCCTGGTAATCACACAATAATGCGCTCTGCTAGTAAAATATCCGTATCAATGATATGATGCAAAATCCCGACCGATGCGTTGGGTACCCAATATAATAGAACTAGAATTCAGTATTTGATAAGACCTCAACGACTCGAACTGAATAATGCAAGTAAAATTCCGAGCTCAAGCCTAGTGACTTGAATTTGATGTAGGTCTATAGTATTTTTTCCCAGGAGCAATTAACAGATTTCCGATTTGTTGGATGCATCAGGAATGTTGTACTGAATCCCTACAAAGCCAAAAAAATAAAGATATTCCATAAAATCTCAAATCATAAATACTGAAAACATCTTTCATACTCAACCCGAATACACAATTTGGATGGAGTCTCGTGGGCTACTGACATGGGTAATATTACTTGGGTGCTTATGTTTTGTTACACTCGCTATATAAAGGCTCACGGCCCATGAAGATCCAGGATGAAGTCCCAAGAAGCATCCAACGGAAGTCTTAGTTTAGTTAAATAAGGAAATAGAAATGGACATTGAGTTGGTGTTGTAATGGAGAATATGTAACCTATCCGTATATAGTCCCGAGACCCGCCCTATTATATATAGGCTGGGAGGAGCCTGCAGAGAGGTACCGAGAAAATCCCAAGCAATCTGTAATAGCATTGTCCATTGATAATCATATGACTTAGACTCCCTTGTTTGTCTGACATCCGACGAAATCCTCAACATTCTCTTTTCCGCGAAACCCTAAGTCCATAACTATGGGAATTACTGAGGTTAATCCTCGTCACATGGTCACAAAGCCAAAAGAGCATAGGAAGAGCAGCTTCCAAATTGCATGTTGCACCAGTGAGGCAGAAGTTGCATCATAGAATGCACTCGAGTGTGTGTGGTCATGTGGATCAATGTGGTCTATCAAAAGAACACATGCAATGACACTAGTGGATCAATGTGTTTAGGAAAAGAACATGTCCAATGACTATAGGTGATCCATGTGTCAAACCATGGTCACAGAGACCAAATGCACATAGGAAGAGCAGCTTCCACATTGCATGTTGCACCGGTGAGGCAAAAGTTGCATCACGTTGCATCACATAATGCACTAGAGTGTGTGTCGTCATGTGGATCAATGTGGTCTAGGAAAAGAACACATGCAATGACACTAGTGGATCAATGTGTCTTAGGACAAGAACACATGCAATGACTATAGGTGATCCATGTGTCAATCCATGGTCACAGAGACTAAAATCACATAGGAAGAGCAGCTTCCACATTGCATGTTGCACTAGTGAGGCAGAAGTTGCATCACATAATGCACTGGAGTGTGTATCATCATGTGGATCAATGTGGTTTAGAAAAACAACACATGTAATGACACTAGTGGATCAATGTGGCTTAGGAAAAGAACACATGCAATGACTATAGGTGATCCATGTGTCATGCCATGGTCTCATAGACCAAAAGCACATAGGAAGAGAAGCTTCCACATTGCACGTTGCACCAGTGAGGCAGAAGTTGCATCACAAAATGCATTGGAGTGTGTGTGGTCATGTGGATCAATGTGGTCTATGAAAAGAATGCATGCAATGACACTAGTGGACCAATGTGGTTTAGGAAAAGAACAAATGCAATGTCTATAGGTGATCCATGTGTCAAACCATGGTCGTAGATACAAAAAGCACATAGGAAGAGCAGCTTCCACATTGCATGTTGCACACGTGAGGCAGAAGTTGCATCACAAAATGTACTAGATTGTGTGTGGCCATGTCGATCAATGTGGTCTAGGAAAATAACACATGCAATGACACTAGTGGATCAATGTGGTTTAGGAAAATAACACATGCAATGACTATAGGTGATCCATGTGTCATACCTTGGTCGTAGAGACCAAAAACACATAGGAAGAGCATCTTCCACATTGCATGTTGCACAAGTGAGGCAGAAGTTGCATCACACAATGCAATGGAGAGTGTGTGGTCATGTGGATCAACGAGCTCTAGGAAAAGAACACATGCAATGACACTAGTGGATCAATGTGGATTAGGAAAAGAACACATGCATTAACTATAGGTGATCCATGTGTCAAACCATGTTCACAGAGAAAAAAAGCACATAGGAAGAGCAACTTCCACATTGCATGTTGCACCAGCGAGGCAGAAGTTGCATCATAGAATGCACTAGAGTGTGTGTGGTCATGTGGATCAATGTGGTCTAGGAAGCGAACACATGCAATGACACTAGTGCATCAATTTGGTTGGAAAAGAACACATGCAATGACTATAGGTGATCCATGTGTCATACCATGGTCATAGAGACCAAAAGCACAAAGGAAGAGCAGCTTCCACATTGCATGCTGCATGAGTGAGGCAGAAATTGCATCATACAATGCACTAGAGTCTATGCGGTCATGTGGATCAATGTGGTCTAGGAAAAGAACACATGCAATGACACTAGTGGATCAATGTAATTTAGGAAAAGAACACATGCAATGACTATAGGTGATCCATGTGTCAAGCCATGGTCACAGAGACCAAAAGCACCTAGGAAGAGCAGCTTCCACATTGCAATTTGCATCAGTGAGGCAGAAGTTGTATCACAAAATGTACTAGATTGTGTGTGGTCATGTGGATCAATGTGGTCTAGGAAAAGAACACATGCAATGACACTATTGGATAAATGTGGTTTAGGAAAAGAACACATGCAATGACTATAGGTGATCCATGTGTCATACCATGGTCACAGAGACCAAAAGCACATAGGAAGAGCAGCTTCCACGATGCATGTTGCATGATTGAGGCAAAAGTTGCATCATAGAATTCATTGGATTGTGTGTGGTCATGTGGTATAGGAAAAGAACACATGCAATGATACTAGTGGATCAATGTGGATTAGGAAAAGAACACATGCATTGACTCTAGGTGATCCACGTGTCAAACCATGGTCACCGAGACCAAAAGCACATAGGAAGAGCAGCTTCCACATTTCATATTGCACCAGTGAGGCATAAGTTGCATCACATAATGCACGGGACTGTGTGTGGTCATGTGGATCCATGTGGTCTAGGGAAAGAACACATGCAATGACTATAGGTGATCCATGTGTCATATCATGGTCACAAAGACCAAAATCACGTAGGAAGAGTGTCTTCCTTGTTGCATGTTGCATCGGTGAGGCAGAAGTTGCATCACAGAATGCACTGGAGTGTGTGTGGTCATGTGGATCAATGTGCTCTAAGAAGAGAACACATGCAATGACACTAGTGGATCAATGTGGTTTATGAAAATAACAAATGCAATGACTATAGGTGATCCATATGTCAAACCATGGTCACAGAGACGAAAAGCACATAGGAAGAGCAGCTTCCACTTTGGATCTTGCACATGTGAGGCAGAAGTTGCATCACAAATGTACTCGATTGTGTGTGGTCATCTGGATCAATGTGGTCTAGGAAAAGACCACATGTAATAACACTAGTGGATCAATGTGGTTTAGGAAAAGAACACATGAAATGACTATAGGTGATCCATGTGTCATACCATGGTCACAGAGACCAAAAGCACATAGGAAGAGGAGCTTCCACATTGCATATTGCATAAGTGAGGCAGAAGTTGCATCACAAAATGCATTAGATTTTGTTTGGTCATGTGAATTAATGTGGTCTAGGAAAATAACACATGCAATGACACTAGTGGATCAATGTGGATTAGGAAAAGAATAGATGCATGGACTATAGGTGATCCACGGGTCAAACCTTGGTCACAGAGACCAAAAGCACATAGGAAGAGAAGCTTCCACATTGCATGTTGCACAAGTGAGGCAGAAGTTGCATCACATAATGCACTTGAGTGTGTGTGGTCTTGTGGATCAATGTGGTATAGGAAAAGAACACATGCAATGACACTAGTGGATCAATGTGGCTTAGGAAAAGAACACATGCAATGCTCTAGGTGATCCATGTGTCATACCATGGTCATAGAGACCAAATGCACATAGGAAGAGCAACTTCCACATTGCATGGTGCACTAGCGAGGAAGAAGTTGCATCACAGAATGCACTAGAGTGTGTGTGGTCATCTAGATCAATGTGGTCTAGGGAAAGAACACATGCAATGACACTAGTGGATCAATGTGGTTTAGGAAAAGAACACATGCAATGACTATAGGTGATCCACGTGTCATACCATGGTCACAGAGACCAAAAGCACATAGGAAGAGTAGCTTCCACATTGCATGTTCTATAAGTGAGCTAGAACACTACTAGGAAACAGCCTATAGATAGACAAGATATTCAGTGGCGCATATGTAAAACCATGCGCCACAGATATATATCACTGGCACACTAGAAAATATGTGCCACGGAAGTTTGGCACTTCAGTGGCGCACGGAACCAATATGCGCCATAGAAGTCCATATCTCTATGGCGCATATTTTCGTGTGCGCCACTGAAGTGCCAAACTTCTGTGGCGCATATAGACGTATGCGCCACAGAAGGTTGATGGGCCCAAACAGCAAAAAAAGGGGGGAAAAACTTCTGTGGTGCATATGTCCATATGCGCAACAGAAAGTGATGTTTCTGTGGCGCATATAGGTGTATGCGCCACAGAACAAGCATATACGGGGGAAAAAGAGATCCCACCCCCCCTGTGGATCGCCTTTTCAGTTTTGTAAAAAATAAACAAAAATGATAGAAACTTCAAAAAAATAATTCCTTCGAGTTGTAGTTAGATTTTAGGGTATAGATCTAGACAAAATTGAAAAACTTGAATTTCGATGTATTTTACAAAAATAGTTCATGGCACGGTAAAACGGCTATAACTTTTGCATACGATGTCGGAAAAAAATCTTTAACCTATCAAAATGATCGTCTCGAAATTCCCTACTCGAATTCAACCACCTATGGTTGTTCTGGATTTTACAGAATCCCCAAATTCGAAAAGAGTAAAAAGTTATTTAGGGTAGAAGATTTTTTACTGCAAAAAAATGAATAAGGGTGAGAAACTTCTTTGGCGCATTTCCCTCATATGCGCCACAGAAGTGTTGGGCGGGATTCGAAATTTGAATCCCACCAGCGCCCTTCTCCCTCCCTTTTCCTTTTTCTCCCCTCCCCACTTCTTCTTCCCTCCCCACTTCTTCTCCCCTCCCCACTTCTCCCCTTCTCCTCCCCTCCACACTTCTCCCCTTCTCCTCCCTCCTCCTTCTCCACTCTCCGGCGACCTCCTCCTCCTCCTCCACCACCACCAACTCTGGCGACCAACTCCGGCGACCACCTCCTCCTCCTCCTCTTCCACCACCACCAACTTCAGCGACCACCTCCTCCTCCTCCTCCACCACAACCAACTGTGGTGACAAACTCCGGCAACCACCTCCTCCTCCTCCACCACCAACTCCGGCGACCACCTCCTCCTCCTCCTCCACCACCAACTCCGGCGACCTCCTCCTCCTCCTCCTCCTCCACCACCAACTCCGGCGGCCTCCTCCTTCTCCTCCTCTTCCACCACCAACTCCAGCGAGCTCCTCCTCCTCCTCCTCCACCACCAACTCAAGTAACCTCCTCCTCCTCCACCACCAACTCCGGCAACCTCCTCCTAGCCCTAGCCGCCGCCACCACCACCACCACCAACTCCGTCCAGATCTAGATCTGGCCCGGTTTTTTTTTAAATTTAAAAAAAACTTCTGTGGCACATATTGGCCATATGCGCCACAGAAGTTTGAGATCTGGCCATCCTTTTTTGTTTGAATTTTGGAAAACAACTTCTGTGGCGCATATTGGCCATATGTGCCACTGACATTTGAGACTTCTGTGGCGCATTTTGAAATGTGCCACTAAAGATAGTTATCAGTGGCAACGTATTAGTGGCGACTAACGTATGCACCACGGATAGTGAAAAAAGGTGCGCTACTGATAAGGGTTTTCCTAGTAGTGGAAGTTGTATCACATAATGCATTGGATTGTGTGTGGTCACATGGATTAATATGGTCTAGGAAAAGAACACATGCAATGACACTAGTGGATCAATGTGGATTAGGAAAAGAACACATGCGTTGACTATAGGTGATCCACGTGTCAAACCATGGTCACAGAGACAAAAAGCACATAGGAAGAGCAGCTTACACATTGCATGTTGCACCAGTGAGGCAGAATTTGCATCCCAGAATGCACTGGAGTGTGTGTGCTCATGTGGATCAATGTTGTTGATGACCCGCAAGTATAGGGGGTGTATCGTAGTATTTTCGAGGGAAGTGAAACCCAATTTATTGTTTCGACACAAGGGGAGCCAAAGAATATTTATAAGCCTTAACAACCGAGTTGTCAATTCAGCTGCACCTAGAAACAATCTTGCTTACAGCAGTTTATCAGTAGCAACAGTTTTGTAGTAGGAATAGCAAAGTAGCAGTAGTAGTAAAGTAAAGACAGTTGTAACAATGGCAGTAAACAGTGGGATTCGAGTGCGGTAGGCATAGGGATGGATGGACAGGCGTTGCATGGACAAGACAATTCACATAGCAATCAGAACATAGGGCAATTGCCGATAAATAAGATAAAGCATCTAAGTACTAGATAATCCTAGGCATGTGTTCCATAAATAGTCATACGTGCTTGCAATGAGAACTTGCATAACATCTTTTGTCCTGCCAGCCCGTTTGCAGCGGGGCCTCAAGGGAACTACTGGCAATTAAGGTGCTCCTTTTAATAGAGCACCGGAGCAAAGCATTAACACTCCGTGAACACATGTGATCCTCGCATCAAAGCCATTCCTCCGGTTATCCCAATTTCTGTCACTTCGGGGCCATTGGTTCCGGACAACAACGTGTGTATACAACATGTAGATAAGACCATAAATAATACTATCATAATGAATCAATAACATGTTCAGATCTGAAATCATGGCACTCGGGCCCTAGTGACAAGCATTAAGCATAACAAGTCGCAACAAAGTCATAAAGCACTAATAAAAGATAGTAGGCACCATGCCCTAACAATCTGATGCCATTACATGAACGATCTCATCCAATCCCTACCATCCCCATAGATGGGGGAAACATGGATTGTCGATGGAGAAGTGATGGTGATAATGATGGCGATGATCTCCTCCAATTCCCCGTCCCGACAGGGTGCTAGAACGGAGTTTCTGGTGCTATTTCGTGGAATTTGGTGGTGGCGGCGGAGCGGAACTCCTTCTGGAAAAACGTCGAACCCCTCAAAGTTTTTAGGTTAGAAGGCTCCTTATAGGCGAAGAGAGAGGCCGAGGGGGTGCCTGGGGGGCCCACACCACCCCCTGGCGCGGCCTGGCCTGGCCCGCGCCACCAGGTGGTGTGGCCACCCCCTGGCTCTTCTCCGTCTCGTATTCTGGCTCCTGAAGTCTTCGGGTGAAATAGGATTTTGGCATATTTTCCGGGATTTTTCCTGATAGTTGATTTTCTGCACAAAAAGTAGACACCAAGGCAATTCTACTGAAAACAGTGTCAGTCCGCATTAGTTGTATCCAAATCACACAAGTATAGAGGAGAAACAATAGAAAAATTGTTTGAGAAAGTAGATACGTTTTGGACATATCAACTCCCCCCAAGCTTAGCTTATTGCTTGTCCTCAAGCAATTCAGTTGAAAACTGAGTGCGATAAAAGAACTTTCACGAACACATTTGCTCCATAAGATGTAAATATTCTCAGCAATGCGATCGACTACTTAGACAGTTCATAATAAAGAGTATGCAACTGAGTCTACTTAATAGTCATTGCAAGCTATGAAGAGATTCCAACTCAAAAATAATAAGTAGCATGAAGCATAAACATAAGCAGCATTACACTGCTCATAAAAAGGTATGATAGAGTGGTATCTCACTTTCCTTTGATTATGAATGTCAAGGCACCTATAAAGTTCAAGTGATGACTAGAAGTAAAGATATCAAGGATACAAGCATCAAAGTCATAACAAAATAATCAAGTAATGAGACAAACACAAAGAATGACAACTATGCTCTCAAGAAGGTGCTCAAAGAATAAATGGAGACTCAATAAGCAAAGAAAAAGGTTTTGAATAATTTTAAAAGGCTTCCAAATGCTGAAAGTATGGTACTCGTCAGCTTTGAGCTCTCATTGCCCCTATCATAAGCAACTTTAAATGGTTAAGGTTAAAGTGACACAACTAAGAGGATATGGTTGGCAAGTTATAAATCAAAGTCTCATGCCCCTTACTTACGAAGACCGATCCTCATGCTACTCAACTTCAGTCACAAGTAAGCTCTTGTCATTGTAAGTATATATGTATCATAGAGAACCACCAACGGGGTACCCCTTGCACATGACATGGGAGCTGTCCCATAATCAAAATAACAAGGCAAGTAGACAATGAGCATCTCGGCGATCTTTTTATTTACTATGTGCATAGATTTTTATTGAGAATGCTTCATATAATGCTCATTATGGTTATGCTGCAAGTTTCCACCATGATTAGGCATGGCTTAGACTAGCGGCCCAGGCGTTTCTCTAACATACATACAAACTCCATGATCTTAAAAGTTCCACTTTTATTTCAAACTGCCAGGATCCATAAGCAAAATAACATGATATCAACTAGGTACAAAGTACCAATGAAGTGTTGAAAGAGGTCACCATGATACATGGTTCTGCTAACTTCAACTCATAAAGCACAAGCATATGCGCAACAAAGAAGGACGCAATGGTTCAGGTTTATTAAGTGCAAGAAAATAAAATGTGCCATCAAGTTCGTGAGAGCTTTACTAACTAACTTTCTCATAACAAGCAAACATTTTATTTGGAAGAAAACAAGGCATAATGAATATGCACGGAAGTAGCAAATGATGCTAATGGGTAGGTATGGTGGACACTTTGGAAATATTTGGTTTTGGGAGTTGGAAACTTGAGTAAAACATACTTAGTGTGAGTGAAGGCTAGCAATAGTAAGGGAGCGACCAACGAGAGAGCAATAGTTATCATAATCACGTTTGCAACAAAACAAGACTAATCATGGCATGAAAGTGATTCAAGATCCTCGAGGCAAAATAATTCATCAAGGCTTAACTGATTATCATAGTCATGTGCATGCGTGAGCATGTGCCAAATCAATTCAAATGAAACATTCAGAGGAGGATACCACGGTGCCATACCAAGTTATGAGTAGAATAATGCAAGCAAATATTCAGAAAACATGCTACAAACTATTAGCGAGCTAGAGCTAATCATAAGAAAGCAAGAACTACTAAGCATCCAAAGATAACATACACCCTACATGAACAGACAAAGCATGCTCATAGTGATGAGTATATGTACAAAAATGAAAACAAATAGAGTTTGTTACTAGCCTCTTACCATGCCTCAAGTTGTCATTAATCCTCATTATTGCTCTTCACTTGTGTGGCTTGAATAATAATATGAAACCAGTATTCCACAGAGGACTGCTGAACCCTATAGCAAACTCACAAAACCAAAGAAGAACGACAAATATTTTTGGTGTTTTCGATTTTTAAACAAGAACCAAAAGGGAAAAACAAGCAAAGCAAAATCTTTTTGGGTTTTTCGAATGGTTTAAACAAAGCAAAAAGGGAAAAACAAACCAAGGCAAAAAGAAGAAGCAAATCAAAGACAAACAATAGAAATATTTTTGGTCTTTTTGTGTTTTAGAAAGCAAAATCAAAAGAAGAACAAAAACTAAAAAGAGAACGAAAACACGAATATACAAAGTACCAACGCAACATGATATGAAGATGAGTGCGGTGTTGGCGTACCTCCCCCCAAGCTTAGGCTTTTGGCCTAAGTGGGTATCAATCCATGTACGAATAGGGGTTCCAAGCGGGCGGATCTTGGTAAGAATGGTCGTAACTGGGCCCATGAGAAGAAGAAGAAGCTCCCCAATCATAAGCGGGCTGCTGATATGAAGATTCTCCCTCATTCGAGGGCTGGACCGAATCATCCGTGACCTCCCTTATAGTGTCATGCTCCTGTTGGGAGAACTCTCCCAAGTACGTTTCAAGCTCCTCCTCAGTGAGGGACCATCCTTCCCTGTTATGAAGGTTAAACAAAATAGGTGCAGGCAAAAGAACAACACACTCGGACTTGCTCTTTCTCCAACCAGCTTTGAGAAAGGTTATTTCATAAGATAACTCACTCATACTAGCCCACAAGGAAACAAATTTATGTTGTATCATGGAATTAAGATCAAGCCTTTCTATGGGAAACTATAGGTCTAGATGATGAGGCACTAAAACATGTAATGCTAGTAAACGAGAAGCAATGAGGCCTCCAAAAATTCCACCTTTCTCACGGTTAGCAGCAAGACAGAAAGCTATCAAAGCACCCAACTTGTAAGACCTATCTCGTCTAAGAGTAGTAGAGATAAATGCTAGATCAAACAAAGATAACTTATTGGCCGTTTTCTTAGCAAGAACACACTTGGCAATAAAGTAGGCAAAGTAGTGAATGTAGGGAAGATGAATGTTACGGATTTTTCCACTCTCCTTCGAGAAGCTACTCCCTTGGCAAATTTCTGCATATAAATCCATGATTGGTTCAGGTATCTCCTTAATCTTCCTACATGATCCCCATTGAGGTACCTTAATAGCTGCACAAAAATCATCAAGAGAAAGCTTGACAGCAATATTGTAAATTTTGTAATGGACCATGGGGTTAGGCAAAGAGTGACTAAATTGGAAATCCTGCACCACAGACATGGTTAGCTTCACAAATTGACAAGGTTCATCTTCCAAAAAGTGCTCTAACCCTGCATTAGAAACCAAAGTGTGGAAATCTTGTAGAATTCCTACAGCTCTGATGAACTCAGAGCATGGATAAATGGAGGGAAAAAATTCCTCCTCCCGGTGGACCTTCATCACCTTAGGTACCCAAAGCTCATGCTGGTTTAGGTTGTGTTCATTCATCTTCTATTCTGAAATTTAAACACCTATTAAACAAGTGATTGCAAAGTAAATATAATGAAGGATTCTACTCAAAGGGACTTGCAAGAGGCCTAAACATGCATCAAAACTATATCTCTAAGCATCAAACAAGCTTACAAGCTCTCATAACCTGTCACCTACAACAGCAAAATACTCAAGATATAATCCACTAAACACAAATCTACTTGGACAAGGGGAGGAGTCACATACCAAGGAACAAATGCTCCAAATTTCAGCAAGAAAGATGGGCTGAGCAAGGAGATCAAAAAAATCGAGAGCAACCACAGCAAGCGCGATTTTGAGCAATGAACTGGAGCTTACTCGGGAGAGAGAAGAAAGTGGCAGGTGACAGAGTTAGTGGGGGGGGCAGGGGTGGCCCACACCAGGGCATGGCGCCACCCAGGGCTGGCCGCGCCACCATGTGTTGTGCCTGCCTGGTGGGCCCCCTGGTACCTCCCAGGTACTCCTCTGCCCCTTTTTTCATGAAAAAATTAATATGAATTTTCTGGAATTTTTCGAGACACTTTATTTTTGGGCATTTTTCAGAAATAGAAGAATGATTTTTCTGACAGACAGATTTTTTTTTCTTTTGGAAACATGATGCAAGGACAAAACAAAACTAGAACTACAGAAGTTCTAAGACACTCTAACATGCAAGCAACTAACAACAACAAAAAAGCTAAACGAAAGCAAAAACTAAAATCCAAAGGGTAGAAATAAACGGAGATAATCATAATGAAAACATTGTTTTGTTCAATGGAATCCTTTTGTTAACAAGGTTGATCAAGTCTTGCTACCAAAACAATTGCATATGAGACAAAACTTTGTATTCCACTAGTGATTATGTTACCTCAACCTTGATAGCAATGGTCCCAATCATAATAGTTTCAAAATTTTCTCTAGGTATGGGACAATATATTTCTCCAACTTGAATGCCTTCAACATGTTCAATTGAATTCAAACCATAAGTCCTTTCAATCTTCTTGGGGAAATAGACAGTATGTTCCTTGTCATTTACATTGAAAGTCACCTTTCCTTGACTACAATTAATAACATCTCCTGCCATATTAAGAAAAGGTCTCCCAAGAATAATAGACATATTATCATCTTCACGCATTTCAAGCACAACAAAATCAGTTAATATCAAGCAATTATGAGCCACTTGAAGAGGTACATCCTCACATATACCCACAGGAATAGTGGTAGATTTCTCAGCCATTTGCAAAGATATATCAGTTGGTATCAATTTTTCAAGCTGAAGCCTCTTATAGAGAGAGAAAGGCATAACACTAACTCTAGCTCCCAAATCACACAAAGCAGTTCTAACATAACTATTCTTAATAGAGCAAGGGGTAGTTGGAATCCCTGGGTCTCCAAGTTTCTTAGGAACCTTACCATTGAAAGAATAATTAGCAAGCAAAGTAGAAATTTCTTCATTAGGGATCTTCCTTTTATTCGATACAATATCCTTCATATACTTTGAGTAAGGAGGCAATTTAATAGCATCAGTCAAAGGAATTTGCAAGAATAAAGGCTTCATCCACTCACAAAACTTATTATAGTCTTCATCTTCCTTTGACTTGTGTTTCTTATCAGGGAAAGGCATAGGTTTTTGGACCCAAGGTTCTCTTTCACTACCATGTTTCTTAGCAATAAAATATTCTTTAGTGTATTTAGTATTCTTAGTGTGGTTTTCAGGTTCTTCTTCAACTTTTTCTTCATTAGGAGCTTCATTTTCTTCATTACCACTTTCAGTTTCAGCATCAGAGATAGATATACTATTAGGATCTATAGCAGGTTTACAGGGTTCTTCAACAGTTTTATATTTCTTTTTCCTTTTCTTACGAGTAGAACCACTATTTTTAGCTTGTTGAGAATCCTGCTCAATTCTTTTGGGATGCCCCTCAGGATATAGTGGATCCTGGGTAGAAGCACCACTTCTAGTTCTAATTTCATAAGCATGTTTTTCTTTAGCAGCATTAACTAGCAAGTCATTTTGCACTTTAACGAGTTGATCTATTTGAGTTTGAACCATTTGAAAGTGTTTAACAATCATTTTAACATCATTAGAGGTTCTTTCCACAATATCTTTCAACTCAACAATAGCTCTAGTGTTTTCCGTTAGATGATTTTGCACCCTTTTATTAAAGTTATCTTGCTTAACAATAAAGATATCGAATTCTTCTAAGCATTGATCAGGGGGTTTAGAGTAAGGGATATCACCTTCATCAAAGTGTTGGAGAGAGTGTACCTCAATAGTGGATGAGTAGGAAATAGGCTTACATAATTCTTCTATAGGAGGTAAATTCTTGACATTTGCAGCTTTAATTCCCTTCTCCTTAAGACATTTTTTAGCTTCCTTCATCACTTCATCATTTAATTCAATAACTCCCCTCTTATTTGATGTTGGAATAGGCACCGGAATAGATGGTTCAGGAATAATTACTTCAGGTATAGCTTGTTCAGGAGGAGTCCAATCTTCATAATTCTTACTTATTTTAGCCATTAATTCCTCAGCTTCCTTTGGAGTCCTATTCCTGAAAACGCAATCAGCACAACTATCTAGGTATGTCCTAGATTCCTTGGTTAGTCCATTATAAAATATATCAAGAAGCTCATTCTTAGGTAATGGACTTCCAGCTTGTGCATGAATCAAAGCACAAAACCTTGCCCAAGATTCAGGCAATACCTCTTTTTCTCCCTGTTTAAAATCAAAAAGTTCCTGTAAAATAGCATGTCTAGCACTTGGAGGAAAATATTTCTGCAGGAAAGTACTAATCAAGCACTCAGGGCTATCAATAGATCCAGGAGGTAAATTACTAAACCAAGTTTTACCTTCTCCTTTCAGTGAAAAGGGGAAAATCTTAGCAACAAAGTAAGTACGCATCTTAATATCATCAGAAAACAAGCCACTCATGGTAGAAAGTTCATTCATATGTGCTACCACACTTTAATTTTTAGGCCCACAAAAAGGTTCTTTCTCGACAATAGCTGTGTAAGATAGATCGAGAGAGAAATCATAATCTTCATCTATAATGTTTATGGGAGAAGCAGCAAACTTAGCAAAGGAGACAATTTGGGTCTAATAGTACGCCTCTCAAGGAGACTCTTAGCAGCGCTCCTATCATGGGTGTTCTTATATTCTTTAATAAATTCATCGGTCATCTCAACATAACCATCTTCAATATCATAACTTTCACTAGACTCAGGTGAACTAACAGGTGTGGTAGTGTCTTCATTAGGAGTTTCGGTATTTCCAGCTATAGTTCTAGCAATCGTAGCATCTAGGAAAGGACCTAATGAACCACTCTTATCAAGCACAGTAGAAGAAGCATCATAAGTATCAGGAGTTTCAGATTCAGCAGTAGTAGCAGTGTGTGTAGCATGTGTGTGTGGTGGTGTAAGGAACTTACTCGTAACAGACGATGGATCAAGAGCAACAGAGGTGTTCAGAACCATACCTCTTCTTGTAGTGGATGTTAAATCAGAACCTTGCCATCACGAGACTTACCCATGATGGATGGATAGCGGCGAACAATAGAGAATCCAAGTGAACTTGATATATAAAGCTATGGTCCCCTTCAACGGTGCCAGGAAATAGTTTTGATGACCCACAAGTATAGGGGGTGTATCGCAGTATTTTCGAGGGAAGTGAAACCCAATTTATTGATTCGACACAAGGGGAGCCAAAGAATACTTATAAGCCTTAACAACGGAGTTGTCAATTCAGCTACACCTGGAAACAATCTTGCTCACAGCAGTTTATTAGTAGCAACAGTTTTGTAGTAGGAATAGAAAAGTAGCAGTAGTAGTAAAGTAAAGACAACAGTAACAATAGCAGTAAACAGTGGGATTCGAGTGCGGTAGGCATAGGGATGGATGGACGGGCGTTGCATGGAAAAGACAACTCACATAGCAATCAGAACATAGGGCAATTGGAGATAAATAAGATAAAGCATCCAAGTACTAGATAATCCTAGGCATGTGTTCCATAAATAGTCATACATGCTCGCAATGAGAACTTGCACAACATCTTTTGTCCTGCCAGCCCGTTTGCAGCGAGGCGTCAAGGGAACTACTGGCAATTAAGGTGCTCCTTTTAATAGAGCACCGGAGCAAAGCATTAACACTCCATGAACACATGTGATCCTCACATCAAAGCCATTCCCTCCGGTTATCCCGATTTCTGTCACTTCAGGGCCATTGGTTCCGGACAACAACGTGTGTATACAACTTGTAGATAAGACCATAAACAATACTATCATAATGAATCAATAACATGTTCAGATCCGAAATCATGGCACTCGGGCCATAGTGACAAGAATTAAGCATAACAAGTCGCAACAAAGTCATAAAGCACTAATAAAAGATACTAGGCACCATGCCCTAACAATCTAATGCCATTACATGAACGATCTCATCCAATCCCTACCATCCCCATATCCTACAGCGGGGGATTACTCACTCATAGATGGGGGAAACATGGATGGTCGTTAGCGATGGTGATGATGATGGCGATGATCTCCTCCAATTCCATGTCCCGGTAGGGTGCCAGAACGGAGTTTCTGGTGCTGTTTCGTGGAATCTGGTGGTGGCGGCGGAGCGGAACTCCTTCTGGAAAAACATCGAACCCCACGAAGTTTTTAGGTCAGAAGGCTCCTTATAGGAGAAGAGAGAGGCCGAGGGGGTGCCTGGGGGGCCCACACCACCCCCTGGCGCGGCCTGGCCTGGCCCGCGCCACCAGGTGGCGTGGCCACCCACTGGCTCTTCTCCGTCTCATATTCTGGCTCCTGAAGTCTTCGGGTGAAATAGGATTTTTGGCATATTTTCCGGGATTTTTCCTGATAGTTGATTTTCTGCACAAAAAGGAGACACCAAGGCAATTCTGTTGAAAACAGCGTCAGTCCGGATTAGTTGTATCCAAATCACACAAGTATAGAGGAGAAACAATAACAAAAGTGTTTGAGAAAGTAGATACGTTTTGGACGTATCAGTTGTCTAGGAAAAGAACAAATGCAATGACACTAGTGGATCAATGTGGTTTAGGAAAAGAACACATGCAATGACTATAAGTGATCCATGTGTCAAACCATGGTCACATAGACAAAAAGCACATAGGAAGAGCAGATTCCACATTGCATCTTGCACCAGTGAGGCAGAAGTTGCACCATAGAATGCACTAGACTGTTTGTGGTCATGTGGATCAATGTGGTCTAGGAAAAGAACACATGCAATGACACTAGTGGATCAATGTGGTTTAGGAAACAACACATGCAATGACTATAGGTAATACATGTGTCATACCATGGTCACAGAGACCAAAAGCACATAGGAAGAGAAGCTTCCACATTGCATGTTGCACGAGTGAGGTAGAAGTTGCATCACAAAATGCACTGGAGTGTGTGTGGTCATGTGGATCAATGTGGTCTAGGAAAAGAACACATGCAATGACACTAGTGGATCAATGTGGTTTAGAAAAAGAACACATCCAATGACTGTAGGTGATCCATGTGTCATACCATGGTCATAGAGACCAAAAGCACATAGGAACAGCAGCTTCCACATTGCATGTTGCACTAGTGAGGGAGAAGTTGCATCACATAATGCACTAGATTGTGTGTTGTCATGTGGATCAACGTAGTCTAGGAAAATAACACATGCAATGACACTAGTGGATCAATGTGGTTTAGAAAAAGAACACATGCAATGACTATAGGTGATCCATGTGTCATACCATGGTCACAAAATCCAAAAGCACATATGAAGAGTAGATTCCACATTGCATGTTACACCAGTGAGGTAGAAGTTGCATCACAGAATGCACTGGAGTGTGTGTGGTCATGTGGATCAGTGTGGTCTAGGAAAAGAGCAAATGCAATGACACTAGTGGATCAATGTTGTTTAGGAAAAGAACACACGCAATGACTATAGGTGATCCATGTGTCAAACCATGGTCACAGAGACCAAAAGCACATAGGAAGAGCAACTTCCATATTGCATGTTGCACTAGTGAGGCAGAAGTTGCACCACAGAATACACTGGAGTGTTTGTGGTCATGTGGATCAATGTGGTATAGGAAAAGAACACATGCAATGACACTAGTGGATCAATGTGGTGTAGGAAAAAGAACACATGCAATGACTATAGGTGATCCATGTGTCATACTATGGTCACATATACTAAAATCACATAGAAAGAGAAGCTTCCACATTGCATGTTGCACGAGTGAGGCAGAAGTTGCATCAAAACATGAACTGGAGTGTGTGTGGTCATCTATATCAATGTGGTCTAAGAATAGAACACATGTAATGACACTAGTGGATCAATGTGGTTTAGGAAAAGAACACATGCCATGACTATAGGTGATCCATGTGTCATACCATGCTCACAGAGACTAAAAGCACATAGGAAGAGAAGCTTCCACATTGCATGTTGCATGAGTGAGGCAGAAGTTGCATTAGAAAATGCACTAGAGTGTGTGTGGTCAACGGGATCAATCTGCTATAGGAAAAGAACACATGCAATGACACTAGTGGATCAATCTGGTTTAGGAAAAGAACACATGTAATTACTATAGGTGATCTATGTGTCAAACCATGGTAACAGAAACCAAAAGCACGTAGGAAGAGCAGCTTCCAAATGGCATGTTGCACCAACGAGGCAGAAGTTGCATCATAGAATGAACTGGTGTGTGTGTACTCATGTCGATCAATGTTGTCTAGGAAAAGAACACATGCCATGACACTAGTGGATCAATTTGGTTTAGGAAAAGAACACATGCAATGACTATAGGGATCATGTGTCATACCATGGTCACAGAGACTAAAAGCACATAGGAAGAGCAGCTTCAACATTGCATCTTGCACAAACGAGGCAGACTTGCATCACAGAATGCACTGGAGTGTGCGTGGTCATGTGGATCAATGTGGTCCAGGAAAATAACACTTGTAATGACACTAGAAGATCAATTTGGTTTAGGAAAAGAACACATGCAATGACTATAGGTGATCGATGTGTCATACCATGGTCAATGAAAACAAACACACATAGGAAGAGCAGCTTCAACATGGCATGTTGCACAAGTGAGGAAGAAGTAGCATCACGGAATGCACTCGAGTGTGTGTGGTCATGTGGATCAGTGTGGTCTAGGAAAAGAACAAATGCAATGACACTAGTGGATCAATGTGGTTTAGGAAAAGAACAAACGAAATGACTATAGGTGATCCTTCTGTCAAACCATGGTCACATAGACCAAAAGCACATTGGAAGAACAGCTTCCACATTGCATGTTGCACTAGTGAGGCAGAAGTTGCATCACCGAATACACTCGAGAGTGTGTGGTCATGTGGATCAATGTGCTCTAGGAAAAGAACACATGCAATGACACTAGTGGATCAATGTGGTTTAGGAAAAGAACACACGAAATGACTATAGGTGATCCATGTGTCAAACCATGGTCACCGAGGAGTTGGTGCAGAAGTACCGGCAGGGGAAGTTCCTACCGCTGGAACGCTTGGTGAAGCACCGCCTGGCATCGGAGGATGAGCGGGTGCCTAACCCTCAGCCCGGTGAGGTCGTCGTCTTCCTCGCCTACTTCGCCCGCGGCCTTGGGATGCCGCTGAGCAGGTTTGTCCTGGAGCTGCTCGTCTCCTTCGACCTCCATCTCCACCATCTCGGAGCCAACGCCATGGCGATGCTGGCGCATCACGCGGCCAGCTGCGAGCCTTACCTCGGCGTCTGCCCCGATGCCACAAATTTCTTGAAGTTTTTCTACTTCAAGGTTCATGTGGTGGGGAAGGGTCGTCCGTTGATAGAGACGGGCTGCTACGCCATCTATCCGTGGCTGTCGGCGGTGATGCCGCGCCTGGAGCTCCCAGACACTGTCAAGTTGTGGCAGCGCTCGTATTTCTACGTGCGCAACACCACCGAGGTAGAATGAATCAAAATTCTAGTCTTCTAGAACCTCCCCTCCACCCAGAAGGCCTGGAGCGTCCAGCATTTGGGCGCCCAAGGGGACATCGACCGGATGGCCGCCCGGCTGGCGGTGCTAGTGGAGAAGGAGCGGCTCACCGCTCGGGACATCCTGCTGTCCTGGATGGCGAGTCGCGTGCTTCCGCTGCAGCAGCGGTCGGACAAGATGTGCCACCTCTCCGGCCATTTGGGCGACACCCGGGTCTCCCGGCTAGAGGTGCCGTACGCGGCCCTCCACGAGTGACTTGCCACCATCTCGAAGGAGGTACTGGCGGAGGACTAGGAGTTCTCCTGCTGGCCATACCATCATGGCTAGGTTCTGCCGAAGGTAGGCCATTCTTCCCCTTTCCCGGGTGGATTTTTCCCGAGGGATTCTTGCTTCGTGCCTCTTATCTTCCCTTGTTGAGTAGCTTTTTATGGTGAAGATAGCGGAGGACGACATGGGGGACAACGAGCTCACCAACTTCTCTGCGGACTACAAGCCTGCAAAGTACCCACAGACGGAGCCGGAGCGGTTCCCCATCCGGGATGACGAGGGTTGCGATTTCCCACCCGGTGAGAAGCTTTTTCCTTGTCCTTGCCTGCCTTGCCCTCACTGCATTTTTAGCCGTAAACTTGATATTCCACTTGTGTGTTCGAGCAGCCGCGCACGACGAGGACATGGATCTGGCCTAAGCCGCCGCGCCCAGGGCCAGGGGGAAACGAGCCGCCTCGACAAGCACCGCGCCTGCTGGGGGTGCCACCAAGAAGATATGTCGTCCCAAAGCCACGACCGTCATGCCGAGCATCGCCGGGTACGTGCTCATCTAGCCCTTGCTTGCATTGATGGGCTTGCACTTGCTCATTTCTCCCTTGTCCTTCCTACAGCGAGGTGATGGCCTTGCCCAGCTCCGCGACCATCGCCACCGTGTCCGCCCCTCCACCTGCTAGGGCTGGGTACGGTGGCGCACCGGCTGCGACGCCCGAGGTTGCGCCTGCTGCACCGGCTGGGGCTGATGCGGAGGCAGCAAAGGTGGCACCACCGGCTGCGCCCGTGACGCTGCATCGGGCCGGCGTCGTATCCTAGCTTGCCGAGGATCTCCTGCCTGGGCGTAGTGGTGCGGGGAGCAACGATGACCCCCAGGTCACCTGCTAGACATCGGCTCGGGCTGCACCACCACTGGACCTCGCCTTGGCCAGCTGGTGGAGGCGCTGGAGCAGGGGCTTGGCCAAGCCAAGGCACTGGGGTCCTCCGTCGAGGTATGTGTCCCTTTGCTGATTTCGATGGCTTTCACCGTCTTACCCTGCAGCTGGCTCCTTTGGTTCTTACTTCTCTCTCTTACACAGAGGGCTCTTGCCGATGCTGCCAATGCCTTGCAGGATCTGGGCCGTAAGATTGCTTGCTCTGTCGTGTCTTCCCGATTGTGCGACTTCTCGCGCTTCTTGTTGACCATTTGGTACCCTCCTGCAGCTCTATTGGGGGACTGGGACCGCGAGGTGGTCAGGCTAATGGGGGAGGTTGCCCGGCTGGAGGAGTCCAACAAAGCCCGCCAGGACCAGATCGCCCAGCTGACTGCACCTCAGCAGCAGATGGAGGTCAAGGCTAGCCAAGCCAAGATGGTGGCGGACATCCAGCCGGCTCCATGCCACTCAGGTGGATGCTCTCCAGGCCTCCCAAGACAAGGACATGGCGACACTGGGGGAGCTTTGCCAGATTGTTGAGATTGTTGTCAGTAAGTGTGCTCAAACCAGACCAGCATTGCCATTTGTCTTCCACGGTAGATATTGATTGTTGTCCCTTTTCCCGGGTGCAGCTCAGTATCCTGAGGCGACAAACCAAGTGCTAGTGCGCATCCCCGAGACGAACCCGAAGCGAGATCTCCACCCGGGAGATCTAGTGGAGGTTGTAAGCGAGGAGGCGAACCGGCTGTGTGCCGCCGCTTTCGAGGTCTACAACTATGTCTGGCTTGACACCGTCCATCCAGCCACCATGGACGCTCTAGCCGAGCAGCTTTCGGGCGCTCCGAACCTCATGGACATGGCTTGGGAGTGGGCAGCACGCGGCGGCGTGGAGATGGTGCTGGCCCTGTTGAAGTCCTAGTAACCGTACGTGGATCTGCGAAGTCTCTCTCACGGATTTCACCAAGGGACCAGCTATGAGCAGCTCCGCACCGAGGTTCTTGTTATCCGCTCTTGTGAGACGAAGATTGAGAGCTTCTTCTAGCTGGACCGGGACTTCAGTGATCCGGCTGGCACGGAGCCGTACCACTTCAGTCCGGATGTGGCGCGCACTGAAGCCCTGACTGCGCCAAAGACCGCCTCGGCCGACATCGCCTCCAGCAGCCAAGCTCCAGCCGATGCCTCCGGCCCTTCTGCCAGTTAGCAACCTTGATCCCCGATATGCCGGGAGTATTTGTAGGTGAAAAACTTGTTATTCTGTCTTGGTGAACAGCTGTTTTTGTGCTGTACTAAACTCATCTGCACTTTCTGTTTTGCATTTGTTGCATGCTTGTTTCTATGTGGGAGCGTGCGAGTGCACCCACAGGGTGTAGTCCCCGAGGTTCAGGCCTGCTGGAGAATACAGCCGGGTCGAAGCTCTTTTATGTTGTTGTATGTTTGCAGGTTTCTGTGTGGGGGCACGCAAGCACACCCATAGGGTGTAGTCCCCGAGGTTCGGGCGGGCTGGAGAATACAGCCGGGTTAAAGCTCCTTTATCTGCTCTTCTACTGCCTGGGAAGCGACTAGCCTCCAGCTCGGGCGTTCGTCATGGAATTTTGGCTCATCCAAAGATGAAAAAACAAACAAGTTGTTTCCCTGGTTAAACAAATGCAAATGGAATTGTAATATGAGGTTCGCTAGTCTTGAAATTTTGCTGTGCCACGTGAAGCCAACGACTTTGCCCTTTTCTCTGTGAGCATTGGCCAATTTGACGATGTGACCTTGCCGGCTGCGAGCCGGAGTCGAAGGGGTAGCTTAGTAGGCGTACTGCACGATACTTTAGGTTTGGGTCATTGGCCATGGGCAAGCGAGCGTGACCGGAACATCCAGGCGTCCTTTTTTCCTTGCTTCTTTTTGGTGTAAGGGTCATCAAGCGTTCTGCTCTTGCCGGGTCTGTCAGCCGACTTGCGGTCTGATACGTCCATAACGTATCTATAATTTTTGATGGTTTTATGATAATAATATGCTTTTGACACTCTTTTTTGTATAAATTTTATGATTTATTTGGACTAACCTACTAATAGTTGCAAAAGTGCACAATGTTCTTGTTTTACACTTTGATATGTAGGAATTACCAAGAATACAAGTGGAAATCTTGTTGGAGTCAAATTGGGATTTTTCCAGAAATCTGTCTCAAAACTCTTTTTGAAGATGGTCACGTTTCGCGTCGAAGATGGCATCAAACGGACAAATTTTCAACTACAAAGTTGTTGGAAATTTCACGACAAACATTCTGGACATTAAATTTAGCTGATCCCGGGTCCGGATGGGCCTGGTAGGCCCGAATCCGAGAAGCTATATAAAGGGAGGAAACCTAATTCGCCCAGGGGATCTCCACCCACGAATTTGCAGCCACCAAAGCCACGTTTTTGCCTCCCCCATGGATCCAACCTCCATGGAGGAGGGCTCCCAAGAAGCCATGAAGGAAGGGGGCTAAAGAGCGGTGCTCCCCCATGATACCGACGACAGGGAAGGAGTCCCCCGCGCCGCTGCCGGCGCCGCTGTCGCCTTCTTCACCGTCATGTCCATCACCTAATCCTCCTAGTATGCATTTGTTCATCCTCCCACACACCCTTGTGTCGTCCTATGTAAACATGGTGTTTGATGCTATAAGTTATCATCCTATGATCTATGTCATGTTTGTGTAGTTTCTTTGTTCTTAGATTGAATGGTTGAACGTCTTTGGTTTATTAGGCTTGTATGTTGATATGGTACAGTCCTTTGGTGTCCATTATATTTGTGTGCGTATGGATTAAACATCATAGGGTTTGTAGTATGTGTAAAAGGAAGGGGGAGTTCTGTCGGAGTGACAGAAACCTGAGGACGCGAACCGGAACGTTGCACATATGGGAGTAAGGGGACCATTAAACTTAAGGCTATGGTTGGGGAAACCTTAATGCATTGATTAGTACTTGCGGATGTTTGCTAACAATCCAATCATATAGTACATGTAATTCCAAGTAGTGAAACGCATCTATATTTAGCCTCTCCCACATAGAAAACTGCATTGAAGACAATGAACCCGACCTATTCGCTATTTAAACTTGGACAAAGCCACCACAATTACCACCACTATTCCACACTCATGGTTCTGTTAGTTTAGTGTATTTTATTGCTGCCACAACTAGCTTTACTTCCTTGTTATTTATTATCATGCAAAGCTATCTATATTACTCGTATTATTGCTCTAGTTTTATTTCCTAGATAATGCAAACGTTTAGTGTTCGTACAGTTATATCAGTGGTTGATAGAACTTGAGAGAATATTTATCCTACCTTTAGCTCCTCATTGGGTTCAACACTCTTACTTATCGAAAAGGCTATACACGATCCCCTATACTTGTGGGTTATCAAGACCTTTTCTGGCGCCGTTGCTAGGGAGCAATAGCGTGTGTGTGAATATTCTTGTGTGCACTTGTTTGCTTTATCTCTAAATAGTTTTTATTTTCAGTTTTAAGTTGTTCTCTATCTTATTATGGATAGGGAATGCGAACTACAAAAAAATTAGTTGTACTTGTTGCCTAAAAACGTTTTCAAAAAGGAAAGTGATTGGAAAGGTGAGTAATGGTTAACTTGGGGTCGACCTTGAACACTTGTGTTCATTCCTATGAAACCAAAACAAATCTTCCGATGGAAGCTTTTCAGTTAAAAACCACATAAAAGGATGGGAAAGTTTTTGTGTTGATGTTTTTTCACAGAGAATAAGGAACACCAAACAGAGAAATTGAAGAATGTCCAAAAGTTTCTTCAACAACCCCTCGATTTGCAAACCTTAAAACTTTATTTTTTGAGCAGCATAGAAACTAGAATAAATTTGGAGTGTTTGTATCTTTTTATTTATTTGTCTTAACATCAAACACCAGTTACATTTGTTTTCTTTGAGTCTTGGAAGTTGTTACCTCTGTAGCAACCGTTCATTATCCTTTTATTTCCATTTTTTGTGCCAAGAGTAACCACTAATGAGAGAGAAGTAATGCTGGGGAAAGTTGCTGTCCTGAAACAGATTTTTGTGCTTCGCTGTAAAATTTCGTGTAAAATCTCTGTATGTCGGTTTGAGCTATAATTGTTTGTGCTTCTGCCCCAGGTTGTTATCCAACTTTCGTTAGTTCAACACTTTTCGAGTTGACCAACAGAGGTTATCGAAAAAATTGGTTTTTACCTGTTGGTCTGTTTTGACAGATTTCTGCCATTATTTGCATTTTCTTCTTGTTGTTTCCTTTTTGGGTTATCTTTGGGGAATTGAGCTTTTTAAGGGAAGTGCTACAGTAGCTTGTGTTTTAATCGAAGTTTTATTGGTGTTGAAATTGACCCCAAAGACTTATTATCTTGAGTATACTAATGTTGCTAATGAAGATTATGTGAAGTTTTGTGTGAAGGAAACATTTCAGTTGTTAAGGAAAGAATGATGTAATGAGATGAAGAATGGACTAAAGCTCAAGCTTGGGGATGCCACCCCGTGTCACCCCAAGAAATATCCAAGAAGTACAAGCATCAAAGCTTGGGGATGCCCAAGGAATCCCCTTCTTCATCAATAAAAAATCTCAGGTTCTTCCAAACACTTCATTTTTATTATTTCATGCACAGTTGTGTTGTTCTTGGAGCGTCTTCATTTTTGGTTTTAGTTTTTGTTTGCTTGGTTTACTTAGTTTGCTTGAATAAATTGGTTGGACCCCCTCATTTATACATTAGTTTTCAAATAAGATTGGTTTGGATTGGAAAAGAGTAGAAAAGTTCATGCTTAAGTGGTAAAAGGAGCTTGTTTTTTACTGTGGCCTATGCCTTGTCATGTCATGCTTGGTATTGTTTTGGCTTTATTGTTAGTGCCTTTTGCTGTAGCATGACATGTTACAAACAATTGAGATTGCTTAATGTTCCTTGAAAGAATCATACGTTGTTTTAGCATATTAAAGCATAATATTGTGGTATTCTCCTTTGATGCTTTATTTGGGTTGACTTGGCGCATGCTCACACCATGTTAAGACTATCCCAAGTCACCATAGCCTCTATGATCCTTTAGTTTTCGACTTGTAATATCACTTTATGCATTAATTAATGATGTTTTGTCACTTTGCATGATTATGGCCATTATTGATCTCTTAGTTGGTCACTCCCAGTCTTTTGCTAGCCTCCATAACCAAGTATGAGTTCCACTCATGCATCCAACTCCAAATAAAACCAAGTTATTTCAAAGAGTCCCCCATACCTACCTATGAGCATTTGCTATTCCAAGTATATTCATGTTTTTATCTACCTTCCGAATTAAACTTGTTATGAGAAAACTAGTGCTTAAAGCTCTCACAAACTTGATGGCACACTTTACTTTTCTAGCCCCTAATAAACTTGAACCATTGTGTCGTCTATGTTATATATGCTTGCACTTATATGTTGGGGATTAGCAGAACCATGCTGTCATGGGGAACGCTTTCAACATTGCACTTGTACATTGTACCCAGTTGATATCATGCTCTTTTGTCTATGGATGTCGTTGGTGTGAAATGAAAGGGGAGCTTGTAAGTCCATGGAGTTATGTATGTGTGTTAGGGAAACGCCTGGGCCGCTGGTCTAATCCATGCCTAATCATGGTGGAAACCTGCAGCGTAACCATAATGAGCAATCTATGAAGCATTCTTCTTATAAAAAAAGAGATAGATATTGAGAAAAAGAAAAAAAGAAAAAAAAATAGATGAGAAAAGAGGAAAGAGAGAAAATGCACCATTTTCCCATGGTAAATAAGAAGATTGCTGAGATGCTCGTTGTTTGCTTGCCTTGTCATTTTGATATGGGGATTCTTCCGTATCATCGGGCAAGGGGTACCCCATTGGCGGTTCTCTATGATACACATGTACTTACTATGACAAGAACTTACCGGTAACTAAACTTGAGTAGCATGAGGAGCGGCCCTCGTATTCAAGGGACATGGGATTTCCAACTTATACTTTTTCAAACATATACTCCATAGTTTGTTCAGTTTAACCTTAATCACTTCAAGATGTTTATGATAGGGGCAATGAGAGCTGAAAGCTAATAAGTACCATAATTTTTGGAAGCTCTTTATGAGACTTGAATCCCTGCTTCCTTCTATGAAGGACTTTCTTTTACTTTCATGTTGAGTCTCCACCTTCTATCTTTATGCACCTATTGAGAGAGCATAGTGACCATTCTTAGTTTAATGTTCATTGTTCCAAGACTTGTAGATTGATGCATAACTTTGATATTTCTTGTTCTTAAAGTATTTGTATCTAGTCACCCTTATGAACTTTGAAGGTGTCATATGCATTTATGTTTTGCTACACTATCAGGGACAAGTTGAATACCATTCTCATTATGTTTTCTTTATGTGAAACAAACAACCGTCTTTTAAAGCATTGTTATTCATGATCTTTTGTTTGTACCTTTTCATGTTACAACATAGTTGCTATGTCTTATTGTTAGAACTCTATCTTTCATGTTCATGTTTAGAGTACCTTGATCCGAAATATCAATGCTTTTACAATAATGATGATCAAGATTGTGTTGTCTGCATGTCACCTCAATAATTATATTGTTTTTATCGTTTACCTACTCGAGGACGAGAAGGAACTAAGCTTGGGGATGTTGATACGTCCATAACGTATCTATAATTTTTGATGGTTTTATGCTAATAATATGCTTTTGACACTCTTTTTTGTATAAAGTTTATGATTTATTTGGACTAACCTACTAATAGTTGCAAAAGTACACAATGTTCTTGTTTTACACTTTGATGTGTAGGAATTACCAAGAATACATGTGGAAATCTTGTTGGAGTCAAATTGGGATTTTTGCAGAAATCTGTATCAGAACTCTTTTTGAAGATGGTCACATTTCGTGTCGAAGATGGCATCAAACGGAAAACTGTTCAACCACAAAGTTGTTAGAAATTTCACGACAAACATTCTGGACATAAAATTTAGCTGATTCCGAGTCCGGATGGGCCTGCTAGGCATCATTTACTACAGCACAAGATGGGGTGACGGGAATCCGAGAAGTTATATAAAGGGAGGAAACTTAATTCGCCCAGGGGATCTCCACCCACGAATTTGCAGCCACCAATGCCACGTTTTTGCCTCCCCCATAGATCCCATCTCCATGGGGGAGGGCTACCAAGAAGCCATAAAGGAAGGGGGCTAAGGGGCGGTGCTCCCCTATGATACCGGCGGCGGGGAAGGAGTCCCCCGCGCCACCGCCGGTGCCGCAACCGCATTATTCACCATCTTCACCACCATCTTGATCACCTAATCCTCCTAGTATGAAGTGGTTCATCCTCCCACACACCTCTGTACCGTCCTATGTAAACATGGCTTTTGATGCTATAAGTTATAATCCTATAGTCTATGTCATGTTTGTGTAGTTTCTTTGATCTTAGATTGAATGGTTGAACGTCTTTGGTTCATTAGAGTTGTATGCTGATATGGTACAGTCCTTTGGTGTCTATTATATTTGTGCGCGCATGGATTAAACATCATAGGGTTTGTAGTATGTGTAAAAGGAAGGGGGGTGTTCTGCCAGAGTGACAGAAACCCGAGGACGCGAACCGGAACGTTGCACGTATGGGAGTAAGAGGACCATTAAACTTAAGGCTATGGTTGGGGAAACGTCAATGCATTGATTAGTACTTACGGATGTTTGCTAACAATCCAATCATATAGTACATGTAATTCCAAGTAGTGAAGCGCATGTATATTTAGCCTCTCCCACATAGACAACTGCATCGACGACAATAAACCCGACCTATTCGCTATTTAAACTTGGACAAAGCCACCACAATTACCACTACTATTCCACACTCATGGTTCTGTTAGTTTAGTGTATTTTATTGCTGCAGCAACTAGCTTTACTTTCTTGTTATTTATTATCATGCAAATCTATCTCTATTAGTTGTATTATTGCTCTAGTTTTATTTCCTAGATAATGCAAATGTTTAGTATGCGTAGAGTTGTATCAGTGGTTGATAGAACTTGAGAGAATATTTATCCTACCTTTAGCTCCTCGTTGGGTTCGACACTCTTACTTAATGAAAAGGCTACACACGATCCCCTATACTTGTGGGTTATCACGGTCTGCAGCCGGAACCAAAGAGGAGGCCCTAGGAGCCGCGTACAGTACTTTTCTACGTGGATTGCATGGCTGTCTGGGCCAACCGGTGAGTCCCCGGTGGAGATCGCTGGCTCTAGGGTTAGAATAATGCAGCCGGAAAAGCCAAATTGTCCAGCATGACTTGCTAATTTATTGCGGAGTCCCCAAGACTATGTCGAGGCTCCCATGCTTGTTCATTACATAAAGGTAAGATACATACACTTCTTGTTCAAGTGTAAAAGGGGCGAAGCAGGTTCGCGTTCCTCGGGAACTCAGTTTCTTCGCCTGAAAAGTCCATCCTGTTCTTTTCTGGCTGGTGGGCATCGATGAGGTAGTATGAGTTGTTCTGCAATGCTCGGTTGATGATGAATGAGCCCTCCCAAGGTGGAGATAGCTTGTGTATCCCCTTGGTGTCCTGTACCAGCCTTAGTACCAGGTCACCTTCACGGAACGAGACGCTGCGGATCTGGCTGGCATGGTAAGGGTGCAAGGTTTGCTGGTAGATGGCGGATCTGGACAAGGCCAGCTCACCTGCTTCTTCGAGGAGGTCGACACTGTCCTCACGTGCTTCCTTGACTTGCTATTATGTGTAAAGCAGCTTGTGAGGTGCGTCGAACTCGATGTTTGTGGACAAGACCGCCTCTGCCCCGTAGACGAGGAAGAATGGGGTGTAGCCGGTGGACCGGTTTGGCGTGGTGCGTAGGCTCCAAAGAACAGCCGGTAGCTCCTCTATCCAGCAGCCGGGGGATCTCATCAGTGGTTCGATCAGCAGGGGCTTGATTCCGGCTAGGACTAGGCCATTTGCTCGCTCGCATTGTGCGTTGGACTGGGGGTGTGCCACAAATGCGAGGTCCAAGCGGATGCCCTTGTCTCCGCAAAAGCGTGCGAAAGCTCCCTTGGCGAAATTCGTGTCGTTGTCTGTTATGATGGTATTGGGGTAGCCGAAGCGTGTGATTATGTTTGTGAAGAACTTGACCACTGTTGGCCCATCCAGCTTCTTTATCGGTTTTGCCTCGATACACTTGGTGATTTATTCCACCGCCACCAATAAGTGTGTCATGCCGAATCGGACTGTTTTGAAAGGGCCGACCATGTCGCGCCCCCAGGCGGCAAACGGCCAGGTGATGGGAATTGTCTTGAGTGCTGCAGACGGATTGTACTTCTGCTGGATGAACCGCTGACAACCGTTGCATGCTTTGACTATTTGCTCGGTGTCTTCTAGTGCCGTGGGCTAGTAGAACCCATGGCGAAATGCCTTTGCCACTATGGCTCGTGATGACGCATGGTGGCCGCACTCGCCCTGGTGAATATCGATCAGCATCCGGATTCCTTCTTCCTGGCTCATGCACCTCTGATAAATGCCCCCAACACTGCGCTTGTAGAGCTTGCTCTTGATGATAGTGTACGTGCTAGCCCTACGCTTCACCTGCCTTGCCTCTACCTCCTCCTCGAGCAGCTCTCCTCTGGCCAGGAAATCCATGAACAGCTTGGCCCATGTTGGAGTTTCCCGGATGGCGCATACTGCATGCATGAGCAGGTTTACCTCTGTGCGGATGACCGGGTTGGGCTCGTCTGGTGGTCGAACCGGTGAAGTAGCGGAGCCTGCAGCCTCCAGGCTGGACGCGACACTCCCCAGGTGCGGCAAGGCAGTGCCCGGGTGTGGCGAGATAGTCCTCGGGTGCGGTGAAGCAGTCCTCGGGTGCGGTGAAGCCGTCGCGGAGGTCATGGAGCCAGCACTCCCCGGGTGCGGTGAAGTAGTCCCCAGGTGCAGTGAAGCCGTCATGGAGGTCTTGGAGCTGGCAGTCCACGGGTTCGCGTCCAACATGATGGAGTCGGATTTGGGATAAAATCCGGTGCGATCGATGGCTTGCACAGGTGTTCGAGGGAGACTCTAGGTGGAATTGCCTGTCTTGTTGACCCGATGCGGGCGAGCGTGGCCGTGGCCTTGTTGTTTTTTCTGGGGACATGGTGAAACTCGCATCCTTCGAAATAGGCACACAACAGTTGTACGAAGAAGCGATATAGAGCCATATTAGCGTCCCTGGCATCCCAATCGCCCGACACTTGTTGCACCACCAGATCTGAGTCGCCAAAGCATAGGATGCGCCTGATGCCGAATTCATTTTCCATCTTGAGGCCATGGATGAGCGCCTCATATTCAGCAACGTTGTTGGACGTGCGGAAGTGGATCTACAACACGTATTCCAACCAGTCTCCTTTGGGAGAGGTGATGACCACTCCGGCTCTGAGCCCCCCATACATCTTGGAGCCGTTGAAATGCAGCTTCCAATGCGTGGAGTCGGGGCAAGGCGATAGGTATTGCGTCTCTGCCTAGTCAACAAGGAAATTTGCCAAAGCCTGAGACTTGATCGCCGTTCTTGGCTCGTACTATATGTTCTGGGCGGCGAGCTCTATGGCCCATTTCTCCACCCAGCATGTAGCATACCTATTGCCAATGATATTCGAAAGTGGTGCTAGCGCCACTACCCGGATGGAGTGTTCTTGGAAGTAGTGCTTCAATTTCTTGGCGGCCATATACATGCCATACACCAGCTTCTAGTAATGGGGGTAATTCTGCTTCGAGAGAGAGAGCACCTCGCTCAAGTAGTACACCGGTCACTGCACCGGCTGTGCCTTTCCTTCTTCCGGCCTCTCCACCACCAGCACCACACTGATGACCCGGTTGGTTGCTGTGATATACATCAGCATGAGCTCCTTTGCCGTTGGTGCTGCCAATATAGGTGGTGAGGTGAGCGTGCGCTTGAGGTCACGGAAAGCTTCATCCGCCTGCGACGTCTAGACGAATTTGTCAGTCTTCTTCATGAGCTGGTACATTGGGAGTGCTTTCTCGCCCAGCCGGTTGATGAACCGGCTGAGGGAGGCCAGGCATCCGGTGAACTTCTGGATGTCTCGCAAGTTCTTAGGCGGGTGCATGCGCTCGATTATGCTGATCTTCTCTGGTTTCACCTCAATTCCTTGCTCTGATACGACAAAACCGAGGAGCTGGCTGGCTGGGACATCAAACACGCATTTCTCCAGGTTCGGCTTAATCTGGAACCGGCGGAGGTTGGTGAATGTTTCCTTCAAATCTTCAAGGAGTGTCTGGTGCTCCTTGGTCTTGTCTACGACATCATCGATGTAGGCGTGTACGTTTCTACCGATCTGAGTTTCCAGGCATTTCTGCATGCAGTGCTGGTATGTTGCCCCATCGTTCTTCAATCCAAACGGCAGGGTGGTGTAGCAGTAGGCTCCATAAGGAGTGATGAATGCTGTCTTTATTTGATCAGCGGGGTTCAGTCGGATCTGGTGGTAGCTGGAATACGCATCTAGAAATGACAACAGCTCACAGCCGGCCGTGGAATCGATCACTTGGTCTAACCTTGGCAGGGCGAACGGATCTTTGGGGCATGCTTTGTTGAGGCTGGTGTAGTCAACACACATGCGCCAAGTTTTGTTCTTCTTCAGCACCAGCACGGGGTTTACAAGGAGCCGGGTGATTTCCTCACCTATGGTTCTTATTTTCTCTTCCGTGTAGCGGCGCAGTGACTGTTTGACCGGCTTTGCATCCGGCCTGACATGTAAAGAGTGCTCGGCGAGCTCCCTCGTAACACCTGGCATGTCCTTGGGGGACCATGCGAAGATATCCCAATTCTCATGGAGGAAGTTGACAAGCGCGCTTTCCTATTTGCTATCAAGGCCATCTCCGAGCAGGACGAACTTGTCCGGCTCGGCCTAGTCCAGCGGGATCTTTTTGGTGCCCTTGGATGGCTTGAATTGCGCTTCCCTAGCCGGCTTGGGCTCGCCAGCCGGCATGTCCTTCTGCAGGGCTGCCACATTCTGCATGATAATGCGCTTCTCTTGCACGATGATCATGGCCTCCGCTAACTTGGACACATCCGTGGTGCATTCCACAGATCGCCTGCAGCAGCCTGCCATGGTGATTACACCCTTTCGCCCTGGTAGCTTCGTCTTGAGGTACGCGTAATGTGGTACCGCCATGAACTTGGTGAGCGCCGAGTGCCCCAGGATTGCGTGATATGCACTAGAGAGGTTGACCACCTAAAACCAGATGGGCTCGCAGCGGAAGTTATCCTCTGTGCCGAAGATGACATCCAGCCAGATCTTCCCGATGGGCGAATGCGACGGGCCCGAAACGGCTCCGTGGAAAGAGGTGCTTGACGGCTCCAGCTGTGAATCGCTAATGCCAGGCCGGTCCAGCGAACTGCGGTACAGGAGGTTGATGCTGCTCCCACTGTCTACGAGGACGCGGGAGAATCTACAGGAATGCTTCTTGGAAATGATGCTGGGATCCAAAACCATCGCGTAAGTTCCCTGGTGTGGCAGCACAGCTAGCTGGTCCTTCCGGCTCCATGCAATTTCTTGCTCCGACCAGTCAAGGTACTGGGAGACGGCAGGAACGATTGCGTTCACCTCCACCTGGCGGCGTCTCTTGCCATGCTTGGTCTCTGGCTCTATCGTGAAGATGTGATAGTTTCCCACCTGGCGGGGATAGTTGTCATTATCATCCTCCCTCCAGCGTTGGTTATTGCGGTCGCCTGGAGGCCCACCGGCTAGGGGTGGTGGTGCCTGCGCAGCCGGCGCGCCAGCAATTTCCGCCATCTTCTTCTTCCAGGTGCACTAGCGTGTGGTATGTGTAGCCGGTTGGTTGCCTCCGCTGTGGAACTTGCATGGCCCATGAAACATTGACTCGATGGTGTACTTGGGCCATAGGGGACGGTCATCAGGCTTCTGTCTCCAGCTTCTGCCTGCAGCCGGATCCTCCTGCACTGCCGCACCTGCCTGGAACCATATTGGTTATCTAGCTGGTCATCCTTTCTCTTGTTGTGACGGTTGTCATGCTGCCTGGATTTGTGGCCATTCCCCTCTGGCTGGTACTGATCCACGGCAACGTCTATAATGATTTGTCCCTGGTCGTCCACTCGGACGGATCTTTTCATCGCTGCGTCGGCGGTGGCGTACTTGTCCGCGATGGCCATGGTCTGCACCATGGTGGTGGGCTCCACCCGACGTAGCTTGTGCTTGAGCATGGTGTCGTCTCTGCAACCATTGATGAATAAGTCGACCGCCTGGTGCTCACGCACCCCCTCGTATGAATTGTGTATGCTCGTCCACCGGGTGATGTTGGAGCGATCGGATTCGTCTGGACCCTGCATGCAAAGGGCAAGCTCGCCGGGTCGACCCGGGCGCTTGTAGGTGCTGGTGAAGTTGCGGACGAATGCCTGCTCGAAATCAATCCAAGCATTGATGTTGTTGCCAGGGAGGGTGTTGAGTCACGTCCTGGCCGAGTCGAGGAGCATGAGGAGAGCATAGCGCACAGCCACCCGGCTGTTGCCGTTTGTAATGCCTACCACGGTGGTGTAGTCCACCAGCCATTCCTCCGACTTGACCGAGCCGTTGTATTTTGGCGTATCTCTTGGAGGTGAAAATCCCTTTGGAAATGGTTCATTTCGGATTCACGGTCCGAAGCACCTTGGACCAGCTAGGATTTCTTCTTCCAACGCGCGTGACTGGACCAGTAGGTCGATGCGTGCATGCACGCCTTGCGGTTCCTCCGGGTTGAGCGGTCCCAGCCACCCGAATAGGCGGGACATGGGCAATGCTTGGCCTTTTCCGGCTTCGTCGGCCGGCTCCCGATTCCTGCTGGTGACGGCCGCGGCATCGCGGGCATTGTGCCCACATCCTGACGATCCGCCGCACGAACGGTTGCTTGGCCTCGCACCGTTGGGGGAAGAGGCTTTGCTGGTGCCTACAACCAGATCCATCATCCGGCGAGCCGGCAGGGTCTTGCTGTTGCCGCCCATGCTGAGCTCTGCCTCAGCCTGTTGTTTGTTTGCCATTACCATGAGGAGCTACACACATGCTTGTTGATGGAGCAGCTCCTCGCCCTCCATGTGGCTTAGTTCAGCGACTGCCGCCTCCAGGGCCCTCGTGTTTTTGGCAGGAATGTTGTAGACCGGCTGCACCGCAGGCATACGCGGATCAGCAGCACGATCCATCTCCGAACCGAGGTTTTGGCCTTGGGGCTGGTGCCAGGCAGGCGGGCGAAGCCATGCACTATGTTGTATTTGCGCATGGTCACGTTCATCCACCGTTAGGCGTCTGCCACCTTGCCAGCTTCTTTCAGGAGGCTCTAGCGAGTAGCCTCCAACACTGCTGCAGCAGCTGTCTGATCTACCTCGATGGGGGTGATGGGGTTGCGGAGGTGCTCGATGGGTGCGGTAAGCAAGTCCTGGTTTGGGAGGAGCGAGTTGGCAGCAGGGCCATCCCCATTGCGCTTGAGAGGTTGGCTCCGGTTCTCGCTCGAGCCCGCCATCATGACCTCGATGCCGCCATTGGCGATGCGCAAAGTAGAGAAACTAGGAGGCGCGTCGAACACGGTGACGATCTCGCGAGGAAAGTCCTCGGCGACGGTGGTGACATAGACATGATGCTCGCCGATGTGCATGACGGAGCCACCGCTTGGGAAGGTTCCTCTGGCGAAGCAGGATGCGTTGTCGAGGACGCAGTCGAAGGAGCCAAAGGTGAGAATGAGGCTAGAGACGACTCACTCACCGGCGACGAGCAGAAGTCCCGTGAGAAAGATGATCCCAGCCGAAGCATTGTTCCCCACAGTGGGCGCCAACTGTCATGGTGTGGAACATGACAGTACCATCGGGGATGGCATGAAAGGGGACACTCACGGTGCTATCTGTGGCTACTCGCAATGGGTTGCACACAGATACTGCAAACACGGCGATGTACCCAGGTTTGGAGCCCTCTTGGCGAGGTAAATCTCCTACTCCTACAAGGATCTACTATCAAAGGGCAAATGCCCAGTACAGATGCTCCTTGAGCTGTTTTGCTGGCAACTCCCTGCTAGAAGAAGAAGAGGAACTACTCAACTTGTCCAATCTAGAGAACTTCTAACTTGTAAATTGTCTACCTAGAACCCTACCACTACCCTCCCCTTATATATTGGTTGAGGGGGAAGTTTACATGATGGGTTCTAGGGTTTGCTATTTGGATTTGGGCTTTACATAGTGGGCCGGCTGGACAGGGCCGAACGGTAGGCCCGGGTCCATTGAAGCCTCCAGTACAAGGGAGGACAGCACTATAGTGTCTGGCACCCTTGCTTTACTCGTTAGCCAGCTCTTTATCCATCAGCTGGAGCTTTATTCGTAAGCCGGAGCTTTACTCGTCAGCCCTTGCTTTCCTCGTCAACCTCCATCTTTAGCAAAATTGTCTGGTAGCGCTGACCAGGCTAGCCAGCCTGTCCGGTTAGAGGTGCGCTCAGCAAGGAGCATCACCCCACTGTACCATGGCCAGCGGATCCGAGGCGGCCGGCTAGGAGTGGCCTTCAAGCCGGTTCTTCTGGCTACCCTGCTAGATGGGCCAGCCGGGGAAAACTTGTCAACACCCGGATTTTTAATCCCAGATGCCCGTTATGCCATACCTCGCAATCCCGGGATTACCATTTTTGCGAGACATAACGGATTGGATATCATAGTACATCATCCATTACAAACCATACATAACGTTTTACACAAATAAGGATCTCATGATCCAGTCTTAATACAACAAGCAGCGGAAATAAAAGATAAGCGTAGCGGTGGGGTCCATCTTCAGGGGCACATGCAATGCTGACGAAGGCAGATAGTCCTAGTTATCATAGCCGTCCTGCTGACCATCATCTTGATAATCTCCTTCATAGTCTGGCCATGATAATACCCAGGGACAAAAGCCATGAGTACTCTTTAAGTACTCGCAAACTACTATTAACAGGTACTATAGTTCTAAGTAAAAGTGCTAAATCTAAGTTTAACTATCAAGTTAAGTTTGAAACCTAAGCTGAGTTCAGAAGCAAAGAAATATAAAGTAAAGTTCTAGAATCACTTAAGTTGGGAAGCTATTATCATCAACACAACCCTGTTGTGGTCAAGTCAAAGTTCATCATTCATTTCAAGTTATTTAGAAAACATCTGACAACGAAACAGTATGGCCATTCCAACTGTCCATAACCGCGGACGCAGCTATTCGAATAGTTTGACACTCTGCAGAGGTGGTACACTTTCACCACAAGATTCGATACATCTGTCAAGGATAACCCTGAATCATCATACTTAGTATGCAGACAATCAAACGTAACCTTCCCTTTACACACCCTAGTATAAGCACCTCTCCTATGAGCATGGCCTCCAAACCATGACCATTAGTCATCTTGGGCACTGCATAGGTGGACAACATTGAGAGGTAGCCTCAGCTCAAACCTCTCCCATGAGGGAACTAATACTAATGCATATAAATTTCCAGCTAAGCCTTACCCAATTCAGGTAATGTGGTTGTACGATAAATTTGGAATGGTATCGCATCCGAATCCAACCATCAGTTTTATAAAAGGCTTAAGGCTCATGCCTCATAATTTTCATCATCATAAACCAGTTGTGTTTCTCAACACATGTCAAAACATCTCAATAGAATGACTCATCATTCCAAGGTTTTCACAATTCATTTTCACCACTTGTTTCCATCTAAAGTGACTCAAGTTTTTGATCTACTCTAAAATACTAAGTTAAGAGTGTTCACTAAAGTGGAAGGATGGGATGAATCTCATGCCATAGGATGACATCTAAAGGTTTCTAAGTAGGTCAAGTTTTATACTTTTTATGCTACCTTCAAGACAAGTAAAGATCTTTGTGTACTAAGGGGAGTAAAACTTGTAAGTACGACTTGGGGTACTAATAGTCAAAAGGGGTGATCAAAGCATGCCTAAAGCATCCTTGATCATTCATCTAGCTTAATTCTAGCTTGCTAACAATAGCTTCCTAACAATAGCTTGCACTGTTAATGGTGGCTTGCCTTGGTTGGTGAAGTGGTTGAAGTTTTCTTCTTCTTCTTCTTCTTCTTCTTCTTCTTCTTCTTCTTCTTCTTAGTAGAACTCCTCCTCCTCGAAAGCTTGGTCGGTACTAGCGTCTATAAATACATAGGGAGTAGATAATCACCAAACAATACTTAACTAGGCTAAGTAGCATTCTAAAACACACATTTGATGATCTATTATCATCACAAACATCACAAGTTTTAATTCAATAGTTTCATCCTTTTTATTTTAGAAAAGTAATTTCTACTCATCGAAATATTAACTAACCTTTAATATTCACCACTTAAAACATGGGATCATGTTGACACATGTCATCACCACATATTCTAACATGTGGGAATGAGATTTAAGGGTTGGATCAATATTACTTTGGTTTAAGTTCATTATTTAATGATTTAAAGTGACTAGAAATGCCTATATAGCATTATTTTGGTACTAGTCCAATGTAACTGCATGTAAACCTTAATATTATTACATATTTAGATAGATATGATGAAATGTGATTTTTGAGAGTTGGAATCAACTCAAAAGCTAACTTGGTTGATTTTATAAAAATGTTGCAAGTTGCAAAAGCTTCTGTCTTCTTATTTTTATTAGGAGAGATCTATAACTCTAATTGAATTAATTCCAACGGGCTTGGATATATCATCTTAATACCTTTCAGGCAAAATTTGTTTCATGTTATTTAGATTTGTCAAACTCACAAAATTGAATTTTGAAATAGTGGACATAAACTAGATTTAACTAAAAAGAAAAATCCAGATATGAATGGGTGGGTTAGCGCGGGAAAAGAAATGGGCCGGCCCAGTGGTGCTCCGCGGCGCGGGGATCAGCTGACAGGGGGTCCCGCGTGTCAGCGGCACTTAAAACGTGAAACGGTACGCGCGCTGTGGGCCGTGCGATTAGAAGCAAGATCTACGGCTGAGGGTCGTCGTCGACGACGAACAGGTCGCCGGCGAGCTCAAACCCTAGCGGCTTGGTGGGGGTCTACTGGGGGCGTACCAGGGCTCCAGCGGGGTCGTTGAGGTGGGCAAACAATGTGGAAGACAACGGCAAGGCGAGGCGCGGTTGCGGTGGAGCTTGGGGTGGTCGCAATCAACGACGCCCTTCTCCTCCTGTCGCGGCTGCTCCGGCTCCAATTCCGAGGAGCTGCTGCTCCACTTGCTCCGGCTAGAGGTGGGTGAGGTTCAGAGAGGTGAGGAGAGTGGAATGGTGTGGAGAGAAGAGGCTGGGGAGGGCTCCTTTTATAGGCCCGACGGTGAGACCGAGCAGGATGGGCAGTCGACGGTGGCGACATGGCTATGGCGGGGTAGAGGCATGGCTGAGGGTGGCGATCAATGGGCGGTTCCCTGACGGTGGTCTAGAACTTAAATGCGGCCGTAGGGGCGGTGGCACGCGGTCTGGGCGAGGTGGCGCTCTGAGAGGTAGAGGCGGCGGTGTCCACGGCGAGCGGTGGCTGTGAGGCGTTGGGCGGCCAGCAGGGGTGTATGGGGTGTTCTCCAGGTGGAGGCAGAGCGGCGGGCACGGGCTGTGGCCAAGGGGCGGTCTGTGCGAGCGGGGACAGGGCGCGCTCTGGGGGCGGCACTGGCATGGTGCGGTGGCACTGGGTGCGGCTTGTCCTCGGTGGTCCACTGCACGGCTAGGCTCGGGCAAGGGACAGGGGGTGGCGGTGAGGTGTGAGCTACCTCCTAGATATGGAGAGAGGGAGAGGGGCGGTCTGCTGCGGTGAGGGCAAGGTTGGCCGGCGAGAGGCGGCTCAGCATGGCATGGCCGTGCCACTAGGGGCTAGGGGAGTGGGTGGTTAGGCTCTGGTTAGATCAAGAGGGGACAAGGGATATAAATGAAGATCAATTGGGGGCAAAACCCTGTAGTAAACAGTGATCTAGGATTAGAGTAGAGATTATGCATGCCAAGTGTTTGATGAAATGGCCGCATGAAAGAAATTTTGAATTTTGGTTTCAAATTTTTTGAGTGATCTCCACTAGTGATAGGTAGTCTCTAGTTGCAAGGGTTTTGAAAGTGGAGCTCAAATAGATGGGTTTTGAAATAGGGCTGATCTATGCATATGCATTAGATTCAATTTTCAAATGCCAATTAAAATAAGTAAAAGAATGTTTTTAGCAGATCAAAAGGTGGGCCTTGGTACCTCATTATGTGTACTAGCAAGGGGTGCAAAGATCAAGAATTGTTTTTGTTAGGAATTGAGTACTAGGAATAGCCAAAGTAGGCATGAGAGTTAAATTTGCCAAAATGACCATTCCTCCTTTTTAATTCTTTTTGATTTGATTTTCTTTAGGAAAAGTTTGGGAAAGATGTAGATGATGTTTAAATCACCTAAGAAACATTTTACAAGCATTGGATCAATCAATCATGGCAATTCAAACAACTCCTATTTTAAATGCACACATATATGAATGCTTTCATTTTAAATTTGGAAAAGTTTTTGTAACCCCATTTTTGGTTGATTTGATCTTGATAAGCTTGGATTGAAGTTTTGGGATGTTACACTTGGATGCGGACCGGGTGGAGGATTCCACCCGGCTGTGGTTCCTTGTTCTGGGTCCAGACGGCCAGAGCTCCTTGGAGCCGGTCGGTTGGTCCTGTCTTGGCCTACCCGGGGTCATCCCCCCGACAATGGTCATAGAGACCAAAGAACATAGGAAGAGAAGCTTCCATATTGCATGTTACAGTAGTAAGACAGAAGTTGCATAACAGAATGTGCTAGAGTGTGTGTGTGGTCATGTGGATCAATGTGGTATAGGAAAAGAAGACACGCAATGACACTATTGGATCAATGTGGTTTAGGAAAAGAACACATGCATTGTCTTTAGGTGATACATGTGTCAAACCATGGTCACATAGACCAAAAGCACATAGGAAGAGCAGCTTCTAGATTGCATGTTGCACCAGTGAGGCAGAAGTGGCATCACAGAATGCACTCAAGAGTGTGTGGTCATGTGGATCAATGTGGTCTAGGAAAAGAACACATACAATCACACTAGTGGATCCATGTGGTTTAGGAAAAGAACAAATTCAATGAGTATAGGTGATCCATGTGTCAAACCGTGGTCACAGAGAGGAAAAGCACATATGAAGAGCAGCTTCAACATTGCATGTTGCACCAGTGAGGCAGAAGTTGCACCACATAATGCACTAGACTGTTTGTGGTCATGTGGATCAATGTGGTCTTGGAAAAGAACACATGCAATGACACTAGTGGATCAATGTGGTTTAGGAAAAAGAACACATGCAATTAACATAGGTGATCCATGTGTCATACCATGGTCACAAAGACTAAAAGCACATAGGAAGAGAAGCTTCCACATTGCAAGTTGCACGAGTGAGGCAGAAGTTGCATTACAAAATGCACTAGAGTGTGTGTGGTCATTGGGATCAACGTGGTCTAGGAAAAGAACACATGTAATGACACTCGTGGATCAATGTGGTTTAGGAATAGAACACATGCAATGACTATAGGTTATCCATGTGTCATACCGTGGTCACAGAGACCAAAAGCACATAGGAAGAGTAGCTTCGACATTGCATGTTGCATCAGTGAGGGTGAAGTTGCATCACAAAGTGCACTAGATTGTGTGTAGTCATGCGGATCAATGTGGTCTAGGAAAAGAACACATACCATGACACTAGGGGAACAATTTGGTTTATGAAAAGAACGCATGCAATGACTATAGGTGATCATGTGTCATACCATTGTCACAGAGACCAAACTCACATAGGAAGAGAAACCTCCACATTGCATCTTGCACCAGCGAGGCAGAAGTTGCATCATAGAATGCACTGAAGTGTGTGTGGTCATTTGGATCAATGTGGTCTAGGAAAAGAACACATGTAATTACACTAGTGGATCAATTTGGTTCAGGAAAAGAACACATGCATTGACTATAGGTGATCCATGTGTCATACCACGGTCACAGAAACCAAAAGCACATAGGAAGAGCAGCTTCCACATTAAATGTTGCACCAGTCAGGCAAAAGTTGCCTCACAGAATGCACTGGAGTGTGTGTGGTCATGTGGATCAGTGTGGTCTAGGAAAAGAACAAATGCAACGACACTAGTGGATTAATCTGGTTTAGGAAAAGAACACACACAATGACTATAGGTTATCCATGTGTCAAACCATGGCCACAGAGACCAAAAGTACATAGGAAGAGCAGGTTCCACATTCCATGTTGCACAAGTGAGGCAAAAGTCGCATCACAGAATGCATTGGATTGTGTGTAGTCATGTGGATCAATATGGTCTCGGAAAAGAACACATGCAATGACACTAATGGATCAATGTGGATTAGGAAAAGAACACATGCGTTGACTATAGGTGATCCATGTGTCAAACCATGGTCACAGATACCAAAGGCACATAGGAAGAATAGCTTCCACATTGCATGTTGCACTAGCGAGGCAGAAGTTGCATCACAGAATGCATTGGAGTGTATGTGGTCATGTGGATCAATGTGGTCTTGGAAAAGAGCACATGTAATGACACTAGTTGATCAATTTGGTTTAGGAAAAGAACACATGCAATGACTATAGGTGATCCATGTGTCATACCATGGTCAGAGAAACCAAAAGCACATTGGAAGAGGAGCTTCTACATTGCATGTTGCACCGGTGAGGCAGAAGTTGCATCACATAATGCTATGGAGTGTATGTGGTCATGTGGATCAGTGTGGTCTAGGAAAAGAACAAATGCAATCACACTAGTGGATCAATGTGGTTTATGAAAAGAACACACGCAATGAATATAGGTGATCCATGTGCCAAATCATGGTCACAAAGACTAAAAGGAAATAGGAAGAGCAGTTTCCATATTGCATGTTGCACTAGAGAGGCAGAAGTTGTATAACAGAATGCACTGGAGTGTGTGTGGTCATCTGGATCAATGTGGTATAGGAAAATAAGACATGCAATGACACTATTGGATCAATGTGGTTTAGGAAAAGAACACATGCAATGTCTATAGGTGATACATGTGTCAAACCATGGTCACATAGACCAAAAGCACATAGGAAGAGCAGCTTCTAGATTGCATGTTGCACTAGTGAGGCAGAAGTTGCATCATAGAATGCACTCGAGAGTGTGTGGTTATGTGGATCAACGTGGTCTAGGAAAATAACACATGCAATGACACTAGTGGATCAATGTGGTTTATGAAAAGAACACATGCAATGAGTATAGGTAACCCATGTGTCAAACCATGGTCGGAGAGAGGAAAACCACATATGAAGAGCAGCTTCCACATTGCATGTTGCACCAGTGAGGCAGAAGTTCCACCACGGAATGAACTGGAGTGTTTGTGGTCATGTGGATCAATTTATAGGTTCACAATATTCTTTTTATCAGAGATCCACTTCAAGTTTAGCGAGGCTCTGCCCCGGGCTATGAAGCTTCATGCCTGCCGTTTTGAATATAGTTTCAAAAAATGTGAAACCTTCGCGTGGTGTCATATTATGTGTCATAGTTGCAAAGAAAAATATTGTACTTGAAAACTTGCAAACATCATAAAAAAATTCTTCACAAAATGACCTATCATGTTCGAGGTTTCATGGCATTTAGGTCAAACCACCAATGTTATGGCTAGAATCAGGGCATTTTTTGTGGTAATGTGCCCATATTATGCACACATATGAATCTTGGGATGGCTTACGATGTTGCAGGAGGAAGTTTTCCTTTTCGACGCACAAAATAGCCAATTTCCATTTTTGAGGTGCCGAAATCGGGGTGTTCTGTGAAGCAATCACCAAATTAAAGTTTGGCATTGGTACCAACCCATTTTTCAAAAATACTAGACCACCTTAGATGGACAATTTCCCAACCGGTGTATCTGGAACCTTTCCGTCCATTCCTCATGAAAAAACAAATTCCTGCCGAATCGGTAGGAGGGTGCCCAGATTTGAACTACATGTACATGATGTAATGCTTGTGAATTTTTTTTTAAATCATTTATAGGTTCACAACATGCTATTTCATCAGAGATCCACTTCACGTTTAGCGAGGCTCAGCCTCAGGCTAAGAAGCTTCATGCCCGCCGTTTTGAATATAATTTGAAACGGGCATAAGAAATTCAAAAATAATCCAAACAATGTGAAACCTTCGCGTGGTGTCATATTATGCGCCATAGTTGCAAGAAAAAATATTGAACTTGAAAAATTGCAAACATCATAAAAAATCCTTCACAAAATGACCTATCATGTTTGAGGTTTCGTGATATTTAGGTCAAACCACCAATGTTATGGCTAGAATCAGGGCGTAGTTTGTGATAATGTGCCATATTGTGCACACATGTGCATCTTGTGATGGCTTACGATCCACTTCAAGTTTAATGATCCAAATAACGTGAAACCTTCACGTGGTGTCATATAAAGTTTTCATACATTACATAGATTTACATAGGGTTTAGGGTTTAGGGTATGAATCCTTCGTTGCGTATGTTGATCCCTTGCCTATGATCTCTTCTTAGGCCATAACCATGGAGCATCTTCTTTGCTTAACGGGATGCTTGGGTCAGTTTTCACGGTGAAGAGCGGAATTTCATCAAACTTATCATAATCTGCTAACATGTCTGTCTTTTTCTCGACTCCCGTGATGTTTATTTTTCCTGAAAGAATTATGTGAAGCCTGGGCTCATCGTCTGATGTGTTCGTTTCCTTATTTTTTCTTTTGTTCGGTCTGGAGGACATGTCCTTCACATAAAAAAACCTGAGCCACATCATTGGCTAGGACAAATGGTTCGTCTCTGTAACCAAGATTCTGGAGATCCACTGTTGTCATTCCGTATAGGTGGTCTACTTTTACCCCTTCTCCATTCATGTTGACCCAACTGCACCAAAACAAAGGGACCTTAAAAGTAAGTCCATAGTCAAGTTCCCATATCTCCTCTATGTAACCACAATATGTGTCCTTTTTCCCATTCTCGCATGCTGCATCAAAGCGGACACCACTGTGTTGGTTGGTGCTCTTTTTATCTTGGGCAATCATGTAAAATGTATTCCCATTTATCTCGTACCCTTGGAAAGTCAATACAGCCGCAGATGGTGTAGCGGCCAATAAGTAGAGATGATCTCCAATAGTGGTGTCATTCATGAGATGTAATTGCAACCAAGTGCCGAAAGTATCCATGTGATTTTCTTTAATCCAGTAGTCATCCTTCCCAGGGAACTTGGAGCGTACAACATTCATGTGTTCCTCGATATACGGAGCCACGAAGGTAGAACTTTGTAGAACTGTGTAGTGTGCTTGATTCAAAGAATGCCCGTCCCTAAATATCATTGCTTTCTTTCCTAGCATGCCTTTTCCACTCAGTCTCCCCTCGTACCATGATTCGGGAACATTAATCGGCTTAAGGTCAGGAAGAAAGTCTACACAGAACCCAATGACCTCCTCTGTTCCATAGCCCTTGGAGATGCTTCCTTCTGGCCTAGCACGGTTACGAACATATTTCTTTAAGACTCCCATGAACCTCTCGAAGGGGAACATATTGTGCAGAAATAGAGGACCGAGATTGGAAATCTCTTCGACTAGGTGAAGTAAGAGACGCGTCATAATATTGATGAAGGACGAGGGGAACACCAATTCAAAACTGGCAAGACATTGGACCACATCCTTCTGTAGACTTTCCAGACTTTCTCGATTGATTACCTTCTGAGATATTGCATTGAGGAATGCACATAGGTTCACAATGGGTACTCGAACATTTTCCGATAGAAGCCCGCTCAATGCAACCGGAAGTAACTGCGTCATAATCATGTGGCAATCATGAGACCTCAGGTTCTAGAACTTTTTCTCTGCCATATTTATTATTCGCTTTATATTTGACGAGAAGCTATCTAGGACCTTGAAACTGCTCATGCATTCAAAAAAGATTTCCTTCTCTGCTTTGGTAAGAGCGTAGCTTCTTAAATATTGATGGTCTTTATCAGTATGCTTGTTGTATGGGTCTTTGATACGTTGCTGGTCCTCCCGTGCTTCTGGTGTATCTTTTATCTTCCCATACACGCCCAGGAAGCCTAGCAGGTTCACGCAAAGATGCTTCGTGATGTTCATCACGTCGATTGAAGAACGGACCTCTAGGTCTTTCCAATACATAAGCTCCCAAAATATAGATTTCTTCTTCCACATGGTCGTGTGTCCGGTAATGGGGTCTTTCGGAATAGATTGACCGCCAGGACCCTTTCCAAAGATTACTTCTAGGTCCTTCACCAGACCAAATACATCAGCACCTTTAGGGAGCTTAGTCTTGTTCCGATAATCTGCCTCACCGTTGAAATGCTTGCCTTTCTTTCTTACTTGATGATTGGTCGGATGAAATTTACGACACCCCAGGTACACAACCTTCTTACATTTATTCAAATATGTACCTTTAGTCTTATCTAAACAGTGTGTGCATGCATAGTATCCCTTGTTTGACTGTCCTGAAATGTTACTAAGAGCAGGCCAATCATTGATGGTTACGAACAACAATGTTCGTAGGTCAAATGGCTCCTATTTGTGCTCATCCCACACCTTTACACCTGGTTCTGTCCACAACTGCAAAGTTCATCGACTAATGGCCTTAGGTACACATCAATGTCGTTGACGGGTTGCTTCGGTCCTTGGATGAGCACTGGCATCATAATGAACTTCCGCTTCATGCACAGCCAAGGAGGAAGGTTGTAGATACATAGAGTCACTGGCCAGGTGCTGTGACTGCAGCTCTGCTCCCGAAAAGGATTCATGCCGTCTGTACTTAGACTACACCTATAAAGTTTGAGTACTTTCTCTCGATGTTTCTCCACTTCAACCCATCGGTGGGGTGTCTCAGTTTCCCGTCTTTCTTACGCTCTTCTTTGTGCCATCGCAACAACCTGGCATGCTCTTTGTTTTTGAACAGACGTTTCAACCGTGGTATTATAGGAGCATACCACATAACCTTAGCAGGAACCCTCTTCCTGGGGGGCTCGTCATCACCCTCAACATCACCAAGGTCATCTTGTCTGATCTTGTACTGACATGCTGTGCATACCGGGCATTTATCCATATTCTCGTACTTCTCACCGTGGTACATGATGCAGTCATTAATGCATGCATGTATCTTCTCCACATCTAATCCTAGAGGGCAGATAGTCTTCTTTGCTTCGTAAGTTGTCTCGGGCAGCTCGTTATCCTTTGGAAGCTTGAGCTTCACTATTTTCAGTAACTTCTAAAATCCCTTGTTAGATAAACCAGTCTTTGCCTTCTATTTCAGCAGTTCAAGTGTGGTACCGAGCTTTGTGCTACCCTCTTTGCAATTTGGGTACAACAACTTTTTGTGATCCTTTTGCATGGCCTCCAACTTAAGCTTCTCCCTTTTTGTATTGCATTGTTGCTTTGCATCAGAAATGACCCGACCAAGACCCACAGCGGGCTCATCCGATGCCCGTTGTTCTTCTTCATTACCGCCTCCCTCTTCTTGATTGTCTTCCATTGCAGTATCACCGTATTCTTCAGGGGACATAGGATAGCTGTCATCATCCTCCTCTTCTTCATTTTCTTCCAGCCTAACCCCTCTTTCTCCGTGCATGGCCCAACAATAATATCCGGGCATGAAACCTCTCTAAAGCAGATGGCTTTGAAGGATTCTCAGGGCAGAGTGCTCCAACATATTTCGACAGTCGACGCAGGGACAAGGCATAAAATTATCCAGTTTGTTTGCCTTAGCCACATCGATAAATTTATGCAGGCCTGCAATAAAATCGGAATCGCGTCGGTCGCCGTACATCCATCGCATCCACGCATCGATCTGCGTCATAATAATTAACCATTATAATGACATCGTGAATAGTGAAATGACCAACCTACATGGACACATGCAATATTTTTGTATCAATTACAGATAAAGAAGATAAGGTTGCTAACCTCGGCCGAGGATATCGTGTTGTGCGAACTTATGTGTGGCTCGGACATTTCGTCAAACACCTTGTGTGCAGTGTGAAGAAAAAAAAACCTAGCATCCACCTCCCACAAAAAATTCTAGAAAAAATAAGTGGTTGGGCTGGGCTTATTTATAGCCAGGGGAGCGTTTTTCATCCCGTTTCTTGACATGAACCGGGACCAATGCACCGCAGAGCACCACGTGTGCGTGGCGGGTTTTTGGTCCCGGTTCGTGGCATCAACCGTGACCAATGCTCCATAGAGCGCCACATATGCATCACGGGGAGGGGCTTTGGTCCCGGTTCATGGCATGAACCGGGACCAATGCCCCTTGGATATTTCGCTTATCGCTTCGTCGTCCTCGTGTACAAATAGGAGGCGCCACAGCGCATCGCTTCGTTGTCTATCCCCTCCCTTTCCAATCTCCACCGCGTCGACGCTTCGTCGTCCATCCCTTCCCTCTCTAATCTCCACCGCGCCGCCATGGAGATGCCCGCGCTGAACTTCTATGAGGCGGTGATGATCGCGCACTTCTACATCGTCGCGCCGCCAGCCGCGACGGTGCCCCACAGATGGCGCATCAGCTATGCGGGGGTGCCGGTGGCTCCGCTCCCTGGCGGAGCCGAGATGGACAGCGAAATCGCGGCGCGCCGCCGCTAGATGCCCGCGTGGAAGAGGGCGCTGCCCTGGTACGCGGCGGCCAATACGTACTGGCCGGCGCTGTTCAAGAAGGAGCGGAAGGCCAAGATTGGCAACCACAGCATTTACGGGCGCGTGGTGCACTGGGATCTCCGCAACTGAGAAGGGCGGGAGAGGTTCTGGTCCGTCCCTGGACGGACCAAGTACACTGTCATCGCCATCGCTCGCCACGAAGAGGTGCTCCGTCTCGCGAACAATGCGGAAATCGTGGAGGTTCCGTCCGTCGACGACGAGGAAGCCGGTGGCACGGAGGACAGCGGCAGCGGAAGTGAAATTGTTGATTAGTGGTTGAATTAATATAGGATGTGAAATCACACCTTTGTTTAGGAAGAATTTGTGGTTGAATTTATGAAATGTCCCGGATTTAGATCAATTTCTGCCTCGATTTAGATCTCTTTCCCGAATTGAAAACGTGACCATCGAGGGGTTTTTGGTCCCGGTTCGTGGCATGAACCGGGACCAATACTCCGCAGAGCGCCACGTGACCGTCGCGGGGGCATTGGTCCCGGTTCATACCACAAACCGGGACCGTAACTTAGAGATGAACCAGCACCAATCCCCATGTGGCATGAACCGGGACCGGTGCCTAGCATTGGTCCCGATTGCGGAACCAAACCGGGACCAATAGCATTAGACCAAAGACCCTTTTTCTACTAGTGTGAGAAACAAACTACGACCGAACGTGTTTGCCTGCTATAGAAAATAAAGGCTTGCATATATAAGGCTCTACGATAAACACGGAACGAAGAACATCACCTCCGATAGCGAACTTCCAAGTATTTTGGTGTTGATTTGGTACGAACTCCTGTAGTAGAACAACAGTTTAGTGTCATCGTCAACAACAACCTCTGGAGCATACATGTATAATATAAATTATAATAATTCTCAATGTTTTTCTGTTCCCATAGAAAATCAACAAACCAATTGAAGTAACATGAGTAGTCAAATACTATTTCCATTTGCATGTTTCGGTAGGCTAAAATAGCCTATTTTGGGAAAAAGGTACAATTCTTGTTCCATATTAGTTGGTACCGATTTATCTTGATTCGCAAATACCTACGGATTAAAACACTTCTAGACATATATATATATATGTATCTAGACAAATCTATGACAATTAATTTGAAACAGGTGGAGCAATACATATTATGGATGCAAGAAGAGCGGTACATATCACATGCACGCACTTATATATGTTTAACGGATGATGATCACGCAGGCCTTATTATTGGTTGAACGCTCTTATGTCATACAAACATATACTCTCTCCGTTTTAAAATATAAGATGTTTTAGCTTTGTGAAAGTAGTGTATCTAGACTTCTTTTAGTGTGTAGGTTTGAACCTACACACTAAAAGAAGTCTAGATACACTACTTTCACAAAGCTAAAACATTTTATATTTTGATACGGAGGGAGTATTTAACAGAGATTAGTCCACTGCGTACCATGTGCTCATCTACACGTTCGGTGCAACCTCAGGGTATTGGAGGCTCGACCATGCAGAAAATATCATTCGCGTCCAACTTCCGTCTCTGCTGGTATAAGATAAGTAGTGGCCTTTTGCAGGAAAACAATACTGCATCTTTATAGGGTGCAAGTAAACATCGGATTAGACATAACATGGCGATAATCCCTGCGTGCCTGCAGAAACCTGAACTCATTGGATAATGCATGAATCGGATCTACATAAGGAAAATTGGTTGGAGCAATTAATTAATATATACCCACAGGATCACCTGAGAAGCTAGCAAAGATATCCCATCGGGAGGGGTAAGGAAAACAGCGGTGAACAGCTTCAGACTGGATGGGTGACAATGGTGCAGCCGGTGGCATGGCACGACGGCTTGTCTGTTGGAGAAAATTACGGTGAGGTGAGGAGAAATCCTTCGGCGTGGAATATAGTGGGCAGGTCTCTCGCGGAGAGATAGATAGGAAATCGTAATCTAGATGGATATTAGGGTGACAGGAGCTATTCCAGCGGTTAATCTTGTGATCCAACGGTTAATTACTCGTTAGACGTGAGGATTAATATGGTCCCTCCAATTAGTAAATATAAGATCGTGGGTACGATCGATTTTTTTTCTTCTCTAGCGCTACCCTGTTCTGAACTAGATAGCGTGGCTCGACGAATCTGCCGTTTGCTCACGCTGATGGGTCCCTCATTTCAGCCTCTCATTAAAATAAACACGTACATGCTGAACTTTTTTTCTCGCTCGCGCCTCCCTGTTTCGATCTGGCTACGTTGCTCCATGTAGCATCTGTATAAGGTCGCGCTGCTGGGTCTCACATATCAGCCTCTCTGTAAATAAAACGTGTGTATGATGGACTTTTTTTTGGCATGTCCGCTGTTTTGACGTTGGCAACTTGCTGGGTACCAGATGTCAACCACCTCTGTGCAGGAAACGTGTCTATGCTGGGTCCCAGCTGACAGCTTCTATTTGAAAGAAACATGTGTATGTTGGACTGTTTTTTCAGGTCCCAGATGTCAGCCTCAGAGTACAAAAAATGCTCATAAAGGCCGAATTAAAAAGATTCTAGGTTAACTCGGGGCGAATGCCCTATTCGTCATGGCTTATATTCCATGGTCTCACTCCTAAGTTGAATGGGCTATGGTCGGTGGTCACAAGACCACGAAAAGACCGAATTAGAAGGTATTGGGCTATGCTTGGGGATGATAGGCTAATTTTATGGGCTATGCTTGTGCCTGCTGGGTCCGACATGTCAGCTTCTCTGTAAGTGCAACGTGTGTATGATGGACTTTTTTTTCGGCCGCATCCGTTGTTTTCACCATGGCAGCCGTGTATAGTCTTACTGCTGGGGCCCTTATGTCAGCCTCTCTAGCATGTTCTGGCTTGTGGGTCCCGATGCAGCCTTGTATGTTCTATCTGGTGGGTTCCCGATACAATCCTCTATGTACAACTCTATGTATAAGTATTTAAACTTTTGTTTCGAATGCACCCTCAAAACAAACTCCAGGGACGCTGCATGCTGGTGGGTCCATGATATCAGCCTCTTTGTAATGCGATATTGCTAGAAGAAAAAAATGTAAATCCAAGATACGATTCGAACAAAAGACCTTCAAATCAAATGAACATAAACGGAGTGTGTTACCACTACAACAAAGATATTTATAGAATAAATATCATTAAACTTTTATTAGTACTACATCATGTATTATTCCTCTTAAAAATATTTCGTGTGTCTATGTTTATCTCTTTTAAAATATAAAAGAGCAGCGCTCCTGGCATCTCAATTTATAAAATGGCACATAATGGAGTATTTTCTTAAAAACATAGGTAGGCAGATTTTTTATTTTATTTTATTTTGAGAGGTGGGGGGCAATGCCCAAAATGCCGAATTAAAAAGAGTTTGGCTATTTTACATAGGCTGCTCTATGTGGATTATACTCCATAGGCTATGCTCCATGAGCTCCTTTCTCAAATTTTACTTGGCTGTGGTCAGCAGTCCCCCTGACCCCGAAAAGACCGAATACAAATGTTATGGGCTAAAGAGGGGCCGAATGAGCTACGGAGTACTAGATGTCTTCTCCTGGTTAATAAAAATTGCATTGTGATGTGCTCGGCCGGATTCGAAACAAAGACCTCAGAGAGGGTGGGGAAAGCAATAATTCTTTTTGGCAGGTATTCATGTCAAAATTCAGCAGTACAGAATAAAGTAGAAAAATTATCAACAAATTCGAAGTTCATATTCAGGAGCACTTGACCAATTCAGCAACATTTCAAACGTGACCAATTCAGTAATACAGACAATGAAATACAAATAGCAGTACAGAGAGAACTAGTTTTTGTTTCAGCTATAAAAACCTTGTCGCGCGATCAGTTTGTCCTTTTTACCAAACACACTCGACCATTGGAGCAAGCAAAACTGACGATTAAGTCTGCTTTGAGTACCTTCTCACATCAATGCCTATGTGACCCCCGTATGCAACCCAAAATGCCTAAGTCTCATCTAGATTGTGACACAACCATGTTTCAATAGAAAAGCAAGACTATCTACTTCCCTTGATTTCAACAAGTACCAGTACATCAATATTAGTTCCACAAAATGCTTTAGTAATAGTAACGACATAACATTTGAGAGATTCAGTAGCTTTTCTGCTTGAAATTCAATATCAGTACAGAGATACTAAGTTCTTGTTCCATCTCAAAAAACCTTGGCGCACGATCAGTTTGCCCTATTCTCCGAATAGGCTCGATCATAGGAGCAAGCAAAATTGATGATCATGTCTGCTTCTGCGCGAATACGACTTCATTTCGTCAATGCCTGTGTGACCCCCCATATGCAACCCAAAATGGCCAAGACTCATCTAGATAATTGTGACAATGCTAGGTTTCAAAAGAAAAGCAAGACAATCTGTTGCACTTGATCTAAACAAGTAACAGTACATCGCTATTAGTTCAACAAAATACATTGGTAATAGCAACGAGAGAACAAAGGCAAAGCAAGACCATATCCTGCCCTTGACCTAAACAAGTATTACCAGTATATAGTACTACAAAATACTACATAGTACAAGAACTAGTACTATACTAGTACAACTATATCCATGCAAAATCCACCCCCAACACACAGAGATCCCTAAGCGGATTCAATAAATATTGTGTCAATTGGGGGTTCTCCCCCATAGTTGATGCATATTGAGTAATGCAGGCGGTAATATGAGATGGTTCACTACAGAACATAAAGAAATGTTTTTTCCTCCAGATGATGCTCGGCACCTCCCAACTCCCAGGCGTGGAGGAACTGCAGATTGTACGGGCCCAAAACCCCAGCTCTATTGTCGGGTAATAGGCAGTGATCAGCACATTCTACAAGGGCGACGAGCATGTGTCCGACCTGACGCACATGACGGATCCGCTGATGTCACCCAACTCGCGCATGTCGAATAGCAGAGCAAACACCGTACCATCATCCCCTGATCCGATCTTCTCTACTCTCGATGAGCGCGGTGCCAATAGAGGCTGAGAGATGTACCTGGAGTTTATAAAGGAAGTAAAGATTCAGCAGACTAAATTACAGCATGCTAAATATTATAAGAAAAAATGATAAAGTAAATATGAGTAACCTGACTGCGATAAAACATGCGTAGTACTCCCTCCGTTTCAAATATAATATGTTTTAGCTTTTGTGAAACGAGTATATCTAGACCCCTTTTAGTATATGGGTTCACTCCGAACTACAAACTAAAAAGATTCTAGATAAACTCGTTTCACAAAAGCTAAAACATCTTTATATATTTTGAAACAGGGGGAGTAGATACGGAGTACATGTGCAAGGCCATTGTTTCAAAGGAAAAGCTACTTGATCTAAACAAGTAGTGTTAGCTCGTAGTATAGAGATTCATGTTTGAAAGGAAATGCTCGACCATTGGAGCATGATAAACTGACGATCAATGCCTGTGTGACCCCCATATGGAACCCAAAATGCCGAAGTCTCATCTAGATTGTGACAAAGACATGTTTCCAAATAAAAGCAAGACTATCTACTGCCCTTGATTTAAACAAGTACAGTACATCAGTATCAGTTCTACAAAATGTTTTAGTAATAGCAACGACAGAACATTTAAGAGATTCAGTAGCTTTCCTGCTTGAAATTCAATAGCAGTATAGAGAGAATCAGTTCTTGTTCTAACTCAAAAAACAGACTCGATCATTGGAGCAAGCAAAACTGACAATCAAGTGACAATGCCTGTGTGACCCCCCATATGCAACCCAAAAGGCCCAAGACTCATCTAGATAATTGTGGCAATGCTAACTTTAAAAAGAAAAGCAAGACAAATTTCTGCACTTGATCTAAACAAGTAATAGTATATCACTATTAGTTAAACAAAATATTTCAGTGCTAGCGACGACAGAATAAAGGCAAAGCAAGACCATCTTCTGTCCTTGGCCTAAACAAGTACTACTAGTACCGGTATATAGTAATACAAAATAGTCCGAAGTACAAGAACTAGTGCTATACTAGTACTACTCTACATCCAAAATCCAACCTCCAGTACACGTACGTCCGTGGTATGTAGTGAAAGTGGGATAAAAAAATATGAGGTAGTAGAATGGTCAATTTGGAATTCTTCCTCGCGATGAATGCATATTGAGTAATACAGGACCTAGGTCTGAGAAGTTTGAAGGTACACCACCATGGAATGCTTTTCCTTATGCATGATGCCAGACACCGCCCTGCTCCCAGGAGTGAAGGAATTGCGTAGTGCATCCTCCCAAAACCCAGCCTCTAGTGACGGGTGATAGACGGTGAACTACACAATATACAAGGGCGACGAGCACCCGTCCGGCCTGACGCACACGACGGATGCGATGATGTCGCCCCACTTGAGCATGTAAAATAGCACAGCAAACACCGTACCATCGTCCCCAGATCCGATGTTCTCTAGTCTTGATGAGCGCGGTGCTGACAGCAGCTGAGAGATAAACCTGGGATTTCTAAAGGAAGTAAGAATCGGTGGACTAGATTGCAGCATGCTAAATATACATATAAGAAGTTCTTAGGCGCCTGAGATCTAGGCACTCCCAAGAAAAAATATAGAGTCATATTTCAAAGGAAATGCTAGATCATCTCCAGCGTTTGATATAAACAAACTTGAACGGTAGATCATCATCAGAATCATGATGGTCATATTTTCCATCTCCCACATTGTGGATGCAAAATGAGTAATCTAGTGTGAACCTATCATGTTTCTTAATTAGGAAATTAAGGTAATCTTCAGTAATCCTGATGGAGGCCAGCGACGCGCTACTCTTTGGCTCGAAAAACAGGTTATCTTCGGCGAACTCCTCCAGGTGCTCTCCAATCATTGAAGGTTTATAAAAGTGCAACTCCACCACATACCGCGGAAACAAGCACTCCGCCGACCTGACACACAGGACGAATAATGTACCATCGTCCCTGGATACCACGGTCTCTACTCTCCATGAGTTAGGTGCTAGCAAAGGCTGAGAGATGTACCTATGTTCCTCGCCGTAGTGGAAACTCTGCACTTCAATTGAGTGGGATTTTTCGAGGTGAGCGAGGAACGTTGTTGGCGGGGCGGCGAACTTGCAGCCAAGCTCAGTGAAGTTGCACGGGCCATGCGGGAATGCCATCTTGTGGTTGAGGAAGTCGTGGAAGGCGATATATGTCTCGCAGAAGACTTGGCGGCTCAACTCCTTGGAGCATGCGGCCAGCCGGACGGCGCTAGTAGTGTCCATACGCATAGCGATTTCTCCGAAGGTGTCGTCACTGACCTTGCTCCAGCCACCGTACCGAAAGTTGTGCATCGAATCCGCCATTCCGTCCGGATGGACTAGGGGCAAGGCTAGATTCAAATATGATTGTTGGGGTTTCTTGGAAGAGACTTATGGAGGCCTGCAAGAACCGATGCAGCGGGCGAGAAATGACTAGGAAAATTTAGGAACCGCGGCGCTCGAGAGGATCCAAAATTCGGCTAGCCAACATTAGCGAATGGGGATCGCCGGAGATGGGGAAGATGTGTGGATCTTTGAATGAGGGGTTTTAATTTTGCGTGTTCTCTCGTCGGTCTTCTGCAGTGGATCGAGGACGCCTGCTGGAGTTATAGCTGGAGTGCTAGACTAGCAAGCTGTCATGTCCTGGCTCTGTATTGTACCGTCTCGTCATGTAGACTGTGTTTCAGGAAAGGACGTGAACCTACATTTCTCCCCTCCCTGCTACATAGCGTGCACCGTAGAATTGCTTTTCTAGCACGCGAAGGATTTGAACCCACATGCCCAACTCTGATAATTAGGACTACTAAAAAACTATAATAATAGGTGAAGCTCAAAAAATAATTATAATATCGAGCCACGTCCGTAGAATATCCGTTGTATATTTGGTTCTTATAATTTGTATCATGTAGTAGTAATCAACCTATTAGCTACTTAATAGTACTCGCCATGCTCTAGAGAAACGACGAAGAACATTCTAGAATTATTGAGAAGTGTGTTTTGAGGTTTGCGCATATCTTTCATTATGCTAAAGACTATCAATAGTATCTTCTAGATGCTAGAATGGATATAATTAAGAACCAACGGTTCTTTATGGACGTAGCTCGAAATTATAATTATTTTTGGGCTTCACCTATTTTAATTTTATATAAACTAGTAAATGGCACATGCCACACATGTATATATTGTATGAAATGTGATTAACAAACATTAAGTTGTTATAAACCAATAGTCTTGTTTGAGAAAAATGCATACGTTAAGTCTATTAATAATAACTATGTACACATATTGAGAATACAGCCTACTATGCTATGAATTTGGGGGGGGGGGGGTGGTTGACATGATGGTTCTAGAACATGGTGGAGTTTGCTCTAGGTAGTACTCAATACAAATCCTCCTGCTCTGAACCATTGGACCTAACAGCCGAACAGTCAGGATTGGTACTATGGATCCAATTCAAATTTGCTCCTTTATAGTAGTAGAGAAAAAATGATATGGCATATACTTCTACTATCTGATTCTCACGTGCAAGGCATATGAAACTTACTAATAAGATATATAACATGGATATCTTTGAACATCGATCATCGGATATAGATTGACAGATTCCAACATTGCTAATTGTTGGATCTCTTGCAAATTCGAGAAAGAATCTATCACGCTTACTTGTAGTTCAAATTTGATATACTTTCTTTAAATCGACATAAAGTTATTTGAGTGCATGGGCGTAGTTAGATAATATATAGGGACTCTTGAAACATCCAAATACAAGGGAATTGTAACAAAACATATACGCGTTTTCTGAAAATTGGGTGGTGGCACTTTATTTTTTCGACTGGGGTATGTCCCGAAGGAGTGAGATGCTTCAATAACTAACACATCTAGTGCATGTGTACATGTTACACCAAGGACCTTTAAAAAAGTGAAAATTGCATCCAAGTCCATACATTTAACACAAAAGACCCTATAATCAAGCAATTAAAATTAGTAGTCGGGTCCTGCTCCTCCATCACGGAGCTGAGCCATGCTCTTCGTAGTAGTACCAGTAAGCTGCACGTGTCTTGCATGTGAAACTCATGTAATATATAGAAGCATGAAATCTCATTAGTATATAACATTGTAATAGGTAAAGCTTGAAATATCTATGAATTTGAGCCAAGTTTCTAAAGTATGAGTGTATATTTGGTTCTTGCCCTTTATATCATGTAGAAATAAATATTTATTAGCTACCTAAAAATTGAAAATTTTAGAACCATGGTCTAGAAAAACAATCGAGAAGATTCTAGAATGATGGATAAGTCTGTTTTGATGTTTTTCTACATATATATCTTATCTTCTCTTACCACTATATAGTGTACGAATAACTTTGAATATTGACCATTAGATCAAGACTCACGAATCCCAACATTTCCAGCCGTTGGATCTTCTTTTCTATTCTAGCATCTAGAAGATTTTATTAATAGTCTTCATCACAATGAATGGTATGCACACAACTCAAAACACACTTCTCCATCATTCTACAATCTTCTCCCTTGTTTATCTAGAGCATGTTACCAGAATTTTCAAGTTTTAGATAGCTAATAATTGTTGACTTCTAAATGATATACAAAGTACAAGAACCAAGTATACACCCATACTTTATAGATATTAATCAAATTTATATTTTTGTATGCTTTACCAATTAAAATTATATATAGTGATGATATGCCATACGTCTATTATCTGAGTCTCACGTGTTGATCAAAAGGGACTTTTCACACACGTATATACTGTATGAAATGTGATTTAACAAACGTTAAGTTGTTATTTACCAATATTCTTGTTAGAGAAAAAATACATACATTAAGTCTATTAGTAATAACTATTTACCCATATTGAGAAAATACATCCTACCGTGTTATGAAATTTTGGTGGCGATGAAATGATGGTTCTAGAATATGTTGGAGTTTGCTCTAGGTACTATTCAACACGAACCCAGCTGCTCTGGACGATTGGATCTAACAGCCCAACGGTCAGGATTGGTGCTATGGATCCAATTCAAAACTGCTCCATTGTAGTAGTAGAGATAATACAGCCTACTATGGTATGATATTTTTGGGGTGGTGACATGATGGTTCTAGAACATGGTGGAGTTTTCTCTAGGTACTATTCAACATGAATCTAGGTGCTCTGAACCATTGGATCTAACAACCCAACAGTTAGGATTGGTGCTAAGGATCTAATTGAAAACTACTCCATTATCTTATCTTACCTCTTACCACTATATAGTGTGCGAATAACTTTGAATGTTGACCGTTAGATCAAGATTCGCGAATCCCAGCATTTCTAGCCATTGGATCTTATTTTCTATTCTAGCATCTAGAAGATTCTATTTGTAGTCATCGGCATAATGAATGTTGTGCACAAACCTCAAAACACACTTCTCCATCATACTAGAATCTTCTCCTTTTTTCTCTAGACCATGTTATCAAAAATTTCATGTGTTAGGTAGCTAATAATGTTTGACTTCTACATGACATACAAAGTACAAGGATACACCCATACTTTATAGATGTTGATCAAATTTATAATTTATTGTGCTTTACCAATTATAATTTTATATAGTGATGATATGTCATACGTCTACTATCTAAGTCTCACGTGCAAGGCACATGCAACTTTCTAGTAATAGTACAGATAGAGACATGATGTTGATATAGTCATCCTTTGAATAACCTTCATTCCCGATGCTTGGAAAGGAAGAGAAAAATTCAATACTTTGAATTCTACTAATTTTTGCCGCCAATGCCCGGTTCCTTCCTATGTACACCAATGCACACGCCGGAGACACAACTGAGACACCGTACCAAGACACACATGTGCAGCGTTCTGGACGAGGGAGTGCTGAGATGGATGGTGAGGCGGTGACTGAGAGCGAAAAAAAAATTGTTTTGTTTTGAGTGCACATAAGTCCTGAAATTTACTAGAGTGTGTACACTGTAAAGGCTATAGTACCGCATGTCAGCAACCCATCATAATTCTGCTCTGACATCGCATCGCCTTCAAGTGCTCTGTCACGCTGCCCTCCCGCGCTGCCTCCCTTTTATTCTCCGAGCTCCTCTTGCTCTTCGGTTTTTTCCCTCATCTCACTAGTACCTCCGTCCCAAAGCTTAAGGCCCCATTTGGAATGTAGGAATGCAAAACATAGGAAAAGAAAAAAACGCAGGAATTAAGATAGTATCATGTATGCTCAATTCCTACAGGAATCAATACCATAGGAAAAAATTTAGGGTGTCGTTTGGATGTCACACAGGAAAACCGCATGAATTATAGACACAAGGAGATAAACCTCATGTTATTTTTCCTGTAAAATTCCTATTAAATAGCCTATACCATGGGAATTTCAAAGGAATCTTACATTCCTATTCCTTTGTCCTAAACGAACCCATAGGAATTTTTCCTATATGAATCCTATCCTCCAAAAATCCTATGATTTTCCTTTGTTCCAAACAGGGCCTAAGGCTTTTTTTTTATAAGTCAAGCTACGAAAAGTTTCACCAAATTTCTAAAAAAAAATATCAAGAACTACTGTATGATATTAGTACATAGCATGTGAATACATGTTTCATGATGTATCAAATTGTATGTATTTCATATTGTAAATATTAATATATTTTTCTATAAACTTGGTCAAACTTTGCATAGTTTGACTTTTAGAAAAAAGGCCTTGAGCCTTGGATGCAGATACTACTAGTGTTTAGTACTCCGTCCCGGAACTTATAACTTGATATATAGACATCATGGGTCCCTTCAGACGGTGTTAGGAAAATTCAAGAGGAATCTACCGCGCTTACTTGTAGTTCAAGTTTGACCTAATTTCTTTAAATCTACATAAAGTTATTTAAGTAGGCACGGTTCTCTAGGAAATCTTGAAATGTGCAAAGACTACGGAATTGTAAGAAAACATGGTCCCCACTTTTTCTAAAAACCGGGTGGTGGTTAGGCCTGGAATTATAACTCAAACCTCACGAGCTAAATGAGTAACTCGTGACTCGGCTCGACTCGGCTTAAGCTCGGTGTCTAACGAGTCGAGCCGAGTTTTAGATTTGAACTTGTTTGTTCATCCAAGCTAAATGATCTACTCATTTAGCTCGTTAAAATCGTTCAAATATAGAATTTAAAATTTTCCACCGATGAGTGCCATACTACGAATGTTTCTTGTACATGTAATGGTGTAGAACTACTATATTTTCCATTCAATCTTGCCTTCATGATATTATGAAAGTACTATCCTTATTCTAGTTCTTAATTAGTAGGATAATTACTAGGTTTTATTATATGTGATCTTTTTCATAACTCATAATGTGTTAAACGAGCTACTCGTGAGTTACTCATGAGTTTACCGAGTTGATCCGAGTTTGAAATATGAACTCATTTTGTAAACAAGCCGAGCCAAGCTAGGTCATTAGTTGAACAAGCTTTAGCGAGTCGATCCAAGATGATTCGGCTCGGCTCGAATTCCAGCCCTAGTGGTGGTACTTTTTTTTGACTAAGGTATGTCCCGAGGGAGCAAGATTCTTCAATTAATTAACACAGTAAGTGGATGTGTACATGTTACACCAAGGACCTCAAAAAAATATACATCCAAGTCCATACATTTAGCACAAAGGACACCAAAATCAAATGCTTGAAAATTTTGGTATCATGGTGTATAGAAACGGGGGGTAGACTCTAGAATGATGGAGAAGTGTGTTTTGAGGTTTGTGCCTAGTATTTCATTGTGATGAAGATTATTAATATAATCTGCTTGATGCTAGAATGGAAAAGAAGATCTAACGGCTGGAAATGTTGGGATTCATGAGTCTTGATACAACAATTAATATTCAAAGTTTTTTGTACACCATATAGTGTTAACATAGTCGTAATGGTACGACTAGTACTTGCTTAACAAAACAAAACAACACACTTCTCACTTTTAGTAGAACTTGTTGAAGAATATGCATGAATCTACCAGATGCAGGTAATGTATCATAGACTATATATGATGTTAATATGGTCGTGACCTTGGCTATTCGGGTCAAAACCAGGAATGTTCATACACCTCAGGCTAATACACATTATGAAGCAGCGAGAGCATTTTTTGTATTCAAAGGTGTCAAAACACATATTTCTCATTTTTTTTCTTAGCAATATATAGTGTACGAATAACTTTGAATATTGACCATTGGATCAAGACACGAATCCCAACATTGTCAGACATTCGATCTTCATTATTTTCATTTTAGCATCGAGAAGATACTATTCATAGTCTTTCTTTTCTTATCTTACCACTACTACTAAAAGGCACGTGTCACACACATATGTATTGTATGAAATGTGATTTAACAAACATTAAGTTGTTATTAACCAATAGTCTTGTTAGATAAAAAATGGATACATTAAGTCTATTAATAATATATCTACATATATTGAGAATACAACCTATTATGCTATGAAATTTTGGGGGTGGTGACATGATGGTTCTAGAATATGGTGGAGTTTGCCATAAGTACTATTCAACACGAATCGAGCTGCTCTGAACCATTGGATCTAACAACCCAACGGTCAGGATTGGTGTTATGGATCCAATTCAAATTAAAACTACTCCATTATAGTAGTAGAGATATGATGTCAATATGGTCATGACCTTGGCTATTCAGGTCAAAGCCAGGAATGTACATACACCATAGGCCAATACACATTGTGAAGAAGCGATAGCATTTTTTTGTATGCAAAGGTGTCAAAACAGATGTTTCTCATTTTTTTTCTTTTCACTATATAGTGTACGAATAACTTTGAATATTGACCGTTCGATCAAGATGTGAATCTCAACATTGTTAGATGTTGGATCTTCATTTCCATTTTAGCATCAAGAAAATACTATTGATAGTATTTCTTTTATTATCTTACCACTATTTTTTATATATAGTGTGCAGACAACTTTGAGTATTGATCGCTGATTCATGACCCGCAAATCCCAACTTTGCTGCTAGTTATTGGATCCTCTAATTAATTCCATCATCTAGAATATACTGTTGATAGTCTTTGTTATCTTATCTTACCACTATATAATGTACGAATAACTTTGAGTATTAACATATGGATCAAGACTCGCAAATCACAATAATGCTAGCCGTGGGATCTTCTTTTTTCCATTCTACCGGGTGGTGGTACTTTTCTCTACTACTATAATGGAGCAGTTTTGAATTGGATCCATAGTACCAATCCTGACCGTTGGGATATTAGATCCAATGTTTAAGAGCAGCTGGATTCGTGTTGAATAGTACCTAGAGCAAACTCCAACATGTTCTAGAACCATCATTTCACCACCCTAAAAATTTCATAGCACAGTAGGATGTACTCTCAATATGGGTAGATAGTTATTACTAATAGACTTAATGTATGCATTTTTTCTCTAAAAAGAATATTGGCTAAAACAACTTAACATTTGTTAAATCGCATTTCATACCACTTTATGATTATTAATTTGTTTTCACCCATCAACTCAGTCATCCACGTAGGGCCCACATATTGTGGAGGTCGCGGTCGCCTTGGACGCAGCCCAAAATTATGACTAGGCCATCGAGTGCAGGAAGTAGAGTCAGCATTCTGTCCAACTGCTTACCCTAGTCATCGTCATCGATATTTTCCACACGCATCGGCTTCATTAGCGACATTGATTGTCCCCTCGCTTCTGTAATCTTCCACATTAATCTTAGATCACCTCCTTCCTATTTAATCTCTCCCCTTCCCCGCACCAAACCATCTCTAATCCCCCGCTTCCAGCAACCATCTCCGTCCTTGTCTGTCATCCATGGTCACCTTCCGGCTACCGCCTACCATACCGGAGCGCATATACCCTGACATCGCCGCACGGGAGGACAATGCCCTACGCATTTGGGCTTTCTCCCCATGGAGAACAAAGTGGCTACCGGCGTTCGCCTTCCTCGATGCTTGGTACGGTGACCGCAAGTACCAGATGTATGGCATCTACGACAATCCGAATGGGACGCTGAAGGTCAAGTTCGTCAACTTTAGGAACACCCGTCTCCTCTATGTGTAGGCCTTCCACTGTGGCTACGAGATGGTGGTGTTCACCGGCTCCAACATTTTCACCAACTACTAGAACCGGTTCCCAAACAATGGCAACTTCATCCATAGTGTTCTCCCGGAGCTGCCAATGGCTCAAGAGGTGCCGCCTCGTTTTCTGGCGGTGCCGCCGATGTCTCAAGACGTGCCTCCGCCTTATCTGGAGGTGCCGATAAGTCAGGAGCGGGCTCTGTTACTGGAGCTGTTGTTGGTGCCGATGTCATGAGCTGCCGCTGGCAGCGCGGTCTAGGTGCAAGGAGGCGCCGGACCTGCACTAGTTCAGCAACGAGTCCTATATGAAGTTAATGGTTGTATGAAGATTCTTCTGGTACTACTCGTCAAAAAAAAGTTTCTTTTGGTACTACTCACTGTACCCTATAGTACTAGTAGTAGTACTGCGAATGATGATCTATTGAATATCCGTCCCCCCGGATGTTTGTGAAGGAAGTGAAAATTTCGAAACCAGGAAAGTTTGAATTACTACTCTATTGTAAGGACCAAAGTGGTTCCCACCAATGCAGCTGACGACCACACGAGACAAAGACACGGAGGTTCTGACAAAGACATGGAGCCACCAATGGCAGGTTGTCGGTCAACGCACGTGTGCAGCGCCACGTTGTGGAAGAGGGAGAGATTAGCCGACCGTGGTGTGGGGGTGGTGATGGGGGAGTGAAGGAGAGAGAAAACACATTTTGTTTTGTGTGCATATATATTGTCGTCCTGAAATTTACTCTACTCCACTTTACCATGTACCTCGTGTCTGGAACCCATCCCAGCTTTGCTCTGACATCGCACCGCCTTCAAATACTCCTCTTCGCAGCTCTCTTGTTGCCTCCTTTGTGCTCATAGTCTCTTCTCTCTCATTATTTTTTAATAGAAAAAAGGAAATAAATTCTTCTTACTTGCTTTTCAGAAAATAAATTCCTGTCACATGGAAAATTGTAATTGATTATTTTTCGTTTTTAATATCTTTGATTGTTCTGAAAAGATGGCCGAATTTGTCGGCATGTAGATTCTTGCGTATGGGATCATGAGCATAAAGTTTGATTTAGAGATATGGCCTTGACCTTGTGGTCGTTCGCTTTGAAATCCAAGATTTTTTCATACCCGTTGACAACTATGCTTAAATTCGTTGAAATATCACCACTTACTTTTAGGTTAGCATTGTACATGGTCGGTGGGAGTACATTCTACATCAAGGATCTAAAAAAGGGAAAATTACATCGAGGTCCACATATTTAGCACAAAGGACCCTAAAATTGAGCAAAGAAAACAGTCGGGTTCGGCTCCTTCTCGAGAGAGTAGCTGATCAAGCCACACTCTTCATAATACTTCATCTTCGACTGTTTTCAAAATATGTCCAAATTTGTCGGCATGCAAATTCTTGGATATGGGATCATCAGCATAAAGTCTGATGTAGAGATATGGCCTTGACCTTGTGGTCGATCGCCTCGAAATCCAAGATATTTTCATACTCATTGACAACTATGCTTAAATTCGTTGAAATTCACCACTTACTTTTAGGTTAGCATTTTACACGGTCGGTGGGAGTACATTCTACATCAAGGACTAAAAAAGTGAAAATTACATCGAGGTCCACACATTTAGCACAAATGACCATAAAATTAAGCAAAGAAAATAGTCAGGTTCGGCTCCTTGTCGAGAGAGTAGCTGATCGAGCCACACTCTTTATAATACTTCATCTTCGATTGTTTTCAAAATATGGCCAAATTTGTCGACATGCAAATTCTTGGATATGGGATCATCAGCATAAACTCTGATGTAGAGATATGGCCTTGACCTTTTGGTCGTTCGGCTTGAAATTCAAGGATGTTCATACTCGTTGACAACTATAAGCTGAAATTCATTTAAATGTCACCGCTTACTTTCAGGTTAGAATTTTACACGGTCGGTGGGAGTATATTTTACAACAAGGACCTAAAAAGGGGATAATTTACATCGAGGTCCATACATTTAGCACAAAGGACCCTAAAAACAAGCAAGCAAAACAGTCGGGTTCGGCTCCTTCTCGAGAGATTAGCTGATCAAGCCACACTCTTCATACTACTTCATCTTTGATTGTTATCAAAATATGGCCAAATTTTTCAGCATGCAAATTCTTGGATATGGGATCATCAATATAAAGTATGGTGTAGATATGGCCTTGACCTTGGTCGTTCGTCTTGAAATACAAGAACAGTTCATACTCGTTGACAACTAACCTTAATTTTGTTTAAATTTCACCACTTACTTTTAGATTAGAACTTTACATGGTCGATGGGACCTCAAAAAAGAAAAATTACATCGAGGTCCATACATTTAGCATAAAGGACCATAAGATGAAAATTTTCTGGTTTGGCTCCTTCTCGAGAGATCAGCTGATCTAAGCCAAACTCTTAATACTACTTCATCTTCGATTGTTTTCAAACCATGGCCAAATCTGTTGCCATGCAAATTCTCTAACATGGGATCATCATCACAAAGTATAATGTTGATATGGCCTTGACCTTGGTCATTCGGCTTGAAATCCAAGAATGCTCATACTTATTAACAAGTAAGCTTAAAATCATCTAAATTCCACCACTTACACTTTTCGACCTAACAAAAGGGGGAAATTACATCGAGTTCCATTGTCAACACCCGGATTTTTAATCCTAGATGCCTGTTATGCTATACATCGCAATCCCAGGATTACCATTTTTGCGAGACATAATAGATTGGATATAACAGTACATCATCCATTACAAACCATAATAAGGTCTATACACGAATAAAGGATCTCATGATCCAGTCTTAGTAAAAAAAAGTAGCAGAATAAATAGCATAGCGGTGGGCTCCATCTTCAGTGTCACATGCAATGCTGACGATGGGAGATGATCCTAGTTGTCGTAGCCGTATTGCTGTCCTTCTTCCGGATAGTCCTCCTCATAGTCTGGACACGGGAATAGCCAGGGACAAAAGCCATGAGTACTCTTTCAGTACTTGCAAACTATCACTAACAAGTAAGGTAATTCTAATAGGAATGCTAAGTTCTAAGTTTATGTGTAAAGTTAAGTTTGAAACCTAATCTGAGTTCAGAAACAAAGAAAGATAAAATAAAGTTTGAAATCAGCTAAGGGGGAAGTTAGTTTTCATAGTCACAACCCTGTTGTGGTCAAGTCAAGTCTCAATTCATTTCATAAGTCCTTTTGAAAACATCTGACAATGGAACAGTATGGCCACTCCAAATGTCCATAACCGCAGACACGGCTATTCGAATAGTTTGACACTCTGTAGAGGTGGTACACTTTCACCACAAAATTCGATACATCTGTCAGGGATAACCCTGAATCATCATACTTAGTATGTAGATAATCAAACATAACCTTTCCTTTACACACTCTAGTATAAGCACCTCTCCTATGAGCTTGGCCTCCCAGCCATGGCCATCTGCCATCATAGGCACTACATAGGTGGACAACATTGAGAGGTAGCCTCAGCTCAAACCTCTCTCGTGAGGGAACTAATACTAATGCATATAAACTTCCGGCTAAGCCTTACCCAATTCAGGTATTGTGGTTGTATGGTAAAATTGGAATGGTATCGCATCCGAACCCAACCATTAGTTTTTATAAAGGGGCTAAGGCTGATGCCTCAACATTTTCATCATCATAAACCATTTGTGTTTCTCAACACATGTCAAAACATCTCAATAGAATGACTCATCATTCCAAGGTTTTTACAAGTCATTTTCACCAAGTATTCCCATCTAAAGTGATCAAGTTTTTGGTTTAGCTCTAATCACTAAGTTAAGAGTGTTCACTAAGGTGGGATGCTAATCCCAATCTCATGCCATAGAATGACATCTAATTCTAACTAGATAGGCCAAGTTTTATACTCTTTATGCTATCAATAAACAAAGTAAAGGACTTTGGTAAATTAAAAGAAAGTAAAGCTTGTAAGTAAAACTTGGGGTATTTATAAGTCAAAATGTATAACCAAGCATGCCTATTGCATCCTACTTTGGTTATCTAGCTTGCAAGTTTTTACTTGCATTGATAATGATGGCTTGCAAGTAATCACTTGCATGGTTAACTTGTATAATGCTAGCTTGCCTTGGTTGATGCAGTGGTTGAAATTCTCCTCTTCTTCTTCGGGGTAGAACTCCTCCTCCTCGTAGACTTGGTCGGTACTATCATCTATAAATACATACGGGAATACACAATCACCAAACAATACTTAACTAGTCTATTTAGCACACTAAGGCACATACTTGATGATCTAGTACCATCATAAACATCACAAGATTTGATGAACTAGTTTCATTTATTTTATTTGAGAAAAGTAATTTCTACTCATTGAAAATAATTAAGATTTAATATTCTCCATTTAAAATATGGGATCATGTGAACACATGTCATCACCACATATTCTAATACATGGGAATGGGATTTAAATGTTGCATCACATTTTATAAAGTTTAAGATTAATATTGAATGATTTAAAGCGACTAGAAATGCCTATATAGCATTATTTTGGTACTAGTCCAAAGTCACTGCATGCAAACCTAAATATTATTACATATTCAGATAGGTATTGTCAAATGTGATTTTTAAGAGTTGGAATCAACTCAAAAGCTATTATGGTTGATTTTTGAAACATGTTTGAATGTGGAAAAGTCTCTGTCTTGTTATTTTTTCTATATGTGATCTATAACTCTAATTGATTTAAATCCAATGGGCTTGGATAGAGATTTAAATTATCTTTCCAAAAAAATTGGAATCATTCAATTTGATAAGTAAATCTTTCTGAATTGATTTTCAAACTAGTGGACAGAAACTAGATTATGTCTAAATGGAAAAATCTAAATTTGAATTCTAGGGCCAGCGCGGGAACGCTAACGGGCCGGCCCAGTCACACTCCGCGGCGTAGAGGACAGCTGACAGGAGGTCCCGCATGTCAGCGGCTCTTCAAACATGAAGCGGTGTGTAACATCCCAAAACTTTAATCAAGGTGATCAAGATCAAATCCACCCAATTTAGGGTTAACAAAGACTTTTTCTATTTAAAAATCTTTAAGCATTCATATGTGTAAACATTTAAATAGGAGTTGTTTTGAATTTCCATGTTTGAGTGATCCATTGAGTGTACAATGATTCTAAGGTGAATTAAACATTATCTAGATAATTCCCAAGAAAATCCGAAAGAAAAAGAAATCAAAAAGAATAAAATAAGGAAATGGTCATTTGTGCCATTTTAACTAACTAGCTTACTTTAGCTATTCCTAGAACTCAAATCTTAACAGAAGCAATTATGGTTCTTTTCACCCCTTGCTAGTATAAGTAGTGATGTGCCAAGGCCAACTTTGTTTCATCCCAAAAACTTTCAAACACTAAATTTAAATGACATTTGAAAATTGAATGTTGTTCATATGTATAGATCACACTTATTAAAAAGCCACTCAAATGAATTCCATTTAACAAATCCTAGAAAACACAGTCTACCAAGCATCAGATCAAAGCATCCACCAAAAATCAACTCAAAATTCAAAGATTTCTCTCATGCGGCCATTGTGTCGAACAGGTGGTAGACAGAGATCAAACTGCCTAACTAACACTGCTCCTAGTTAAGCCCCTGTCCCTCATTGCACCCTCTCTACTCTCCCCTGTCCCCCCTGAGTCCAACCAAGTCCCCAACCAGCGTCCCCCTTAGCCGTTGCAGCAGTGGCGTGCCGCCCGAATGAGGTCACCGCCAGAAGCGGCCAGCAACCCAGAGACCGCGTCGCGCCAAACCAGCATGCCGACTAGCTCTGCCCAACCCTACCGCCTCCCACGGTCCACCTCTCGATCTACCTCAGTCCCTGGACCACTCCCCAGCATTGTTGCCCTTTCTCTCTGCGAGCCAGCCATAGCGCGCCAGAGCGCGATTGCCGCCAGCACGCAGCAGACTGCCCCTTCACGCCATATTACGCACGCCTCTCCGCCTCGACCCCAACACCCTGCCAGACACGACCGTGCATCACCGCGCGACCCATAGTCGCCGTGATCGCCGTCGAGCACCGCCTCTGTCCCCCAGAGCGCGTGAAGCCCCCGACCCAATGCCACTGCCCATAGTGTCGCCATTATGCCGTAGAGTACCGCCAGGGAACCGACCACCATTCGCCTACCTTGCCCTCGCTGGTAGACCCCTGTACTGCCCTCGCCGGAGACGCCTGCCCACACCCATCGGTCCCCTCGTCACTCCTATATAAGCAGGCCTCCCCAGAACAAATTCCTCACACTGTCACACTCCCCTCTTTTCCCTGAACATTTCCCCTCTCTCGCTGGAGCCACTTGAGCCGCCGTTCAGCGGAATTGCACCAGAGGAGGCCGCTAGAGGGGAGGAGAAGTTGCCGTCGATTCCGTCCACCGCAGCCCCTGCCGCTACCTTGCCTGAGTCCTCCGTCGCCGTCCAGTTCGATCACCCGCCTCACCGCACTAGCTGGAGCCCTGGTACGTCCTAGTAGACCCCCATCGGCCGTTTAGGGTTCGGTCTCGCCGGCGACGAGTCCGTCGTCGACGACGACTGTGAGCCGTTGATCCGTGTTATAATCGTGTGGCCCTGATCACTAGATACGGTTTCGGGTTTTAAGTCTCATTGACAAGCGGGACCAACCTGTCAGCCGCCCTCTGCGCCGCTGAGCGTCACTGGGCCAGCCCATTTCTTTTCCCGCGCTATCCCACAAATTCAAATAAGTGTTTTTCTATTTAGACTTAGAATCTATTCTATCCCTTAGTTCAAAAACCAATTCAGGAAGATTTACTAAACCAAATTGAGTGATTCCAATTTTGTTGGAAAGCTTCTGAAAAGATCTATCAAAGCCCGTTGGATTTAATTCATTTAAAGTCAGAGATCTCTCCTACTAAAAATAACAAGATAGAAGAAGTTGCACATTCAAACATTTTTCTAAAATCAACCATAATAGCTTTTGAGTTTATTCCAACTCTCAAAAATCACATTTAAGCATACCTATTTGAATATATAATAATATTAAGGTTTACATGCAGTGACTTTGTACTAGTACCAAAATAATGCTATATAGGCATTTCTAGTCACTTTAAAACATTACTTATAGAAGTTAAACCTATTAAGAGGTGATCCAACCCTTAAATCACATTCCCATATGTTAGAATGTGTGGTTATGACATGTGTCCACATGATCCCATATTTTAATTGGAGAATATTAAATCTTAGTTAATTTCAATGAGTAGAAATTACTTTTCTCAAATAAAAAGAGTAAAGCTAGTTCATTAAATCTTGTGATGCTTGTGATGATAATAAATCATCAAATGTGTGCCTTAGTGTGCTAAGTAGACTAGTTAAGTATTGTTTTGTGATTGTGTACTCCGTATGTATTTATAGATGATAGTACCGACCAAGCTTACGAGGAGGAGGAGTTCTACCAAGAGGAGGAGGAAGAAAATTTCAACCACTACACCAACGAAGGCAAGCTATTATTGGCAAGCTAAAACTTGCAAGCCACCATTAACAATGCAAGCTAACCCTTGCAATCTAGATAACCTAAGCAAAGGCATTAGGCATGCTTTGGTTATACCCTTTTGATTTATACCATCCCAAGTTTTCTTACAAGCTTTACTTTCTTTTACTTTACCAAAGTCCTTTACTTGATTAATGGTAGCATAAAGAGTATAAAACTTTACCTACCTAGTTAGACTTAGATGTCATTCAATGGCATGAGATTGACATTAGCATCCCTCTTTAGAGAACACTCTGAACTTAGTAGTTGGAACAAAACCCAAAACTTGATTCACTTTAGATGGGAATACTTGGTGAAAATGAATTGTGAAAACCTTGGAATGATGAGTCATTCTATTGAAATGTTTTGACATGTGTTGAGAAACACAAATGGTTTATGATGAAGAAAATGTTGAGGCATGAGCCGTACAACCTGATGGTTGGGTTCAGATGCGATACCATTCCAATTTTACCGTACAACCACAATACCAAAATTGGGTAAGGCTTAGCCGGAAGTTTATATGCCTTAGTATTAGTTCCCTTGTGGGAGAGGTTTGAGCTGAGGCTACCTCTCAATGTTGTCCACCTATGAAGTGCCCAAGATGACAGATGGTCATGGTTAGGAGGCCATGCTCATACGAGAGGTGCTTATACTAGGGTGTGTAAAGGAAAGGTTATGTTTGATTATCTGCATACCAAGTATGATGATTCAGGGTTATCCCTGACAGATGTATCGAATCTTGTTGTGAAAGTGTACCACCTCTGCAGAGTGTCAAACTATTCGAATAGCCGCGTCCGCGGTTATGGACAGTTGGAGTGGCCATACTGTTCCGTTGTCAGATGTTTTCAAAACAACTTATGAAATTAATTGTGACTTGACTTGACCACAATAGAGTTTTGACTATGATGACTAAGTTTCCAACTTAGGTGTTTTCAAACATCTTTTATCTTTCTTTGTTTCAGAACTCAGCTTAGGTTTCAAACTTAACTTTACAAGTAAACTTAGAGTTAGCATTTCTTATTAGAACTATACTACTTGTTAGTGGTAGTTTGCGAGTACTTAAAGAGTACGCATGGCTTTTGTCCCTGGGTATTCCTATGGCCAGACTATGAAGGAGATTACCAAGATGAAGGACAGCAGGACGACTATGATAACTAGGAATATCTCCCATCGTCAGCATCGCCTGTGACTCTGAAGATGGATCCCACCGCTACGCTATTTATTCCGCTACTTGATTGTACTAAGACTGGATCATGAGATCCTTATTTGTGTAAGACCTTATTTATGGTTTGTAATGGATGATGTACTGTGATATCCAATCTGTTATGTCTTGCAAAAATGGTAATCCTGGGATTGCGAGGTATGGCATAACAGGCATCTAGGATTAAAAATCCAGATGTTGACACGGTACGGGGCGATGTGGGCCACACGGTTAGAACTACGATCTATGGCTATGGCTCGTCGTCGATGATGAAAGGTCGCCGGCGAGACGGAACCCTAGCGGCTCAGTGGGGGTGCAGTGGGGGCATACCAGGGCTCCAGCTAGTGTGGTGATGGGGGCGATCGAACGAGGAGACGGTGATAGACTCAGGCGAGGTCATGGCAGCTCCTGGGGTGGACGAAATCGTCGGGGATCTTCCTCCTCTGCTGCGGTGAACTCCGGCGCAATTCCGGCGAATGGCTGCTCGAGCGGCTCCGGCGATGGGGTGAGGTGGTGCTGAGGGAGAGGGGAGTTGAGTGGTGTGAGGAAATTGTGCTGGGGAGGGCTCCTTATATAGGCTCAACGAGGGGACCATGAGGGCGACGGTGAGCTCGTCGGTGACGACGATACGGGGCGCTAGAGGCATGGGCAGGGTAGGCGGATGGTGGCTTGCCTCCTGGCAGTCAGCTATGGCATGATGGCAATGCTAGGAGCAGTGGCATGCAGTCAGGAAAGGGTGGCGTTCTGCACGCCAGAGGCGATGCTCGATGCGTTTCACGGCGGCTGCTGGTCACGCGGCGAGAAGAGGGCCTGTCTGGGGAGGTGCTAGTGTTATGGCGGAGCAGCGCACGCGAGCTGAAGGCAAGGAGAGGCTTGTGCGGGCTTGTTGGGGATGGTGCAGAGGCGGTGGGTGCGAGCTTTCCTCGATGGTCCAGGGGCTGGCAAGGCTCAGGGAAGGGACCGTGGGTGGCGGTAGGGTTAGGCGGAGCTAGGGGCATGCTGGTTTGGCGATGCGCGATTGCTGGCGCGTTGCCCGCATTTGGTCGGCAGCGACCATATTTGGGTGGCGCGCCACTTTTGCTAGCGGTGATGGGGGAGCTGGTCTGGGCTGGGGTAGATGCTAGGGGACAGGGGATTAAGTGGGAGACCAAATTGGACGATGATCACTGTGGAAACAGTGAAGCTACTCTAGTTCTGGTTCAGTACCTGCCATGTGTTCGACAGAATGGCCGCAAGAAGAAAAGTTTTGAATTTTGAATTCAAATTTTTTGAGTGTTCTCCACTTAAGCTTGAGATTCTATGCCTGTTTAGAAAGGTCAAGGGGAACTCATTTGAGTGGTTTTTGAAAAGGTGTGATCTATGCATATGAAATGGATTCCATTTTCAAATGCCATTTAAAATTAGTGTTTAAATGTTTTTGTAAGATTTCAAAGCGGGCCTTGGGATATCATTACTTGTACTAGCAAGGGGTGCAAAGATTCATAAATGTTTCTGTTGGACTTTGAGTTCTAGGAACACCTAAAGTGACCTAGTAGATTAAAATGGCAAAAATGACCATTTGCCTTCATTACTTCCAATTGATTTCTTTTTCTTTGGATCTTGCTTGGGAGTGATCTAGATGATGTGTCATTCACCTTAGAATCATTTTACAACCATTACAACCAACAAACAAGGCAATTCAAAACAATTCCATATTAATGCAACACGCATATAAATGCTTAATTGTTTTAATAATAAAAAGTTTTTTGTTAACCCTAAATTGGGTGATTTGAATCTTGATTAACCTTGATCAAAGTTTTGGGATGTTACATCCATACATTTAGCACAAAGGACACTAAAATTAATCAAGGAAAATAGTCGGATTCAGCTCCTTCTCTAGAGAGTAGCTGACCGAGCCATACTCTTCATACTACTTCCTCTTTGATTGTTTTCAAAATATGTCCAAATTTGTCGGCATGCAAATTCTTGGTTATGGGATCATCAGCATAAAGTATGATGTAGATATGGCCTTGACCTTGGTTGTTCGTCTTGAAATACAAGAATGGTTAATACTCGTTCACAACTAAGCTTAAATTCGTTTAAATTTCACCACTTACTTTTAGGTTAGAACTTTACACGGTCGATCGAAGTACATTTTACATCAGGGACCTCAAAAAAGTAACAATTACATCGAGGTCCATATACATTTAGCATAAAGGTCCCTAAAATAAAAAAATCTGGTTCAGCTCATTCTCGACAGATCACCTGATCTGAGCCAAACTCTTAATACTACTTCCTCTTCGATTGTTTTGAAAACATGGCCAGACCTATGGCCATGCAAATTCTCTAACATGGGATCATCAACATAAAGTATGATGTTGATATGGCCTTACCTTGGTCGTTCGGCTAGAAATCCAAGAATGTTCATACCCATTGACAACTAAGCTTAAATTCATTTAAATTTCACCATTTACTTTTAGGTTAACATTTTACACGATCGGTGGGAGTACATTTTACATCAAGGACCTAAAAAAGGAAAAATATTACATCGAGATCCATACATTTAACACAAAGGACCATAACTTTCTAGTTTGGCTCCTTCTCGAGAGATCAGCCATATGCCAATACACAATGTTGATATGGTCATGACCTTGGCTGCTCGGGTCAAAACCAGGAATGTTCATACACCGTAGGCCAATACACATTTTGAAGAAGCCAGAGCATTTTTTTGTATTCAAAGGTGTCAACACACATGTTTCTCATTTTTTTCTTAGCATTGTATATAGTGTACGAATAACATTGAATATTCACCGTTGGATCAAGACTCGAATCCCAACATTGTGAGACGTTGGATCTTCATTTCCATTTTAGCATCGAGAAGATACTATTGATAGTCTTTCTTTTCTTATATTACCACTATTATATATAGTGTGCAGAAAAAACTATGAAAATTAATTTATGCAAATTTGTTAAAATTATATGTCTATATTTTTTAATAAATATACACATGTATTGGAACTATTAATGATAGTTTACAGCCAGAATACTTTTGTCCATCAGATGAATATTGGGTGGTAGATACAGGGGCATGTTGATCTGAGTCCCCCTAGCAGTGGGCACATGGAGTAGTAGTTGAACTATTTGGGAAAACACTTAAAATCCAAAATATAAACATTAGTAGCAAAGATAGTTTACAGTCAAAATACACCCTTCCTAGTGCCAAAAGAGACCTTGACTCCGACTACTACTACATTAACTAGTAAATTAGTGGTACTTTTCTACAACTAAATTAACTAGTAATACGTCATTACCATCGGATTAGGATCACTTAGCCGAAGATTAAGATCAATTCATCCTATTGATGCAACCACAAAAAGACAACACCTTGATCATCCCGTACTGTCCATCAGCCGCGGTAATGTACCGCGGCGGCACCGTGAGGAACGTCAGATCTTCGAGGCCAACACTATCAGGCGACACGCAACTCATCGGCTGAATGACCCCATTAAGGGTGTCCATCGAGAAGTCTGCCGATGAATGCGGGCTAGTCGCGCATAGCTTCAACCTGTACCGGGGCCACGAGCACGAGGCTGCCATGATGCACACCGAGGAAACGACGGCGGCCTGGCCGAGCTCGCTGATGATGAGGCTGAACATGGTAGTGTCATCACCGTAGACGATGACCATGGATGGCGGAAAGGAAGGCAATGGCATCATTACTATACAATCCATGGGCTGGCCATACGATAGCCTATGCACTTGTACCTTGTGGACGCTGTTGAGGTGCAAAAGGAGCTCGATCAGCGAGGCGGTGAATATGCAGCAGACCTCCATGCAGCAGCACAGGTTGTACGGGCACGCGGCCTTGTGGTAGGCGACCATGGTGAGGCAGCCGTCGTGGGGGCATAGAATAGTTATCGGTGCTAGCTCGTCTTTTTCCATAGCCGAATAGCTCTTGGTGGAACCCGCCGATGCGCCCATCGTTGGAGTGGTTCCCTGGTAGCTCGGCTCGCTGATGTAGTGCCCACAGTCCTGAATTTTTATGCAGCATTGAGTTTTTTTTGAATGAAGGCTGTAGAAAGTTGACAGGTGAGAGTCAATCAGGTACTTAATACCCTGTACAATACTATACCAGACAAACATATCCTACCCGCGTGAGTGGTAAAGGTCTAGGCCTTTTTTTTGGAAATGGAAAAGGTCTACACCTAGAGAGAGATGGAGCAACCTAGGGCCTAGCACAAATTGTACAATGCTCTAGGGGAGAGAACGAGGACTGCATGCATGTCTTCAACACCATCTGCATTTTATTCTATCTTCTTGTCTCTTCTGGCTCTTTCTTTCTCGGCATGGCAGACTCGTTTCTCTTCTCCATTTCGTTCGTGTGGTTAAAGCTTGTCCAGATACAGAGTACTAGTAGTAGTACATAGTAAATTTGAACTAGTACTCCAGCAATACGGAGCATATGTATTTTTATACTCGAGTTGTACTACCAGTACTCCAATAGTAATAGAGTACATATGTCTTCTTTTTACTATACTACTACTAGTACTCCAGTAGGTAGGCATCTGCGGGCGGTGGGTGGCGGGCGATGGTGGCTATTTTGCGGCTTTTTACTACTCCTAGTGCGGCGGGCAGCAAGCAGCGGTGGCAGTAGGATTCTAGTAGTACGGAGTAGTACTCGAGTACTCCTGCTCACTAATTCATGAACTAAGACTTCAGTAGTGTACTTTAGTCCTGTACTACAGTCCTGTACTGCTCAGATGCAGTTGTCATCATACCACGGTTCCTAGGGAGACGCCAGAGACACATGTCCTCAAATGCCCTTCCTAGGTCGGCCCCGATGCCTAGCGATTGGATAAAGCATTGCTGCCTGACCACACACCCAAGGAAATTCATTTTGCTACTCTCTACTATAATATTTCTCGGTGTGTTCTGAAATTAAATTCACACCTTGCGATAATCTGTTCAGTGGAGCTACCAGGCAGTCAATGTATCAAGAACGAGTGAGAGTTGTTTGGCAAAATTAAACTTCTTGCTAAGAATGTGCATGCCTAGAAATGTGACCATGTTTTGAAAACAACCAAAGAGACTATGACTCACTGTGTTTTGAAATTTTGGCTATGTTTCGAAATTAACTTCACACCTTGTGATAATCTATTCAGTGGACCCACCACCAAGCAGCAGTCAATGTATCAAGAATGAGTCAGAGTTTGGAAAGATTCAACTTCTTGCTAAGAATATGCATGCCCAGAAATTTGACCGTGTTTTAAAAATAATCCAAGAGACTATGACTCACCGTGTTTTGAAATTTTGGCTGTGTTTTGAAATTAACTTCACACCTTGCTATAATCTGTTTAGTGGACCCACCACTAGGCCGCAGTCAATGTATGGAGACGAGTAAGAGTTTGGAAATATTCAACTTCTTGCTAAGAATATGCATCCCTACAAATTTGACCATGTTTTGAAAACAAACAAAGATACTATGACTCGCCGTGTTTTGAAATTTTGGCTATGTTTCGAAATTAACTTCACACCTTGCGATAATATTGTCAGTGGACCCACTACCAGGAAGTCAATATATCGAAACGAGTGACAGTTTGGAAAGATTCAACTTCTCGCTAAGAATATGCATTTCTAGAAATTTGACCGTATTTCTAAAACAACCAAAGAGACTATGGCTCACCGTGTTTTGAAATTTTGTGTGCGTTTCGAAATTAACTTCGCACCTTGTGAAAATATGTTCACTAGACCCACCAGGCAGTCAATGTATCGAGAACGAGTGAGAGTTTGGAATGATTCAAATTATTGCTAAGAATATGCATGCCTAGAAATTTGATCGTGTTTTCAAAACAATCAAAGATGCTATGACTCATTGTGTTTCAAAATTAACTTCACACATTGCGAAAATCTGTTCAGTGGACCCACCACCAGGCAGTCAATGTGTGGAGACGAGTGAGAGTTTGGAAAGGATCAACTTCTTGCTAAGAATATGCATGCCTAGAAATTTGACCGTGTTTTGAAAACAAACAAAGAGACCATGACTCACCGTATTTTGAAATTTTGGCTATGATACGAAATTAACTTCACACCTTGCGATAATATTTTCAGTGGACCCACTACCAAGAAATCAATGTATCGAGACGAGTGACAGTTTGGAAATATTCAACTTCTTGCTAAGAATATGCCTTCCTAGAAATTTGACTGTATTTCGAGAACAACCAAAGAGACTACGGCTCACCGCGTTTTGAAATTTTGCGTGCGTTTCAAAATTAATATCAGACATTGTGAAAATCTGTTCACTGGACCCACCAGGCAGTAAACGTATCGAGAACGAGTGAGAGTTTGGAAAGATTCAACTTCTTGCTAAGAATATGCATGCCTAGAAATTTGACCATGTTTTGAAAATAATCAAAGAGACTATGACTCACCGTGTTTTAAAATTTTGGATGTGTTTAGAAATTAACTTCACACCTTGCGATAATATATGCAGTGGACCCAGCACTAGGCCGCAGTCAATGTATGGAGACGAGTGAGAGTTTGGAAAGATTCAATTCTTGCTAAGAATATGCATGCCTAGAAATTTGACCGTGTTTTGAAAACAAACAAAGCGACTATGACTCACCGTGTTTTGAAATTTTGGCTGTTTTTTGAAATTAACTTCACGCCTTGCGATAATATTTTCAGCGGACCCACTACTAGGAAGTCAATGTATCGAGACGAGTGATAGTTTGGAAAGATTCCACTTCTTGCTAAGAATATGCATGCCTAGAAATTTGACCGTGTTTTGAAAACAAACAAAGCGACTATGACTCACCATGTTTTGAAATTTTGGCTGTGTTTTGAAATTAACTTCACGCCTTGCGATAATATTTTCAGTGGACCCACTAATAGGAAGTCAATGTATCAAGACGAGTGAATGTTTGGAAGGATTCAACTTCTTTCTAAGAATATGCATGGCTAGAAATTTGACCGTGTTTTGAAAACAAACAAAGAGACTATGGCTCACCGCGTTTTGAAATTTTGCATGTGTTTCAAAATTAACTTCACACATTGTAAAAATCTGTTCACTGGACCCACCAGGCAGTCAATGTATCAAGAACGAGTGAGAGTTTGGAATGCTTCAACTTATTGCTAAGAATATGCATGCCTAGAAATTTGACCTGTTTTGAAAAAAATCAAAGATTCTATGACTCACCGTGTTTCGAAATTTTGGCTGTGTTTCGAAATTATCTTCAGGCCTTGCGATAATATTTTCAGTGGACCCACTACTAGGAAGTCAATGTATTGAGACGAGTGATAATTTCGAAAGATTCAACTTCTTGCTAAGAATATGCATTCCTAGAAATTTGACCGTATTTCAAGAACAACCAAAGAGACTATGGCTCACCGCGTTTTCAAATTTTGCGTGCGTTTCGAAATTAACATCACACCTTGTGAAAATCTGTTCACTGGATCCACCAGGCAGTAAACGTATCGAGAACGAGTGAGAGTTTGGAAAGATTCGACTTCTTGCTAAGAATATGCATGCCTAGAAATTTGACCATGTTTTGAAAATAATGAAAGAGACTATGACTCACCGTGTTTTGAAATTTTGGATGTGTTTCGAAATTAACTTCACACCTTGCGATAATATGTTCAGTGGACCCAGCACTAGGCCGCAGTCAATGTATGGAGACGAGTGAGAGTTTGGAAAGATTCAACTTCTTTCTAAGAATATGCATGCCTAGAAATTTGACCGTGTTTTGAAAACAAACAAAGCGACTATGACTCACCTTGTTTTGAAATTTTGGCTGTGTTTCGAAATTAACTTCACGCCTTGTGATAATATTTTCAGTGGACCCACTACTAGGAAGTCAATATATCGAGACGAGTGAAAGTTTGGAAAGATTCAACTTGTTGCTAAGAATATGCATGCCTAGAAATTTGACCGTGTTTTGAAGACAAACAAAGCGACTATGACTCACCGTGTTTTGAAATTTTGGCTGTGTTTCGAAATTAACTTCACGCCTTGCGATAATATTTTCAGTGGACCCACTAATAGGAAGTGAATATATCGAGACGAGTGATAGTTTGGAAAGATTCAACTTCTTGCAAAGAATATGCATGGCTAGAAATTCGACCGTGTTTTGAAAACAAACCAAGAGACTATGGCTCACCGTGTTTTCAATTTTTGCATGTATTTCGAAATTAACTTCACACATTGCGAAAATCTGTTCACTGGACCCACCAGGCAGTCAATGTATCAAGAACGAGTGAGAGTTTGGAATGCTTCAACTTATTGCTAAGAATATGCATGCCTAGAAATTTGACCGTTTTTTGAAAAAAATCAAAGATTCTATGACTCACCGTGTTTCGAAATTTTGGCTGTGTTTCGAAATTAACTTCATACCTTGCGAAAATCTGTTTACCACCACCAGGCAATCAACGTATGGAGACGAGTGAGAGTTTGGAAACATTCAACTTCTTGCTAAGAATATGCGTGCCTAGAAATTTAACCGTGTTTTGAAAACAAACAAAGAGACTATGATTCACCGTGTTTTGAAATTTTGGCTGTGTTTCGAAATTAACTTCACACCTTGCGATAATATTTTCAGTGCACCCACTACCAGGAAGTAAATGTATCGAGAAGAGTGACGGTTTGGAAAGATTCAACTTCTTGCTAAGAATATGCATGCCTAGAAATTTGATCGTATTTCGAGAACAACCAAAGAGACTATGGCTCACCATGTTTTGAAATTTTGCGTGCATTTCGAAATTAACTTCACACCTTGTGGAAATCTGTTCACTGGACCCACCAGGCAGTCAATGTATCAAGAACGAGTGAGAGTTTTGAAAGATTCAACTTCTTCCTAAGAATATGCATGCCTAGAAATTTGAGCGTGTTTTGAAAATAATCAAAGAGACTATGACTCATCGTGTTTTGAAATTTTGGCTTTGTTTCGAAATTAACTTCACACCTTGCGATAATCTGTTCAGAGGAACCAGCACTAGGTCGCAGTCAAAGTATGGAGATGAGTGAGAGTTTGGAAAGATTCAACTTCTTGCTAAGAATATGCATGCCTACAATTTGACCGTGTTTTGAAAGCAAACAAAGCGGCTATGACTCACCGTGTTTTGAAATTTTGGAAGTGTTTCGAAATTAGCCTACACCTTGCGATAATATTTTTAGCGGACCCACTACTAGGAAGTCAATGTATCGAGATGAGTGATTCTTTGGAAAGATTCCACTTCTTGCTAAGAATATGCATGCCTAGAAATTTGACCGTATTTCGAAAACAACCAAAGAGACTATGGCTCACCGCATTTTGAAATTTTGTGTGCGTTTCAAATTTAACTTCATACCTTGCGAAAATCTGTTCACTGGACCCACCAGGAAGTCAATGTATCGAGAACGAGTGAGAGTTTAGAATGATTCAACTTATTGCTAAGAATATGCATGCCTAGAAATTTCACCGTGTTTTGAAAACAACCAAAGATTCTATGACTCACCATATTTCAAAATTAACTTCACACCTTGCTAAAATCTGTTTAGTGGACCCACCACCAGTCAGTCAACATATGGAGACGAGTGAGAGTTTGGAAAGATTCAACTTCTTGCTAAGAATATGCATGCGTAGAAATTTGACCGTGTTTTGAAAACAAACAAAGAGACTATGACTCACCGTATTTTGAAATTTTGGTTATGTTTCGAAATTAACTTCACACCTTGAGATAATATTTTCAGTGCAACCACTACCAGGAAGTAAATGTATCGAGACGAGTGATAGTTTGGAAAGATTCAACTTCTTTCTAAGAATATGTATGCCTAGAAATTTGACCGTATTTCGAGAACAACCAAAGAGACTATGGCTCACCATGTTTTGAAATTTTGCGTGTGTTAGGAAATTAACTTCACAACTTGTGAAAATCTGTTCACTGGACCCACCAGGCAGTCAATGTATTGAGAACGAGTGAGAGTTTGGAAAGATTCAACTTCTTGCTAAGAATATGCATGCCTAGAAATTTGACCGTGTTTTGAAAATAATCAAAGAGACTATGACTCACCGTGTTTTGAAATTTTGGCTGTGTTTCGAAATTAACTTCACACCTTGCGATAATCTATTCAGTGGAACCAACACTAGGTCGCAGTCAATGTATGGAGAGGAGTGAGAGTTTGGAAAGATTCAACTTCTTGCTAAGAATATGCATTGTAACATCCCAATTTCAGCAACCCTGATTAGTTGTCAAGAATGCAAAAATCAGGCGGAACAAAAACTTTTTCTTGCGCCTTAGTGCAGTGCTTGTTTGTTGTTTATTTGCACTTATGGTTATGGAGTGTATCTTAGGATACTCCTTACCTCAACCTCAGTTGACAAAATCTATTTACCCAAAACTATCTTGGCTTATTTTACATATCCTCAAACGTTCTGGCCTTTCAAAACATGAGCCAAGATGCCTATGTAACCAAAACTTTTTTTGGTAGCTTCTATTAACAAAACTATGGAGAGATGTATAATACAATCTCCTTATGATTTCAAGATAGAACACTCAACTAATCTTACCTCTAGTTTTCCCAAAACTCTTATTCAAAGCATTTAAATTCTACTCTTGGTAGAGATACCAAGAACCCTCATCTTATTCAAAACTCAATCTCTTCAAAATGATCCCAACCTTACCTCTATATAGGCTTGATGGTAACCTCATTAGTGGTTGTGCTTAGTATAAGATGAGTTGCCTTGATCTGCTGTCTGATGAGTTGCTTTGATCTGCTGCTTGACTTGTTTGCTTAGGAAGTAGTATGAGCCGCCCTAGGAGCTCATCACTAGGATAAGGTAGTTTCCCAAATCATCAACCCCTAAGCAAGAAAGCAAACCTTGTTGTGATCCCTAGCCACTAGGTGATCATCTAAAACCCTTAATCCAATCCATTATGAGGATTTCCCTTCTAGATGTTCTCAAGTCATTGAAGACCAATATCAAGCATGGATCTCTTCTACTCACCATACAATTCCATATTACCCCGTTAGTAAAGCTCTGATACCTTGCAACTCCTCCAAGAACATCTCCTCTCCTACTCTAGTCAAAAACCCTAAAACTGCCAAATTTGACGAAGTCTGGAAACAATTTCAGCATCACCTTTTGGAATATCTCCTTTTCTAAAACCATGTGCATTTTTGGAAATGCACTTGAACCCTCTTGTTAACCATCCTAAGGACTACCAAGTCCCACATTTGCCTCTGGTTAGATCCTCGTCCAACCCACTCATCCTTGATGGTTTTGCAGACAAGAAAATAACATTTCCTGCAAAACTAGTCATCATGCCTACTTTGGTAGAAGCTCACACACTCAAACAACTTCCCTTGGACCAACCTTCTGCATGGTTGTGTTCTACTCATATAGGTATACCAAAATCTATTTCACTTGCCCCAATTGGATCTCTGTGCTGATTAAACCCACCTTGTTTATAAGACTTCATGACACTTTTACATGGCAGCCTTAATTTCAACAAAGTTTGCCATCAGTTATAGATCACCTCAATTACTGTTAATTCAAACTCTCCCTACCATTGTTATGTATATGATATGGTATACCTATCCATCTATCCCCTACATCAAGGTGAGCTTTAAGATCTAAGATGCAAGCATGTTTTGGTGGTATAAAAATTAACACCACCCTAGATCATCAACTCTTTGTTTCCATCCTTTTTAAGTTGGAATTTCATTCCCCAAGGTTGAAAATGCTTTCTACACCTTGTCTATCCCATCTAACTTGATCACCAATATTTATCAATAATTATCCATAATTATTATGGCCCCAAAACCATTTAATTACTTAAATAGTCAAAATCTCCAAAACTCCCTCCATAAAGGAAAGTTTGGTTTTTCCCAAACAACTTCCCAAAATTTTGACTCATGTAGTCCCACTAATCATACCCTATCTTTCCATCTCAAAAATAAAGAGTTTTTAGAAGCTTTATTATTTCTTTTTGCCCATTTCCTTAAATGGCTGAATTGGAATAATAATTGTTTTAAATACTTTTAATCCCGAATAAATCTTGGGAAAATTCCCCTAAGAGTGTATTCACCTCTGGGACCCTCCCACACCAAAATCCATCCTGGTTCAATGAAAATTTACCAAATGATCCCCAAGAAATCACTTCTGCCCCTTTTGAGTAATTGGATTTAAGTGGACTTAAACTCCACATAAAAATCCCAATTAAATCCTAAAAGTCCACCTTGACCTCACCAATCTACCAGTACCATTTTCTCTTCTGGTCCAATGCGACTTTGTGGACTTCCTTTACAACCCTCCATTGGATCAAATTTGCCAACTAAGCAAATCCATTCCTCAATTCATTTCCAAATCTCTTTCAACCTTGCTCAATGTACCTCCTCAGCATCAGACACATCCTTGGTCGACCACCATTGCAAGATACACCCCAAACAAATCCCCATTTGCCATTACCCTTGTAGCAAGAAGGAGAAATAACCCCAATTCCTACAAGGATCAACCCAACTTAATTACCACTGATGCCACCCCCTCTCTCTCTAGTCCAGCATGACCCAATTACCATCCTACCCCTCTCCACCTCCCCTGGACCATTCACTGGACATCTTTGCCCTCCACCTTGTCCAAAAGGGTAATTTACCCCATCTAGTCCACTCCATGGTATAAAGGCCAGCAGCCCTTCCCCAGCCAAATCCCTGCCCTCATTTGCCCCCTTCCACCTCCACTCACCTCCCCCAAGCACGCCCTACCTCTCCCCTGCTCTGTGTTGTCCGAGGAAGAAGAAGAGGAGAGCCTCGGCCCCCTCACAAAATTGAGCAAGGCTCCTCCCCCTCTGCCCCGTCTCTTCTGCATGTCGGCCCCTGAGTTCCCCTTTCTCTCCTGCATCTAATGGTGCTCTTCTTTTTGCCCAGGACCCTCTCCTTCGCCGTCGCTGCCGAGCACCGACGAGTTCATCCTCGGCTGCCGTCGCGCGAGCTAGCTCCCAGCGTCAACCCACCACGTGTCGCCCCTCGTTTGGCTCATCGTCGACCACCGCGTCGCCCTATCGCCTCCTCGACCTCCCCCGTGCCCCCAGGTATCCTCCCCGCTCCTCCCCGCTCTGCCTAGGGTTCCCGTCGCCGGCTGCCCTCTGTCGCGTAGACGACGACTAAGCGCCGTCCATCGCTACTTGAACGGACGACCGTGATCCGCCGGTACCGCTTTGGCGTTTTCCCCTACTGACCGTTGGGCCCCGCTTGCCAGTTCAAGCGCCAGGATCCCGTGCGTCGTGTTGCCCCACCTTGGGCTGCCCTGCCTCTGTGCGGCCCAGTTCACCCCGGATCCGGCCCAGCCCCTATTGCCCTCCGTTTTCCTTTCTTTTTATTCCAGATCCAGAAAAGAGCCAGCTAGTTTAAATCCATTTGAAAATGTAATTCAAGTTCAAAGGACTAGATCCAAATTTCTGGTGGTTTCTAGATGTTTTCTCAAACATGCAGAGGCAACCCCAAGTCTAAAATAATTTTCTCTAGTTACTGATAATTAATCTACTAAAATGTATCTGGTACACTAAATAATTTCTACAGAGAGTTCTACATCTCCATTTGAGATGAATCAAGGACCTACTGGAAGGTATTTGAAATACCTATCATCCAACACAGGTCCCATGCCAAGGTGAACATTATGTTGCCTTTAGCAAAAATAACAAAACTAGCAACTATCTGTCTTAGATAAATTCCCCAGGCCTAACCAAACGAGGTATGGACCTGCTTCCACCTCCCAGTACTCACCAGAACCCATATCTACCAAACCCCAGTAGCTCATAATTTATTGAGTTCTGGTTGAATTTTAGTGATTTAAATACTTCTGTAAGGGGTATTTTCACTAATTAAATCACTCCAGGAGTTTGGCAACTCTAAAATGAGTGAATCCAATTCCTATAGAAAGGTATTTTAAATACCTATCACATGCCCTTGGAAACAACTGAATAGCGCTTGTAGTTTTAATCTAATAAAAAGGAGAAAAGCCAGACATAACTGCTTTTGGGAATTTCCTGAGGGCATTCTGTAAATCTTTTGACTTGATTCCAACTCTAGATGGTTCAGTACAACAATTACTACCAAACCATCCAAGGAAATAATTTTTGGAGCTCCAGATATTTTCTGGTGAATTATTTCCTCAAACTAGAGTTTGATCCACTATAAAAAGCATAACTAATTCTAGAAAAGTGATAATCAAGTGAAACCACTTGTGATGGTTTTGTCTTGTCAACACCTATCTGAGGATATCATGGTTATCCATTGATAACCTACTGACCACAGATCCCTAATCCAAGCTCTATGTATCTAGCCTTGACAACTGTCTTCCAAGAGAAAACCACCCTAGTGGCAATCTTGTAAATTCCACCCTTTGAATCCCAGTCTCCAAAACCTCCCAAGTCCGGTAGCATTTCTTATGTTTGTTTGCTGTATGGTTTGACTGTTTATATGACTTGTATCGATTGTGATATTGTCTGCATGCATGTGTACCCGATGATGACGATAGTGTGAGTGTCTGACGACAAGAAGAACGGGATTTCTTATTATTATTGTTATTGGATATTCTTGGTCATATGAAGATGTCCAGGGACTTATTGCTGATCACAGGCAAGCCACCATTTTCCGAACTCTGATATATGTCCTACTCTATTTTACCTGTTTTATATCTTCTTTATAAATTGCATGAGAGCATGTCTTGTTTTACAAATACTGCGTTAGTAACTTGGCTCCTCCAAGTTATTTATTTCGTGTCCTTCGCGGCACCACCCCAATGAACCTATCATTTTACCCCTTTTAGACTGAGAGTATGATGATTACCATCCTAACTCCTTGGAAACCCCGGTTTTGACCAAAAATAAACTGTTTTGGGATTTTCCCCGCTACAAATGTTTAAAAAAGGGCTTTGTAAAACCCTGGGAAGAGGCATCATTCCTAGTGGAAGTTTTTAACAAAAGAAATGGTGATGAGAAGAAGTGGAGGTGTGATGGGATGTTCTACGCCTTTACTTGAACAATTTTTTTCCGCGCAACCACATTACCCCAGGTTGCTGGGGCTTAACTCGTAGTTTGTCCGCATTAGCCGAGGCACTTCTACCATGCTTATAGGGATAAATCCCTGGAATTCCGGGTAGGCATCCCAAATCAAGGATCTGAAGCCTGTCGCTTGCTTCGGCAAGAGTGAGCCTGAACTGGCAGCAGGTCGGTGCAACAATTGGGTCTCCCGCGGACGGTATGACATAGGAAGTACGGAAGGAAGTGGAGTCTCCAGATTTAAGGTATACGCCAAGTTGCGGCTTGGGTATGTGCGTGTACGGAAGGAAGGACTATGGCTGGGAGCCACATACTCGTTGCCGGGGAGAACAAACCCAAGAGGAAAAGCATGACTTTGCTAGTGTAGACAAGCGAAAAGTCAGGTTTGATTATCCGGACCCCCATCTACAGTGGTAGTGGGCCGTGGTTGAATCCCGGCGGATGTATTGATTCTTGTGGGTAAAGTGTGCAAACTCTGCAGAGTATAACCTATTCGAATAGCCGTGTACATGGTCAAGGACGGTTGTAAAGGTGCTGGCTAGGAGTACCCAAACTGTGCTTGTTTGGGAAACAAGTACTCTGAGGACGACGATTACGGGGGAACCCGAGTTCGAAAGCTTTGTTTTGACCCGAGGGGTCGAAGATGTTTAAAAAGGGTTTTTACTACAAAAATGGTTTTCAAAACTCTGTTTCAACATAGACATGGAGATGTCTGGATTTATACAACAGAAGCATGTTTTCAAAACTCTTTTCAACAAAGATATGGAGATGCCATAATTTCAAAGTTAGTTTTGGCTTTTCAAAAGCAACCCCAGATAGAGCTATCTCTCCACAACCACAATTGCATTTCCTTTGTTTACTTATCCTGGTGGTTTGCAAGTACATTCAAAAGTACTCACGGCTGTGTCCCTGGCTATTTACTTGGCCAGACTTTCAGGAGTTTAAGGTGACGTCCATCGAGCTAGGCCGTCTTCCTAGTCAGCTGCCTGTAGGTTGAGGCACTATTGGGCTCCACGCTTGGCGATGTTCCGCAGCTAATGATGATGTAGCCATTATGGCAGTTATATAAGTCTTGTATTTTTGTTATGTTCCGGATGTTGTAATAGTACCTGTCGGTTATGTTCCACGGCTCACTCATCATGGGAACATGGATGTATGCATAACAGGGATTTCTCGGATGAATAATCCGGGGAGCCCACACACTTGGTATCAGAGCCATCCTGACTGTAGGAGACCTTAGTTAGCATGGACGTTAGACAGGAAACGACAAACCTATTTTCCTAAAAGACAAGGGGGAAAAGATGACTATTTGCAAAAGTGCTTATGACTTCTCCCCCTCTATTTTGAAAACTCCTTGCATTAATATGATTTCCTAAGCTTAAAATCCTGCACACCTGTCCCTAACCCAACCTGAACCTACACCCTTCTGTAGATGGAGCCGATTCATTAAGAGGGCTGAAGATTGGTTTTCCCCAAATCCTATGGGACTCAATGCAACTATGCGGTTACCAGCAGAAACCTATCTACACCCTACACAAAGGACTGGAATCAGGAGATTATGTGGGACAGATTGTCATACTAGCCAAGCCAGGAACCAATGGAAGCCCTATCTACTCCACAGGACCTCGGATGCCTAGCCCCGTGCTTGCTATTGACTTGGTAGCCAGAGAAGCTTTGATGCGCATCCGTAGTTCCCTCCCAGAGATGAGGCAGCCCGCAACCTTCTACCTCCCCATGAAGGGAAACGTCGACTGCACCGGAGGAACTCAAGACCCCAGCCTGGCGTAGCCTGCCCTCTCCCTTCAGACCCGTTATAGCTACTCTAGCAATGAGGCATTAACAGAAGTCATTGACGAATACCGCCACTCCCAGATGGAGCTCCGTCGTCTGCAAGCCATTCTCACCCGTAAAGAAGCTTTGGAAACCCTACAAAGGAATCAAGCACGAACAACAACATCTGAAGGAACCTCGGGAGAAGCCGCCCCCAAGAAAAGCCGAAAGTGCACCACCGCCAGACAATACCTCTGTAGGTTCAAGCCCCTCGAGAAGGCGCATGAAACCTCCACTGATCTGCTCGAAGCTAGCCCTGACTCTGCAGATGCACCATCCGAATAATCACCCGTGTTGCTGTACTCGCCTGTTTAACAATAGGGTAGAGTCAATGTATCGTCCCTGAACACGTTTTGTAATGCCTAAGTACTATTAGCACCCTCGGGTGCAGATCTGGTTGGTATGTAATGACTTCCTTGATTGTTGTGCTTGCTTGAATTGTTGTTCCTTTTTGCGTGTTTTACCCAAGTCGTTGCATCAGACCCAACCCGAATCGTTTGCCACCAATAAGACCTCCCCCAGGATGGCCATGAAGACAGGAAGCTCGAGGAAGGCATGTAGCCACTGCGGAGACGAAGGGCACCAAGCCAATCGATGTTCCGGCAACTGCCCCAACTATGAGAACCCCATTCACCCAAAGTTTGCCCAACTCGACTTATCACTTTTTTCCTCTACAAAGGCCAAGACCATGTCCCTCTCAAATGCCCAATATATCCCTTCATTGGCATCACCCGTCAACCTCCCGGTACTAGCAAAGGCAAGGCGTCAAAACAGTTACACCAAAGGATGGGCATCTATTTCACGTGTGGACTACCCGGTCACTTTAGCAGAGAATGCCCCGAGAAGAAATCTGCCAAGACTTCCGCGAAAGAGAAGGTCAAAGACATCCAAGGTCCCCTCCCTCATAAAAGATGGTCACCCTACCGCTCGCTGCCACGCAACTCAAGACTGAAGATGTCCCTTGCCTTCCTAGGTGACAGCGCCCCGTGGAAGTAAAGATAGAGAGAAGCCCCTTAACCCCCACTCCAGGACTTCCCGATAGTCGATGAGTGTCGTCTGGAATAAGCTAGCCCATGTCCCCTGGAAAGACCTCTAGGAGGCCACCCTTCCTAGGTTGTTCGATGTTGCTATGAAACCTATCTTTTGAAGGGAATATGCCCGAGAGGCAATAATAAAGTGGTTATTATCTTATTCCATGTTTATGATAAATGTTTATTTTGCATGCTATAATTGTATTAATTGGAAACATTAATACATGTGTGTTTAATAAACAAAATACAAAGTTCCTAGTAATGCCTCTCATATAAACGAGATAGTTGATTAACAAGATGATCAAGGTTTCCTCATCATGGACATTGGATGTTGTTAATAACGACGTCACAACATTAGTTGAATGCTGTGATGAACATTCATCTGAAGTATAGCATTATGATCATAGTCATTATGTTTATATTGCTATAACATCATACGAAGTAATCTTAGTCCTTAGACCATGTGATCATGTTAATTGCTAACACCGGAAGAGTATCTTGATAACATCAAACGTCACACCGTAACAGGGTGACTATAAAGGTGGGATCAGTGCTACGAAGGTGTTATGTTGAGGCTCATGGATGAAGAGTGGGATTTGTCCATCCCGATGACGGATAGATATACTCTGGGCCCTCTCGGTGATATCACATTGAAATAGCTTGCAAGCAAGTGATGTGATCACTAGAATGTTATATCACGGGAACAAGAAAAGAGTACATGTCAGTAACGAGATCAAACTAGGTATGGAGATACCGATGATCGAATCTCAGACATGTAATATATCGCGAGACAAAGGGATTTAGTTACTAGCGTTAAAGTTTCTCACGATCACAGAAGTCATCGTTGAATGTGTAGGAGTCAGTATGGATCTCCAGGTCCCGCTTCTGATTATTGATCTGAGAGGGGTCTCGATCATGTCTGCATTATTCGCGAACCGTAGGGTGACACACTTAAGGGATACCGACACCATTCAGAGCAAATATGTTTCAGATAAAGATTTAAGAAAGCACTGGAATTATTTCAATAGACACCGAAACTGTTTCGGGTGAAATTGCTCAAATTGGTTCTGCATGTAATATTGAAATGTTGTAGGGGGTTTTATGTGAATGTTTGTTAATTAAAGTAATTAACAAAATTCTGAATAAAATTAATAAAAGAGTTTTATTAAATGAGAGAGCATTAAATTTGGAGACATTTAATGCATTTAAAGTGGAGACTTTAAAAGAGAATGTGAAGGGGCATTTTAATGTGGAGGGGGTTACCACCACATGAATGGGGGAGGTGAAGGGACACCCTCCCCTCCTCCTATAAAAGGCCCCCCCTCTCACTCCTTCTTCCTTACACCTCCTTGTGAAGGATCTCTCTCCCCCTATAGTATTATTCCCCCATGGTCTCAGATTAGCGAGATACATGTTCCCAGTGGCTTTATTTGGAAAGGAGTTGCTGCTTCCGCTACTTTGCTGGAGCGAGGGACGGAGGTTGTCGCGGTACCGGACGTGTGTGTGATCACGGATGCACCGCTGCTTTTTGGTGCTGGACTTGGTGGTGTTGGACTTGCTAGAGCTGGATCTGAAGGACGTGCTGGAGCCGGACCATCTGGACTTCATCACGATCTTGAGATCGGCAAGTGTACGACTACATCATCCACAAGTTCCAACTCGTTAACAAAGCTTTGTTGTCTTTGAGGGTAAGTTCTCCATGGATGTATATCCACCTGTTGCTTGTATCTAGTAGATAGATCTTAGCGTATAGTTCCCATCCTAGGAAATTTTTTGTTTTCTATGCTGCAAACCCAACATCTTTTGCCACCCTCTTAAGTAAGTTCCCTATTTGTAATTCTCCGACCTACCCAGGTCAAATCCTAAGGGGGAAAGAATGCGTCCTTCCTGCAGAATAGAGTAACCCTCTGCAAAAATCCAACCATGGGACCCGAAGACGCAGGCCTCAGAGCACAGACTGGTCACAGACTTAGATGCAACAACCCACATAAGTGAAGCACCGTAGACCCTTACAAAAGGAAGATCCCTCCCTGCAATTATGGTTGAAGCTAGCTCGACCTCCGAGTTTCAAAAAAATTGAAGTTCAACCTTGCTGCCAAGATGTTCTGTTCGAAGACAAGATCGACAAGTTAGCCCGCAAGGAAGCCATTGCCCTAACCCATACAAATCCCCTAACTATACTCTCCCAAATCTCGGGACGAGATTCTTTTAAGGGGGAAAGGTCTGTAACATCCCAATTTCAGCAACCCTGATTAGTTGTCCAGAATGCAAAAATCAGGGGGAACAAAAACTTTTTCTTGTTCCTTAGTGCAGTGCTTGTTTGTTGTTTGTTTGCACTTATGCTTATGGAGTGTATCTTAGGATACTCCTTACCTCAACCTCAGTTGACAAAAGCTATTTACCCAAAACTATCTTGGCTTATTTTACATATTCTCAAACGTTCTGGCCTTTCAAAACATGAGCCAAGATGCCTATGTAACCAAAACTATTTTTGGTAGCTTCTATTAACAGAACTATGGAGAGATGTATAATACAATCTCCTTATGTTTTCAAGATAGAACACTCAACTAATCTTACCTCTAGTTTTCCTAAAACTCTTGTTCAAAGCATTTAAATTCTACTCTTGGTAGAGATACCAAGAACCCTCATCTTATTCAAAACTTAACCTCTTCAAAATGCTCCCAACCTTACCTCAAGCTAGGCTTGATGGTAACCTCATTAGTGGTTGTGCTTAGTATAAGATGAGTTGCCTTGATCTGCTGTCTGATGAGTTGCTTTGATCTGCTGCTTGACTTGTTTGCTTAGGAAGTAGTATGAGCCACCCTAGGAGCTCATCACTAGGATCAGGTTGTTTCCCAAATCATCAACCCCTAAGCAAGAAAGCAAACCTTGTTGTGATCCCTAGCCACTAGGTGATCATCTAAAACCCTTAATCCAATGCATTCCGAGGATTTCCCTTCTAGATGTTCTCAAGTCCTTGAAGAACAATATCAAGCATGGATCTCTTATACTCACCCTAAAATTCCATATTACCCCTTTAGTAAAGCTCTGATATCTTGCAACTCCTCCAAGAACATCTCCTCTCCTACTCTAGTAAAAAACCCTAAAACTGCCAAATTTGACCAAGTCTGGAAACAGTTTCAGCATCACCTTTTGGAATATCTCCTTTTCCCAAACCATGTGCATTTTTGGAAATGCACTTTAACCCTCTTGTTAACCATCCTAAGGACTACCAATTCCCACATTTTCCTATGGTTAGATGCTCCTCCAACCCACTCATCCTTGATGGTTTTGCAGACAAGAAAATAACATTTCCTGCCAAAACTAGTCATCATGCCTAGTTTGGTAGAAGCTCACACACTCATACAACTTCCCTTGGACCAACCTTCTGCATGGTTGTGTTCTACTCATATAGGTCTACCAAAATATATTTCACTTGCCCCAAGTGGATCTCTATGCTGATTAAACCCACATGGTTTATAAGGCTTCATGACACTTTTTACATGGCAGCCTTAATTTCAACTAAGTTTGCCATCAGTTATAGATCACCTCAATTACTGTTAATTCAAACTATCCCTACCATTGTTATCTATATGAAATTGTCTACCTATCCATCTATCCCCTGCATCAAGGTGAGCTCTAAGCTCCAAGATGCAAGCATGTTTTGGTGGTATGAAAATAACACCACCCTAGATCATCAACTCTTTGTTTTCCATCCTTTTTAAGATGGAATTTCATTCCACAAGGTTGCAAATGCTTGGTACACCTTTTCTATCCCATCTACCTTGATCACCAATATTTATTAATAATTATCCATAATTATTATGGCCCCAAAACCATTTAATTACTTGAATAGTCAAAATCTCCAAAACTCCCTCCATAAAGGAAAGTTTGGTTTTTAACAAACCACTTCCCAAGATTTTGACTCATGTGAGTCCCACTAATCATACCCTATATTTCCATCTCACAAATAAATATTTTTGAGAAGCTTTATTATTTCTTTTTGCCCATTTTCTTAAATAGCTGAATTGGAATATTAATTGTTTTAAATACTTTTAATCCCCAATAAATCTTGGGAAAATTCCCCTAAGAGTGTATTCACCTCTGGGACCCTCCCACACCAAAATCCATCCTGGTCCAATGATAATTTATCAAATGATCCCCAAGAAATCACTTTGTCCCTTTTGAGTAATTGGATATAAGTGGACTTAAACTCCACATAAAAATCCTAGAAGTCCACCTTGACCTCACCTATCTACCAGTACCATTTTCTATTCTGGTCCAATGCAACTTTGTGGACTTCTTTCACAACCCTCACTTGGATCAAATTTGCCAACTAAGCAAATCCATTCCTCAGTTCACTTCCAAAACTCTTTCAACCTTGCTCAATGTACCTCCTCAGCATCAGACACATCCTTGGTCGACCACCATTGCAAGCTCCACCCCAAACAAGTCCCCATTTGCCATTACCCTGGTAGCAAGAAGGAGAAATAACCCCAATTCCTACAAGGATCAACCCAACATAATTACCACTGATGCCACCCCCTCTCTCTCTCTGGTCTAGCACGACCCAATTACCATCCTACCCCTCTACACCTCCCCCTGGACCAATCACTGGCCAGCTTTGCCCTACCCCTTGTCCAAAAGGGTAATTTACCCCATCTAGTCCCCCCATGGTATAAAGGCCAGCAGCCCTCCCCCAGCCAGCTCCCTGCCCTCATTTGCCCCTTCCACCTCCACTCACCTCCCCCCAGCATGCCCTACCTCTCCCCTGCTCTGTGTTGTCCGAGGAAGAAGAAGAGGAGAGCCTCGTCCCCCTCGCAAAATCGAGCAAGGCTCCTCCCCCTCTGCCCCGTCTCTTCTGCATGTCGGCCCCTGAGTTCCTCTTGCTCTCCTGCATCTAATGGTGCTCTTCTTTTTTCCCAGGACCCTCTCCCCCACCGTCGCCCTCGAGCACCGACGAGTTCATCCTCGGCTGCCGTCGTGCGAGCTAGCTCCCGGCGTCAACCCACCCCGTGTCGCCCCTCGTTCGGCTCGTCGTCAACCACCGCGTCGCCCTGCCGCCTCCTCGACCTCCCCCAAGCCCCCAGGTATCCTCCCCGCTCCTCCCCGCTCTGCCTAGGGTTCCCATCACCGGCCGCCCTCTGTCGCGTAGACGACGAATAAGCGTCGTCCATCGCCGCTTGAACGGACTGCCGTGATCCGCCGGTACCGCTGACCGCCGGGCCCCGCTTGCCAGTTCAAGCACCAGGCTCCCGCATGTCGCATTGCCCCACCTTGGGCCGGCCTGCTTCTATGCGGCCCAGTTCACCCCGGATCCGGCCCAGCCCCTACTGCCCTCCGTTTTCCTTTCTTTTTATTCTAGATCCAGAAAAGAGCCAGACAATTTAAATCCATTTGAAAATGTAATTCAACTCCAAATGACTAGATCCAAATTTCTGGTGGTTCCCTGATGTTTTCTCAAACATGCAAAGGCAACCCCATGTCCAAAATAATTTTCTCTAATTACTGATAATTAATCTACTAAAATGTATCTGATACACTAAATAATTTCTAAACAAAGTTCTACATCTCCATTTGAGATGAATCAAGGACCTACTGGAAGGTATTTGAAATACTTATCATCCAGCACAGGTCCCATCCGAAGGTGAATAGTATGTTGCCCTTAGCAAAAATAACAAAACTAGCAACTATCTGTCTTAGATAAATTCCCCAGGCCTAACCAAATGAGGTATGGACCTGATTCCACATCCCAGTATACACCAGAACCCATATCTACCAAACCCCAGCAGCTCATAATTTATTGAGTTCTGGTTGAATTTTAGTGATCTAAATACTTTTGTAAGGGGTATTTTCACTAATTAAATCACTCCAGGGGTTTGGCAACTGCAAAATGAGTGAATCCAATTCCTACAGAAAGGTATTTTAAATACCTATCACATGCCCTTGGAAATAACTCAATCGCCCCTGTAGTTTTAATCTGATAAAAAGGAGAACAACCAGACAGAACTGTCTTTGGGAATTTCCCGAGGGCATTATGGTAAATCTTTTGACTTGATTCCAACTCTAGATGGTTCAGTTCAGAAAGTACTACCAAACCAAACGAGGAAATAATTTTTGGAGCTCCAGATATTTTCTGGTGAATTATTTCCTCAAACTAGAGTTTGATCCACTATAAAAAGCATAACTAATTCTAGAAAAGTGATAATCAAGTGAAACCACTTGTGATGGTTTTGTCTTGTCAACACCTATCTGAGGATATCATGGTTATCCATTGATAACCTACTGACCAAGATCCCTAATCCAAGCTCTCTGTATCTAGCCTTGACATCTGTCTTCCAAGAGAAAACCACCCTAGTGGCAATCTTGTAAATTCCACCCTTTGAATCCCACTCTCCAAAACCTCCCAAGTCCAGTAGCATTTCTTATGTTTGTTTGCTGTATGGTTTTACTATTGTATGCCTTGTATTGATTGTGATATTGTCTGCTTGCATGTGTACCCAATGACGACGATAGTGTGAGTGTCTGACGACAAGAAGAACGGGATTTCTTATTATTATTGTTATTGGGTATTCTTGGTCATCTGAAGAAGTCCAGGGACTTATTGCTGATCACAGGCAAGCCACCATTTCACGGACTCTGATATATGTCCTACTCTATTTTACCTATTTTATATCTTCTTTATAAATTGCATGAGAGCATGTCTTGTTTTACAAATACTGCGTTACTAACTTGGCTCCTCCAAGTTATGATTTCGTGTCCTTCGCGGCACCACCCTGATGAACCTATCATTTTACCCCCTTTAGACCGAGAGTATGATGGTTAGCATCCTACCTCCTTGGAAACCCAGTTTTGACCAAAAATAAATTGTTTTAGGATTTTCCCCGCTACAAATGTTTCAAAAATGGCTTTGTAAAACCCTGGGAAGAGGCATCGTTCCCAGTGGAAGTTTTTAACAAAAGAAATGGTGATGAGAAGAAGTGGAGGTGTGATGGGATGTTCTACGCCTTTATTGGAACAATTTTTATCCGCGCAACCACATTCTCCCAGGTTGCTGGGGCTTAACTCGTAGTTTGTCCGCGTTAGCCGAGGCACTTCTACCATGCTTATAGGGAGAAATCCCTGGAATTCCGGACAGGTGTCCCAGATCAAGGATCTGAAGCCTGTCGCTTGCTTCGGCAAGAGTGAGTCTGAACTGGCAGGAGGCCGGTGCAACAATTGGGTCTCCCGCGGACGGTATGACTTAGGAAGTACGGAAGGAAGTGGAGTCTCCAGATTTTTGGTATACGCCAAGTTGCGGCTTGGGTATGCACATGTATGGAAGGAAGGACTATGGCTGAGAGCCACATACTCGTTGTCGGGGAGAACAAACCCAAGAGGAAAAGCATGCCTTTGCTAGTGTAGACAAGAAAAAACTTAGTTTTCATTATCCGGACCCCCATCTACAGTGGTAGTGGGCCGTGGTTGAATCCCGACGGATGTATTGATTCTTGTGGGTAAAGTGTGCAAACTCTGCAGAGTATAACCTATTTGAATAGCCGTGTCCACGGTCAAGGACGGTTGTAAAAGTGTTGGCTAGGAGTACCCAAACTATGCTTGTTTGGGAAACAAGTACTCTGAGGACGACGGTTCTGGGGGAACCCGAGTTCGAAAGCTTTGTTTTGACCCGAGGGGTCGAAGATGTTTAGAAAGGGTTTTTACTACAAAAACGGTTTTCAAAACTCTTTTTCAACAAAGACATGGAGATGTCTGGATTTATAAAACAGAAGCATGTTTTCATAACTCTTTTTCAACAAAGATATGGAGATGCCATAACTTCAAAGTTAGTTTAGGCTTTCCAAAAGCAACCCCAGGTAGAGCTATCTCGCCACAGCCACAATTGCATTTCCTTTGTTTACTTATCCTGGTGGTTTGTGAGTACATTAAAAAGTACTCATGGATGTGTCCCTGGCTAGTTACTTGGCCAGACTTTCAGGAGTTTAAGGTGACGTCCATCGAGCTAGGCCATCTTCCTAGTCAGCTGCCTATAGGTTGAGGCACTATTGGGCTCTGCGCTTGGCGATGTTCCGCTGCTAATGATGATGTAGCCATTATGGCAATTATGTAAGTCTTGTATTTTCGTTATATTCCGGATGTTGTAATGGTACCTGTCGGTTATGTTCCACGGCTCACTGAACATGGGAACATGGATGTATGCATAACAGGGATTTCTCGGATGAATAATCCGAGGAGCCCACATGCATGCCTAGAAATTTGACCGTGTTTGGAAAACAAACAACGCGATTTTGACTCACCGTGTTTTGAAATTTTGGCAGTGTTTCGAAATTAACTTCACACCTTGCGATAATATTTTTAGTGGACCCACTACTAGGAAGTCAATGTATCGAGACGAGTGATAGTTTGGAAAGATTCAATTTCTTGCTAAGAATATGCATGCCAAGAAATTTGACCGTATTTCGAAAACAACCAAAGAGACTATGGCTCACCGTGTTTTAAAATTATGCACGCGTTTTGAAATTAACTTCACACCTTGCGATAATTTGTTCAGTGGACTCACCAGGGAGTCAATGTATCGAGAACGAGTGAGAGTTTGGAATGATTCAATTTATTGCTAAGAATACGCATGCCTCAAAATTTGACCGTGTTTTGAAAACAATCAAAGATTCTATGACTCACCGTATTTCGAAATTTTGGACCCACGAGGGAGTCAATGTATCGAGAACCAGTGAGAGTTTCGAATGATTCAATTTATTGCTAAGAATACGCATGCTTAGAAATTTGACCGTGTTTTGGAAACAAACAAAGAGACTATGACTCACCGTGTTTGGAAATTTTGGCTGTGTTTCGAAATTAACTTCACACCTTGCGATAATATTTTCAGTGGACCCACTACTAGGAAGTCAATGTATCAAGACGAGTGATAGTTTGGAATGATTCAACTTCTTGCTAAGAATATGCATGCCTAGAAATTTGACCGTCTTTCGAAAACAACCAAAGAGACTATGGCTCACCACATTTTGAAATTTTGTATGTGTTTTGAAATTAAGTTCACACCTTGCGATAATCTATTCACTGGACCCACTAGGCAGTCAATGTATCGAGAACGAGTGAGAGTTTGGAATGATTCAACTTATTGCTAAGAATACGCATGCCTAGAAATTTGACCGTGTTTTGAAAACAATCAAAGATTCTATGACTCACCGTATTTCGAAATTTTGGCAGTGTTTCGAAATTAACTTCACACCTTGCGAACATCTATTTCATGGAACCACCACCAGGCAGTCAATGTATGGAGACGAGTGAGAGTTTGGAAAGATTCAACTTCTTTCTAAGAATATGCATGCCTAGAAATTTGACCGTGTTTTGGAAAAAAAAGAGACTATGAGTCACCGTGTTTTGAAATTTTGGCTGTGTTTCAAAATTAACTTCACACCTTGCGATAATATTTTCAGTGTGTCCACTACCAGGAAGTTAATGTATCGAGACGAGTGATCGTTTGAAGAGATTCAACTTCTTGCTAAGAATATGCATGCCTAAAAATTTGACCATATTTCGAGAAAAACCAAAGAGATTATGGCTCACCGGATTTTGAAAGTTTGCGTGCATTTTGAAATTAACTTCACACCTTGTGAAAATCTGTTCACTAGACCCACCAGGCAGTCAATGTTTCGAGAACGAGTGAGATTTTGGAAAGACTCAACTTCTTGCTAAGAATATGCATGCCTAGAAATTTCACCATGTTTTGAAAATAATCAAAGATACTATGACTCACCGTGTTTTGAAATTTTGGCGGTGTTTTGAAATTAACTTCACACCTTGCGATAATCTGTTCAATAGACCCACCACTAGGCTGCAGTCAATGTATGGAGACGAGTGAGATTTTGGAAAGATTCAACTTCTTGCGAAGAATATGCATGCCTAGAAATTTAACTGTGTTCTGAAAATAAACAAAGAGACGATGACTCACCGTGTTTTGAAATTTTGTCTGTGTTTCAAAATTAACTTCACACGTCGATAATATTTTCAGTGGACCCACTACCAGGAAGTCAATGTATTGAGATGAGTGACAGTTTGGAATGATTCAACTTATTGCTAAGAATATGCATGCGAAGAAATTTGACCATGTTTTGAAATAATCAAAGATGCTATGACTCACCGTGTTTCGAAACTTTGGCTATGTTTCGAAATTAACTTCACACCTTGCGAAAATTTGTTCAGGGGACCCACCACCAGACAGTCAATGTATGGAGACGAGTGAGAGTATGGAAAAATTAGACTTCTTGCTAAGAATATGTATGCCTAGAAATTTGACCGTCTTTTGAAAACAAACAAAGAGACTATGACTCACCGTGTTTTGAAATTTTGGCTGTGTTTAGAAATTAACTTGACACCTTGCGATAATATTTTCAGTGGACCCACCAGGCAGTCAATGTATCGAGAACGAGTGAGAGTTGTTTGGCAAGATTCAACTTCTTGCTAAGAATATGCATGCCCTGAAAGTTTGACCATGTTTTGAAAACAATCAAAGAGACTATGACTCACCGTGTTTTGAAAGTTTGGCTGTGTTTTGAAATTAACTTCATACCTTATGATAATCTGTTCAGTGGACCTACCAGGAAGTCAATGTATCGAGAACGAGCTAGAGTTTGGAATGATTCAACTTATTGCTAAGAATATGCATGCCTAGAAATTTGACCGTGTTTTGAAAATAAGAAAATTGGCTATGGCTCCCCGTGTTTTGAAATTTTGCATGCGTTTCGAAATTAACTTCCCACCTTACGAAAATCTTTTCACTGGACCCACTAGGAAGTAAATGTATCTAGAACGAGTGAAAGTTTGGAATGATTCAACTTATTTCTAAGAATATGCATGCATAGAAATTTGACCGTGTTTTGAAAACAATCAAAGTGGCTATGGCTCACTGTGTTTTGAAATTTTGCGTGCGTTTAGAAATTAACTACACACCTAGCAAAAATCTGTTCACTAGACCCACCAGGAAGTCAATGTATCGAGAACGAGTGAGAGTTTGGAATAATTCAACTTATTGCTAAGAATATGCATGCCTAGAAATTTGACTGTGTTTTGAAAACAATAAAAGAGGCTATGACTCACCATGTTTCGAAATTTTGGCTATGTTTCGAAATTAACTTTGCACCTTATGAAAATCTGTTCACTGGACCCACCAGGCAGGCAATGTATCAAGAATGAGTGAGAGTTTGGCAAGATTAAACTTCTTGTTAAGAATATGCACGCCTAGAAATTTGACCGTGTTTTGAAAACAAAAAAAGAGACTATGACTCTCCCTGATTTGAAATTTTAGCTGTCTTTCAAAATTAACTTGAGCCCTTCCGATAATCTTTTCAGTGGACCCACCAGGCAGTCAATGTATCGAGAACAAGTAAGAGTTGTTTGGCAAGATTCAACTTCTTGCTAAGAATATGCATGCCTCAAAAGATTGATCGTGTTTTGCAAACAATCAAAGAGACTATGACTCACCGTGGTTTTAAAGTTTGGTTGTGTTTCCAAATTAACTTCACACCTTGCGATAATTTTTTCAGTGGATCTACCAGGCAGTTAGTGTATCGATAACGAGTGAGAGTTTGGAATGATTCAACTTATTGCTAAGAATATGCATGCCTAGAAATTTGACCGTGTTTTAAAAAAATCAAAGTGGCTATGGCTCACCGTGTTTTGAAATTTTATGTGCGTTTCAAAATTAACTTCACACCTTGCAAAAATCTATTCACTGGACCCACCAGGCAGTTAATGTATCAAGAATGAGTGAGAGTTTGGAATGATTCAACTTATTGCTAAGAATATGCATGCCTAGAAATTTGACCGTGTTTTCAAACAATCAAAGAGCCTATGACTTACAGTGTTTCGAAATTTTGGATGTGTTTCGAAATTAACTTCACACCTTGCAAAAATATGTTCAGTGGACCCACCAGGCAGTCAATGTATCAAGAACAAGTGAGAGTTTGGCAAGATTCAACTTATTGCTAAGAATATGAATGCCTAACTTTTGACCGTGTTTTGAAAACAATTCTAGAAAGTTAAACGGATTCATAAACAACCTCACAAATTTCAAATTATAAAAAGCAACACAAAGAGCATCACAATTTTCAAAATATAAAATGGAAGAGAGAGGAGAGAGGGAAAATCAATTTTCTATTTCTTGTGGGTAATCCACAAGCTTGAGGTGCACCTTAATGCTGATGTAGTCGCAGGTGCCTCGCTGGTGAGTATCGATGGGACTGAGGCTAGCTAGAGATATGATTCTGATGTTTACATGTCTGCTGGATTCTTCTGGCGTATATATACCGATGTTTTGTGCTTGCTTGATTTTGCGGACGACACAGCCTTTTTGACGTGCCGTGATGACGGCCAGGGGATAGGGGATAGAACATGGCACATTGGGCATAGTTGTGTTTTCAAATCAATGTGACATTAAATAATTTCAAATCAATGCCTCGAAAATGCCGCATAAGGAGATGCTTTACGTGGACTATAAAGAGGTTATTTTTATCCATGGACTTTGATATACTACTAATCCGTATTTTACTTATAATGGTTGATATTGGGAATTAAAGAATACATGTGGGTTCCTAGGCTTCTTCCTTTCATTATTAATTACCTGAATTCACGTGAGTAATTAACATGGGTTTCTCTATATTGGCACCCTTCTTTCCTCGAACGCATGCAAAAATTAAGGGGAGGAAGTAGTTTCACCTTCCTTGGTATAACAAGAGGTTTCATTGCGTCGCAATGGAAGATGAAATGACAAATGGAGTACTTATGCTAGTACTAGATTGCAAACACCGTTCCAATTTGCACTTGATAATACTAATATTCAATCTCCAAACATTATTACAGAAAGGAAGTAGAGGTGAAATTTAACAAAATTAATCCTAAGACTTCTTCGTCTACTTGGACCTAGATCCTTCCGTTGTCACCTTCATGCTGGCGTCGTCCTTCCGCTTCCCGTGGCATCCCCCAACTCTCGCCGTCTTCTTCTTCTTCAAGCCTCCCGCCTGCTTCTCTTTCCTCTTCTCATTACGGACGAAGGCAGGATCAAGTGCACTCTTCTTGGAGACGAAGTCAAGAAATGGCTATAAATCTTCCGATCCCTGATCCGCCTGCTTGTACTCCCTCTTCTTCTTGCCGATGGAGGATGAATCGAGAGAACTCTTCTTGAAGACGACGTGTCTTTCATAGATGAAAGACAAAGGATCCTCCTCCTCCTCCTCCTCTTTGCTCTCTGCCGGCATCGTTCCCTCCATCAGATGACGGTAAGTGTAGCATCCCAATTGTCTAACAATTGTAATGCTACTTGGTCTAGTAATATAATGGCTACTTCAAATATATAATCGTTGCATCATCATTATATCATGCTCATGTCATCATGCCACCTTGCATTTGAGCATCATATAAAACCCTTTTCCATTTGGTTCTTATCTCATCTGCATTATTAATTGTATTTGCCTCTTGATATTGTATTTGGTTCTTGATATATTATTTAATGCCCAAGTTGAGTTGGGGGCATATCTTTTATTAACTCCACCACCTTTCTTTCACCACCTTATAATTCCACCATCCAACTAAATATGAGCTTCGCACTTTATTGGTTTTACCTCGAGCTCATGTGGGTTGGGATGGATCCAATTCTTTTCCACATGCTCTCATCTTGGCATCATGATGTTTTCACATTAGTGATATATGAGAGCCACATGGCCACCTTTGCATGCCTTGTGGGTGGAACCCTTTTTCCTAGCTTCCATATGGATTATTATGGATTTATGCTCATGTGGGAATATTTTTGGGACTAGTAAGCATCTAGTGGAATATACACACTAGCAAGTCCCAATTTTAATCCAATATGATCATCTCCATCTATTCCACTTGGGACCTTCTTTTAAACCCTTGGCTTCGCTTTATTCCAATTTTGGGAATGCATAATAATAATGCCATGAATAATATTGTTTTCACAAGAATCAACATGGCAATAAATATTTTGCATGGGCCATGCAAGTACCACCTTTTGCTTGTCTTTTGGATTTTATTTGATGTTGGAGTGGATCATCTCTATCTCTATCCCTTCTTTTGGCTTGATCTATGTTGATCTTGCTTAAACCCCATCACCATATCCATCCTTGCCATCCCCACCTTCTCTTTTTCTCTCTCTTTTGGCTATCTTGTTTGAGCTTGTTTGAGCATGCTTGATCTTGTCAAAGAGAACCATCTAATCCATCATCCCCCATCTAACCTACCCCATCTTTCACCATACCCTCTACCCCACTTAATCTAACACCATACCCCCCTCTAAACCTAGTTCTAGCTAAACCCTAAGTCCACCACCTCTCTCTCTCGGCCTCCCCCTCTCTCTCACCTAGCTTGGCCCCACTTGGCCACCTAACCAAACCCTAGCTGGCCACCTAGCTATCCCCCAACCCTAGTACCAACCCTAAACCGAAGCTCCCTCAAATCCTAAACCCGAGCCTACCTCCCTCCTTCTCTTTCTCTCTCTGCCTGAGGACCCCACCACCCGAGCCTGCCCCTGCCTCCTTGGCCTCACCCTGGCCCACCTGCCAGCTCCCCATGCGCCTGCCCTGCCCTGGCCGAGCCCGACCGAGCACGTGAAGGAGAAGAAAAGGTGGCCGACGCCACCTTTCCCCTCCACCACGCCATCTACCCCTCCCTCCGATCCTATCCACCCCCCACCTCTCTGCCTCGCCCTGCTACCTCGCCCAAATCCGCCCCATAGCCTCCCCTCGCTCCCTCTTTCGCCACCCCCACCGTCTACACCTCGCCGCCAAAACCTCGGCCTCCACCCCATCTCGTGAACCAGACGTGCAGACCGACCGTGTAGTGGCCGGGTAGACCGAGGAGATCCCCGACAGCAGCCCCGTACACGGCGACGAGGAGGAGACGGGCCGGAGCTGCTGCACGCCTTCGACACCGACGCCAAACCCTAGATCCGGGTGCGCCAGCTCCGACGACGATCTACCGCCCCTCTGCTCGATCCGACCACGCCAACATCACCTCGGTGAGCTCCTCGACCCCCTGGACATGGTCCCCTTCTCCATAGCGCGCTAGATCCGCCGGACGTTTCGTCGTGCACCCTCGGTGCACCGACGAGCGCGCGCGCCTGCTCGCTCTGTGCCGCGCAAAACCCTATCTAGGCCTCGCCCGCTTCCCTACCAGCAACCCCCGTCCCCTGCAGTGGCTCCGCCCCGCAGCGCGCACCCCCGCAGCCCAGGATCGAATCCCCACCCCGCTCTGCGCCGCGCGCGAGCACCGATCTGTCCGCGAGAAGAAGCACAGTGCGTCGCGACGTGGTTTTACGTTAAACCCCCTGCTTCTTTTTACTCCTAACCCGCGGTCCAGCCTGGCCCCACCTGTCTGCCTCTGGTAGTTTTGCAGAAAAGCACCCGTAGTACCCTAGCCTTAACCCGCGGTCCCATATCCCCCTGCCAGCCACGTCTGGATCGCCCACTGCCGCGTGGACCCGCGTGGTCGATGGCCCACCTGTCATTCGCTTAGGCTGGATCAGCTCGCGGTGAGAAAAACCTTCTCTGTGCGCGTTTGGTCCAGTCAGCTAGAGGCCCCACCAGTCAGTGTCTGAGGCTAGATAAACCTGAGTAACAAAAGTATTTTCTGTAATCCGTTTTTAATTCAAATCTTTTAAATTTAATTCAAATTCAAATTCAAATCTGTTTTAATATATCTTTTAAAACATAAACCCAAATAATACAAATAATATATGTTTTCAAATCAGAAAAATGTGAGGAATTCAAATATGCCCTCCAAAATATATTTTGGACACTTTATTTTTCCCAAGTTAATTAAAATTACAATAAATGCCCTTTTGTCTTAAATAATTAATAACTTTTGTTTTATAACTCCAAATTTAATAAATAATATGTCTAAAATGATTAGCTCGACTATACCTTTCTGTCTATGCTTTCCATGGTTTGATTTGAAGCATGCATCATATAAATATAATGGATACAGCAACTTAAATGAGTATAAAATGTGAATAAGGCCCCATAAAATGGTTTGTTCTTGTATTCCACACCTCACCCATGCCATGCTACTTTATTGCCATGCAAATTGTGCATCATTCATCATGGCATGATTGTTTGCTTGATGCATTTATACATATGCTTGTGCACGTTATTTATGTTGGCCCTTGTTTGTTTGGTTCTTCTTCGAATAGACGCTGAGCAGGGGATATACCAAGATACCCAGGAGCACTACCCAGATCCTTCTCTCGCTTCAACTGAGCTGCCAGGCAAGCACTACCACATGCTTGCATACATATAGTACCTATTACCTCTATCTTATTCTTGCATCATTGAGTCGCGATTGCATTAATCTGAATCCCAAGTATTGCATAGCCTTTACTTTTAAACCCCACCGAAGCTTGTTCCTCCATCCCATGAGCCATTACTACAGGAGTTGATTGAGCCATGCGAGTCGTAGAACAACATGTGTAGGGTATGTGAGTGTCTGATGGATAACGAGGTACCTATACAACTTAACCTGAGTAGTAATGGGATAACTAATGAAAGTGGCATCGGTGAGCCATATCTGTTATTTGGTTTTTCAGGCTCACTTGTGTCCCGTAGGACCCCGAGTACTTGATTCCTATTCCTTGATTATTCGCGCTATCCACATCAGGGAGGCTTATGAACCCCCCTGAGCCAGAGCTTGATTCATTCTTATTTCTTGGGGCCACAACTAGTTTGAGGTTTTATTACTATCCTGCACTTATGCCATGCTTTACTGCTTTATTTACGATTGTGCGAGGAGCACCTGTACTGTTTAGGTTCGTGACACGATTTCGCGGTATCGACAAGCCCAGTCACACTTTCGGGTTCCCAGTCGTTTACAGCCGTCCACACAAACCTTGAGTCCGTCTCGGAGCCGGCCAGCTTCGTCGCGGGTAGCTTAATGGGGTGGCCACCTGAAATATTTCTGAATCCTGTGATCGCTTTGTCGTGACTGCCTCGTTGGGTTTTGATTTGGTTTTTCCGAGGCATATCGAGTGTGTGTTGCTATTTGTGCACCCCTGCAAGGTAAAACTTTCTGAAAGCCGTGTCCGCGGTTATGGACGACTTGGAGCATAGTTTCTCGATCATAGACAAGCATAACTAAAGCACCGCTTCTAATTTGACTAGACTAGGTACCTGACTAGTAAATAGTACAACACTCATGGAATGGATAATAAAACTGCCAACGGATGGGAGGGGTTGTTCGTCCGCTTCCTCGTCGGTAAGCGAGGAGGAGGATGGATCTGTTAAGATTACCGTTATAACTGTTATAACTGTTGTTATTAATTCACGGACATCCGTCTATCTCTGGTTAGGCGGATGGTTAGCGAGTATCTATAGAATTGCTAGGGTTTATCTTTTGCTGCAATTGCGTCACCCCAGGTTGTGTCCCCTCTAGAGGCATAAAGACTTGCTGAGTACCCCTAGGGTCTCACACGATAAATTATTGGTTCAGATGAACAGGTACACTCGCAAGATGGATACTGGGTGGAAGAGACGGACGATATGGGCAACGATCATTCGGTGTAGAGATTCCGGGAACGGGGATCCGTGAGATCTGTGGGCGGGATGTGCTTATTTATGGGGCATCTTATGCCGATTTGCTTCTTATCCGTACTCGGATTTTGTCTTCCGCTTCCGCTTGATACTCTGTTGATTGATGTACGAGGAGATATCCTAAACTATTATATCTATCTAGGATATTTGGATCTTGCCGTATGGCGTTGCTATATTTCCTTTCTCTTTAGATGGAATGGCTCTGATGTACTATTGTATGGTGGCTTGCATACATACTCATTTGTGTATGTAGTTGATCCCTTCGCCTGCCGATTACGCCGCCCGTTCTTGCCCTGATGTTTGGAAATGGTTGGGACGGCCGAAAGGTCTACCTGTGAGTGGCATTTGGGCCCCACCTTACTATTTCAACCATTTCTGCCCATCCAGGCATGTAACTAGGAGCGTAATTCACCGAGGTAGTTACAATTGGTATCAGAGCCATCCCGCCCTTCAGGGTCTCAGCCAAATGGTCGTTGTCTGTCTAGCAAATATTTTTGGTAGTTATGTATACTAAGGAAAAACAAAACGCGAGAGTAGGACTGCTTCCACTTTTCTTCTTACCCACCCACCCACCCTTTTCTGGTAAGGAAGTGTAACGTTTTCAATCCTCTTCTTAAAATTCAAACTAGGATTCACGTGTTCTGGGTTTCCGTAGTACCATATAAAGTGTGTGTGTGTGTGCGTGTGTGTGTGTAATTCCTTGTCTATCTGTTGCATCCTTTTTGTTATCATAATATGCCTTTGGTTATCAACTGTTGGTACATTCCATACTGACAGGCTTTTGAGAACCGGCGCGATCTATCTGATTCCTTGTTAACCGGTGCCATCTTCTTAAGGGTGTCCTTCCTTCTAGCAACTCCACATTCTGTGAAACCATCAGTTGCTAATCTCTACCTGATAAGTGATTTTGCGCATCTATTGGTATTTTAATGCCGAAAAATGCGGAAATTTTTTCTTTGATACATTTGTGCTTCCACACTCTTTTCAGTTGTGTGTGAAACATTATCTATCTTCCTTTTATCAGCATGTCCATGCTAACTCATTCTTTTGTCACCGGCGCTTAATCCTGGAGTTTCGTTTCATCAACAATTCTCTTGGGCTAATTACATAACGTGTGTCGATTCGATGCTGGTGATTGTAATTTGGCTCTCGGCATAGCTATATTCCACTCATGATAAGTGTCGATTGGAATATGGAAAAATGCTATCAACCGTCACCATCTGGAGGATACGGTTATCTCCTGTGATTTTGAGTACACCGTGATCATATCTATGCATATTCAAGCATCTTTAGCAATCCGGAGTTTCTCAAAGCACTACGGCGGTCTATCATCTGATCATCATGCTGCACATCTTTTTGAACTCCATATCTGCACATCTTTTTCGTCTCTGATAGCTCATACCATAAGCAAAGCTATATCATCGTTTCTTTATCCAAGATCTCTTTATCTTTGTAACCGGTGATCCAATCGACAATGTGAACCAGGTGACATCTCTTTTTCTTCCGAAGGACCAGATAATCTATTCTTCCAGTGCATCTTCTTCAACACGAACCCGTGCTCTTAATATTGATCTTTCTAAGAGCGTTGAGCTCAGAAAGTGTTCCGAGCATTTGTTCGTTTCTCCCGCCTCTTGAACTTGATATTCTTCGAATATCTTGGTAATCCATGGTGGTATATGTTGATAATATGCTTGCCTATTCCATATCAATGGAAGGACATGGAAGATCATCTCTGTCTCTTTCTCTCAAGCTTCGTGAGCACTGCCTGTGTGCAAAGTCTCAAAGTGAGAATTCTGACTTTTTGAAGTTACCTATCTCGGCCACGTCCTTCTGCTAAATACATTGCTTCAATTCTGGAATTGGCAATCCATTGTTAATTCCATCCTCCATCTTCAACCAATCCGGAGTTGTTCCTTGTTGGCAAGTTATCATCATCGTTCCGCCAAAGATTTCCTCAAGACTGCTAAATCTCTCTCTATCATTTCAAGAACAACATGGAGTTCCTTTCACCTCTATCTCGTTAAGTAATCTCTTGAACCCTCTCGCTCTATCGTCTATGCTCAATCCACCGGAGGCCATGAAGATTTCCAGATCTTTTGTAATCCTTATGTTCAAGTGGTGCTATCTTTTTCTTTATCTGTGGGATCTTGCAGTTGTCTCCGTGATCTTCCTTCATATCTTTCTGGTGGCTTGGTCTTTCCGAAATGACGACAACATCATCACCTTTATCTATCTATGAATCCGGTGAATCGTTTGCATCTATCCTTGTTTTCTAGCGGAGTTCCATGAGCTCTTCTTATCAATACCTTCAGTCTGTTTCGGTAGTTGGGTTGCATGGTTTTCTTATTCATGTGCGGAGTAATGCTTTGAGTGCGGGATGGAGTAGCTACCATACCACTACTCTTATCATTCGCTCTTGTACATTGAATTGGTGAATTAATGTGATTCCACTCATTCCACGGAAGTTAGAAGTGGTCTTTATCCCTCGATACTTTTACTTTCGTCCTTGTTTTTCCGGAGTGCTCTCTCGAAGAAAGTAATCAATAATCTCTTGTTGGTGATCTCGCCCTTTCTACACGGAGCAAAATCCTCAATTATCTGGTGGAAACAAACGCAAACTCTTTTCTGTCCTCGTCTTTCTACCGGTGTTTGACATCCCCAAACAAGATGGAAGGAAACTATCTCTCTCTTTGTTTCATCAATTCTTTTCGGTGGTAAAGCCAATTATGGTTGGTTCCATCAGCCGTGAATCTATTGCGTTAGCCTCAAGGCTAAAGAAAGCAATAATTATCTCTACAGTAAACTCCAGATCCTCCATATTCTTTGCTTCTCGGGATCCCACCATGATCTAGTTTCACATCCATCTATGGAAGTTATATCCGCACACCTCAATTGCGTGATCCTTGGTTCTTACCGGCGCAACAAGAATCTAATCCGACGATGTCTATCTAAATCTTTCTGTTGATATCAAGGGACTCTATTGTTTGAAGGAAATATTGTTTCCGTACTTCTTTTCTCTAATCTGAGGGAAGGTACGATGCTATTGTCATAGTGGTTCAAACCTCTCCAATCTAGCTCTTTTTCTTCCGGCGAGACAAAGTTTTCATCCTCTCTAGTATCGGTAAATCTTTAATCTTAACGGTGTGTCTTTCTTTATCCATGATACATCATCTTTTCCTTTTCTTTAACAAGTGGTTCTATTCTTTTATCATGTTTCCTGAGAACACCGGAGCTATGTCCATCCTATCCTTCTTGTCTCACGGCAATCCTTCAATTATTCTAACCCGTTGTTTCTCAAGCAAAACGCAAGACTCGCAACAAGTCTAGCAAGTTTTGCGAGGTGTAGTGGTCGCACCATTCCGTTGTTCATCAACTTGGGAACGTGAGGGTAACCTTCGTTCGAACACCCGCCTCTCCTTGTGTTGTTTTCTTTTTCCTAGGAATCTCGGGGCGAGATTCTTGTTTAGTTGGGGAGAGTTGTAGCATCCCAATTGTCTAACAATTGTAATGCTACTTGATTTAGTAATATAATGGCTACTTCAAATATATAATCGTTGCATCATCATTATATCATGCTCATGTCATCATGCCACCTTGCATTTGAGCATCATATAAAACCCTTTTCCATTTGGTTCTTATCTCATCTGAATTATTAATTGTATTTGCCTCTTGATATTGTATTTGGTTCTTGATATATTGTTTAATGCCCAAGTTGAGTTGGGGGCATATCTTTTATTAACTCCACCACCTTTCTTTCACCACCTTATAATTCCACCATCCAACTAAATATGAGCTTCGCACTTTATTGGTTTTACCTTGAGCTCATGTGGGTTGGGATGGATCCAATTCTTTTCCACATGCTCTCATCTTGGCATCATGATGTTTTCACATTAGTGATATATGAGAGCCACATGGCCACCTTTGCATGCCTTGTGGGTGGAACCCTTTTTCCTAGCTTCCATATGGATTATTATGGATTTATGCTCATGTGGGAATATTTTTGGGACTAGTAAGCATCTAGTGGAATATACACACTAGCAAGTCCCAATTTTAATCCAATATGATCATCTCCATCTATTCCACTTGGGACCTTATTTTAAACCCTTGGCTTGGCTTTATTCCAATTTTGGGAATGCATAATAATAATGCCATGAATAATATTGTTTTCACAAGAATCAACATGGCAATAAATATTTTGCATGGGCCATGCAAGTACCACCTTTTGCTTGTCTTTTGGATTTTATTTGATGTTGGAGTGGATCATCTCTATCTCTATCCCTTCTTTTGGCTTGATCTATGTTGATCTTGCTTAAACCCCATCACCATATCCATCCTTGCCATCCCCACCTTCTCTTTTTCTCTCTCTTTTGGCTATCTTGTTTGAGCTTGTTTTGAGCATGCTTGATCTTGTCAAAGAGAACCATCTAATCCATCATCCCCCATCTAACCTACCCCATCTTTCACCATACCCTCTACCCCACTTAATCTAACACCATACCCCCCTCTAAACCTAGTTCTAGCTAAACCCTAAGTCCACCACCTCTCTCTCTCGGCCTCCCCCTCTCTCTCACCTAGCTTGGCCCCACTTGGCCACCTAACCAAACCCTAGCTGGCCACCTAGCTATCCCCCCAACCCTAGTACCAACCCTAAACCGAAGCTCCCTCAAACCCTAAACCCGAGCCTACCTCCCTCCCTCTCTTTCTCTCTCTGCCTGAGGACCCCACCACCCGAGCCTGCCCCTGGCTCCTTGGCCTCACCCTGGCCCACCTGCCAGCTCCCCATGCGCCTGCCCTGCCCTGGCCGAGCCCGACCGAGCACGTGAAGGAGAAGAAAAGGTGGCCGACGCCACCTTTCCCCTCCACCACGCCATCTACCCCTCCCTCCGATCCTATCCACCCCCCACCTCTCTGCCTCGCCCTGCTACCTCGCCCAGATCCGCCCCATAGCCTCCCCTCTCTCCCTCTTTCGCCACCGCCACCGTCTACACCTCGCCGCCAAAACCTCGGCCTCCACCCCATCTCGTGAACCAGACGTGCAGACCGACCGTGTAGTGGCCAGGTAGACCGAGGAGATCCCCGACAGCAGCCCCGTACACGGCGACGAGGAGGAGACGGGCCGGAGCTGCTGCACGCCTTCGACACCGACGCCAAACCCTAGATCCGGGTGCGCCAGCTCCGACGACGATCTACCGCCCCTCTGCTCGATCCGACCACGCCAGCATCACCTCGGTGAGCTCCCCGACCCCCTGGACATGGTCCCCTTCGCTGTACCGCGCTAGATCCGCCGGACGTTTCGTCATGCACCCTCGATGCACCGACGAGCGCGCGCGCCTGCTCGCTCCGTGCCGCGCAAAACCCTATCTAGGCCTCGCCCGCTTCCCTAGCAGCAACCCCCGTCCACTGCAGTGGCTCCGCCCCGCAGCGCGCACCCCCGCAGCCCAGGATCGAATCCCCACCCCGCTCTGCGCCGCGCGCGAGCACCGATCTGTCCGCGAGAAGAAGCACAGTGCGTCGCGACGTGGTTTTACGTTAAACCCCCTGCTTCTTTTTACTCCTAACCCGCGGTCCAGCCTGGCCCCACCTGTCTGCCTCTGGTAGTTTTGCAGAAAAGCACCCGTAGTACCCTAGCCTTAACCCGCGGTCCCATATCCCCCTGCCAGCCACGTCTGGATCGCCCACTGCCGCGTGGACCCGCGTGGTCGATGGCCCACCTATCATTCGCTTAGGCTGGATCAGCTCGCGGTGAGAAAAACCTTCTCTGTGCGCGTTTGGTCCAGTCAGCTAGAGGCCCCACCAGTCAGTGTCTGAGGCTAGATAAACCTGAGTAACAAAAGTATTTTCTGTAATCCGTTTTTAATTCAAATCTTTTAAATTTAATTCAAATTCAAATTCAAATCTGTTTTAATATATCTTTTAAAACATAAACCCAAATAATACAAATAATATATGTTTTCAAATCAGAAAAATGTGAGGAATTCAAATATGCCCTCCAAGATATATTTTGGACACTTTATTTTTCCCAAGTTAATTAAAATTACAATAAATGCCCTTTTGTCTTAAATAATTAATAACTTTTGTTTTATAACTCCAAATTTAATAAATAATATATCTAAAATGATTAGCTCGACGAGACCTTTCTGTCTATGCTTTCCATGGTTTGATTTGAAGCATGCATCATATAAATATAATGGGTACAGCAACTTAAATGAGTATAAAATGTGAATAAGGCCCCATAAAATGGTTTGTTCTTGTATTCCACACCTCACCCATGCCATGCTACTTTATTGCCATGAAAATTGTGCATCATTCATCATGGCATGATTGTTTGCTTGATGCATTTATACATATGCTTGTGCACGTTATTTATGTTGGCCCTTGTTTGTTTGGTTCTTCTTCGAATAGACGCTGAGCAAGGGATATACCAAGATACCCAGGAGCACTACCCAGATCCTTCTCTCGCTTCAACTGAGCTGCCAGACAAGCACTACCACATGCTTGCATACATATAGTACCTATTGCCTCTATCTTATTCTTGCATCATTGAGTCGCGATTGCATTAATCTGAATCCCAAGTATTGCATAGCCTTTACTTTTAAACCCCACCGAAGCTTGTTCCTCCATCCCATGAGCCATTACTACAGGAGTTGATTGAGCCATGCGAGTCGTAGAACAACATGTGCAGGGTATGTGAGTGTCTGATGGATAACGAGGTACCTATACAACTTAACCTGAGTAGTAATGGGATAACTAATGAAAGTGGCATCGGTGAGCCATATCTGTTATTTGGTTTTTCAGGCTCACTTGTGTCCCGTAGGAGCCCGAGTACTTGATTCATGTTCCTTGATTATTCGCGCTATCCATATTCGGGAGGCTTATGAACCCCCCTGAGCCAGAGCTTGATTCATTCTTATTTCTTGGGGCCACAACTAGATTGAGGTTTTATTACTATCCTGTACTTATGCCATGCTTTACTGCTTTATTTACGATTGTGCGAGGAGCACCTGTACTGTTTAGGTTCGTGACACGATTTCGCGGTATCGACAAGCCCAGTCACACTTTCGGGTTCCCAGTCGTTTACAGCCGTCCACACAAACCTTGAGTCCGTCTCGGAGCCGGCCAGCTTCGTCGCGGGTAGCTTAATGGGGTGGCCCCCTGAAATATTTCTGAATCCTGTGATCGCTTTGTCGTGACTGCCTCGTTGGGTTTTGATTTGGTTTTTCCGAGGCATATCGAGTGTGTGTTGCTATTTGTGCACCCCTGCAGGGTAAAACTTTCAGAAAGCCGTGTCCGCGGTTATGGACGACTTGGAGCACAGTTTCTCGATCATAGACAAGCATAACTAAATCACCGCTTCTAATTTGACTAGACTAGGTACCTGACTAGAAAATAGTACAACACTCATGGAATGGATAATAAAACTGCCAACGGATGGGAGGGGTTGTTCGTCCGCTTCCTCGTCGGTAAGCGAGGAGGAGGATGGATCTGTTAAGATTACCGTTATAACTGTTGTTATTAATTCACGGACATCCGTCTATCTCTGGTTAGGCGGATGGTTAGCGAGTATCTATAGAATTGCTAGGGTTTATCTTTTGCTGCAATTGCGTCACCCCAGGTTGTGTCCCCTTTAGAGGCATAAAGACTTGCTTAGTACCCCTAGGGTCTCACACGATAAATTATTGGTTCAAATCAACAGGTACACTCGCAAGATGGATACTGGGTGGAAGAGACGGACGATATGGGCAACGACCATTCGGTGTAGAGATTCCGGGAACGGGGATCCGTGAGATCTGTGGGCGGGATGTGCTTATTTATGGGGCATCTTATGCCGATTTGCTTCTTATCCGTACTCGGATTTTGTCTTCCGCTTCCGCTTGATACTCTGTTGATTGATGTATGAGGAGATATCCTAAACTATTATATCTATCTAGGATATTTGGATCTTGCCGTATGGCGTTGCTATATTTCCTTTCATTTTAGATGGAATGGCTCTGATGTACTATTGTATGGTGGCTTGCATACATACTCATTTGTGTATGTAGTTGATCCCTTCGCCTGCCGATTACGCCGCCCGTTCTTGCCCCGATGTTTGGAAATGGTTGGGACGGCCGAAAGGTCTACCTGTGAGTGGCATTTGGGCCCCACCGTACTATTTCAACCATTTCTGCCCATCCAGGCTTGTAACTAGGAGCGTAATTCACCGAGGTAGTTACAATTGGTATCAGAGCCATCCCGCCCTTCAGGGTCTCAGCCAAATGGTCGTTGTCTGTCTAGCAAATATTTTTGGTAGTTATGTATACTAAGGAAAAACAAAACGCGAGAGTAGGACTGCTTCCACTTTTCTTCTTACCCACCCACCCACCCTTTTCTGGTAAGGAAGTGTAACGTTTTCAATCCTCTTTTTAAAATTCAAACTAGGATTCACGTGTTCTGGGTTTCCGTAGTACCATATAAAGTGTGTGTGTGTGTGTGTGTGTGTGCGTGTGTGTAATTCCTTGTCTATCTGTTGCATCCTTTTTGTTATCATAATCTGCCTTTGGTTATCAACTGTTGGTACATTCCATACTGACAGGCTTTTGAGAACCGGCGCGATCTATCTGATTCCTTGTTAACCGGTGCCATCTTCTTAAGGGTGTCCTTCCTTCTAGCAACTCCACATTCTGTGAAACCATCAGTTGCTAATCTCTACCTGATAAGTGATTTTGCGCATCTATTGGTATTTTAATGCCGAAAAATGCGGAAAATTTTTCTTTGATACATCTGTGCTTCCACACTCTTTTCAGTTGTGTGTGAAACATTATCTATCTTCCTTTTATCAGCATGTCCATGCTAACTCATTTTTTGTCACCGGCGCTTAATCCTGGAGTTTCGTTTCATCAACAATTCTCTTGGGCTAATTACATAACGTGTGTCGATCCGATGCTGGTGATTGTAATTTGGCTCTCGGCATAGCTATATTCCACTCATGATAAGTGTCGATTAGAATATGGAAAAATGCTATCAACCATCACCATCTGGAGGATAAGGTTATCTCCTGTGATTTTGAGTACACCGTGATCATATCTATGCATATTCAAGCATCTTTAGCAATCCGGAGTTTCTCAAAGCACTACGGCGGTCTATCATCTGATCATCATGCTGCACATCTTTTTGAACTCCATATCTGCACATCTTTTTCGTCTCTGATAGCTCATACCATAAGCAAAGCTATATCATCGTTTCTTTATCCAAGATCTCTTTATCTTTGTAACCGGTGATCCAATCGACAATGTGAACCAGGTGACATCTCTTTTTCTTCCGAAGGACCAGATAATCTATTCTTCCAGTGCATCTTCTTCAACACGAACCCGTGCTCTTAATATTGATCTTTCTAAGAGCGTTGAGCTCAGAAAGTGTTCCGAGCATTTGTTCGATTCTCCCGCCTCTTGAACTTGATATTCTTCGAATATCTTGGTAATCCATGGTGGTATATGTTGATAATATGCTTGCCTACTCCATATCAATGGAAGGACATGGAAGATCATCTCTGTCTCTTTCTCTCAAGCTTCGTGAGCACTGCCTGTGTGCAAAGTCTCAAAGTGAGAATTCTGACTTTTTGAAGTTACCTATCTCGGCCACGTCCTTCTGCTAAATACATTGCTTCAATTCTGGAATTGGCAATCCATTGTTAATTCCATCCTCCATCTTCAACCAATCCGGAGTTGTTCCTTGTTGGCAAGTTATCATCATCGTTCTGCCGAAGATTTCCTCAAGACTGCTAAATCTCTCTCTATCATTTCAAGAACAACATGGAGTTCCTTTCACCTCTATCTCGTTAAGTAATCTCTTGAACCCTCTCGCTCTATCGTCTATGCTCAATCCACCGGAGGACATGAAGATTTCCAGATCTTTTGTAATCCTTATGTTCAAGTGGTGCTATCTTTTTCTTTATCTGTGGGATCTTGCAGTTGTCTCCGTGATCTTCCTTCATATCTTTCTGGTGGCTTGGTCTTTCCGAAATGACGACAACATCATCACCTTTATCTATCTATGAATCCGGTGAATCGTTTGCATCTATCCTTGTTTTCTAGCAGAGTTCCATGAGCTCTTCTTATCAATACCTTCAGTCTGTTTCGGTAGTTGGGTTGCATGGTTTTCTTATTCATGTGCGGAGTAATGCTTTGAGTGCGGGATGGAGTAGCTACCATACCACTACTCTTATCATTCGCTCTTGTACATTGAATTGGTGAATTAATGTGATTCCACTCATTCCACGGAAGTTAGAAGTGGTCTTTATCCCTCGATACTTTTACTTCCGTCCTTGTTTTTCCGGAGTGCTCTCTCGAAGAAAGTAATCAATAATCTCTTGTTGGTGATCTCGCCCTTTCTACACGGAGCAAAATCCTCAATTATCTGGTGGAAACAAACGCAAACTCTTTTCTGTCCTCGTCTTTCTACCGATGTTTGACACCCCCAAACAAGATGGAAGGAAACTATCTCTCTCTTTGTTTCATCAATTCTTTTCGGTGGTAAAGCCAATTATGGTTGGTGCCATCAGCCGTGAATCTATTGCATTAGCCTCAAGGCTAAAGAAAGCAATAAGTATCTCTACAGTAAACTCCAGATCCTCCATATTCTTTGCTTCTCGGGATCCCACCATGATCTAGTTTCACATCCATCTCTGGAAGTTATATCTGCACACCTCAATTGCGTGGTCCTTGGTTCTTACCGACGCAACAAGAATCTAATACGACGATGTCTATCTAAATCTTTCTGTTGATATCAAGGGACTCTATTGTTTGAAGGCAATATTGTTTCCGTACTTCTCTTCTCTAATCTGTGGGCAGGCCTAGGCCGCGCCAGGGAGTGGTGTGGCCACCCTGGCCCACTCCAGCCTCTCCCCTCTGGCGTATATCTTCCTCCCGAAACCCTAAGACTCGGGGAGCGACCACAGAAAGATTCCGCCGCCTCTGCGGGGCAGAAAACACCGAGAGAGAAAGATCTCTCCGGCAGACAGATTTCTGCTGGGGGAATTCCTTCCCGGAGAGGGGGGATCGTCGCCATCAACACCACCATCAAGATGGACTTCATCGGGACTCATCACCATCTCCACATTGCTGTAACAATTGCGTTGAATCTTGCATAGTTCTTAGGGGAAACTTTCCCGGTGTTGATTACTCTTTGTAGTTGATGCTATTGAGTGAACCGTTGAATTATTGTTTATGTTCAGATTGTGATACACCATTATTCCATCTCTAATCATGATCCATATGATGTCTTGTGAGTAGTTCGTTTTGTTCTTGAGGACATGGGAGAAGTCTTTTTGTTAGTAGTGGAGTTGCGTTGAGAAAGATTCAATAGATTATTATTTAAGTTGTGGTGTACTTCTTCTAGTGGTGTCATGTGAATGTCGACTACATGACACTTCACCTATATGGGCCTAGGGGAATGCATTGTGTATTTGGCTACTAATCCTAGGGGTTGTCGGAGTGACAGAAACCTGAACCCCAGTTAGGAAACCATTGCACAAGGGACGTAAGGGTCTTAGAGTTTAAAGCTATGGTTAGGTTTCTACCTTAATTACTTTCTTGTACTTACGGATGTTTGCAAGGAGGGTTAATCACAAGTATGTATTAATTCTTGGATGGGACGGTACATTAGCACAGGTTCACCCACACAACACTTAGCAAGCTAGAGAAGATTAATCGACTATATGAAGCGAAAGCACTTGACAGTCTTCCCATGTGTCCTCGAGAACGTTTGGTCATCTATAGAAATACAACCGGCTTGTCCTTTGTTGCATAAAGGATTGGGATACTTGTTGCATTTATTCCTACTGTCTTTTACTTACTCGTACTTTGTTTACTTGCTCTATCGAAAACCCCAAAAATCCGTTTGCTAAGTATTTGCAGAGAATTCCGGATCCATACCACTAGCCAGCACCTTCTGCTCCTCGCTGGGTTCGACACTCTTACTTATCGAAAATACTGTGATACACCCCCTATACTTGTGGGTCATCAAGACTATTTTTTGGTGCCGTTGCCAGGGAGTGAAGCGCTATTGGAGAGTGGAACTAGTAAAGGAAATTTCTACTGTGAGTATTGTTTACTTCTGCTAGTTGCTTTATTTTCGATATGGATAATTCGCTAATGTTATTATTTGGTAATTCTACTACCACTGCTAAGGTAGTAGATAAGACACCACCTGCTGAGAAAGATGTTTTCAAAATACCTACAAGAATTATTGATCGTGTTATGTATAACTACTATGTTGGGGATGGAACTGTCCATCCTGGTGATCATTTACTCTTTATACACGAATTATGCAGGTTGTTCAAGTGTATAGGTATTACTACAGATCAAGTTAAGAAGAAGCTATTCTCATTATCACTAAAAGGAAGAGCTGAGGAATGGTATAAGCTGCTGAAGAATGGTCAAGCTCTAGAATGGGAGGAAATAGTGCCTCTCTTTTATTCAAAGTTTTATCCTCCTAGTGAGATCCATAAAGATCGGAATCAAATATAAAACTTTTGGCCTCTTGATGGAGAGAGTACAGCTCAAGCTTGGGGGAGATTGAAGTCACTAATGCTCAAATGTTCCGTTCATGAGCGCCCCAACAATATTGTTATCAATAACTTTTATGCAAGGCTCCCTCTACATGATAAAGATTTATTGGACGCTTCTTATGCTAGATAATTCACTCGTATGGAAGAAGTTAAATGGGACCTTCTAGATCGTATTTAAGACAATGCTGAAGCTTGGGAGAATGACAAAGGTAGAAAGTCATGTATAAATTATGATTATGAATGCATTGAATCTTTTATGGGAACTGATGACTTTCAAAATATTAAAAATGCTTATGGTCTAGACTCTCAAGCTATTGCTTCTTATTTTAAGGCTTTTGCTTCCTATATTGAAGTGCCTAAAAAGAAGTGGAATAAGTATCATGAACCTTATAAAGATATTACTAAGAGTGTTCCTGTAAGAAATAATGAAGTTTATACTACTAATCATGTTTTACCTGAACCTTATATTGAGAAAATGCCTTTTCCAGTTAAGGTAAAGGAACATTCTATGATAGCTAGTATGGTTAATGAAAGTACAAATAAGGCTGTTGAACCTGATAAACAAATGGTTGATGAACCTATAATAGCAAATGTGAAAGGCTTTTTCACTAAGTATGAAAAAGAGGGACACATTATCCTTTGTAAGGATACCTCTAATATTGTTTCACATAGTAGTGTTATGAGAGCTAGTATTCCTGTGTTTTCTGTTAGAATAAGTGATCATTGCTATGATGGTCCTTGTGATACCTATATTGTTAAGTTTATGCATGATACTAAAAGTTACTATGAGAGAGGGAAAAGTGTTCTTTTGCATCTTAATAATATCAAGTTTCCTCGTTTTATGCTGAAAGTTTTTATGTTGCACTTCTTTTACCTTCTTATGCAAGTTGCCTTTGGTTTCAATAACTTGTTTGTTTACAAAATTACCTTGCATAGAAAGTGGGTTAGACTTAAATGTGTGTGTGTTTTGCTTCTTAATGCTCTCTTTCACTTCAAATCATATCCCTATGAGAGCTTCCTCAAAATTATCATGCCCATCTTAATGGCTATAAAGAAAGAGCTTTATGGGAGACAACCCAATTCGTTTTTTTGATTTCAGTTTGTTTTTGTTTCTTTGAGTCTTGGAAGTTATTACTTCGGTACTAACCGTACCTTATCCGTTTTGTTTGGTTTTTGTGTCAAGATCAACCTCTAATGAGAGAGAAGTAAGATTTGGGGAAGTTGCTGTCCCGAAACAGATTTTTGTGCTTCACCGTAAAAATTCGTGAGAGATCTCTCTATGTCGGATTGAGCTGTAATTTTTTGTGCTTCTGCCCCAGGTTGTTATTTAACTTCCATTAGTTTTGCACCTTTTGATTTGAGCAACAGAAGATTTTCTAAAAAATTGATCTTTACCTGCTGGTCTGTTTTGACAGATTTTGCCAATCTTGCATTTGCTTTTTTATTCGACTTCCTTTTTGAATTCTTTTTGGGTTTTCGGAAGGAGTTGCTACAGTAGCTTTTGTTTTGATGGTTTTCAGTTCAAGTTGGACTCAAAAGGTTCTATCACTTCACTTATACTAATGTTGCTAATAAGAACTGTGTGAAGTTTTGTGTGAAAGAAATTTCCAGGAAGTGGAGACAATGGTGTAATAAGGAAGAGAAGGGTTTTATGACTCAAGTAATAAGTGTATGAAGATGAAGATATCGATGATATTCAAGAGATGACCCCGAAAGAATTTACTAGATACCAAATTCAGAGACCTGCAGAGTCCGTATTCAAATAGGTAACAGTTCTGGTAAGAAAAGTTCCGCGAATGTACAATCCAACTATATTTTTGCAGTTTTCAGTCAATAAGGAAAGTTTCGAAGCGAAAAAGGCACGGAACCGGAGCCGGGGTGGCCCACACCACCCCATGGCGTGGGCCCACCCCTGGCCGTGCCACCAGGTGGTGAGGCCACCCAAGACTCCGACTCCGACCTGTTTTCTCCCAGTAACTTCCTTTTGATATGAAACTTCGTAATATATAACCCCCCGGATCCCCCGAGGTCCGTATATCGTGTTTTCATCGTGTTTTTGTTTCGATCTGTTTCTGCCAGGACATACTCTTTGAAAGCTTAGAAGCATAATGGTGTCCGCCAAGGATAAAGGGAAGGAGCCTATGGAGGAGGATCTTCAAGACCCCAAGCAGAGGCTGGCACCTTTAGTCCCTCGCCCTGCATCAATGGAAGCCCTACGAGTCACTAAGGAGTTCAGCGATAAGTACCGGGACATGAAGAGGAAGGTGGACATGCTTCAATGGGAGAATAATAGGCTTCGCAAGATGCTGAAAGATTTCCTCACGTCAACTAAGAGCATAATACCACCACCACCGAAGGAGTAATTTGTCATCAGGTTTGGCATCCCCTTGGTTTGTTCCAAGCTTGGGGGAGTGTCGCGGTATCATATCACTATCTTCTATCTTTTTACCTTATTAGTAGAGTCATATCATGAATAGATGAGTTATTATGTAGTATGGTTTGCATTATGGAAGTGTCCCCTCTGTCATTAGATTTGTATCCCTTGGTGTGAGTTTCCGTTATGGAATATTAATGAGAAGTTCTATCATTCACTCTTTTGCTTAGCTTATGTTAGTTTTCAATTCGTGGTTATATGATTAATCTCGTTGTTAGTATTGGTATCACTTTGGGATCATTAAGTTAATTTAGGTGGTTTTGGCAAACCTGGCTCAGTCAGTAGCAACACCCTTTTTGAGAGTTGAAAAGAAAAAGATAGAAGTGCTCTAGAGAAAAATAATTTCATCATCTTTCTTTCTTGATTTGCTAATAAGTCTAGTATTCTCTACTTAAGATCTTTTGTGCTTCCAAGGAAGATTGCATGTTTGTCTTTATCACTTGTATGTTTGTTTGTTTCCTTCAACTCTTGTACTTGCTACCCAGCCTTGCTAGCCAAAAACCTGTACTGAGAGGGTACTCTTCTCGTGCATCCATCTCCTTTAAACCAAAACCTTTGCCATTTGTGTCCACCATACCTACCTAGTAGCATTGTTTCTATTTCAAGTAAATTCTTGTTTTGTCTATCTCCCAAATTAAACTTGTTATGTGAAAATTAGTGATTAAAGCTCTCACGAACTTGATGGCACACTTTACTTTCTTGTATTTAATAAACTTGAACCATTGGGTCCTTCTTTATTGCATATATGCTTGCGCTTTATGAGTTGAAGTTAGCTGAACCATGTATCATGGGGACCGCTTTCAACACTTCATTGGTACTTGTACCTAGTTGATATCATGTTCTTTTGCTTATGGATCCCGGTTGGTGTGAAATAAGAGTGGAACTTGTAAGATCATGGAGTTTATATGTGTGTTAGAGAAACGCCTGGGCCGCTAGCCTAAGCCATGCCTAATCATGGTGGAAACTTGCAGCATAACTATAGTGAGCAATCTATGAAGCATCCTCAATAAAAACCTATGCAAATAGCAAATAATAAGATCGCTGAGATGCTCACTATGTGCTTGCCTTGTTATTTTGATTATGGGATAGCTCCTGTGTCATGTGCAAGGGGTACCCCATTGGCGGTTCTCAATGATACGCATGTATTTACAATGACAAGAGCTTGCTTGTGACTGAAGTTGAGTAGCATGAGGATCGGTACTCATAAGTAAGGGGCATGAGATTTCAACTTATAACTTGTCAAGCATATCCTCTTAGTTGTGTCACTTTAACCTTAATCACCTAAAGATGCCTATGATAGGGGCAATGAGAGTTGAAAGCTAGTAAGTATCATAATTTTTGGGAGCTCTTTATGAGACTTGTAATCCCTGCTTCCCTCTGTGAATGGCCTTTCTTTTACCTTGAAGTTGAGTCAGTAAACCTATTCCCTTCTATATCAGCAAGTATTTTGAGTTGATGTGTTTCATTCATTCATATGATGACTTATTCAATCATGTTTCTTATATTCCTTGTTTTGCACATTGCTCTTATCTTGAAGTTTACTACTTTGAAAGCTTTCTTTGCAAAACCAGCTATTTGTGAACTCTAGCAAATTATCAACTATTCTTCAACTAAGAGCTAAGTTTGCCATTACCAATTATGATTCACTTTATGTATCTTTATTGTGTTTCCTTTACTCATTACAAGTTGAGTTATATAATAGTGAGTTGTCTTCTATTATGATCTATGTATTTGATGAATGTGATGCTTCTTGTCCGTATTCTTTTATCGACTCTTCACTCCATAAACCTGAGGTCATGTTTATTGAGCTCAGTTTCGCTTGGGGACAAGCGAAGTCTAAGCTTGGGGGGAGTTGATACGTCCATTTTGCATCACTATTCTATGTCTTCATTCACTATTATTCATTGATATATTTCGTATTGAGAGGTGATACTTATGTAATTTCATCTGTTTTTTGCATGGTTGATGACTTTTGGAGCATGGACCGTTGCAGTCAGGATTCTGATGGAAAAGGTGCTGTTTGGAGGCAAAATTTGCGAAGATCAGAAAATCCGGGAAAATATACGGAAAATTCTATTTTTCCAGAAGACTCAAGATGCCAAAAGATGGAGAGGAGGTGGGCCACAGGGGGGCCACACCACCCCATGGCGTGGGCAGGCCTAGGCCGCGCCAGGGAGTGGTGTGGCCACCCTGGCCCACTCCAGCCTCTCCCCTCTGGCGTATATCTTCCTCCTGAAACCCTAAGACTCGGGGAGCGACCATAGAAAGATTCCGCCGCCTCTGCGGGGCGGAAAACACCGAGAGAGAAAGATCTCTCCGGCAGACAGATTTCTGCCGGGGGAATTCCTTCCTGGAGAGGGGGGATCGTCGCCATCAACACCACCATCAAGCTGGACTTCATCGGGATCATCATCATCATCACGACCATCATCACCATCAGCACCCTCATCACCATCCCCACATTGCTGTAACAATTGCGTCGAATCTTGCATAGTTCATAGGGGAAACTTTCCGGGTGTTGATTACTCTTTGTAGTTGATGCTATTGAGTGAACCGTTGAATTATTGTTTATGTTTAGATTGTTATACACCATTATTCCATCTCTAATCATGATCCATATGATGTCTTATGAGTAGTTCGTTTTGTTCTTGAGGACATGGGAGAAGTCTTGTTGTTAGTAGTGGAGTTGCGTTGAGAAAGATTCAATAGATTGTTATTTAAGTTGTGGTGTACTTCTTCTAGTGGTGTCATGTGAACATCGACTACATGACACTTCACCTATATGGGCCTAGTGGAATGCATTGTGTATTTGGCTACTAATTGTAGGGGTTGCCAGAGTGACAGAAACCTGAACCCCCGTTAGGAAACCATTGCACAAGGGACGTAAGGGTCTTAGAGTTTAAAGCTGTGGTTAGGTTTCTACCTTAATTACTTTCTTGTACTTATGGATGTTTTCAAGGGGGTTTAATCACAAGTATGTATTAAGTCTTGTATGGGACGATACATTAGCACAGGTTCACCCACACAACACTTAGCAAGCTAGAGAAGATTAATCGACTATATGAAGCGAAAGCACTTGACGGTCTTCCCATGTGTCCTCGAGAACGTTTGGTCATCTATAGAAATACAACCGGCTTGTCGTTTGCTGCATAAAGGATAGGGCCACTTGCTGCATTTATTCCTACTGTCTTTTACTTACTCATACTTTGTTTACTTGTTCTATCAAAAACCCCTAAAAATCCGTTTGCTAAGTATTTGAAGAGAATTCCTGATCCATACCACTAGCCAGCACCTTCTGCTCCTCGTTGGGTTCGACACTCTTACTTATCGAAAATACTGCGATACACCCCCTATACTAGTGGGTCATCATCTACCCATGCAATAACACTGGCGTATCCATGTGTGGTTTGTGAAAAGAACAGACATGCAATCAAACTAGGTGGATCCATATGTGGTTTATGGAAGTAACACACATGCAATGACTCTAGCTATGATTCATGAAAAGAACTGGCATGCAATGACATTGGGTGTGGTTCATGAAAAGAACAGACATGCAATGACATCGGTGGATCCATGTGTGGTTTATGGAACTAACAGACATGCAATGACTCTAGCCGTGGTTAATGAAAAGAACATGCATGCAATGACACTGGGTGTGGTTCATGAAAAGAACAGACACACAATGACACTGGTGGATCCTTATGTGGTTTGTTTAGAGGAACAGACATGAAATGACATCGGTGGATCCACGTGTGGTTCATGAAAAGAACAGATAGGCAATGACACTGGTGGATCCTTATGTGGTTTGTTTAGAAGAACACACATGCAATGACACTGGGTGTGGTTCATGAAAAGAACAGCCATGCAATGACACTAGTTGATCCTTATGTGGTTTGGTTAGAGGAACAGACATGCAATCACACTAGTTGGATCCATATGTGGTTTATGGAAGTAACAGACATGCAATGACTCTAGCTGTGATTCATGACAAGAACCGGCATGCAATGACACTGGTGGATCCTTATGTGGTTCATGAAAAGAACAGACAGGCAATGACATTGGTGGATCCTTATGTGGTTTGTTTAGAAGAACACACCTGCAATGACACTAGGTGTGGTTCATGAGAAGAACACAAATCCAATGACACTGGTGGATCCTTATGTGGTTTGTTTAGAGGAATAGAAATGCAATCACACTAGGTGGATCCATATGTGGTTTATGGAAGTAACAGACATGCAATGACTCTAGCTGTGATCCATGAAAAGAACAGACATGCAATGACACTGGTGGATCCATGTGTGGTTCTTGGGAAGAACAGACATCCAATGACACTGGTGGACTCTAGATATGGTTCATGAAAAGAACAGACATGCAATGACACCGGGTGTGGTTCATGAAAAGAACAGACATGCAATGACTTATGTGGTTCGTTTCAAAGAACACACATGCAATGACACTGCGTGTGGTACATGAAAATAATAGATAGGCAATGACACTGGTGGATCCTTATGTGGTTTTTTTAGAAGAACACACATGCAATGACACTGGGTGTCGTTCATGAGAAGAACACACATCCGGTGACACTGGTGGATCCTTATATGGTTTTTTAGAGGAACAGACATGCAATCACACTATGTGGATCCATATTTGGTTTATGGAAGTAACAGACAAGCAATGACTCTAGCTGCGATCCATGAAAATAACAGACACGCAATGACACTGGTGGATCCATGTGTGGTTCATGGGACGAACAGACATCCAATGACACTGGTGGACTCTAGATGTGGTTCATGAAAAGAACAGACATGCAATGACACTGGTGGATCCATATGTGTTTTGTCACGAGAACACACATGCAATAACACTGGGTGTGGTTCATGAAAAGAACAGACATGCAATGACATCGGTGGATCCATGTGTGGTTTATGGAAGTAACAGACATGCAATTACTCTAGCTATGGTTAATGAAAAGAACATGCATGCAATGACACTGGGTGTGGTTCATGAAAAGAACAGACAGGTAATGACACTGGTGGATACTTATGTGGTTTGTTTAGAAGAACACACATGCAATGACACTGGGTGTGGTTCATGAGAAGAACACACATCCAGTGACACTGGTGGATCCTTATGTGGTTTGTTTAGAGGAACAGACATGCAATCACACTAGGTGGATCCATATGTGGTTTCTAGAAGTAACAGACATGCAATGACTCTAGCTACGATCCATGAAAAGAACAGACAGGCAATGACACTGGTGGATCCATGTGTGGTTCATGGGAAGAACAGACATCCAATGACACTGGTGGACTCTAGATGTGGTTCATGAAAAGAACAGACATGCAATGACACTGGTGGATCCATATGTGTTTTGTCACGAGAACACACATGCAATGACACTAGGGGTGGTTCATGAAAAGAACAGACATGCAATGACATCGGTGGATCCTTATGTGTGGTTCATGAAAAGAACATACATGCAATGACTCTAGCTATGGTTAATGAAAAGACACACATGTAATGACACTGGGTGTGGTTCATGAAAAGAACACACATCCAATGCCACTGGTGGATCCTTATGTGGTTTCTTTAGAGGAACAGACATGCAATCACACTAGGTGGATCCATATGTGGTTTATGGAAGTAACAGACATGCAATGACTCTACCTGTGATCCATGAAAAGAACAGACAGGGAATGACACTGGTGGATCCATGTGTGGTTCATGGGAAGAACAGACATCCAATGACACTGGTGGACTCTAGATATGGTTCATGAAAAGAACATACATGCAATGACACCGCGTGTGGTTCATGAAAAGAACAAATATGCAATGACTTATGTGGTTTGTTTAGAAGAACACACATGCAATGACACTGGTGTGGTTCATGAAAAGAACAGATAGGCAATGACACTGGTGGAGCCTTATGTGGTTTGTTTAGAAGAACACACATGCAATGCCATTGGGTGTTGTTCATGAAGAGAACAGACACGCAATGACACTGGTGGATCCTTATGTGGTTTGTTTAGAGGAACAGACATGCAATCACACTAGGTGGATCCATATGTGGTTTATGGAAGTAATAGACATGCAATGACTAGGTGTGATTCATGAAAAGAACAGACATGCAATGACACTGGTGGATCCTTATGTGGTTCATGAAAAGAACAGACAGGCAATGACACTAGTGGATCCTTATGTGGTTTGTTAGAAGAACACACATGCAATGACACAGGGTGTGGTTCATGAGAAGAACACACATCCAATGAGACTAGTGGATTCTTATGTGGCTTGTTTAGAGGAACAGACATGCAATCACACAAGGTGGATCCATATGTGGTTTCTAGAAGTAACAGACAAGCAATGACTCTAGCTGCGATCCATGAAAATAACAGACACGCAATGACACTGGTGGATCCATGTGTGGTTCATGGGAAGAACAGACATCCAATGACACTGGTGGACTCTAGCTGTGGTTCATGAAAAGAACTGACATGCAATGACACTGGTGGATCCATATGTGTTTTGTCACGAGAACACACATGCAATGACACTAGGGGTGGTTCATGAAAATAACAGACATGCAATGACATCGGTGGATCCTTATGTGTGGTTCATGAAAAGAACATACATGCAATGACTCTAGCTATGGTTAATGAAAAGACACGAATGCAATGACACTGGGTGTGGTTCATGAAAAGAACAAACATGCAATGACACTGGTGGATCCTTATGTGGTTTGTTTAGAGGAACAAACATGCACTGACTCTAGATATGGTTCATGAAAAGAACAGACATGTAATGACACCTGGTGTGGTTCATGAAAATAACATACATGCAGTGACTTATGTGGTTTGTTTAGAAGAACACCCATGCAATGACACTGGGTGTGGTTCATGAAAAGAACAGATAGGCAATGACACTGGTGGATCCTTATGTGGTTTGTTTAGAAGAACACACATGCAATCACACTGGGTGTGGTTCATGAGAAGAATAGACACGCAATGACACTGGTGGATCCTTATGTGGTTTGTTTAGAGGAACAGACATGCAATCACACTAGGTGGATCCATATGTGGTTTATGGAAGTAACAGACATGCAATGACTCTAGCTGTGATTCATGAAAAGAATAGACATGCACTGACACTGGTGGATCCTTATGTGGTTCACGAAAAGAACAGACAGGCAATGACACTAGTGGATCCTTATGTTTTTTATTTATAAGAACACACATGCAATGACACTGGGTGTGGTCCATGAGAAGAACACACATCCAATGACACTGGTGGATCCTTATTTGGTTTGTTTAGAGGAACAAACATGCAATCACATTAGGTGGATCCATGTGGTTTATGGAAGTAACACACATGCAATCACTCTAGCTGTGATTCGTGAAAAGAACTAACATGCAATGACATTGGGTGTGGTTCATGAAAAGAACAGACATGCAATGACATCGGTGGATCCATGTGTGGTTTATGGAAGTAACAGACATGCAATGACACTACTGGACTCTAGTTGTGGTTCATAAAGAAAACAGACATGCAATGACACTAGGTGTGGTTCATGAAATGAATAGACATGCAATGACATCGGTGGATCCATGTGTGGTTTATGGAAGTAACAGACATGCAATGACTCTAGCTATGGTTAATGAAAAGAACATGCATGCAATGACACTGGGTGTGGTTCATGAAAAGAACAGACAGGTAATGACACTGGTGGATACTTATGTGGTTTGTTTAGAAGAACACACATGCAATGACACTGGGTGTGGTTCATGAAAAGAACAGACATGCAATGACAATGGTGGATCCTTATGTGGTTTGTTTAGAGGAACAGACTTGCAATGACACCGGTGGAACCACGTGTGGTTCATGAGAAGAATACACATCTAATGACACTAGTAGATCCTTATGTGGTTCATGAAAAGAACAGACATGAAGTGAAACTAGGTGTGGTTCATGAATAGAACATACATGCACTGACACTGGGTGTGGTTCATGAAAAGAACAGACATGCAATGACACTGGTGGGCCCATCCTTATGTGGTTCATGAAAAGAAAAGACATGCAATGACACTGGTGGATCCTTATGTGGTTTGTTTAGAAGAACACACATGCAATGACACTACTGGACTCTAGTTGTGGTTCATAAAGAAAACAGACATGCAATGACACTAGGTGTGGTTCATGAAATGAATAGACATGCAATGACATCGGTGGATCCATGTGTGGTTTATGGAAGTAACAGACATGCAATGACTCTAGCTATGGTTAATGAAAAGAACATGCATGCAATGACACTGGGTGTGGTTCATGAAAAGAACAGACAGGTAATGACACTGGTGGATACTTATGTGGTTTGTTTAGAAGAACACACATGCAATGACACTGGGTGTGGTTCATGAAAAGAACAGACATGCAATGACACTGGTGGATCCTTATGTGGTTTGTTTAGAGGAACAGACTTGCAATGACACCGGTGGAACCACGTGTGGTTCATGAGAAGAATACACATCTAATGACACTAGTAGATCCTTATGTGGTTCATGAAAAGAACAGACATGAAGTGAAACTAGGTGTGGTTCATGAATAGAACAGACATGCACTGACACTGGGTGTGGTTCATGAAAAGAACAGACATGCAATGACACTGGTGGGCCCATCCTTATGTGGTTCATGAAAAGAAAAGACATGCAATGACACTGGTGGATCCTTATGTGGTTTGTTTAGAAGAACACACATGCAATGACACTGGGTGTGGTTCATGAAAAGAACACACATGCAATGACACTGGTGGATCCTTATGTGGTTTGTTTAGAGGAACAGACATACAATGACACCGGTGGATCCACGTGTGGTTCATGAGAAGAACACACATCCAATGACTCTGGTAGATCCTTATTTGGTTCATGAAAAGAACTGACATGTAGTGACACTGGGTGTGGTTCATGAAAAGAACAGACATGCACTGACCCTAGGTGTGGTTCGTGAAAAGAATAGACAGGCAATGACACTGGTGGATCCTTATGTGGTTTATGGACGGAACAAACATGCAATCACACTAGGCGGATCCATATGTGGTTTATGGAAGGAACACACATGCAATGACACTGGGTGTGCTTCATGAAAAGAACAGACATGCAATGACACTGGTAGATCCATATGTGGTTCATGAAAAGAACAGACATGCAATGACATTGGGCGTGGTTCATGAAAAGAACAGACATGCAATGACACTGGTGGATCCTTATGTGTGGTTCATGGAAAGAACAGACATGCAATGACACTGGTGGATCCTTATGTGGTTTGTTTAGAAGAACACACTTGCAATGACACTAGTGGATCCATGTGTGGTTCATGGGAGGAACACACATCCAATGACACTGGTGGACTCTAGTTGTGGTTCATGAAAAGAATAGACATGCAATGACACTGGGTGTGGTTCATGAAAAGAACAGACACGCAATGACATCGGTGAATCCATGTGTGGTTTATGGAAGTAACAGACATGTAATGACTCTAGCTATGGTTAATGAAAAGAACACGCATGCAATGACACTGGGTGTGGTTCATGAAAAGAACAAACATGCAATGACACTGGTGGATCCTTATGTGGTTTGTTTAGAGGAACAGACAGGCAATGACACCGGTGGACGACATGTGGGTCATGAGAAGAACACACATCCAATGACACTGGGTGGATCCTTATGTGGTTTGTTTAGAAGAACACACATGCAATGACACTGGGTGTGGTTCATGAAAAGAATAGACATGCAATGACATTGGTGGATCCTTATGTGTGGTTCATGAAAAGAACAGACATGCAATGACTCTAGCTATGGTTAATGAAAATAACACGCATTCAATGACACTGGGGGTGGTTCATGAAAAGAACAGACATTCAATGACACTAGTGGATCCTTATGTGGTTTATTTAGAGGAACAGACATGCAGTGACTGTACATATGGTTCATGAAAAGAACATACATGCAATGACACCGGGTGTGGTTCATGAAAAGAACAGAAATGCAATGACTTATGTGGTTTGTTTAGAAGAACACACATGCAATGACACTGAATGTGGTTCATGAAAAGAACAGATAGGCAATGACACTGGTGAATCCTTATGTGGTTTGTTTAGAAGAACACACATGCAATGACACTAGGTGTGCTTCATGAAAAGAACAAACACGCAATGACACTGGTGGATCCTTATGTGGTTTGTTTAGAGGAACAGACATGCAATGACACCGATGGATCCACGTGTGGTTCATGAGAAGAACACACATCCAATGACACTAGTAGATCCTTATGTGGTTCATGAAAAGAACAGACATGAAGTGAAACTGGGTGTGGTTCATGAATAGAACAGACATGCACTGACACTGGGTGTGGTTCATGAAAAGAACAGACATGCAATGACACTGGTGGGCCCATCCTTATGTGGTTCATGAAAAGAACAGACATGCAATGACACTGGTGGATCCTTATGTGGTTAGTTTAGAAGAACACACATGCAATGACACTGGGTGTGGTTCATGAAAAGAACACACACGCAATGACACTGGTGGATCCTTATGTGGTTTGTTTAGAGGAACAGACATACAATGACACCGGTGGATCCACTTGTGGTTCATGAGAAGAAAACACATCCAATGACTCTGGTAGATCCTTATGTGGTTCATGAAAAGAACTGACATGTAGTGACACTGGGTGTGGTTCATGAAAAGAACAGACATGCACTGACCCTACGTGTGGTTCATGAGAAGAACACACATCCAATGACACTGGGTGGATCCTTATGTGGTTCATGAAAAGAACTGACATGCGGTGACACTGGGTGTGGTTCATGAAAAGAACAGACATGCAATGACATCGGTGGATCCATGTGTGGTTTATGGAAGTAACAGACATGCAATGACTCTAGCTATGGTTCATGAAAAGAACACACATGCAATGACACTGGTGTGGTTCATGAAAAGAACAGACACGCAATGACTTATGTGGTTTGTTTAGAAGAACACACATGCAATGACATTGGGTGTGGTTCATGAAAAGAACAGATAAGCAATGACACTGGTGGATCCTTATGTGGTTTGTTTAGAAGAACACACATGCAATGACACTGGGTGTGGTTCATGAAAAGAACAGACATGCAATTACATTGGTGGATCCTTATGTGGTTTGTTTAGAGGAACAGACATGCAATCACACTAGGTGGATCCATATGTGCTTTATGGAAGTAACAGACATGCAGTGACTCTAGCTGTGATCCATGAAAAGAACAAACAGGCAATGACACTGGTGGATCCATGTGTGGTTCATGGGAAGAACAGACATCCAATGACACTGGTGGACTCTAGCTGTGGTTCATGAAAAGAAGAGACATGCAATGACACTGGTGGATCCATATGTGGTTTGTCAAGAGAACACACATGCAATGACACTGGGTGTGGTTCATGAAAAGAATAGACATGCAATGACATTGGTGGATCCTTATGTGTGGTTCATGAAAAGAACATACATGCAATGACTCTAGCTATGGTTAATGAAAAGAACACGCATTCAATGACACTGGGGGTGGTTCATGAAAAGAACAGACATTCAATGACACTAGTGGATCCTTATGTGGTTTATTTAGAGGAACAGACATGCAGTGACTGTACATATGGTTCATGAAAAGAACATACATGCAATGACACCGGGTGTGGTTCATGAAAAGAACAGAAATGCAATGACTTATGTGGTTTGTTTAGCAGAACACACATGCAATGACAATGAATGTGGTTCATGAAAAGAACAGATAGGCAATGACACTGGTGGATCCTTATGTGGTTTGTTTAGAAGAACACACATGCAATGACACTAGGTGTGGTTCATGAAAAGAACAAACACGCAATGACACTGGTGGATCCTTATGTGGTTTGTTTAGAGGAACAGACATGCAATGACACCGATGGATCCACGTGTGGTTCATGAGAAGAACACACATCCAATGACACTAGTAGATCCTTATGTGGTTCATGAAAAGAACAGACATGAAGTGAAACTGGGTGTTGTTCATGAATAGAACAGACATGCACTGACACTGGGTGTGGTTCATGAAAAGAACAGACATGCAATGACACTGGTGGGCCCATCCTTATGTGGTTCATGAAAAGAGCAGACATGCAATGACACTGGTGGATCCTTATGTGGTTTGTTTAGAAGAACACACATGCAATGACACTGGGTGTGGTTCATGAAAAGAACACACACGCAATGACACTGGTGGATCCTTATGTGGTTTGTTTAGAGGAACAGACATACAATGACACCGGTGGATCCACGTGTGGTTCATGAGAAGAACACACATCCAATGACTCTGGTAGATCCTTATGTAGTTCATGAAAAGAACTGACATGAAGTGACACTTGGTGTGGTTCATGAAAAGAACAGACATGCACTGACCCTATGTGTGGTTCATGAGAAGAACACACATCCAATGACAATGGGTGGATCCTTATGTGGTTCATGAAAAGAACTGACATGCGGTGACACTGAGTGTGGTTCATGAAAAGAACAGACATGCAATGACATCAGTGGATCCATGTGTGGTTTATGGAAGTAACATACATGCAATGACTCTAGCTATGGTTCATGAAAAGAACACGCATGCAATGACACTGGTGGGGTTCATGAAAATAACAGACACGCAATGACTTATGTGGTTTGTTTTGAAGAACACACATGCAATGACATTGGGTGTGGTTCATGAAAAGAACAGATAGGCAATGACACTAGTGGATCCTTATGTGGTTTGTTTAGAAGAACACACATGCAATGACACTGGGTGTGGTTCATGAAAAGAACAGACATGCAATTACACTGGTGGATCCTTATGTGGTTTGTTTAGAGGAACATACATGCAATCACACTAGGTGGATCCATATGTGGTTTATGGAAGTAAAAGACATGCAAAGACTCTAGCTATGATTCATGAAAATAACAGACATGCAATAACACTAGTGGATCCTTATGTGGTTCATGAAAAGAATAGACAGGCAATCACACTGGTGGATCCTTATGTGGTTTGTTTAGAAGAACACACATGCAATGACACTGGGTGTGGTTCATGAGAAGAACACACATCCAATGACACTGGTGGATCCTTATGTGGTCTGTTTAGAGGAACAGGCATGCAATCACACTAGGTGGATCCATATGTGGTTTATGGAAGTAAAAGACATGCAATGACTCTAGCTGTGATTCATGAAAATAACAGACATGCAATGACACTTGTGGATCCTTATGTGGTTCTTGAAAAGAACAAACATGCAAAAAAACTGGTGGATCCTTATGTGGTTTGTTTAGAAGAACACACATGCAATGACACTGGGTGTGGTTTATGAGAAGAACACACATCCAATGACACTGGTGGATCCTTATGTGGTTTTTGTTTAGAGGAACAGACATGCAATCACACTAGGTGGATCCCTATGTGCTTTATGGAAGTAACAGACATGCAATGACTCTACCTGTGATCCATGAAAAGAACAAACAGGCAATGACACTGGTGGATCCATGTGTGGTTCATGGGAAGAACAGACATCCAATGACACTGGTGGACTCTAGCTGTGGTTCATGAAAACAAGAGACATGCAATGACACTGGTGGATCCATATGTGGTTTGTCAAGAGAACGCACATGCAATGACACTGGGTGTGGTTCATGAAAAGAATAGACATGCAATGACATTGGTGGATCCTTATGTGTGGTTCATGAAAAGAACATACATGCAATGACTCTAGCTATGGTTAATGAAAAGAACACGCATTCAATGACACTGGGTGTGGTTCATGAAAAGAACAGACATTCAATGACACTGGTGGATCCTTATGTGGTTTATTTAGAGGAACAAACATGCAGTGACTGTACATATGGTTCATGAAAAGAACATACATGCAATGACACCGGGTGTGGTTCATGAAAAGAATAGAAATGAAATGACATATGTGGTTTGTTTATAAGAACACACATGTAATGACACTGAATGTGGTTCATGAAAAGAACAGATAGGCAATGACACTGGTGGATCCTTATGTGGTTTGTTTAGAACACACATGCAATGACACTAGGTGTGGTTCATGAAAAGAACAGACACGCAATGACACTGGTGGATCCTTATGTGGTTTGTTTAGAGGAACAGACATGCAATGACACCGATGGATCCACGAGTGGTTCATGAGAAGAACACACATCCAATGACACTAGTAGATCCTTATGTGGTTCATGAAAAGAACAGACATGAAGTGAAACTGGGTGTGGTTCATGAATAGAACAGACATGCACTGACACTGCGTGTGGTTCATGAAAATAACAGACATGCAATGACACTGGTGGGCCCATCCTTATGTGGTTCATGAAAAGAACAGACATGCAATGACACTGGTGGATCCTTATGTGGTTTGTTTAGAAGAACACACATGCAATGACACTGGGTGTGGTTCATGAAAATAACACACACGCAATGACACTGGTGGATCCTTATGTGGTTTGTTTAGAGGAACAGACATACAATGACACTGGTGGATCCACGTGTGGTTCATGAGAAGAACACACATCCAATGACTCTGGTAGATCCTTATGTGGTTCATGGAAAGAACTGACATGCAGTGACACTGGGTGTGGTTCATGAAAAGAACAGACATGCACTAACCCTACGTGTGGTTCATGAGAAGAACACACATCCAATGACACTGGGTGGATCCTTATGTGGTTCATGAAAAGAACTGACATGCGGTGACACTGGGGGTGGTTCATGAAAAGAACATACATGCAATGACATCGGTGGATCCATGTGTGGTTTATGGAAGTAACAGACATGCAACGACTCTAGCTATGGTTCATGAAAAGAACACGCATGCAATGACACTGGTGTGGTTCATGAAAAGAACAGACACACAATGACTTATGTGGTTTGTTTATAAGAACACACATGCAATGACATTGGGTGTGGTTCATGAAAAGAACAGATAGGCAATGACACTGGTGGATCCTTATGTGGTTTGTTTAGAAGAACACACATGCAATGACACTGGGTGTGGTTCATGAAAAGAACAGACATGCAATTACACTGGTGGATCCTTTTATGGTTTGTTTAGAGGAACATACATGCAATCACACTAGGTGGATCCATATGTAGTTTATGGAAGTAAAAGACATGCAAGGACTCTAGCTATGATTCATGAAAATAACAGACATGCAATAACACTGGTGGATCCTTATGTGGTTCATGAAAAGAACAGACAGACAATCACACTGGTGGATCCTTATGTGGTTTGTTTAGAAGAACACACATGCAATGACACTGGGTGTGGTTCATGAGAAGAACACACATCCAATGACACTGGTGGATCCTTATGTGGTTTGTTTAGAGGAACAGGCATGCAATCACACTAGGTGGATCCATATGTGGTTTATGGAAGTAAAAGATATGCAATGACTCTAGCTGTGATTCATGAAAAGAATTGACATGCAATGACATTGGGTGTGGTTCATGAAAAGAACAGACATGCAATGACATCGGTGGATCCATGTGTGGTTTATGGAAGTAACAGACATGCAATGACACTGGTGGACTCTAGTTGTGGTTCATGAAAAGAACAGACATGCAATGACACTGGGTGTGGTTCATGAAAAGAACAGACATGCAATGACATCGGTGGATCCATGTGTGGTTTATGGAAGTAACAGACATGCAATGACTCTAGCTATGGTTAATGAAAAGAACACGCATGCAATGACACTGAGTATGGTTCATGAAAAGAACAGACAGGCAATGACACCGGTGGATCCTTATGTGTGGTTTGTTTAGAGGAACACGCATGCAATCACACTAGGTGGATCCATGTGTGGTTTATGGAAGTAACAGACATGCAATGACTCTAGCTGTGATTCATGAAAAGAACAGACATGCAATGACACTGGTGGACTCTAGCTGTGGTTCAAGAAAAGAACAGACAGGCAATGACACTGGTGGATCCTTATGTGGTTTGTTTACAAGAACACACATGCAATGACACTAGTTGTGGTTCATGAGAAGAACACACATCCAATGACACTGGTGGATCCTTATGTGGTTTATTTAGAGGAACAAACATGCAATCACATTAGGTGGATCCATATGTGGTTTACGGAAGTAACACACATGCAATGACTCTAGCTGTGATTCATGAAAAGAATTGACATGGAATGACATTGGGTGTGGTTCATGAAAAGAACAGACATGCAATGACATCGGTGGATCCATGTGTGGTTTATGGAAGTAACAAACATGCAATGACACTGGTGGACTCTAGTTGTGGTTCATGAAAAGAACAGACATGCAATGACACTAGGTGTGGTTCATGAAAAGAACAGACATGCAATGACATCGGTGGATCCATGTGTGGTTTATGGAAGTAACAGACATGCAATGACTCTAGCTATGGTTAATGAAAAGAACACGCATGCAATGACATTGGGTGTGGTTCATGAAAAGAACAGATAGGCAATGACACTGGTGGATCCTTATGTGGTTTGTTTAGAGGAACACACATGCAATGACACTGGCTGTGCTTCATGAAAAGAACAGACATGCAATTACACTGGTGTATCCTTATGTGGTTTGTTTAGAGGAACATACATGCAATCGCACTACGTGGATCCATATGTGGTTTATGGAAGTAAAAGACATGCAAGGACTCTAGCGATGATTCATGAAAATAACAGACATGCAATAACACTGGTGGATCCTTATGTGGTTCATGAAAAGAACAGACAGGCAATCACACTGGTGGATCCTTATGTGGTTTGTTTAGAAGAACACACATGCAATGACACTGGGTGTGGTTCATGAGAAGAACACACATCCAATGACACTGGTGGATCCTTATGAGGTTTGTTTAGAGGAACAGGCATGCAATCACACTAGGTGGATCCATATGTGGTTTATGGAAGTAAAAGACATGCAATGACTCTAGCTGTGATTCATGAAAATAACAGACATGCAATGACACTTGTGGATCCTTATGTGGTTCTTGAAAAGAACAGACATGCAAATACACTGGTGGATCCTTATGTGGTTTGTTTAGAAGAACACACATGCAATGACACTGGGTGTGGTTCATGAGAAGAACACACATCCAATGACACTGGTGGATCCTTATGTGGTTTTTGTTTAGAGGAACAGACATGCAATCACACTAGGTGGATCCATATGTGCTTGATGGAAGTAACAGACATGCAATGACTCTACCTGTGATCCATGAAAAGAACAAACAGGCAATGACACTGGTGGATCCATGTGTGGTTCATGGGAAGAACAGACATCCAATGACACTGGTGGACTCTAGCTGTGGTTCATGAAAACAAGAGACATGCAATGACACTGGTGGATCCATATGTGGTTTGTCAAGAGAACGCACATGCAATGACACTGGGTGTGGTTCATGAAAAGAATAGACATGCAATGACATTGGTGGATCCTTATGTGTGGTTCATGAAAAGAACATACATGCAATGACTCTAGCTATGGTTAATGAAAAGAACACGCATTCAATGACACTGGGTGTGGTTCATGAAAAGAACAGACATTCAATGACACTGGTGGATCCTTATGTGGTTTATTTAGAGGAACAAACATGCAGTGACTGTACATATGGTTCATGAAAAGAACATACATGCAATGACACTGGGTGTGGTTCATGAAAAGAATAGAAATGCAGTGACTTATGTGGTTTGTTTATAAGAACACACATGCAATGACACTGAATGTGGTTCATGAAAAGAACAGATAGGGAATGACACTGGTGGATCCTTATGTGGTTTGTTTAGAAGAACACACATGCAATGACACTAGGTGTGGTTCATGAAAAGAACAGACACGCAATGACACTGGTGGATCCTTATGTGGTTTGTTTAGAGGAACAGACATGCAATGACACCGATGGATCCACGGGTGGTTCATGAGAAGAACACACATCCAATGACACTAGTAGATCCTTATGTGGTTCATGAAAAGAACAGACATGAAGTGAAACTGGGTGTGGTTCATGAATAGAACAGACATGCACTGACACTGCGTGTGGTTCATGAAAAGAACAGACATTCAATGACACTGGTGGGCCCATCCTTATGTGGTTCATGAAAAGAACAGACATGCAATGACACTGGTGGATCCTTATGTGGTTAGTTTAGAAGAACACACATGCAATGACACTGGGTGTGGTTCATGAAAAGAACACACACGCAATGACACTGGTGGATCCTTATGTGGTTTGTTTAGAGGAACAGACATACAATGACACCGGTGGATCCGCGTGTGGTTCATGAGAAGAACACACATCCAATGACTCTGGTAGATCCTTATGTGGTTCATGGAAAGAACTGACATGCAGTGACACTGGGTGTGGTTCATGAAAAGAACATACATGTACTAACCCTACGTGTGGTTCATGAGAAGAACACACATCCAATGACACTGGGTGGATCCTTATGTGGTTCATGAAAAGAACTGACATGCGGTGACACTGGGTGTGGTTCATGAAAAGAACAGACATGCAATGACATCGATGGATCAGTGTGCGGTTTATGGAAGTAACAGACATGCAATGACTCTAGCTATGGTTCATGAAAAGAACACGCATGCAATGACACTGGTGTGGTTCATGAAAAGAACAGACACGCAATGACTTATGTGGTTTGTTTAGAAGAACACACATGCAATGACATTGGGTGTGGTTCATGAAAAAAACAGATAGGCAATGACACTGGTGGATCCTTATGTGGTTTGTTTAGAAGAACACACATGCAATGACACTGGGTGTGGTTCATGAAAAGAACAGACATGCAATTACACTGGTGGATCCTTTTGTGGTTTGTTTAGAGGAACATACATGCAATCACACTAGGTGGATCCATATGTGGTTTATGGAAGTAAAAGACATGCAAGGACTCTAGCGATGATTCATGAAAATAACAGACATGCAATAACACTGGTGGATCCTTATGTGGTTCATGAAAAGAACAGACAGGCAATCACACTGGTGGATCCTTATGTGGTTTGTTTAGAAGAACACACATGCAATGACACTGGGTGTGGTTCATGAGAAGAACACACATCCAATGACACTGGTGGATCCTTATGTGGTTTGTTTAGAGGAACAGGCATGCAATCACACTAGGTGGATCCATATGTGGTTTATGGAAGTAAAAGACATGCAATGACTCTAGCTGTGATCCATGAAAAGAACAAACAGGCAATGACACTGGTGGATCCATGTGTGGTTCATGGGAAGAACAGACATCCAATGACACTGGTGGACTCTAGCTGTGGTTCATGAAAACAAGAGACATGCAATGACACTGGTGGATCCATATGTGGTTTGTCAAGAGAACGCACATGCAATGACACTGGGTGTGGTTCATGAAAAGAATAGACATGCAATGACATTGGTGGATCCTTATGGGTGGTTCATGAAAAGAACATACATGCAATGACTCTAGCTATGGTTAATGAAAAGAACACGCATTCAATGACACTGGGTGTGGTTCATGAAAAGAACAGACATTCAATGACACTGGTGGATCCTTATGTGGTTTATTTAGAGGAACAAACATGCAGTGACTGTACATATGGTTCATGAAAAGAACATACATGCAATGACACCGGGTGTGGTTCATTAAAAGAATAGAAATGCAATGACTTATGTGGTTTGTTTATAAGAACACACATGCAATGACACTGAATGTGGTTCATGAAAATAACAGATAGGCAATGACACTGGTGGATCCTTATGTGGTTTGTTTAGAAGAACACACATGCAATGGCACTAGGTGTGGTTCATGAAAAGAACAGACACGCAATGACACTGGTGGATCCTTATGTGGTTTGTTTAGAGGAACAGACATGCAATGACACCGATGGATCCACGGGTGGTTCATGAGAAGAACACACATCCAATGACACTAGTAGATCCTTATGTGGTTCATGAAAAGAACAGACATGAAGTGAAACTGGGTGTGGTTCATGAATAGAACAGACATGCACTGACATTGCGTGTGGTTCATGAAAATAACAGACATTCAATGACACTGGTGGGCCCATCCTTATGTGGTTCATGAAAAGACCAGACATGCAATGACACTGGTGGATCCTTATGTGGTTAGTTTAGAAGAACACACATGCAATGACACTGGGTGTGGTTCATGAAAAGAACACACACGCAATGACACTGGTGGATCCTTATGTGGTTTGTTTAGAGGAACAGACATACAATGACACCGGTGGATCCGCGTGTGGTTCATGAGAAGAACACACATCCAATGACTCTGGTAGATCCTTATGTGGTTCATGGAAAGAACTGACATGCAGTGACACTGGGTGTGGTTCATGAAAAGAACAGACATGTACTAACCCTACGTGTGGTTCATGAGAAGAACACACATCCAATGACACTGGGTGGATCCTTATGTGGATCATGAAAAGAACTGACATGCGGTGACACTGGGTGTGGTTCATGAAAAGAACAGACATGCAATGACATCGATGGATCCATGTGTGGTTTATGGAAGTAACAGACATGCAATGACTCTAGCTATGGTTCATGAAAAGAACACGCATGCAATGACACTGGTGTGGTTCATGAAAAGAACAGACACGCAATGACTTATGTGGTTTGTTTAGAAGAACACACATGCAATGACATTGGGTGTGGTTCATGAAAAGAACAGATAGGCAATGACACTGGTGGATCCTTATATGGTTTGTTTAGAAGAACACACATGCAATGACACTGGGTGTGGTTCATGAAAAGAACAGACATGCAATTACACTGGTGGATCCTTTTGTGGTTTGTTTAGAGGAACATACATGCAATCACACTAGGTGGATCCATATGTGGTTTATGGAAGTAAAAGACATGCAAGGACTCTAGCGATGATTCATGAAAATAACAGACATGCAATAACACTGGTGGATCCTTATGTGGTTCATGAAAAGAACAGACAGGCAATCACACTGGTGGATCCTTATGTGGTTTGTTTAGAAGAACACACATGCAATGACACTGGGTGTGGTTCATGAGAAGAACACACATCCAATGACACTGGTGGATCCTTATGTGGTTTGTTTAGAGGAACAGGCATGCAATCACACTAGGTGGATCCATATGTGGTTTATGGAAGTAAAAGACATGCAATGACTCTAGCTATGATTCATGAAAATAACAGACATGCAATGACACTTGTGGATCCTTATGTGGTTCTTGAAAAGAACAGACATGCAAATACACTGGTGGATCCTTATGTGGTTTGTTTAGAAGAACACACATGCAATGACACTGGGTGTGGTTCATGAGAAGAACACACATCCAATGACACTGGTGGATCCTTATGTGGTTTTTGTTTAGAGGAACAGACATGCAATCACACTAGGTGGATCCATATGTGCTTTATGGAAGTAACAGACATGCAATGACTCTACCTGTGATCCATGAAAAGAACAAACAGGCAATGACACTGGTGGATCCATGTGTGGTTCATGGGAAGAACAGACATCCAATGACACTGGTGGACTCTAGCTGTGGTTCATGAAAACAAGAGACATGCAATGACACTGGTGGATCCATATGTGGTTTGTCAAGAGAACGCACATGCAATGACACTGGGTGTGGTTCATGAAAAGAATAGACATGCAATGACATTGGTGGATCCTTATGTGTGGTTCATGAAAAGAACATACATGCAATGACTCTAGCTATGGTTAATGAAAAGAACACGCATTCAATGACACTGGGTGTGGTTCATGAAAAGAACAGACATTCAATGACACTGGTGGATCCTTATGTGGTTTATTTAGAGGAACAAACATGAAGTGACTGTACATATGGTTCATGAAAAGAACATACATGCAATGACACTGGGTGTGGTTCATGAAAAGAATAGAAATGCAATGACTTATGTGGTTTGTTTATAAGAACACACATGCAATGACACTGAATGTGGTTCATGAAAAGAACAGATAGGCAATGACACTGGTGGATCCTTATGTGGTTTGTTTAGAAGAACACACATGCAATGACACTAGGTGTGGTTCATGAAAAGAACAGACACGCAATGACACTGGTGGATCCTTATGTGGTTTGTTTAGAGGAACAGACATGCAATGACACCGATGGATCCACGGGTGGTTCATGAGAAGAACACACATCCAATGACACTAGTAGATCCTTATGTGGTTCATGAAAAGAACAGACATGAAGTGAAACTGGGTGTGGTTCATGAATAGAACAGACATGCACTGACACTGCGTGTGGTTCATGAAAAGAACAGACATTCAATGACACTGGTGGGCCCATCCTTATGTGGTTCATGAAAAGAACAGACATGCAATGACACTGGTGGATCCTTATGTGGTTTGTTTAGAAGAACACACATGCAATGACACTGGGTGTGGTTCATGAAAAGAACACACACGCAATGACACTGGTGGATCCTTATGTGGTTTGTTTAGAGGAACAGACATACAATGACACCGGTGGATCCACGTGTGGTTCATGAGAAGAACACACATCCAATGACTCTGGTAGATCCTTATGTGGTTCATGGAAAGAACTGACATGCAGTGACACTGGGTGTGGTTCATGAAAAGAACAGACATGCACTAACCCTACGTGTGGTTCATGAGAAGAACACACATCCAATGACACTGGGTGGATCCTTATGTGGTTCATGAAAATAACTGACATGCGGTGACACTGGGTGTGGTTCATGAAAAGAACAGACATGCAATGACATCGGTGGATCCATGTGTGGTTTATGGAAGTAACAGACATGCAATGACTCTAGCTATGGTTCATGAAAATAACACGCATGCAATGACACTGGTGTGGTTCATGAAAAGAACAGATAGGCAATGACACTGGTGGATCCTTATGTGGTTTGTTTAGAAGAACACACATGCAATGACACTGGGTGTGGTTCATGAAAAGAACAGACATGCAATTACACTGGTGGATCCTTTTATGGTTTGTTTAGAGGAACATACATGCAATCACACTAGGTGGATCCATATGTGGTTTATGGAAGTAAAAGACATGCAAGGACTCTAGATATGATTCATGAAAATAACAGACATGCAATAACACTGGTGGATCCTTATGTGGTTCATGAAAAGAACAGACAGGCAATCACACTGGTGGATCCTTATGTGGTTTGTTTAGAAGAACACACATGCAATGAAACTGGGTGTGGTTCATGAGAAGAACACACATCCAATGACACTGGTGGATCCTTATGTGGTTTGTTTAGAGGAACAGACATGCAATCACACTAGGTGGATCCATATGTGGTTTATCAAAGTAATAGACATGCAATGACTCTAGCTGTGATCCATGAAAAGAACAGACATGCAATGACACTGTTGGATCCATGTGTGGTTCGTGGGAAGAACAGACATCCAATGACACTGGTGGACTCTAGCTATGGTTCATGAAAAGAATAGACATGCAATGACACTGGTGGATCCATATGTGGTTTGTCAGGAGAACACACATGCAATGACACTGGGTGTGGTTCATGAAAAGAAAAGACATGCAATGACATCGGTGGATCCTTATGTGTCATTCATGAAAAGAACGTACATGCAACGACTCTAGCTATGGTTAATGAAAATAACACACATGCAATGTCACTGGGTGTGGTTCATGAAAAGAACAGACATGCAATGACACTGGTGGATCCTTATGTGGTTTATTTAGAAGAACACACATGCAATGACACTAGGTGTGGTTCATGAAAAGAACAGACACGCAATGACACTGGTGGATCCTTATGTGGTTTGTTTAGAGGAACAGACATGCAATGACACCGATGGATCCACGGGTGGTTCATGAGAAGAACACACATACAATGACACTAGTAGATCCTTATGTGGTTCATGAAAAGAACAGACATGAAGTGAAACTGGGTGTGGTTCATGAATAGAACAGACATGCACTGACACTGCGTGTGGTTCATGAAAAGAACAGACATTCAACGACACTGGTGGGCCCATCCTTATGTGGTTCATGAAAAGAACAGACATGCAATGACACTGGTGGATCCTTATGTGGTTAGTTTAGAAGAACACACATGCAATGACACTGGGTGTGGTTCATGAAAAGAACACACACGCAATGACACTGGTGGATCCTTATGTGGTTTGTTTAGAGGAACAGACATACAATGACACCGGTGGATCCGCGTGTGGTTCATGAGAAGAACACACATCCAATGACTCTGGTAGATCCTTATGTGGTTCATGGAAAGAACTGACATGCAGTGACACTGGGTGTGGTTCATGAAAAGAACAGACATGTACTAACCCTACGTGTGGTTCATGAGAAGAACACACATCCAATGACACTGGGTGGATCCTTATGTGGTTCATGAAAAGAACTGACATGCGGTGACACTAGGTGTGGTTCATGAAAAGAACAGACATGCAATGACATCGATGGATCCATGTGTGGTTTATGGAAGTAACAGACATGCAATGACTCTAGCTATGGTTCATGAAAAGAACACGCATGCAATGACACTGGTGTGGTTCATGAAAAGAACAGACACACAATGACTTATGTGGTTTGTTTAGAAGAACACACATGCAATGACATTGGGTGTGGTTCATGAAAAGAACAGATAGGCAATGACACTGGTGGATCCTTATGTGGTTTGTTTAGAAGAACACACATGCAATGACACTGGGTGTGGTTCATGAAAAGAACAGACATGCAATTACACTGGTGGATCCTTTTGTGGTTTGTTTAGAGGAACATACATGCAATCACACTAGGTGGATCCATATGTGGTTTATGGAAGTAAAAGACATGCAAGGACTCTAGCGATGATTCATGAAAATAACAGACATGCAATAACACTGGTGGATCCTTATGTGGTTCATGAAAAGAACAGACAGGCAATCACACTGGTGGATCCTTATGTGGTTTGTTTAGAAGAACACACATGCAATGACACTGGGTGTGGTTCATGAGAAGAACACACATCCAATGACACTGGTGGATCCTTATGTGGTTTGTTTAGAGGAACAGGCATGCAATCACACTAGGTGGATCCATATGTGGTTTATGGAAGTAAAAGACATGCAATGACTCTAGCTGTGATTCATGAAAATAACAGACATGCAATGACACTTGTGGATCCTTATGTGGTTCTTGAAAAGAACAGACATGCAAATACACTGGTGGATCCTTATGTGGTTTGTTTAGAACACACATGCAATGACACTGGGTGTGGTTCAATAGAAGAACACACATCCAATGACACTGGTGGATCCTTATGTGGTTTTTGTTTAGAGGAACATACATGCAATCACACTAGGTGGATCCATATGTGCTTTATGGAAGTAACAGACATGCAATGACTCTACCTGTGATCCATGAAAAGAACAAACAGGCAATGCCACTGGTGGATCCATGTGTGGTTCATGGGAAGAACAGACATCCAATGACACTGGTGGACTCTAGCTGTGGTTCATGAAAACAAGAGACATGCAATGACACTGGTGGATCCATATGTGGTTTGTCAAGAGAACGCACATGCAATGACACTGGGTGTGGTTCATGAAAAGAATAGACATGCAATGACATTGGTGGATCCTTATGTGTGGTTCATGAAAAGAACATACATGCAATGACTCTAGCTATGGTTAATGAAAAGAACACGCATTCAATGACACTGGGTGTGGTTCATGAAAAGAACAGACATTCAATGACACTGGTGGATCCTTATGTGGTTTATTTAGAGGAACAAACATGCAGCGACTGTACATATGGTTCATGAAAAGAACATACATGCAATGACACCGGGTGTGGTTCATGAAAAGAAGAGAAATGCAATGACTTATGTGGTTTGTTTATAAGAACACACATGCAATGACACTGAATGTGGTTCATGAAAAGAACAGATAGGCAATGACACTGGTGGATCCTTATGTGGTTTGTTTAGAAGAACACACATGCAATGACACTAGGTGTGGTTCATGAAAAGAACAGACACGCAATGACACTGGTGGATCCTTATGTGGTTTGTTTAGAGGAACAGACATGCAATGACACCGATGGATCCACGGGTGGTTCATGAGAAGAACACACATCCAATGACACTAGTAGATCCTTATGTGGTTCATGAAAAGAACAGACATGAAGTGAAACTGGGTGTGGTTCATGAATAGAACAGACATGCACGGACACTGCGTGTGGTTCATGAAAATAACAGACATTCAATGACACTGGTGGGCCCATCCTTATGTGGTTCATGAAAAGAACAGACATGCAATGACACTGGTGGATCCTTATGTGGTTAGTTTAGAAGAACACACATGCAATGACACTGGGTGTGGTTCATGAAAAGAACACACACGCAATGACACTGGTGGATCCTTATGTGGTTTGTTTAGAGGAACAGACATACAATGACACCGGTGGATCCACGTGTGGTTCATGATAAGAACACACATCCAATGACTCTGGTAGATCCTTAGGTGGTTCATGGAAAGAACTGACATGCAATGACACTGGGTGTGGTTCATGAAAAGAACAGACATGCACTAACCCTACGTGTGGTTCATGAGAAGAACACACATCCAATGACACTGGGTGGATCCTTATGTGGTTCATGAAAATAACTGACATGCGGTGACACTGGGTGTGGTTCATGAAAAGAACAGACATGCAATGACATCGGTGGATCCATGTGTGGTTTATGGAAGTAACAGACATGCAATGACTCTAGCTATGGTTCATGAAAAGAACACGCATGCAATGACACTGGTGTGGTTCATGAAAAGAACAGATAGGCAATGACACTGGTGGATCCTTATGTGGTTTGTTTAGAAGAACACACATGCAATAATAGTGGGTGTGGTTCATGAAAAGAACAGACATGCAATTACACTGGTGGATCCTTTTATGGTTTGTTTAGAGGAACATACATGCAATCACACTAGGTGGATCCATATGTGGTTTATGGAAGTAAAAGACATGCAAGGACTCTAGCTATGATTCATGAAAATAACAGACATGCAATAACACTGGTGGATCCTTATGTGGTTCATGAAAAGAACAGACAGGCAATCACACTGGTGGATCCTTATGTGGTTTGTTTAGAAGAACACACATGCAATGAAACTGGGTGTGGTTCATGAGAAGAACACACATCCAATGACACTGGTGGATCCTTATGTGGTTTGTTTAGAGGAACAGACATGCAATCACACTAGGTGGATCCATATGTGGTTTATCGAAGTAATAGACATGCAATGACTCTAGCTGTGATCCATGAAAAGAACAGACATGCAATGACATTGTTGGATCCATGTGTGGTTCGTGGGAAGAACAGACATCCAATGACACTGGTGGACTCTAGCTGTGGTTCATGAAAAGAATAGACATGCAATGACACTGGTGGATCCATATGTGGTTTGTCAGGAGAACACACATGCAATGACACTGGGTGTGGTTCATGAAAAGAAAAGACATGCAATGACATCGGTGGATCCTTATGTGTCATTCATGAAAAGAACATACATGCAACGACTCTATCTATGGTTAATGAAAATAACACACATGCAATGACACTGGGTGTGGTTCATGAAAAGAACAGACATGCAATGACACTGGTGGATCCTTATGTGGGTAGTTTAGAGGAACATACATGCAATGACTCTAGATATGGTTCATGAAAAGAACATACATGCAATGACTTATGCGGTTAGTTTAGAAGAACACACATGCAATGACACTGGGTGTGGTTCATGAAAAGAATAGATAGGCAATGACACTGGTGGATCCTTATGTGGTTTGTTTAGAAGAATAACATGCAATGACACAGGGTGTGGTTCATGAAAAGAACAGACATGCAATGACACTGGTGGATCCTTATGTGGTTTGTTTAGAGGAACACGCATGCAATCACACTAGGTGGATCCATATGTGGTTTATGGAAGTAAAAGACATGCAATGACTCTAGCTGTGATTCATGAAAATAAGAGACATGCAATGACACTGGTGGATCCTTATGTGGTTCATGAAAAGAAAAGACAGGCAATGACACTGGTGGATCCTTATGTGGTTTGTTTAGAAGAACACACATGCAATGACACTGGGTGTGGTTCATGAGAAGAACACACATCCAATGACACTGGTGGATCCTTATGTGGTTTGTTTAGAGGAACAGACATGCAATCACACTAGGTGGATCCATATGTGCTTTATGGAAGTAACAGACATGCAATGACTCTAGCTGTGATCCATGAAAAGAACAGACAGGCAATGAAACTGGTGGATCCATGTGTGGTTCATGGGAAGAACAGACATCCAATGACACTAGTGGACTCTAACTGTGGTTCATGAAAAGAAGAGACATGCAATGACACTGGTTGATCCATATGTGGTTTGTCAAGAGAACACACATGCAATGACACTGGGTGGGGTTCATGAAATGAATAGACATGCAATGACATCGGTGGATCCTTATATGTGGTTCATGAAAAGAACATACATGCAATGAATCTAGCTATGGTTAATGAAAAGAACACGCATTCAACGACACTGGGTGTGGTTCATGAAAAGAACAGACATTCAATGACATCAGTGGATCCTTATGTGGTTTATTTAGAGGAATAGACATGCAATGACTCTACATATGGTTCATGAAAAGAACAGGCACGCAATGACACCGCGTGTGGTTCATGAAAAGAACATACATGAAATGACTTATGTGGTTTGTTTAGAAGAACACACATGCAATGACACTGGGTGTGGTTCATGAAAAGAAAAGATAGGCAATGACACTAGTGGATCCTTATGTGGTTTGTTTAGAAGAACATACATGCAATGACACTAGATGTGGTTCATGAAAAGAACAGACACGCAATGACACTGGTGGATCCTTATGTGGTTTGTTTAGAGGAACAAACATGCAATCACACTAGGTGGATCCATATGTGGTTTATGGAAGTAACATACATGCAATGACTCTAGCTGTGACTCATGAAAAGAACATACATGCAATGACACTGGTGGACTCTAGCTGTGGTTGAAGAAAAGAACAGACAGGCAATGACACTGGTGGATCCTTATGTGGTTTGTTTAGAAGAACACACATGCAATGACACTGGGTGTGGTTCATGAGAAGAACACACATCCAATGACACTGGTGGATCCTTATGTGGTTTATTTATAGGAACGGACAAGCAATCACACTAGGTGGATCCATATGTGGTTTATGGAAGTAACACACATGGAATGACTCTAGCTGTGATTCATGAAAAGAATTGACATGCAATGACATTGGGTGTGGTTCATGAAAAGAACAGACATGCAATGACATCGATGGATCCATGTGTGGTTTATGGAAGTAACAGACATGCAATGACACTGGTGGACTCTAGTTGTGGTTCATGAAAAGAATAGACATGCAATGACACTGGGTGTGGTTCATGAAAAGAACAGACATGCAATGACATCGGTGGATCCATGTGTGGTTTATGGAAGTAACAGACATGCAATGACTCTAGCTATGGTTAATGAAAAGAACACGCATGCAATGACACTGAGTATGGTTCATGAAAAGAATAGACAGGCAATGACATCGGTGGATCCTTATGTGTGGTTTGTTTAGAGGAACACGCATGCAATCACACTAGGTGGATCCATGTGTGGTTTATGGAAGTAACAGACATGCAATGACTCTAGCTGTGATTCATGAAAAGAACAGACATGCAATGACACTGGTGGACTCTAGCTGTGGTTCAAGAAAAGAACAGACAGGCAATGACACTGGTGGATCCTTATGTGGTTTGTTTACAAGAACACACATGCAATGACACTAGGTGTGGTTCATGAGAAGAACACACATCCAATGACACTGGTGGATCCTTATGTGGTTTATTTAGAGGAACAAACATGCAATCACACTAGGTGGATCCATATGTGGTTTACGGAAGTAACACACATGCAATGACTCTAGCTGTGATTCATGAAAAGAATTGACATGCAATGACATTGGGTGTGGTTCATGAAAAGAACAGACATGCAATGACATCGGTGGATCCATGTGTGGTTTATGGAAGTAACAAACATGCAATGACACTGGTGGACTCTAGTTGTGGTTCATGAAAAGAACAGACATGCAATGACACTAGGTGTGGTTCATGAAAAGAACAGACATGCAATGACATCGGTGGATCCATGTGTGGTTTATGGAAGTAACAGACATGCAATGACTCTAGCTATGGTTAATGAAAAGAACACGCATGCAATGACACTGGGTATGGTCCATGAAAAGAACAGAGAGGCAATGACACCGGTGGATCCTTATGTGGTTTGTTTAGAAGAACACACATGCAATGACACTGGGTGTGGTTCATGAAAAGAACATACACACAATGACACTGGTGGATCCTTATGTGGTTTGTTTAGAGGAACAGACATGCAATGACACTGGTGGATCCACGTGTGGTTCATGAGAAGAACACACATCCAATGGCACTATTAGATCCTTATGTGGTTCAAGAAAAGAACAGACATGCAGTGAAACTGGGTGTGGTTCATGAATAGAACAGACATGCACTGACACTGGGTGTGGTTCATGAAAAGAACAAACATGCAATGACACTGGTGGGCCCATCCTTATGTGGTTCAGGAAAAGAACAGACATGCAATGACACTGGTGGATCCTTATGTGGTTTGTTTAGAAGAACACACATGCAATGACACAAGGTGTTGTTCATGAAAAGAACACACACGCAATGACACTGGTGGATCCTTATGTGGTTTCTTTAGAGGAACACACATGCAATGACACTAGTGGATCCACGTGTGGTTCATGAGAAGAACACACATCCAATGACTCTGGTAGATCCTTATGTGGTTCATGAAAAGAACTGACATGCAGTAACACTGGGTGTGGTTCATGAAAAGAACAGACATGCACTGACACTAGGTGTGATTCATGAAAAGAATAGACAGACAATGATACTGGTGGATCCTTATGTGGTTTATGGAAGGAACAAACATGCAATCACACTAGGTGGATCCATATGTGGTTTATGGAAGTAACACACGTGCAATGACACTAGGTGTGGTTCATGAAAAGAACAAACATGCAATGACACTGGTAGATCCTTATGTGGTTCATGAAAAGAACAGACATGCAATGACATTGGGTGTGGTTCATAAAAAGAACAGACATGCAATGACACTGGTGGATCCTTATGTGTGGTTCATGAAAAGAATAGACATGCAATGACACTGGTGGATTCTTATGTGGTTTGTTTAGAACAACACACATGCAATGACATTGGTGGATCCATGTGTGGTTCATGGGAAGAACACACATCCAATGACACTGGTGGATTCTAGCTGTGGTTCATGAAAAGAACAGACATGCAATGACACTAGGTGTGGTTCATGAAAAGAATAGACATGCAATGACATCGGTGGATCCATGTGTGGTTTATGGAAGTAACAGACATGCGATGACTCTAGCTATGGTTAATGAAAAGAACACGCATGCAATGACACTGGGTATGGTTCATGAAAAGAACATCCATGCAATGACACTGGTGGATCCTTATGTGGTTTGTTAGAGGAACAAACATGCAATGACACCGGTGGATCCACGTGTGGTTCATGAGAAGAACACACATGCAATGACACTGGGTGGATCCTTATGAGGTTCGTGAAAAGAACTGACATGCAGTGACACTAGGTGTGGTTCATGAAAAGAACATACATGCAATGACATCGGTGGATCCATGTGTGGTTTATGGAAGTAACAGACATGCAATGACTCTAGCTATGGTTCATGAAAAGAACACGCATGCATTGAGACCGTGTGTGGTTCATGAAAAGAACATACATGCAATGAGAAGAACACACATGCAATGACACTTGGTGTGGTTCATGAAAAGAACAGATAGGCAATGACACTGGTGGATCCTTATGTGGTTTGTTTAGAAGAACACACATGCAATGACACTAGGTGTGGTTCATGAAAAGAATAGACACGTAATGACACTGGTGGATCCTTATGTGGTTTGTTTAGAGGAACAAACATGCAATAACACTAGGTGGATCCATATGTGGTTTATGGAAGTAAAAGACATGCAATGACTCTAGCTGTGATTCATGAAAATAACAGACATGCAATAACACTGGTGGATCCTTATGTGGTTCATGAAAAGAACATACATGCAATGACACTGGTGGATCCTTATGTGGTTTGTTTAGAAGAACACCCATGCAATGACACTGGGTGTGGTTCATGATAAGAACACACATCCAATGACACTGGTGGATCCTTATGTGGTTTGTTTAGAGGAACGAACATGCAATCACACTAGGTCGATCCATATGTGGTTTATGGAAGTAACAGACATGCAATGACTCTAGCTGTGATCCATGAAAAGAACAAACAGGCAATGACACTGGTGGATCCATGTGTGGTTCATGGGAAGAACAGAGATCCAATGACACTGGTGGACTCTAGCTGTGGTTCTTGAAAAGAACAGACATGCAATGACACTGGTGGATCCATATGTGGTTTGTCAAGAGAACACACATGCAATGACACTAGGTGTGGTTCATGAAAAGAACACACATGTAATGACATCGGTGGATCCTTATGTGTGGTTCATGAAAAGAACATACATGCAATGACTCTAGCTATGGTTAATGAAAACAACACGCATGCAATGACACTGGGTGTCGTTCATGAAAAGAACAGACATCCAATGACACTGGTGGATCCTTATGTGGTTTGTTTAGAGGAACAGACATGCAATGACTCTAGATATGGTTCATGAAAAGAACATAGATGCAATGACACCGGGTGTGGTTCATGAAAAGAACAGTCATGCAATGACTTATGTGGTTTGTTTAGAAGAACACATATGCAATGACAATGGGTGTGGTTCATGAAAAGAACAGATAGGCAATGACACTGGTTGATCCTTATGTGGTTTGTTTAGAAGAACACACATGCAATGACACTGGGTGTGGTTCATGAAAAGAACAGACACGTAATGACACTTGTGGATCCTTATATGGTTTGTTTAGAGGAACAAACATGCAATCACACTAGGTGGATCCATATGTGGTTTATGGAAGTAAAAGACATGCAATGACTCTGTAACATCCCAAAATTTCATCTGAAATCATCATCATTGCACTCATATCATCATAGCATGTAATTGCATTGCATTTAGAATGTCCTCCAAAAATTTGGTGCAATTTTGAGCCATGAATAAAAAGATATGATTTATTTTGAAAATAGAATCAAAGAAAATGGTATATTACCTATTAAGTCCAAGTAAATACTTTGGATTAAAATAGAAGATAAATATGTTTTATAATACCCTAAAAACCTAATTTGAGTTTTTACAAATGTTCACAAATTGGTTTGAATCAAATTGAATCCTTAAATCAAAAGTTTTGGAGAAAACAAAATTAGGAAAAAGAAAAAGAATAAGGGAGAAAAAAATAAAGCAGCAGACAGCTTCTGGCCTTTCGGCCCAAGTCGGCCCAACCAGCCCACCCGGGCCAACTCTCCCCCTCTCTGTTTTTCTGCACACCCCCTCAACCCACCCCCTCCCACTTACCACTGGGCCCTGTGCCACGTCATCACCACCTCGTCGTCTTCAATCCCAGGCGACGAACACCCCTCCCCCTTCTCTACCGTTTCGAAATCAGCTCGAATTCGAGCGTTACCCACATTAAACCTCCACCATGATCACCCCTTCTTAATCCCCTCCTTCTTCCCGGCCGTTTCCCCCCAGTCACTGCCCCTGGAGAGCCCCTAGGCTCCCCAATTACAAGCTCGAACTGCCGCTGTCCGTTGCTACTCCGGCGACGATTCCGGTGAGCTTCGGCCGCGTCGTGCCCTCCTCTCTGCCCTATCACCCTTGCCATGTCCTGGCGCATCTTTTAACTCCAGCCGTATGCTTTCTCTTGCCCCAGGTCGACGACACGGTCTACTCTGGCGAAACTCCCTCTGCCGCCGCCGTCCGTCGAGTTCTCCGGTGAGGTTAAGGTTCCCGCCACCCCTTTTTAGCCTCTGCTAGATCATGCTGACCTGGGCGCCCCTCACTAACCCCTCTCCTTGCCTGTTCGAGCCCCAGATCATCGTCACCGACGCGGGGACACGAGCTCCGTCGTCGACAGAGCTCCGGCGAGGAATCGGGATCGAGGCAGAGCACCCCTCCCTCCACCGTGACCTCCATCGATACCGCCACGACCGCCTCGACCTCTAGTGAGAGTCCACGGACCCCCTGCCCCTTTAGGGCCACCGGAACACCACCGTCCGATGAGCCTCCACCGTGCACAGAGAGCCAGCGCCGCCAGTTCGTGGCTGCGCACTGAGCACCGTTCGATCAAGTGCTAGCGGCTAGGATTAGATCTCTAGCCAAAGCGGTACATGCTGATCTGGTCCATCCGTTCCCACTTAAATCTGATGGCCCGCAACGACCGATCTGACCGAATCGGTACAGACCAATAGGGTTGCGCCACGTCGGCTAGGATATCTGTTTAATTAGAAGACAGATTATATATTAAACTTAGAAAATCCATAACTTTTGTTCCATAATTCAGAAAAATGCAAATTTGGTGTTTATGGATTCAGAAAAATAAGACCTTTATTATAGAGGCCTTGTTTCACACTTTCTCCTCTGTAAAATTGGAATTATAGGCGGAACCTTTTTAGGAGTATTTTGCTCATAAAAATTGTTCTATAAATTATTTTGGGGTATTTCTTATGCATTTAGATGAGGTATTCTATCCTCAGTACTGTAGAATCTTTAAATTATAGAGTTGTGATCATATCATTGCATTTTGCATGCATTCTTGTTTTTGTAATGTTTTATTGATTAAATTATTATTGTTGTACTGATCTTGTGTAGATTGTGTGGATTGTGAAGTTTGTTGCTGTGAGGATTGTACCTATTCCCCTAGCTACCAAGGCAAGTGATATTTCATCCCATGTCCTATTATTTTCACTATTGCACTAGTGATATTTTGGTAGATCTTAGCATGATAGAATTATTCATATGTTACCATACTATGCTATGCTACCATATAGTCTATATCTTGGTAGTATCCCCTAGTTAAAAGACTTTGTATGCTAGAATGCTTAGCTATGCTAGTAGAATTCGTGGGTGGAAAATACATATCAAGATAGTATGGAAAGGTATTATTTTTGTTTGGCTAAGAAAACAACTATTATTAATGAAACACCTGGGTGGATTGGGACTTTCTTGGATTATGTTGAGTGGTTACTCAGGGGCCATGTCTATGGTCAGCTGGTGTATCACAGTTGTGGATGGCCACCCAGGAACAAAGAGATTGGAGACATTATTGTCATGAAGCTTCTAGTGCAACCACGTGGCATATGGGCTCTGCCTTGACCAACTAAGTTACAAGAACTCAGCCAGACGGACAGAAGGTGGTAGATATGATAGGATGGAATGCGTCCGTGGTGGTCTGAGGGATTGCTTCTAAAAAGTCATCTCTCGATGCATGTCGAGTCTTGTGGGGAAAGTGCACCACCTCTCGAGAGGGTAGAACTAAGTACTTAGCTGTGTCCCCGGTTATGGACAATTTCTGAGCCTCAAGACAGTGAAGTAGTTCAATAATCTCCTCATCCAAATTTCTCTAAGTTAAAACTTGTGGGTGAACAAGGGTAGAGGTTCAGTGATGTCTATCATTGGTACCTTAGTGTAGAATGAGAAAAACTTACTCCTCAAAAACTATAAGTTAAACCAGCTTTTAGCAAAGCCATCCATAACCCCACTTACCCATATATTCATGTAGTTGTTGGATTATACTAAGTATCTCTGGTATCACTTGCCAATACAATTCCAAATGTATTGACCCTTGTGGCTGTAACTTATTATGTTGTAGGATACTCTGATGATGAGTAGGGTTGCGGGTCTACACTCGACATGCTTGCCTGTGGCGCATGAAGACTAAAGACTCTATTATTATTATGCTATGTAATGTGAACTTTAAGTGTCTTAGCCTTGGGCTAAGTGAGTTGTAAGAACCATTATATTCCTGGATATGTGATGTAATAATGACCTTTGTTTCTGTGTACTTCATCTTAAACTGTGGGTGCTAGCATTTTCGATCCAGGGACTAGCACTGCAATCACAGGGATCTTACCTTATTATGGTGAGATCTTACAGATGGTATCAGAGCATTGTGTTGCATGTAGGTTCGTGACCCTAGAATGGATTAGACTAAGGAGAACCCTTAGGAAAAAACAGCTCTATAATTCAGACCTCACACTTGTCTTTTCATCTTGTAAAGCTTTCCCTAATCATCCTTCTCATCTATTTTTGTAGATGTCCACCATCAATGAATCTGTCAAGAAGGGACCACTGATGACTATGACCCTGGAGTGTGAGACAGAATTTCCCAATGTACTCAAGAACCTCATGCTCGGCTTGAGGATGAATGGTGAAGCCGTGTACAAGGGATTTCCTGTGATAGATGAAGGACAAGAGTATTGGTGGGTACAACTCCACTTGTACAAGAACAAGGAAGACGATCCCAAGAGTACGGGATTCTGCATGTTCACCAACTCTGAAATGCACCCGTCATTCTTTGACTCTGCAAGGAATGTTGCATGGAAAGCTATTGAAGAGCTTGGGGAGAGACTCAAGTATAGAATGCTCAACCTCAGGAAGATCTCAAGGAGGAGAAGCGTCTTGTCCAAGACTCAAAGGCCACTGTGAAACGCCTAAGTAAGGATATCACAGGCCTAGCTTTGGAGCTATGTGACCAAGACAGGCAGATGGCTGCCAAGGATGCCCAGATTGCCACCTTGGTTAAGGAGTGAGATATTAGTGGACCACCACCCCTGGAATTTGATCACGTTAGTATCTCGATCATACCAACCTATGTGGTATGGAAAAAATAAGTTATGTCTGGAACCTTGAGTGCTTGAGTTGAATTAATGTAATGCTACTTGGAATGTCTTGTTGGTTGATTTTTCTTTTATTTTGTGACTTGTATTTTCTTTCCCTATTGTATGTTACTAATTTTCTCTATACTATGCAAAAGATGTCGAATTTTGTCTACAGCACGACTGAGGATTTCAAAGGGACTCGCTTTGGGACTCGTATGTTGGAGCTAGTCCAAGTGCTCGCTCTTCCAATCCCCACTATTCAGGGACTTCAGCTGAGGAAGTTTCAGAGGAAGGACTTATGGGGATTTAGAGTTACCCAGCCAGGGCGTGAGACAGAGCCCCAAACTGGGGAGATTACCTTCAAGATTCTCCATGATGACATGGAGAGGGGCCTCGACGTCGCTATGCAGGAGCTGTTGGGACGCCTATGTGGACGTCACTCTATATAGATCAAGAGCCACTACTTCCACTTCTTTGGGAGGCACGACGAGGATGGAGAGCCTATTGTGTTGGACAAGGCCACTAAGGAGTCTATTAAGCCCGTGCGTCACTACCTCCAGGACTTAGAGAGCCTTATCAGACACCTTGATACTAATAGGACTAACGTGATGCTTAGCAATGATGAACTATGAGTCCAACTCAAGGAGAAGGACAAGGCCTTCCAGGAACAGGAAAATCGAATCAAGGAAATGGAGAAGAAGTTTGAAGACCAAGAGAAGAAATTCAAGAGCCAAGAGAAGAGAGTTTAGGAGAAGAACAAGAAGATTAGAGACTTGGAGACCGAGTTAGAGCTGGAGAACATTGAGCTGGAAGCGGATCATGAGGTGATAGAGAGGCTACGCACACAGAAGAGAGACTTACAAACAAAGATCGATGCTTTGACTACAAGCTTAGAGGAATACAAGGCAGGATTCGCCGCAGCAGGACTCGCTCTAGTGGAGGAGGAAGTTGACATGGAGGAGTAGTGATACTATTCCATCTACCTATTGTTTTATTATTATTGAGTTGCATAGGTCATACCGACTTGTGGGTGACTATGCTAGTATGTTATTTTTGCAAACTCTGTTATTGTTGTGATGTTGGAACTTGCATGTGCTTGTTTGTCTGATTGTTTTTTTACTTGGGTTATCTATCATTACTTACCCTTACTAAACCCACAGATGCCTCCCCGACACAACAACGAGGATAACAATGACAATGGCAATGGAATGCAGCAGATGATGGCTGCACAGACTCAATTGATGCAAATGATAACTCAATTTATGGCAAACCAGAATCAGAACAACAATAATAACAATAACAACAACCAGAACAATCCACCACCTCTGGATATGCTGACAAGATTTCTAAGGCTGAGACCTGCTAAGTTCTCGGGTACCTCTGACCCCATGGTAGCAAATGATTAGCTACGTTCTGTGAATAAGGACCTAGTTACGGTTGGATGCACGCATGCAGAAAAAGTCAGATTCGCAGCACACTTATTGGAAGGTCATGCAGCTGCTTGGTGGGACAATTTCCAAATTACTCACCCTATTGAGGAAGTGACTTGGGCAATGTTTGAAGATGGGTTTCGTACCACTCGCATCTCTGCTGGAATAATGGGGTTTAAGAAAAAGGAGTTTCATAACCTCAAGCAATGCCACCGCAGTATTTCTGAATACATTGAGGAGTTCAATAATTTGTCACGTTATGCACCCGATGATGTTGACACTGATGCGACGAGGAAGGAGAAGTTCCTAGATGGGCTGAATGATGAAATTTCTATGCAACTATCTGTTGAATATGTTCCAACTTATCAATCTTTGTGTGATAAAGCTACCATCCTAGAAAACAAAATGAAACAAGTGGAGGGTAGAAAGAGGAAGCACCATTTTGATAAGTTTGGATCAGGATCTCCTCACAAGCGCTCTCATGGTGAAGGAAGTGGGAGCTCAGGATTCCACAAGAATGGGAATCATAATAACCATCGTAACAACAACCACCACCCTGATGGAAACAATCATCGTGGACATAAAAAAAGTGGATTCAGGAACAATCACAATAATCATGGCCATGGGAACCAAAATGGTCAGAACCGTCACAGTCAGCCAGCGAAGAAAGACATCAGTCAGGTGGAATGTTTCAAGTGTAAGAAGACAGGACACTATGCTAATGAATGCCCAGAAAAGAAGACTAATGGGGCTAAGCCAAACCCATTCCAAAAGGGTCATGTGAATCACATTAATGTGGAGGAAATTCAAGAAGGAGCTGATGCCGTGATCGGTAAGTTCAAGGTTCATGCCTTTCCTGCACTTATCCTTTTCGATACTGGCGCATCAAATTCATTCATTTCAAGAGCATTTGTAATCAAAAACGAACTCTCCACTGAAACTATTGGATGTCCTATAAAGGTAAGTTCTCCGGGTGGAGAAATGATAGTAAATTCAGGGTGCCGACATATCATCCTAGAAATTGGAAAGCACAAGTTCCTGATTAGTTTAATAATCCTAGAGCCCCAAGGATTAGATGTTATATTAGGGATGGACTGGTTGACTCGTTATGAAGGGGTGATTGATTGTGCCAAGCGAACTGTTATTCTCACTACCCCAGAAAAGAAAAGGATCAGGTTCAAGTCTAACTTTGAACCCAAGGGGAGCAAGGTTAATTCTCTTAAGAGGATTAGCCTAGATAATGTGCCAATAGTGAAGGAATATCCAGATGTGTTCCCCGAGGAATTACCTGGCATGCCACTAGATAGGGACGTGGAGTTTCTGATAGACCTATTGCCAGGAACGGGGCCTATAGCAAAGAGACCTTATAAAATGTCTGTGGACGAGTTAAAAGAACTCAAGAAACAGTTGGGAGAACAGTTGAAAAAGGGATTTATCCAACCAAGCTTGTCGTCTTGGGGAGCACCAGTCTTGTTTGTCGAGAAGAAGGACCGAAGTCAAAGGCTATGCATAGATTATCGTTCACTCAATGAAGTGACCATAAAGAACAAATATCCCCTGCCCAAAATTAATGTTCTCTTCGATCAGCTAGAAGGAGCATGTGTGTTCTAAAAAATTGATCTTCGATCAGGATATTTCCAACTAAAGATTAGAGAACATGACATACCCAAGACCGCATTCACCACTAGATACGGGTTGTATGAATATACAGTGAGGCCATTCGGATTGACTAATGCACCGGCCTACTTCATGAACATGATGAATAAGGTATTCATGGAATTCCTTGACAAGTTCGTAGCGGTATTCATCGATGATATATTGGTATATTCCAAGAGCAGCAAAGAACATGAAGAACATCTACGCCTGATTCTAGAGAAACTTAGAGAACATAAACTTTATGCCAAGTTTAGCAAATGTGAATTCTGGCTGAATGAAGTGGGTTTTCTTGGACATATAGTATCTGGAAATGGTATAGCTGTTGATCCAGCAAAAGTGGCAGCTGTGACAGAATGGGAACCTCCTAAATCAGTTAAACAAATCCGTAGCTTCCTTCGCCTAGCAGGGTACTATCGGAGGTTCATTGAAAATTTCTCTAAGATTGCAAAGCCCATGACTAATCTGCTGAAGAAGGAGAATAAGTTTAATTGGACAGAAGCTTGCGAAACCAGCTTTCAGGAATTGAAAAAGAGGCTAGTGTCAGCACCAGTGTTATGTTTGCCAGATCTTGAGAAAAACTTTCAAGTATACTATGATGCATCTCACCAAGGATTAGGAGGTGTACTGATGCAGGAAGGTAGAGTTGTAGCTTATGCATCAAGACAACTCAAAAATCATGAAGTAAGCTACCCTACTCATGATATAGAGTTGGCATCAGTTGTGCATGCCCTAAAAACATGGAGGCATTATCTTATGGGAAAACGTTGTGAGATGTTCACTGATCACAAGAGTCTGAAATAGATTTTTACACAGAAAGAACTCAACATGAGGCAAAGAAGATGGCTAGAACTTATCAAAGATTACGACTTAAGTTTGCAATACCACCCTGGAAAGGCAAACGTCGTAGCCGATGCATTAAGCCGCAAGGCTCATGTAAATGGCCTCAATAAAGGAGAATTGCCGGAGGAGTTATGTGCCTAATTTAGAGAGCTGAGACTTGAAATAGTGCCTGAAGGGTACCTTGCATCCTTGGAAGTGCAACCCACACTAATGGACAAAATTCAAGAAGCCCAAAAGTTGGACAAAGAAATAGAAGAAATCAAAAGTAAAGTTAGTGAAGGCAAGGCAAAAGGATTCCATGTAGATGATCAGGGAATCTTATGGTACGAAAAACGTATCTGTGTTCCGCAGGATCTTGAACTTAAGAAGTTGATCTTACAAGAGGTGTACAACTCACCATATTCAATTCATCCTGGCAACACCAAGATGTATATGGATGTTAAGGAGAGGTTTTGGTGGAATAATTTAAAGAAGGACATAGCAGAGCACATTGCCTTGTGCGACGTGTGCAGTCGTGTAAAGGCAGAACATCAGAAACCGGCAGGATTATTACAACCACTGCCAATACCTGATTGGAAATGGGATAAAATTGGTATGGATTTTATCACCGGACTACCCAGGACTAAATCTGGATACGATTCCATATGGGTTATCGTTGACCGCTTGACAAAAGTGGCCCATTTCGTTCCAGTAAAGACCACTTATACAAGTGCAAAGCTAGCCAAGATTTACATGAATAGAATTGTATGTTTGCATGGGGTACCTAAAAGTATCGTGTCCGACAGAGGAACTCAGTTCACTTCGCACTTTTGGCGACAACTTCGCGAGTCACTGGGAACTTGGTTAGAATTCAGCACTGCATTTCACCCACAAACTGATGGGCAGACAGAAAGGACCAATCAAATATTAAAGGATATGCTAAGAGCATGTGCGTTAGATTATGGATCCAGTTGGGATGAAAGTCTACCATATGCAGAGTTTTCCTACAATAACAGTTATCAATCCAGCATAGAAATGGCTCCATTTGAATTCCTTTATGGAAGGAAGTGTACTACACCATTGTTGGGGAATGGAGTAGGAGAAAGAAATTTGTTCGGGCCAGACCTAATCCAAGAAGCTGAAGAGAAAGTCAAGATGGTAAGGGATAGGCTAAAGGTAGCCCAATCTCGGCAGAAGAGCTATGCCGATCCAAAACGTAGAGAGGTTACCTATGAGGTTGGTGATAGAGCTTATCTCGGAGTATCACCACTTCATGGTGTGAAGAGATTTGGAATCAAAGGAAAATTAGCACCACGCTATGTAGGGCCTTTCAAGATTTTGAGTCGCAAAGGAGAAGTGGCATATGAGATAGAATTACCAGAATCTTTGTCAGCAGTTCATAATGTATTCCATGTTAGTCAGCTGAAAAAAGTGTCACCCAGAGATGGAAGAAACTTCGTTGAAAGACACTATACCATTGGAGGAGGTTCAGCTAGATAATGATCTCACTTATGAAGAGAAACCTATTAAGATTCTAGAGACCGCAGAAAGAATTTCCCGTACCAAGACCATCAGATTCTGCAAAGTGCAGTGGAACCATCACACTGAATCAGAAGCAACCTGGGAGCAAGAGGATGAACTTCAGAGAGATCACCCTCACCTATTTGCTAGCCAACCCGAATCTCGAGGGCGAAATTCATCTTAAGGGGGTCAGATTTGTAACATCCCAAAATTTCATCTGAAATCATCATCATTGCACTCATATCATCATAGCATGTAATTGCATTGCATTTAGAATGTCCTCCAAAAATTTGGTGCAATTTTGAGCCATGAATAAAAAGATATGATTTATTTTGAAAATAGAATCAAAGAAAATGCTATATTACCTATTAAGTCCAAGTAAATACTTTGGATTAAAATAGAAGATAAATATGTTTTATAATACCCTAAAAACCTAATTTGAGTTTTTACAAATGTTCACAAATTGGTTTGAATCAAATTGAATACTTAAATCAAAAGTTTTGGAGAAAACAGAATTAGAAAAAGAAAAAGAATAAGGGAGAAAAAAAATAAAGCAGCAGACAACTTCTGGCCTTTCGACCCAAGTCGGCCCAACCAGCCCACCCAGGCCAACTCCCCCCTCTCTGTTTTTCTGCACACCCCCTCAACCCACCCCCTCCCACTTACCACTGGGCCCTGTGCCACGTCATCGCCACGTCGTCGTCTTCAATCCCAGGCGACGAACACCCCTCCCCCTTCTCTGTCGTTTTGAAATCGGCTCGAATTCGAGCGTTACCCGCATTAAACCTCCACCGTGATCACCCCTTCTTAATCCCCTCCTTCTCCCCGGCCGTTTCCCCCAGTCACTGCCCCTGGAGAGCCCCCAGGCTCCCCAATTACAAGCTCGAACCGCCGCTGTCCGATGCTACTCCGGCGACAATTCCAGTGAGCTCCGGCCGCGTCGTGCCCTCCTCTCCTCCCTATCACCCTTGCCATGTCCTAGCGCATCTTTTAACTCCGGATGCGTGCTTTCTCTTGCCCCAGGTCGACGACACGGTCTACTCCAGCGAAACTCCCTCTGCCGCCACCGTCCGTCGAGTTCTTCGGTGAGGTTAAGGTTACCTCCACCCCTTTTTAGCCTCTGCTAGATCATGCTGACCCGGGCGCCCCTCACTAACCCCTCTTCTTGCCTGTTTGAGCCCCAGATCATCGTCACCAACGCAGGGACACGAGCTCCGCCGTCGACACAGCTCTGGCGAGGAATCGGGATCGAGGCAGAGCACCCCTCCCTCCACCGTGACCTCCATCGAGACCGCCTCGACCTCTGGTGAGAGTCGACGGACCCCCTGCCCCTTTAGGGCCACCGGAACACCACCGTTCGACAAGCCTCCGCCATGCACAGAGAGCCAGCGCCGCCAGTTCGTGGCTGCGCGCTGAGCACCGTTCGATCAAGTGCTAGCGGCTAGGATTAGATCTCTAGCCGAAGCGGCATGGGCTGATCTGGTTCATCCGTTCCCACTTAAATCTGACGGCCCGCAGCGATCGATTCGACCGAATTGGTACAGACCAATAGGGTTGCGCCACGTCGGCTAGGATATCTGTTTAATTAGAAAAATAGACAGATTATATATTAAACTTAGAAAATCCATAACTTTTGTTCCATAATTCAGAAAAATGCAAATTTGGTGTCTATGGATTCAGAAAAATAAGACCTTTATTATAGAGGCCTTGTTTCACACTTTTGCCTCTGTAAAATTGGAATTATAGGCAGAACCTTTTTAGGAGTATTTTGCTCATAAAAATTGTTCTATAAATTATTTTGGGGTATTTCTTATGCATTTAGATGAGGTATTCTATCCTCAATACTGTAGACTTTGTAAATTATAGAGTTGTGATCATATCATTGGATTTTGCATGCATTCATGTTTTTGTAATGTTTTATTGATTGAATTATTATTGTTGTATTGATCTTGTGTAGATTGTGTGGATTGTGAAGTTTGTTGCTGTGAGGATTGTACCTATTCCCCTAGCTACCAAGGAAAGTGATATTTCATCCCATGTCCTATTATTTTCACTATTGCACTAGTGATATTTTGGTAGATCTTAGCATGATAGAATTATTCATATGTTACCATACTATGCTATGCTACCCTATAGTCTATATCTTGGTAGTATCCCCTAGTTAAAAGACTTTGTATGCTAGAATGCTTAGCTATGCTAGTAGAATTCGTGGGTGGAAAATATATATCAAGATAGTATGGAAAGGTATTATTTTTGTTTGGCTAAGAAAACAACTATTATTAATGAAACACCTGGGTGGATTGGGACTTGCTTGGATTATGTTGAGTGGTTACTCAGGGGCCATGTCTATGGTCAGCTGGTGTATCACACTTGTGGATGGCCCCCCAGGAACAAAGATATTGGAGACATTCTTGTCATGAAGCTTCCAGTGCAACCACATGGCATATGGGCTCTGCCTTGACCAACTAAGTTGCAAGAACTCAGCCAGACGGACAGAAGGTGGTAGATATGATAGGATGGAACGCGTCCGTGGTGGTCTGAGGGATTGTTTTTGAAAAGTCTTGTCTCGATGCATGTCGAGTCTTGTGGGGAAAGTGCACCACCTCTCGAGAGGGTAAAACTAAGTACTTAGCCGTGTCCCCGGTTATGGACAATTTCTGAGCCTCAAGACAGTGAAGTAGTTCAATAATCTCCTCATCCAAATTTCTCTAAGTTAAAAATTGTGGGTGAACAAGGGTAGAGGTTCAGTGATGTCAATCATTGGTACCTTAGTGTAGAATGAGAAAAACTTACTCCTCAAAAATGTAGTTGTTGGATTATACTAAGTATCTCTGGTATCACTTGCCAATCTGATGATGAGTAGGGTTGCGGGTCTACACTCGACATGCTTGCCTGTGGCGCATGAAGACTAAAGACTCTATTATTATTATGCTATGTAATGTGAACTTTAAGTTTCTTAGCCTTGGGCTAAGTGAGTTGTAAGAACCATTATATTCCTGGATATGCGATGTAATAATGACCTTTGTTTCTGTGTACTTCATCTTAAAGTGTGGGTGCTAGCATTTTCGATCCAGGGACTAGCACTGCAATCACAGGGATCTTACCTTATTATGGTGAGATCTTACAGACTCTAGCTGTGATTCATGAAAATAACAGACATGCAATGACACTGGTGGATCCTTATGTGGTTCATGAAAAAAATAGACATGCAATGACAATGGTGGATCCTTATGTGGTTTGTTTAGAAGAACACACATGCAATGACACTGGGTGTGGTTCATGAGAAGAACACACATCCAATGACACTGGTGGATCCGTATGTGGCTTGTTTAGAGGAATAGACATGCAATCACACTAGGTGGGTCCATATGTGGTTTATGGAAGTAACAGACATGCAATGACTCTAGCTCTGATCCATGAAAAGAATAGACAAGCAATGACACTGGTGGATCCATGTGTGGTTCATGGAAAGAACAGACATCCAATGACACTGGTGGACTCTAGCTGTGGTTCATGAAAAGAAAAGACATGCAATGACACTGGTGGATCCATATGTGGTTTGTCAGGAGAACATACATGCAATGACACTAGATTTGGTTCATGAAATGAATAGACATGTAATGACATCGGTGGATCCTTATGTGTGGTACATGAAAAGAACATACATGCAATGACTCTAGATATGGTTAATGAAAAGAACACGCATGCAATGACACTGGGTGTGGTTCATGAAAAGAACAGACATGCAATGACACTGGTGGATCCTTATGTGGTTTGTTTAGAGGAACAGACATGCAATGACTCTAGATGTGGTTCATGAAAAGAACAGACATGCAATGACACCGGGTGTGGTTCATGAAAAGAACAAACATGCAATGACTTATGTGGTTTGTTTAGAAGAACACACATGCAATGACACTGGATGTGGTTCATGAAAAGAACAGATAGGCAATGACACTGGTGGCTCCTTATGTGGTTTGTTTAGAAGAACACACATGCAATGCCATTGGGTGTTGTTCATGAAGAGAACAGACACGCAATGACACTGGTGGATCCTTATGTGGTTTGTTTAGAGGAACAGACATGCAATCACACTAGGTGGATCCATATGTGGTTTATGGAAGTAATAGACATGCAATGACTAGCTGTGATTCATGAAAAGAACAGACATGCAATGACACTGGTGGATCCTTATGTGGTTCATGAAAAGAACAGACAGGCAATGACACTGGTGGATCCTTATGTGGTTTGTTTAGAAGAACACACATGCAATGACACTACGTGTGGTTTATGAGAAGAACACACATCCAATGACACTGGTGGATCCTTATGTGGTTTGTTTAGAGGAACAGACATGCAATCACTCTAGGTGGATCCATCTGTGGCTTATGGAAGTAACAGACATGCAATGACTCTACCTGTGATCCATGAAAAGAATAGACAGGCAATGACACTGGTGGATCCATGTGTGGTTCATAGGAAGAACAGACATCCAATGACACTAGTGGACTCTAGTTGTGGTTCATGAAAAGAACATACATGCAATGACACTAGTGGATCCATATGTTGTTTGTCAGGAGAACACACATGCAATGACACTGGGTGTGGTTCATGCAAAGAATAGACATGCAATGACATCGGTGGATCCTTATGTGTGGTTCATGAAAAGAACATACATGCAATAACTCTAGCTATAGTTAATGAAAAGAACACGCATGCAATGACACTAGGTGTGGTTTATGATAAGAACAGACATGCAATGACTCTAGATATGGTTCATGAAAAGAACAGACATGCAATAACACCGGGTGTGGTTCATGAAAAGAACAAACATGCAATGACTTATGTGGTTTGTTTAGAAGAACACACATGCAATGACACTGGGTGTGGTTCATGAAAAGAACAGATAGTCAATGACACTGGTGGATCCTTATATGGTTTGTTTAGAAGAACACACATGCAATGACACTGGGTGTGGTTCATGAAAAGAACAGATACGCAATGACACTGGTGGATCCTTATGTGGTTTGTTTAGAGGAACATACATGCAATCACACTAGGTGGATCCATGTGTGGTTTATGGAACTAACAGACATGCAGTGACTCTAGCTGTGATTCATGAAAAGAACAGACATGCAATGACACTGGTGGACTCTAGCTGTGGTTCATGAAAAGAACAGACATGCAATGACACTGGTGGATCCTTATGTGGTTTTTTTAGAAGAACACACATGCAATGACACTACGTGTGGTTCATGAGAAGAACACACATCCAATGACACTGGTGGATCCTTATGTGGTTTGTTTAGAGGAACAGACATGCAATCACACTAGGTGGATCCATATGTGGTTTATGGATGTAACACATATGCAATGACTCTAGTTGTGATTCATGAAAAGAATTGACATGCAATGACATTGGGTGTGGTTCGTGAAAAGAACAGACATGCAGTGACATCGGTGGATCCATGTGCGGTTTATGGAAGTAACAAACATGCAATGACACTGGGGGACTCTAGTTGTGGTTCATGAAAAGAACAGACATGCAATGACACTGGGGGTGGTTCATGAAAAGAACAGACATGCAATGACATCGGTGGATCCATGTATGGTTTATGGAAGTAACAAACATGCAATGACACTAGGGGACTCTAGTTGTGGTTCATGAAAAGAACAGACATGCAATGACACTGGGTGTGGTTCATGAAACGAACAGACATGCAATGACATCGGTGGATCCATGTATGGTTTATGGAAGTAACAAACATGCAATCACTCTAGCTATGGTTAATGAAAAGAACACGCATGCAATAACACTGGGTGTGGTTCATGAAAAGAACAGACATGCAATGCCACCACTGGATCCTTATGTGGTTTGTTTAGAAGAGCACACATGCAATGACACTAGGTGTGGTTCATGAAAAGAACAGACTTGCAATGACACTGGTTGATCTTTATGTGGTTTGTTTAGAGGAACAGACATGCAGTGACACCGGTGGATCCACATGTGGTTCATGAGAGCAACACACATCCAATGACACTGGTAGATCCTTATGTGGTTCATGAAAAGACCTGACATGCAGTGAAACTGGGTGTGGTTCATGAATAGAACAGACATGCACTAACACTGGGTGTGGTTCATGAAAAGAACAGACATGCAATGACACTGGTGGGCCCATCGTTATGTGTTTCATGAAAAGCATAGACATGCAATGACACTAGTGGGCCCATCCTTATGTGGTTCATGAAAAGAACAAACATGCAATGACACTGGTGGATCCTGATGTGGTTTGTTTAGATGAACACACATGCAATAACACTTGGTGTGGTTCATGAAAAGAACACACACGCAATGACACTAGTGGATCCTTATGTGGTTTGTTTAGAGGAACAGACATGCAATGACACCGGTGGATCCACGTGTGGTTCATGATAAGAACACACATCCAATGACTCTGGTAGATCCTTATGTGGTTGATGAAAAGAACTGACATGCAGTAACACTGGGTGTGGTTCATGAAAATAACAGACATGCACTGACACTAGGTGTGGTTCATCAAAAGAACAGACAGGCAATGACACTGGTAGATCCTTATGTGGTTTTTGAAAGGAACAAACATGCAATCACACTAGGTGGATCCACATGTGGTTTATGGAAGTAACACACATGCAATGACACTGGTAGATCCTTATGTGGATCATGAAAAGAACAGACATGCAATGACATTGGATGTGGTTCATGAAAAGAATAGACATGCAATGACACAGGTGGATCCTTATGTGTGCTTCATGAAAAGAACAGACATGCAATGACACTGGTTGATCCTTATGTGGTTTGTTTAGAAGAACACACATGCAATGAAACTGGTGGATCCATGTGTGGTTCGTGGGAAGAACACACATCCAATGACACTGGTGGACTCTAGCTGTGGTTCATGAAAAGAACAAACATGCAATGACACTGGTGTGGTTCATGAAAAGAATAGACATGCAATGACATCGGTGGATCCATGTGTGGTTTATGGAAGTAACAGACATGCAATCACTCTAGCTATGGTTAATGAAAAGAACACGCATGCAATGACATTGGGTGTGGTTCATGAAAAGAATAGACGTACAATGACACTACTGGATCCTTATGTGGTTTGTTTAGAGGAACAGACATTCAATGACACCGGTGGATCCACGTGTGGTTCATGAGAAGAACACACATCCAATGACACTGGGTGGATGCTTATGTGGTTCATGAAAAGAACTGACATGCAATGACACTGGGTGTGGTTCATGAAAAGAACAGACATGCAATGACATCGGTGGATCCATGTGTGGTTTATGGAAGTAACAGACATGCAATGACTCTAGCTATGGTTTATGAAAAGAACACGCATGCAATGACAACGGGTGTGGTTCATGAAAAGAACAGACATGCAATGGCTTATGTGGTTTGTTTAGAAGAACACACATGCAATGACACCTGGTGTGGTTCATGAAAAGAACAGACAGGCAATGACACTAGTGGATCCTTATGTGGTTTGTTTAGCATAACACCCATGCAATGACTCTGGGTGTGGTTCATGAAAAGAACAGACATGCAATGACATCGGTGGATCCTTATGTGTGGTTCATGAAAAGAACATACATGCAATGACTCTAGCTATGGTTAATGAAAAGAACACGCATACAATGACACTGGGTGTGGTTCATGAAAAGAACAGACATGCAATGCCATCGGTGGATCCTTATGTGTGGTTCATGAAAAGAACATACATGCACTGACTCTATCTATGGTTAATGAAAAGAACACGCATGCAATGACACTGGGTGTGGTTCATGAAAAGAACAGACATGCAATGACACTGGTGGATCCTTATGTGGTTTTTTTAGAGGAACATACATGCAATGACTCTAGATATGGTTCATGAAAAGAACAGACATGCAATGACACCGGGTGTGGTTCATGAAAAGAACAGACATGCAATGACTTATGTGGTTTGTTTAGAAGAACACACATGCAATGACACTAGGTTTGGTTCATGAAAAGAACAGATAGGTAATGACACTGGTGGATCCTTATGTGGTTTGTTTAGAATAACACACATGCAATGACACTGGGTGTGGTTCATGAAAAGGACAGACACGCAATGACACTGGTGGATCCTTATGTGGTTTGTTCAGAAGAACACACATGCAATGACACTGGGTGTGGTTCATGAAAAGGACAGACACACAATGACACTGGTGGATCCTTATGTGGTTTGTTTAGAGGAACAGACATGCAATCACACTAGGTGGATGCATATGTGGTTTATGGAAGTAACAGACATGCAATGACTCTAGCTGTGATTCATGAAAAGAACAGACATGCAATGACACTGGTGGACTCTAGCTGTGGTTCATGAAAAGAACAGACATCCAATGACACTGGTGGACTCTAGAAGTGGTTCATGAAAAGAATAGACATGCAATGACACCGGTGGATCCATATGTGGTTTATGAGGAGAACACACATGCAATGACATTGGGTTTGGTTCATGAAAAGAACAAACATGCAATGACATCAGTGGATCCATGTGTGGTTTATGGAAGTAAGAGACATGCAATGACGCTGGTGGATCCTTATGTGGTTTGTTTAGAAGAACACACATGCAATGACACTGGGTGTGGTTCATGAAAAGAAGTGACAGGCAATGACACTAGTGGATCCTTATGTGGTTTGTTTAGAACAACACGCATGCAATAACACTGGGTGTGGTTCATGAAAAGAACAGACATGCAATGACACTAGTGGAACCTTATGTGGTTTGTTTAGAGGAACAGACATGCAATGGCACCGGTGGATCCACGTGTGGTTCATGAGAAGAACACACATCCAATGACACTGGGTGGATCCTTATGTGGTTCATGAAAAGAACTGACATGCAGTGACACTTGGTGTGGTTCATGAAAAGAATAGACATGCAATGACATCGGTGGATCCATGTGTGGTTTATGGAAGTAATAGACATGCAATGACTCTAGCTATGGTTAATGAAAAGAACATACATGCAATGACACTGTGTGTGGTTCATGAAAAGAACAGACACGCAATGACACTAGTGGATCCTTATGTGGTTTGTTTAGAGGAACAGACATGCAATGACACTAGAGGATACATATGTGGTTTGTCAGGAGAACACACATGCAATGACATTGTGTGTGGTTCATGAAAACAACAGACATGCAATGACACAGGTGGATCCTTATGTTTGGTTCATGAAAAGAACATACATGCAATGACACTGGTGGATCCTTATGTGGTTTTTTAGAAGAACACACATGCAATGACACTGGGTGTGGTTCATGAAAAGAACAGACACACAATGACACTGGTGGATCCATATGTGCTTTTTTTAGAGGAACAAGCATGCAATCACACTGGGTGTGGTTCATGAAAAGAACATACACGCAATTACACTGGTGGATCCTTATGTGGTTTGTTTAGAGGAACAGACATGCAATGACACCGGTGGATCCACGTGTGGTTCATCAGAAGAACACACATCCAATGACACTGGTAGATCCTTATGTGGTTCATGAAAAGAACTGACATGCAGTGACACTAGGTGTGGTTCATGAAAAGAACAGACATGCACTGACACTGGGTGTGGTTCATGAAAAGAACAGACATGCAATGACACTAGTGGATCCTTATGTGGTTTGTTTAGAAGAACACACATGTAATGACACTGGTGGATCCATGTGTGGTTTATGAGAAGAACACACATCCAATGAACTCTAGTGGATCTATCTTGGCATAATTTGATGTATTCCACGATGTATTTCATTGTACAAGACACTTTCCATTTTTATACTACTCAGTTTTTCCCTTGGTTTTATGTGGTACTACTTAGTTTTCCCACCCCCTCTCTATCTTTCATAGAAGCCCAAAACTGTGCTCACCCGGTCTGCTACTCCCTGATTGGTTGTCACAGTTGTCACGCGGATCATGCGCATCAACCGTTGATTCTGTGCGATCCAATGATGATCGTTGCACACCTCGTGCCCTTCACAGTACAGCGTGAGACAGAACAGACGTCTCCCTCCGCGATACTTCTACAGGAAGGAACACGATGCCGTCCATGGAAAAAGTCGTCGAGCGGTCATGTCAAGTTTAATCAAGTCTGAAAAGCCTACTACTGCTACTACAACTCATGCATTGGGCAACGGGGTCATCGAGTGCACGGTTGTCGACAGGACGCTGCAATTTATTGCCACTTGATTTTAATCAGACATATCCCATTTTTACGCAGCTCTCTCAATCTCACTTCCAACTGGGCCCTACCGCTAGTAAATTCCATGAGTCAAGGGCCCCCCTCGAGTAGATCTAACATTGCTAGAAATTAGTTCCGCGCCACTTGCATGCAGTGGAATCAAGGTCTGCCATGAGTGTGTTTTCAATGCAGCTCTAAAGTGGAGATCGTGGCTGTTTCAAAAAATGGGAACCGAAAAAAAGGGTGGAGATCATGGTATCCCCCCGCCCCCCGGCCACCACACGTGTCCACTCGAGGAATACGAACGGTCTGGTGTTTATAACCCCCCTCGACCTTCTTCTTCCATGAGCTCGTGTCATTTCCCCCCAGTCTGTCTAGTCCCGAGACCCCAGTCTACACCTGCCGCACGTGCCGAAGCTCCCTCGTTAGCACTACCTCCTTCCCTTGGTGCGCCATGAAGCGTACGCATGGAGAAGATCCGGAGGTGAAGCCAGTTGAAGGCGTAGCAGCAGATGGCTCGGTCATCGCCAAGCAGACGGAGGCATCTTCTCCGGGCACGAACGCCGCTCGTCGCCGCACCGTCGAGGGTGCGAACTCATCCGTCTAGCCAGTAGCCGTCGCTGCCGAGCAACAGGTGGTAGTCATCGCCGCCGAGCAGCAGTTGGTAGCCGTCACCACCGAGCAGCAGGTGGTAGCCATCACCGCTGAGTAGCAGGTGGTAGCCGTCGCTGCTGAGCAGCAGGTGGCCGACAACGTCGTGGTGCCAGTGGCAGATCTGGATGGGGGAAGGCGGTAGGCGGAGGCAATCCGGTGATCTATATCGACGACCCCATCGCTGTTCAAGAAATCTTCGACGCAATCGTGGAGAATGATGAGTTCGAGGAGGAGGTCCCTGATGAGGAGTCTGAGGTACTACATTGCTAGCTTCTCTAGTCACAGCCGCAGTCTTCACTGTTCATACATAGGATTTTCTCAATCGTGTACAGATTCTTTTGCTCTTGAAGTAGGGTAGTATATATATGATTCGATCGGTTGATTGATGCATCTACCATCTAGTCACAAAACCCCAATCCGTCTAGTCACAAAACCCCAATCTGCTCATCTGCCATCTAGTTGAGTTTGCTAGTTGACTGTTGATTTTGATACACAGCAAGCCTATAACATTACATTTCTATTCCTTATTGAGCCTAATGATTCAATTTTGCCCCAAGATAGTGCAAGGGCATGTGATGGTCTCGTTTTCTTAGGGATGGTTAGTGGCCCTGAGGAAGCAATGCACATAAACAATATAGGTTGTGCTGTTGGTATTTTGGTTCTCCGACTCCATCGCTGAAAAAAATGAGGCACTAATTTTTTTCTCTCATATGGAACCTAAATATATAATATTTGTATTATTTCTGATCTATGAATGCGTTGTATGATGCATTTGTATATCCCTGAATATTGTTTGGTACGATTACATTTCAATTTCTTATTGTGGCCAATGATTCAAATTTGCCCCAAAGAGAGGAAGACACATTGGTGTCAAATTTTTATAAGGATGAGTGAGCGAACCTGGGGCCATGTACAAGATCAATATAAGCTGTCCAATTGTTACTTGGTTCGCTTACGCCATCTCTGTAGAAACTTATGAGGCTACAATCTTTATTCTACATTCATAGAACTATGATATTTGAATTATCTATTCCATGAATTCATAGTATATAAGAATTACATTTTAGTTTGTCACCGAGGCCGATGATTGAAATTTTCCCCAATAGAGTTCAAGTGGAGACACTTATGATGGTGTCGTGTTTTAGGGATGGGTTGGTGAACCTGAGGCAGCAATGCACATAAACAATATAGGTTGTGTTGTTGGTACTTTGGTTCTCCAACTCCATCTCTGAAACAAATTGTGAGGCCCTAGATTTATTCTCATATGGAACTACATATATGATCCTTGAATTGTTTTTGTACCTGACTATGTATATCCCTGGATAATGTTTTGTATGATTACATTTCAATTTCTTATTGTGGCCAATGATTCAAATTTGTCCCAAAAGAGAGGCAGACACATTGGTGTCAGATTTTTTCAGGGATGAGTTAGTGAACCTGGGGCGATGTACAAAAACATGACAGGTTGTGCAATTGTCACTTGGTTCGCTGACTCCATCCCTGAAGAAACTTATGAGGCTGCAATTTGATGCAATTATTTGTCATTGTGTTGAGATGAAATGATATATGAACTGATCAAACTATTGCTAAGATGCTTTTTCTTTGATATCCACGGATATATTGTCTTACATATACATGTTGTCAATTCTTGAGTTGTAATACAATTCAATCATATGTACGAGTTCTAAGTTCTGTTCTTAAAAATCAACAGGAGGATGATGATGAAGTGGACGATATCAAGGTATCCAGGGACAACAAGAGCCGCTACGTGCTGAGGCGGTTACGGTGTGGGCTAATCCGTTTCCACTGTAGGGGGAGACTGTTTTGCCCATTCTGTGGCAGAGCAATCAACATGGACCTCAACAGCATGATCCAGCACGCGGAGGGGGTTGGCAGAGGTAGAGGCAGAAGCCATAGGCCGATTACCTTGGCGCGGCACGCAGCCTACGGCAAATTCCTCCGGGAGTATGTCAGGACTGGCATGTATCCCATCGACTAGGCTGTTGCTGCCTCCTGCTGATAAACCCCTGCCCTTCTAGGCGTCTCCGTGTCCCGGCCTCCTGCTGCAGCCCCTGCTTTTATTTTGTTCTAGTTAATTATTACCTATGTGTGGCATGTAAGACAATATATCCGTGGTGTCTCTGGTGAACCTTATATATTAATCTACTCCTTTATATGGAGTGCCTTAAAGTTTCTAGTTTTCAATTATATTTACTGATCATGCTCATGCACACTACAAAATATTTCTAGTGCTAGATTATATTATAATTGTCAAGAAATACATCAACAAGTTAAATTGGTCGAAATTTTGTATTGAAGTAAATAAATGTATCACACACATAATAAACTAGAAACTAAAATCTAGTCCAAACACATAATGTATCACCACCACTTGTTGTCGTCCTTGACTTGCTTCCCCTTCAGCCGCTTGATGTCGCCACCGTCCCAAGATCCCTGCTTGTCCTGAAACCGCTTTCTTTCCTCCTCGCGCTTCTTCTCCTGGGCTAGCTTGCAACCAGGGCATATCTCTCGCGAAAACCCCCGCCTTAACCATCCCATCTTTCATGGTAATGAGCTTACTGTATAACTCGTATGCCATGTAGGCGTCTCTGGCTGCATACTCAAGGCGCACCTGGCTCATCGGCTTCCACTCCCAGTAGTCGTGATCGAGTCGCTTCAGTTTCTTCAGTTTTTCATAGGATTTATCGATGATTTCTACTGCTAGATCACCCATGCCATCCTTCGCTGGGTCTGATTTGATCTTGTACAGATTTTGGATGTCGATGTGGTGCCCCTCTGGGATTTTTATCAACGCACGAGAAAGCATAATTGTGTCATTTGTGATATCCATGCTAGTGAAAGTTATCCCTTTCCTACACAAGAACTCGACCAGAGCCGGACAACGCATCTCAGTTGGTTTACTCCTGCACTTAGATGGTTCTAGGGATGTAAGGGAACAAGGGATGCAGAAGTGGTGATCTCAAATTTAAATTTCACATACCTGCAGAAGTGGTAAACGAGGACCTCCTCATGTATGGCGATTTGCACGATAGCGATCTCTTGTGGAGGATTTTTTCGCTTATTTGCATGGGTGTACTCCAAGTCTAGCCCCACAAACTTGTGCTTCTCTTTCTCAAGCAATTGCTCAAACCTAGCGAGAGTTGTCTCCACAGTCGCTTCATCATTTGTGTACACCACTGTCAAAGTCGTGGTGCCATGGGCAGGGACCAAGTGGGTCTCTGTTGTGCGTTTCCCATCGTCCATGCCTGCAAGGAAATGGGTGAAAGGAACTAGCTGCAAGGAACTGCCTGCGAGAGGAAGAAGAAGATGAACCGAGGGTTCCAGAATAGAGGAAGAAGAAGCGCCCATGAAAAACTGCAGAAGAATGACTGAGGAAGATGAATTACTGCAAAAGAAACGTGGTAACTGCAACTTTCGGTTCGAGAACTCACTGTGGTTACGTGGAGATGGTGGTAGTGCCGCCGGTTCAACAAGTGTGGCCAGTTCCTATGAGAATATGAAATTAGCTGTGCATTTTTCTATGCGAGAAATTGAGAGAAGTCATTTGTATTTTGTCTTTCATAATTAAACACAATGAAGTCGGTACATCCCAAGATATTTGAACGAAAGAGATTTGCTAGTTTAACATACAACAACACTTACAGACCCAACATGGCAAAACTTGGAGAGCCCCAGAACTTGAGCTACCACAAAGACCTCGGCAAAGGTGGCAGAATTGGTGCGGGTGCAACCACGGCGACGGCGAGCTCGGATTCTAGAGGTGGAAAACAGAACCGAGCATGGTCGACAAGGTGATAGATCTCACCGGGAACCAATTCTCGTCCCCGACCGTGCCATGGGTGCGTCCATGGTGAGGGCGAGCTCCGACTCGGGATGGGGAGGAGAGCGGGGCCGAGAAGATTCGTCACTTCCCAGCTCTGCGCCATGGCCGCGACCACAGATTGCCACTCCGGGGAAGAAGACGCGTAATGGATGTAGGCGCCAACGCTACAAGCCTACAGGAGGAGAGCTGGGCCGAGCAGGTTCGTCCATGTCCCAGCTCCGTGCCATGGCTGCGACGCCCCACAGATTGCCGCTCTAGGGAAGAAGAAGAAGACGCGTAATGGATGCAGGCGCCAACACTGCAAGCCTAATTGACACCTAAGCGACGGGAGCGACAAGAGCGACATAACATCGAGAACTGACAGTGGGGCCCCAACTTGACAGCCGTTAGCCTGATTTTTTGTATTGAAACATAAAGTTGAATTCGTGCCGAAAAGACCCTCTGAGTATTTGGCACACTAACTGTAGTCATCGCGGATGATTTCAGGGAACTCGGGTACCGCGTTACCTAAACACCCCAACTTTCGGGCTGCAAAATGATATTCTCCTCTCTCTCGCCATGTCTAGCAGCTAGCTAGCACCTCACCGCCACCCTCTGTCCCCTCCCCGAGACAGGACAGACCATGGACCACCGCCAAACCGTAGCGCCCAGAGCAACTGAGCCATGCCGAGCACGCGCCAGAGCGTCGCGCCCAACACGCGTGCCCAAGCCGCCGCTCGATCGCAACCCGTGCCCACCGCGTCGCCACGACCCAGGGAGCACGCCGGACATGCCCGTTCGCTGCCCAACGCCTCACAGCCACCGCTCTCCGTGGACACCGCCATCTCTGCCGCTCAGAGCGCCAGCTCCGCCCGACCGCATACCAATGCCCCTAAGCCTGCATTAAATCCCTAGAGCACCGCCAAGAGACCGCGTGTCGATTGCCGCTCGCAGCCATGCCACTAGCAGCCCGTAGCCATGTCGCCACCATCGCCTGGCCATGCCGCGCTGTCCCGTCGTCGAGCCTATAAAAGGAGGGCACCCCCAGCCATTTGCAGCATACCACTCACCTCCCCTCACATCCCTGACCGTCCCACACCTCTAGTCGGAGCAAGGCGAGCAGCAGTTCGCCGGAATTGCACCGGAGCAGGCCGCCTCTAGAGGAGAAGGGCGCCTCTGATTGCGACCACCCCCAGAGCTGCCTCGACCGTCCCTGAGCTTGCCATTGACCACCAGTTTGTTTTCCCCCATCGCCGTCGTCGCTGGAGCCCTAGTACAGCCCCTATGCACCCCACCTAGCCGCTAGGGTTAGAGTTCACCGACGACCAGTTCGTCGTCGACGATGATCCCCAGTCGTTGATCCCTGTTCTAATCCAACGCCCCACATCGCCCCGTACCGCTTCACGCGTTATGAGCCACTGACCGGTGGACCCCCCTGTCAGCTGAGCCCCGGGCCGCGGAGTGTCACTGGGCCAGCCCGTTAGCGCTCCCGCGTGACCCAGTTAATTCAAATTAGGATTTTTCTTTTTAGTTTGAACCTAGTTCTGTCCCCTAGTTTGAAAATCAATTCAGAGATATCTACAAATCCAAATGGAGTGACTCCAATTTTGTTAGAAAGCTACTGAAAAGATCTACCCAAGCCCGTTGGATTTAATTCAATTAGGGTTAGAGATCTCTCCTAGTAAAAATAACAAGACAGAAGCATTTGCACCTTACAACATTTTTATAAAATCAACCAAGATAGCTTTTGAGTTGATTCCAACTCTCAAAAATCACATTTAACCATACCTATCTGAATATGTAATAATATTAAGGTTTACATGCAGTGACTTTGGACTAGTACCAAAATAATGCCATATAGGCATTTCTAGTCACTTTAAATCATTAAATAATGAACTTAAACCAAAGTAATTATGATCCAACCCTTAAATCACATTCCCACATGTTCGAATAGGTGGTGATGACATGTGTCCACATGATCCCATATTTTAAGTGGTGAATATTAAATCTTAGTTAATTTTTCAATGAGTAGAAATTACTTTTCTTAAAGAAAAAGAATGAAACTAGTTAATAAAACTTGTGATGCTTGTGATGATAATAGATCATCAAATGTGTGCCTTAGAGTACTAATTAGACTAGTTAAGTATTGTTTGGTGATTGTGTATACCGTACGTATTTATGGAAGATAGTACCGACCAAGCTTACGAGGAGGAGGAGTTCTACCAAGAGGAGGAAGACAACTTCAACCACTGCACCAACCAAGGCAAGCTAGCACTATCCAAGTTAACCCTTGCAAGTTGTACTTGGAAGCCACCATTAACAATGCAAACTAACCCTTGCAAGCTACTATTAGCAAGCTACGATTAAACTAGATGGTTTAGCAAAGATGCCTTAGGCATGCTTTGGTTAAACTACTTTGACTATTATTTACCCCAAGTACTAATTTCAAGCTTTACTTCCTTTACATTACACAAAGTCCCTTACTTGTTTTGAAGGTAGCATAAATAGTATAAAACTTGACCTATTTTAGATAACTTTAGATGTCATTCTATGGCATGGGATTGATCCCATCTTTCCACCTTAGTGAACAGTCTTAACTTAGTAGTTTAGAGTAGATAAAAACTTGAGTCACTTTAGATGGGAACACTTGGTGAAAATGAATTATGAAAACCTTGGAATGATGAGTCATTCTATTGAGATGTTTTGACATGTGTTGAGTAATACAAATGGTTTATGATGATGAGAATGTTGAGGCATGAGCCTTAGCCCTTTTATAAAACTGATGGTTGGATTCGGATGCGATACCATTCCAAATTTACCGTACAACCACAATTAAGGCTTAGCCGGAAGTTTATATGCATTAGTATTAGTTCCCTCACGGGAGAGGTCTGAGCTGAGGCTACCTCTCAATGTTGTCCACCTATGCAGTGCCCAAGATGACTGATGGTCATGGTTGGGAGGTCATGCTCATAGGAGAGGTGCTTATACTAGGGTGTGTAAAGGGAAGGTTATGTTTGATTATCTGCATACTAAGTATGATGATTCAGGGTTATCCCTGACAGATGTATTGAATCTTGTGGTGAAAGTGTACCACCTTTGTAGAGTGTCAAACTATTTGAATAGCCGCGTCCGTGGTTATGGACAGTTGGAATGGCCATACTGCTTCGTTGTCAGATGTTTTCAAAATGACTTATGAAATGAATGATGAATCTTGAATTGACCACAACAGGGTTGTTTTTCTGACAATGGCTTCCCAACTTAAGTGATTCTAGAACATTATTTTATCTTTCTTTGCTTCACAACTCAGCTTAGGTTTCAAACTTAACTTTATAGTTAAACTTAGATTTAGCACTATACTACTTGTTAGTGGTAGTTTGTGAGTACTTAAAGAGTACTCATGGCTTTTGTCCCTGGCTATTCTCATGACCAGACTATGAAGGAGACTATCAAGATGATGGCCAGCAGGACGACTATGATAACTAGGACTATTTGCCTTCGTCAGCATTGCCTGTGCCCCTGAAGATGGACCCCACCACTACGCTTATCTTTTATTTCCGCTGCTTGTTGTATTAAGACTGGATCATAAGATCCTTCTTTGTGTAAGACCTTATGTATGGTTTGTAATGGATGATGTACTGTGATATCCAATCCGCTATATCTCACAAAAATGGTAATCCTGGGATTGCGAGGTATGGCATAACGGCCATGTAGGATTAAAAATCCGGGTGTTGACATCCACCACCATCTCCATCGCCGTTGCTAATTCCCATGATGATGAGGGAGTAGTTCTCTCTCGAGGCTAAGTGTTCTACCGGTAGCTATGTGTTCATTTCTCTCTCTATGCATGATCATATTGTGATCATGAGCTTTCTAATCAAGTAGATCTACCTTGCTACTCAAGTGCTTTAATAGATCTTTGCTCTCCCCATGTGTGTGAAAGTGACATCATGCACAACATGGTGGGCTTATCTAGAGATTACAAATACTTGTTATGAGTTATATTTGAGTTGGATGTTTCTATGAAATTGTTGGGTTTGTTGGAACCATCTAGATCTCAAGGTGACAGTGTGGGGTTATCTAGATGGGGAAAGTGAACTTTGAGGAGTGTTGTTATAGCCCTACCATGGATTAGAGTGTCCAACCAGAGATTAGTTAAGAGTAGTATCATAAAGAGAAGATATTTATATGAGAGTGTTCAATAGTGAAAGTTATAGCCCTACCATGCATTAGAGTGCCCTAGGCCTTGTTTTTTAGCATTGAAACACAGTTTGCAACTAGATCTGTTACATGTTTGCTTGCTGCCATCTTTATTTTAGTTTGCCTTTAGTCTCTTCCATGCCATCAAGCTATTTTTTGGCACCATTGTCTTATATCCATACCACTTGTATTTCACTATCTCTTCACCGAACTAGTGCACCTATACACCTGACAAGTGTATTGGGTGTGTTGGGGACACAAGAGACTTCTTGTATTTTGATTGCAGGGTTGCTTAGAGGGGATACATTTGACCACTTCCTCCCTGAGTTCTATAAACCTTGGGTAATCCACTTAAGGGAAAACTTGCTGCTGTTCTACAAACCTCTGCACTTGGAGGCCAAACAACTATCTACAAGAATAGAAGTGCGTAGACATCAAGCTATTTTCTGGCGCCATTGCCGGGGAGTCAAGGACATCTTCACAACGGGAGTCCCTCATAACCAATCTCTTTACTTTGTTGTTTTTGTTTTTCTTAGTTTATTTTTTGCTTGTTTTGCTTGTTTCTTTATCAAAAACACAAAAAATTAGTTCTACTATGTTTGCTTTTTTATTAAAAGCACAAAGAATGACTACTCTTGTAAACACTAAGTTGTGTGACTTCACTAGCACCAACAACAATGATTTCATGTGCATGCCTATTGCTCCACCTGTTCCTCCTGCTAAGATTATATCTATGAGAAGTGAAATAATGAAATTTAAACAATCTGATAATAAACATGTTGCTCAAGCTTGGGAAAGAATGAAATATTTGGTAAAGAATTGTCCCACTCATGGACTGACTGCTTGGATGATTATCCAAACCTCTTATGCAGGATTGAACTATTCTTCAAGAAATCTACTAGATTCTGCTTCTGGAGGTACCTTTATGACCATTACTTTGGGTGCTGCAACAAAGCTTCTGGATAATATGATGGTTAACTATTCTGAATGGCATACCGAGAGAGCTCCACAAGGTAAGAAAGTAAATTCTGTTGAAGAGACCTCTTCCTTGAGTGATAAAATTGATGTTATTATGTCTATGATTTTTAATGGGAAAGCTCATATTGATCCAAATCATGTTCCCTTAGCCTCCTTGGTCACTGAAGAAGGGAAAGTTGATGTGAACTTTATAAGAAATAATAACTTTAGAAACAATGCCTACAAGAATAATTTTGGTAATAATAATAATAGGCCATATCCTCCCAATAATGTTAATGCTTATGGAAATTCCTACAACAATAATAGGAGTGCACCCTCTGAACTTGAAGGTATGCTTAAAGATTTTATTAGTAAACAAACTACTTTCAATAAAACTATTGAGGAAAAACTCTCTAATGCTGAAAGAAACATAGCATCATTGGCTGAAGCACAATCTTCTTTTAATAAAATGGCTGCTAAACCCAAAACTATTGAAAATCCCTTTGCTACTACTAATGCCATACAAGTTAGAATTGATGAAAATGTTAGACTATTAGCTGAATTGCATGCTAAGTGGGAAAGAGAAGATGAAATTGCTAGAAATATTAGTGTCTCTACTATCACTACCACTAGTGTTGAAGCTAGTAATAACTCTACTACTTTAGATGATAATTATGATTTTGATCTTGATGGTTGAAATATATCTAAAGTAATTAAGTTCCTAAAAAAGCTTGCTAAAAGTCCTAATGCTAGTGCTATGAATATGGCCTTTACAAAACACATTACTGATGCCCTCATAAAAATTAAAGAAGAAAAGATGAAACATAAAGCTTCTATTCCTATGAAACTAGAAGATGGTTGGGAACCCATCATTAATATGAAAGTGAATGATTTTGATCTCAAAGCTTTATGTGATCTTGATAGTAGTGTTTCTATTATGCCTAGAACGATTTACGATATGCTTGATTTTCCACCATTGGAAGATTGTTATTTAAATGTCCCACTTGATGATACTGCTAAAAAGAAACTCATGGGGAGTATTAATGATGTTCTTATTATGGTTAACAATGCTTATGTCCCCGTTGATTTCTATATTTTGGATGTTGAATGCAATGCTTCTCGTCCTATTACTTTGGGAAGACCTTTTCTTAGAACTGTTGGTGCCATTATTGATATGAAAGAAGGCACCATTAAATATCAATTTCCACTCATGAAAGGTATAGAAAACTTCCCTAAGAAGAGAGAGAAGATTCATTTTGCCTCTCCTATGAAAACAAAATTTGCTCTTAATGCTTCTTCTTTTGAGAACACTTGATTCTTTTTCTTGCTTCTTATGCCTAATTTAAAGGCGTTAAACAAAAGTACTTATTGGGAGATAACTCGAAAGTTTTAGATGATTCTTGGAAGTTATTACCTCTGTAATAACCGCTCCTTATCCTTTTTATTTGCTCTTTGTGCCAAGAGTAACCTCTAATGAGAGAGAAGTAATGCTTGGGAAAGTTGCTGTCCCGAAATAGATTTGTGTGCTTCATTGTAAAAATTCGTGTAAAATCTCTGTACGTTGTTTTGAGGCGTCATTTTTTTTTTCTTCTGCCCCATCTTGTTATCTAACTTTAGTTAGTTCAACACTTTTCGATTTGAGCAACATAAGGTCTACGAAAAAATTGGTTTTTACCTGCTGGTATGTTTTGACAGATTTCTGCCATTACTTGCATTTGCTTCTTGTTGATTCCTTTTTGGGTTCTCTTTCAGGAATTGAAGTTTTTGAAGGAAGTGCTACAGTAGCTTGTGTTTCAATGGAAGTTTTATTGGTGTTGAAACTGAACCCAAAGACTTATCATCTTGAGTGCACTAATGTTGCTAATAAAGATTGTGTGAAGTTTTGTATGAAGGAAAATTTTCAGGTGTATGGAGAGAATGATGTGATGAGATGAAGAATGGACTAAAGATCAAGCTTGGGGATGCCACCCATATCACCCCAAGAAATATCCAAGAATTACAAGCGTCAAAGCTTGGGGATGCCCAAGGCATCCCCTTCTTCACCAATAAAAATCTCAGGTTGTACCAAACACTTCATTTTTATTGTTTCATGCACAGTTGTGTTATTCTTGGAGCGTCTTCGTTTTTTTTGGTTTTCGTTTGCTTGGTTTTCTTAGTGTGATTGAATAAATTGGTTGGGCACCCTCTTTCATACATTAGTTTTCAAATAGATTGGTTTGGTTTAGAAAAGAGTAGGAAAAGTTCATGCTTAAGTGGTAAAAGGAGCTTATTTTTGACTGTGGCATATTCTTTGTCATGTCATGCTTGATATTATTTTAGCTTCATGCTTAGTGATTTTTGCTGTAGCATAACTTGTTATAAACAATTGAGATTGCTTAATGTGCCTTGGAAGAATCATGCGTTGTTTTAGCATATTAAAGCATAATATAGTGGTATTCTCCTTTGATGCTTTATTTGGGTTGACTTGGCACATGCTCACACCATGTTATGACTATCCGAAGTCACCATAGCCTTTATGATCCTTTAGTTTTCGAATTGTAATATCACTTTCTGCATTAATTAATGATGTTTTGTTGCTTTGCATGATTATGGCCATTATTGCTCTCTTAGTTGGTCGCTCCTAGTATTTTGCTAGCCTCCATACAAAGTATGAGTTCCACTCATGCATCCAAATCCAAATAAAACCAAGTTATTCCAAAGAGTCCACCATACCTACCTATTAGCATTACTATTTCAAGTATATTCATGTTTTTATCTACCTTCCGAATTAAACTTATTATGTGAAAACTAGTGATTAAAGCTCTCACGAACTTGATGGCATACTTTACTTTTCTTGCCCCTAATAAACTTGAACCATTGTGTCATCTATGTTGTATATGCTTGCACTTATATGTTGGGGATTAGCAGAACCATGCTGTCATGGGGAACGCTTTCAACATTGCACTTGTACATTGTACCTAATTGATATCATGCTATTTTGTCTATGGATGTCGTCGGTGTGAAATTAAAGGTGAGCTTGTAAGTCCATGGAGTTATGTATGTGTGTTAGAGAAACACCTAGGCGGCTGGTCTAATCCATGCCTAATCATGGTGGAAACCTGCAGCATAACCATAATGAGCAATCTATGAAACATTCTTCTTATAAAAAAAGAGATAGATATTGAGAAAAAGAGAAAAAGAAAAAAAGAGATGAGAAAAGAGGAAAGAGAGAAAAAGCTGAGATGCTCGTTGTCTGCTTGCCTTGTCATTTTTATATGGGGATTGTTCCGTATCATCGGGCAAGGGGTAACCCATTGACGGTTCTCTATGATACACATGTACTTACTATGAGAAGAACTTACCGGTAACTAAACTTGAGTAGCATGAGGAGTGGCCCTCATATTCATGGGACATGAGATTTCCAACTTATACTTTGTCAAGCATATACTCCATAGTTTGTTCACTTTAACCTTAATCACTTCAAGATGCTTATGATAGGGGCAATGAGAGCTGAAAGCTAATAAGTACCATAATTTTTGGAAGCTCTTTATGAAACTTGAATCCCTGCTTCCATCTATGAAGTCCATTCTTTTACTTTTATGTTGAGTCTCCATCTTCTATCTTTATGCAGCTACTGAGAGAGCACACTGGCCATTCTTAGTTTAATGTGCATTATCCCAAAACTTGTTGATTGATTCACAACTTTGATATTGCTTGTTCCTAAACTATTTGTATCTAGTCACCCTTATGAACTTTGAAGGTGTCCTATGCATTTATGTTTTGCTACACTATGAGGGACAAGCTGAATACCATTCTCATAATGTTTTCTTTATGTGAAACAAACAAACGTATTTCAAAGCATTGTTATTCATGAATCTTTTGTTTGTACCTTTTCATGTTACAACATAGTTGCTATGTATTATTGTTAGAACTTTATCTTTCGTGCTATGTTGAAGTACTATGATCCCAGCTATCAATGTTTTACAAATACTTTGATCAAGTTTATAATGGTGCATGTCATCTCAAAAATTATTCTTTCTTTTTATCACTTACCTACTCGAGGACGAGCAGGAGTTAAGCTTGGGGATGTTGATACGTTGCAAACGTATCTATAATTTTTGATGTTCCATTCTTGTTTTATATCTACTTTCTTATATATTGTCCACACTTTGGAGTACTTTTTATACACTTTCTTGGAATAACCTATTAACAAGATGCCATAGTGTCAGCTTCGTGTTTTCTATTGTTTTTGGTTCCAGGAAAGCCAGAAAATGAATATTCTCGGTATTGGACCGGACAAAAGCCAAAGTTGATATTTTACCGGAAGACACATGGAGTTCGAAGGAGAGACGAATGAGGGCCACAAGGCGGCCACACCCCCCTTGGCGCGGGCAGCCCTAGGCCACGCCAGGGCATGGTGTGGGCCCCAGGCCGGCCACCGACCTCGCCTCTTCGCCTATAAGAAGCCTCCCGATCCAGAAACCCTAGGGAATCCAGCCTCTAGCCACAAAAACTTCCACAGCGCCACTGCCATCGAAGGGGAGATTGGGGGGGACAGAAAGTCTCTGTTCCGGCACCCTGCCGGGACGGGGAAGTGCACCCGGAGCCATCCCCATCGATCTCCACCACCATCTCCATCGTCATTGCTGATTCCCATGATGATGAGGGAGTAGTTCTCTCTCGAGGCTAAGGGTTCTACCGGTAGCTATTTGTTCATCTCTCTCTCTATGCATGATCATATTGTGATCATGAGCTTTGTAATCAAGTAGATCTACCTTTCTACTCTAGTGCTTTAATAGATCTCTGCTCTCCCCATGTGTGTGAAAGTGACAGTGTGCACACCATGGTGGCACTTAGGCTAGAGATTACAAATACTTGTTATGAGTTATATTTGGAGTTGGATGTTTCTATGAAATTGTGGTGTTTATTGGAACCATCTAGAGCTCAAGGTGACAATGTGGGGTTATCTAGATCGGGAAAGCGAACTTTGAGGAGTGTTGTTATAGCCCTACAATGGATTAGAGTGTCCAACTGGAGAGTATTTAAGAGTAGTATCATAAAGAGAAGATATTTATAAGAGAGTGTTCACTAGTGAATGTATGATCCCTGGGCCTTGTTTCTAAGCATTGAAACACCGTTTGCAACTAGATCTGTTACATGTTTGCTTGCTGCCATCTTTATTTCAGTTTGTCTTTAGTCTCTTCCACGCCATCAAGCTATTTTCTGGCACCGTTGTCTTATGTCCATACCACTTGTATTTCACTATCTCTTCGCCGAACTAGTGAACCTATACACCTGACAAGTGTATTGTGTGTGATTGGACACAAGAGACTTCTTGTATCTTGATTGCAGGGTTGCTTGAGAGGGGATACCTTTGACCACTTCCTCCCTGAGTTCGATAAACCTTGGGTAATCCACTTAAGTGCGTAGACATCACTAGCCAAGGCCTGCTAATAATTAAGTGGGTCGAACCATTAGGAGAACAGAATAAGACTACAGCCCGTTACTGTTTCATTCGGCACTGTTTGAAATGGGCCCAAATATGTGGCCAGCAGCGGCCCGTGAATGTCAGGCCCGTTACTGTTTTGGCCTACAGAAGCCCACATTGTTCGAATAGTGCACGACCTGTTAACAAGCTGCGTCAAGTAGGGCTGATAGTGTTAATCCCCACGGTCAGCCTGTCACTATTCTCACAGCTTGTTCTGGGTCGCCTATGAACGGCCCACTTTTGAGAAGGTCCGGTATTGTTCTGGTCTTTTACCGTATCGTCCAACAACTTCCTGGGACCAGCGGCGGCCTGCAACTATTCTGATCTGGTACTGTTTTAGCCTACCAATATGTTTGGCATGTTACTATTCCTATAAGGTAATATTTTCGACCTGCTACTGTTCTACCTCGTTACTATTCTGCCCATCTACTGTTCAGGTCCGTTATTGTTGTGGTCCTATACTGTTCTAGCCTACCACTTTTTTGGTCTGTTACTAATCTGGCCCGTTACTGAGCTAGGTTGCCTCTGTTCTGGCCTGTTACTGCTTTGGCCTATTACTTCTTTGGCCTATTACCGCTTTGGATTGTTACTGTTTTGGCATGTTACTGTTTGACCTATTACTATTCTATCATGTTAGTAGTTTCCACCTGACGTTAGGTGTCGCGGACACCTTCGGTTTTGGCCTTTCTGAATACCAGGCAAATATCATAAAAGGAGTACAATTAGCGAGCATCTTTTACTATTCATGGTAGGCCTAATACAATAAGGGCAAATAACAAAGACCTAACCTCTTACCTGATTGACCTGGCTGGCGTAGTTATGATACCACCTACCACCACGCATGGACGGGTTCAACTAAATGCCTACATGGCCTAGCTCAAAAAAATGCGTACATGGCCTATGCGAGTTATCTAGATATTACATCATCTGCAAACTTCTTAAAAATATTACATAATATCAGCGCTCAGAAAAGAAAATTCAGCATTTCAGTTGAAAATCAAGTTGATTGCATTGTCCTCAATTTGCTTTCTCAATCCATCAACTGTATCTCCTTTTGAGTGTGATAGCTACATTGGAAGAGCACCCTGAGACATGATCTTGCAGCCCCCTCTTTGGTGGGAATAGCAATAATTGCAGTCTGAAACTAAGTAATAACAAGTTAATACAACAAACAGGACAAACTACTCATAACTTAGAATGAACCAAATAGAAATTATAATCGCATCATACGAGAACTTGTATAGTAGGAATGAAAACAAGGAATGAACTTTATATTGTAGAGGATAGTTATGTTATTGCTTAGAACCACAATGAGATGCAAGATATAGTAGCATTGCACGTGAACCTGTAGAACAAGATAAACAATCATTAGAAAAGTGTGCCTACAATGAAATGAGCAATCAAACAAAGCGTTTTTTACAATTTCAGAAAATATAAACTAGGAAGGTCATATAAGCAGATATATATGGAAGCAGTGCTATTTCCTAGAATGCAAGAGACATACGGTGACTCAGAATTTATGGTGAGCTACACAATGTCATGTAGTTTCTGTCATAGCTAAGAATCAACCATATAGAAATATGGAATCATAAGAGAACTTCTAGGGAAGGATTGCAAACCAGGAGTGAACTAAATAGTAGAGGACAGTTATGCCATTCATTAGGACGAACAAGCACCAGATAAGGAAATAATGGCGTCACTTGTGAACCTGTAGAAGAGGCTATGCAAACCATCATGTTCATTGTTCCATTCTAGGCTCTATGCAAGAAAAAGAAAATAGTTAGTGTTGCAGCTTTTGAAGAACCAGATGGCAACAACAAAATTATAATCGAATTAGTATGAAGATTCTAAACGGGTACTATCGGACAACATAACAATGCCAAGGAGGAAACAATAACAGGAACTTATCTCAGGATGAACCAGATAGAATCAGTAACTGTGGAGTAGGGAATCCAAACTAATATTTTCCACTGATTTTACATTTTGGAAGAACTACACGATAGCAGGCAATTACTATTGTTCGGAGTAGTTAAGAACATGTACGTGACTTCAAAATTTGTAGAGCAGCGAATGCAAACCAATATGTCTAGTGACCTACTCTGTAGTATCTAGCATGAAGAACATGTGTGCGCTTTGACTAGGTGTACATGACAATTAGAAAACTGCAGTTCAATGCGACAGGCTTGAACCTGCTGTACTGTTGAAAAATTAAAAAAAGATTTGGTAATTTGGTTACCATGGTCAGATAAGCTTCTAATCATCATCCGTACCGGCGCGGGTGACATCCTTGTCACCCAGGGTGCTTCGGTTGCGCCGGCTGTTTGCGTCGAGGAAGTAGATCTTGGGCGCTTGATGCCGGCTTGACCGCGGTGGACGAGGTTGAATCGGTGCACTGCACGACAGTTCAGGTAAGGTATAGGTGGGGATGATGCTGGCGGCGTTGATGTAGATCTTGGGCAGTCGTTGATGGATTCGGCGTCGTGGAGGGGAAAGTGGGAAAAGGAAATCAGGTGCGGTGGACGACGATGGACTCGGTGACCAAGGTCAGGTGCTATGGATGTAAGTGAAGCGGCAATGATGCTTTGGATGAGACCGCAGCTAATGCAGCTCTGGTATACTGTTGGCTGAGGAGTGCGCAAGCATTGTCACGATGTACAAAATAATTTCAGCCCTAGTATTTGAAAAGATACACGGAACCTACAAATTTTACCTAGTGGAGTCAGATGGTGATCTGCTTCCTGTGTTGAACGGGGATTTCGCCAAAGGTCAACCGGTGTTGTACCAAGTGGACACGGAGAACCGCTCTCTTGAGGTCGTCGGTGACATTGGAAGTCGTGCCCTCTTTGTTGATTTCCATCGGTTTATCTCCATCGACACCAGGTTGCACCCCACAGTAAAACCTGCTTGCATATACTACACAAATTATATCAAACTATACAATCATGATGATCAAGCCTGGGAAGAGGAACCAACAATGGTTTTTCATGGCTTAGGTCATCATCAGCTAGAACGTACGCCGAGACCTTACGCTATGTACGAGATACTCGCAACACACTACTGACCGAGAGAGTTCAGTGAATATGTGATGCAACACTTGAGAGCCGGCGATGATGAAATATAATGGACATAATGAATCCTATATTCATCCTAGGTTATTTTCTAGCATTTTTAGGTCTATTCGAAGTAGAAATTTGTATTGGATTTATATTATTTCGATTAGCAGTATGCGTATTACCTTTTAGATAAAAGTGTAATATATTTAATTTTAGTACTTTCAGAATTCAAAGTATTTATTTTTAGTAGCTTCTTTCAGAATTCTCTGTGTTAGCTTTCCAAATTATGTGCAAGTATTATCTTTCAACTTTTACAATCATAGTACCCAAGTTGTCATTACTGATTCAAAAAATCTAACGGAGATCAGAGTCTCATGGAAATCTCTCGAACTCGTGACGAGGGACCCTCTAGCGAGCAACCCAAATGACCAGAATGCATGTGGACAGGAAATCTTTCAGAATTCTTTTGTACTAGTAGCTTCCATATAATTCTTTGTAGTAGCTTCCACTTCACACAGTCATAACTAAATAGGCGAATATATTATATATATACACTAGGTTTCGAATGACTAATTAACTGTTGCAGACTATGTCATACTAGCTAGTTAAACTTAACAGTTCCCAACCACAACGACACTCTAGATGAACTCGAACACAAACTTCACGTCCCTGTGGTTGAATTTCTTCCAACCCTGATTGCTGAAGACGGCATGACCATCTAGGTCATTCTTGTATGCAATTGGGGTGATATCAAAATCTCCTAGTTGTACTCCAGCCACGCCATCATCAGGGATGCCCATGGAGGAAACTACTTTTGTAGGTAATCTCTGTGATGTCGCGCCGTGGATTGAAAAGAAGAAGTAATCATGTGAGACGACAACCACCACAAGTTATATATGGAGCCATACAGGGAACAAACAAAAGGTAGTTGCCATACCATCTTATGTTGGACAAGATTTGTCCTTGTCAAACGGGTCACAAATTAGTACAAGAAAAGTTGGCTTTTACAACGGACCATTTTCGTGGTAGAAGGCCCGTTTTTCGTGGCTGAAAAGTCTTCTACAATGGATGCCCTTCGTGGTAAAAGCCCCGTCACAAAAGAATCTATCATGCTTTTTTTCTGACCATGGCAGATCGCACCCTTTAGCCAAAAAAACTTGTTCCATCATAGATCTGTCCGCCAGACATGTTGACTGCTGACGTCATGCAAAATGCCACGTGGCAAACACCATCAACGCCTAGTTACCACTGTTAACGGCCACAGAAACCATGGTAAAAGCCGGACCCAGCCAGGGTGTGGGCTCCACCGGATTTAAGCATCCGAGAAATCCCTGTTATGCAAATATCCATGTTCCCATGATCAGTGAGCCGTGGAACATAACCGACAAGTATCATTACAGCATCCAAAACATAACGAATACAAGACTTACATAGTTTCCATTATGGCTACACAACTTTCAGTAGCGGAACTTCATCACTCGCAGGGCCCAATCATGCCTCAACCTACAGGCGACTCACTGGGAAGACGGCCTAGCTCGCTGGGTGTCACCTTAATCATCTGATGCCGAACCTCTGAAAGTCTGGCCAAGTAAATAGCCAGAGACAAATCCATGAGTACTTTTGAATATACTCGCAAACCAACAAGATAAATTATATAAGGAAATGCAATTCTGGCTATGGCGAGATGGCTCTATCTAGGGTTATTTTTGCAAAGCCTAGACTACCTCTTGTAGTTATGGCATCTCCATATCTTTGTTGAAAACGAGTTTTGAAACATGCCTCTGTTTTATAAATCAAGATATCCCCATATCCTTGTTGAAAACCATTTTGGAAACAGTTTTGTAGTGAAAACCCTTTTTAAAATCTCTTTGACCTCCTCTGGCCAAACAAAACTTTAAACTCAGGTTCCCTCGGAACCTCCATATTTCATCCATAATTCCAAACAACCACCATTTGGGTACTCTTAGCCAACACCTTTCCAACCATCCTTGACCGTGGACACGGCTATTCGAATAGATTATACTCTACATAGTTTGCACACTTTCCCCACAAGAATCAATACATCTGCCGGGATAAAACCACGGGCCTCTACAAACGGTAGATGGGGGTACGGATAATCAAACCTATCTTTTCGCTTGTTGACACTAGCAAAGGATGCTTTTCCTTTTGGGTTTGTTCTCCCTGGTAACGAGTATGTGGCTCCCAGCCATAGTCCTGCCTTCCGTACATGCATATACCCAAACCGCAGCTTGGCGTATACCTTAACTTGGTGACTCCACTTCCTTCCGTACCACCTAAGTCATACCGTCTGCGGGAGACCCAATTGTTGCACCGGCACTCCTGCCAAGACAGGCTCACTCTTGCCAAAGCAAGATACAGGCTCCAGATCCGTAGATCTGTTAGCGCCTGCCCAAAATTCAATGGATTTCTCCCAATTAGCATAGTACAAGCTGCCTCGGCTAAAGAAGACAAACTACGAGCTAAGCCCCAACACCTGGGGTAATGTGGTTGCACGGATAAAAATTGTTCCGGTAAAGGCGTAGAACATCCCTTCTCTTTCTCTTGTCCATTTTCTCATTTCTCATCATCACCACTTCTTTATTTAAAACATCCGCTTGGAACGTTGCCTCTTCCCAAGGGTTTTACAAAGCAGTTTTTAAACACCCAAAGCAATTTATTCAGCAAAAATCCGTGGTTTCTCAACGGGGTAGGATGTTAATCATCATAACCTCGATCAAAGGGGGTAAGTGGTGGGTTTACATCATGGTGGGTGCCATGAGGGACACCAAGTCATAACTTGGAGGAGCCAAGTCATTAGCGTAGTTTTTATAAAACAAGACATGCAGATAGATAATGCAATTTATAAAGGAGGTACAAAATAGGTAATAAAAAGAGTAGGACAAGTGTCAAAATTCGGGAATGGTGGCTTGGCTGTGATCAGCGATAAGTCCCTGGACTTCCTTAGATAACCAAGAATACCCAACAATTAATAATAAGAAGTCCCTTTCTTCTTGTCGTCAAACAATCACACTATCGCTGTCATCGAGTATACATGCAAGCAGACAATACTACAATCAATACAAGGCATACAGTCATCAAACCATACAGCAAACAAACATATGGAATACACTTAATTTGGTAGATTTTGGAGAACTTGGGAACTAGTAATGGAATTACTAGTTTGCCATAGAAGTGTTTTCCCCTTTGGAAAAAAAATAGTTGTCTAGGTTATATAACAAGGACTTGGGGTGGAGACTTGTGGTCTGTAGGATACCAATGTGCAACAATTGTATCCTCAGATAGGTTTTGACAAAGCAAGACCAACACAAGTGGTTATACTGGATTATCACTTACCTAGATTTAATTATGCTTTTTATAGTGCAATAAACTCTAGTTTGAGGAAATAATTCACTAGAATTTCTCTGGAGTCCCAAAAAATATTTCCTTGGGTGGTGAGGTAGTGTTTGATGTACTGAACCACATAGAAGTGGAATCTTGTCAAAAGAATTAACAGGATGCCCTTAATAAATTATCAAAGGCAGTTCTGTAAGATATTTGTCTTTTTCACTAGATTTATTTTACAGAAGATTTTAGTGTGATTCCAATTTTACATGGTAGGTACTGGGAGTACCTTTCTGTAGAAATTGGAATTATCCATTTTGGATAATTAGAACTACTGGAGGGATTTATCTAGTAAAAAAGGGATACACAGAATAGTTTAATTCACTAGAATTCAACCAGAGCTCAATAAAATCTGAGCTACTAGGGTTTGATAGATTCTGCTACTAGGGTGTACTGGGAGGTGGAATCAGGTCAATACCACATTTGGGTTGACCCAGAGAAATTCGTAAAGGAAAATTGTGGTTTTTTTTGTTATTTTTGCTATAGTAAATATATTGCTCCACTTGGCATGAGTCCCAAGCCATGAGATAGGTGCAGGTAATACCTACCATGGATAGTTGGTTTTACCCCAATTAGAGTTGTAAAACTCATAGAAAGAATTTATTAGTGAAAAAAGGTACATCTAGGTAGTAAATTTAGTATAATTAATATGAGCAATATTTGAGGAAACCAAGAGTATTGCATGTTATAGGAAACACCCAGGAACTTATATAAATTTATATATGGCCAAAGTAAGGTGACCTCCATTTTTAGCTTGAATTAACCTAAAGAACTGAAAGACTAAACAAAAATATCGATTAAAATGTTTTGGGGGTCAAACAGGCGCATGGGCCGAAACTGAGCGGACTCGTAGCACCGGCGCGTGGGAGGCCGGATTCAAATCTCGCAGGGGCGAGCCCGGCTGTCATTGACCGAGGTCGGCCGAAGGGGTATCGATGGACAGAGGCCGTTAGATGTGACCATGATGGACGGCAGTCGCTCGTCGTCCTCTCACGCGGCCACCAGGCGACGCCAGAACCCTAGCTGGCGGCGGGGAAAACGGGAGGAGATCACTTGAGGACCTGCCGGCAGCCAAGGAACGGCGGAGGAGAAGCGACGTGACGTGGCGGTCCAGGAGAGGGGCGGCAGAGGCAGGTTCGGCATCGGAAGAAGTCTGGCAGGACGACAACCATGATGACCTCGACGGAGCTCCCTGTCGGTGGTGGTAGAGAGGGTCCTGGGCAACAAGAAGACTATGGTTAGGTAGAGGAGATCAAGTGGGTTGCAGCATGATGACATGCAGATGGAAAAGAGTAGAGGAGGGAGCACCCCGAGCAGATCTTGGAAACGGACCGACGTACCTTTTCTTCTTTCTCCTGGCTAGGAAAGAATAGGGGAGAGGGAGTGGTGCTCAGGGGAGGTGAGTGGGAGTGGGAGGGAGCAAATGAGTCGAGGGGAATGTGCTGTGGTGACCTCTGGCCATATAAACAGAAGGGTGAGGTCCACGATGGACATAGCCCTTGGAAAGCTTGGGGGAGGGGTGAAGCTCAGGCATTGGTCCGATGCGGCGGTGGGAGCTCGTGGAGAGGGAGTAGGGATGTGTGAGAGGCTCCTGCCAGGCTGCAAGGTACAGGGGGAGTGATTAGACCACTCTCTCTCTAGCATCGGGCATAGGAAAGAAAAAGAGAGAGAGGGGGCTTAGGGCTAGCCATGGGCAGTTGCCAGGTGTGGTAGGGAATTACAGTGGGTGAAGCTACACGCCAGATAAGTGGAGAGGGGAGAGGGTGGCTGTTCTTTGTGAGATATGGGAAGATACCCATTAATGACAAGATCTTCTCCTCTCCTTCTTCCAAGAGCAAAAGACAAGGGGAGGGGTGTGCTACAGTATTTTGATACAGTGCACACGACCAGGGGGGTGTTAGAGTTGCTGTGGTGGTCACATGTCCACATTTGGTGAGGGTTTGGTTGGGTTTTGGTTTAAGGTTGATAAAAGTCCAAATCTGCCATATGGAATGATCATGGTCAAGTTCTCCAAATTTGATCTTTGCAAGTGGAGTTAAGGGTACTGTCGTCGGATTGATGACAAGTACGCCATGAGGGGGTCCTCAAGGCATGCAAAAGAGAGGGGTTTGAAACGTACGGTGAGCACACAAGTTTACCCAGGTTTGAATCCGCCGGCTTTGGACGGATCCTACTCCTGCTAGCAATCCAGTAATATGGCAGAGCCGGAATATGGGTTACAAGGGTTCATCTGTGCGAGGTGAGATTGTAGACTATTGAGGGTGCCCTAAAGGCTCTCCCTAGGATGGCTTATATAGATATCGGGCCTAGGGTTTACATGAGAGATCTATCGGGCTACGACTGAGAGTCGGTTACAGAGTACATCTTGAACTACAAGTAACACTATGGGCCTAAGTCGGTAAGTCTTCTGGGCCTTCCCATAGCCGGATTGGACTCTGCCTCTTCTCCCTGACTTGGCCGCCCGTGAAGCAAAGCTCTAACCCGAAATGGGCCACCCTGGTCAGTGAGGACTGTGAGGATACCCGAAAAGTATATCCCCAACAGCAGCCCCCGGAAGTCTTCAAGATCCAAAGTCGGATTCATCATCGTCTAGCTTGATCTTCGACTTGCAGAATCTTGAAGGGTTCCTGAAACTTAAAAATAAAAGATACGATCCGGGTCTCACAATAAGTCGGACATATCAGTACATTATTTGATTTTTCCAAGTTGATATTCAAACTAAGCCGGAACATGGTCTCTGACGTCATCTGACACTCGTCATGGTCAAGTCACGTCATCTGACAGCATTCTGTCAGCACGACCGTTGGTGGGTCCACCGTTCGCGGAACCGAGGCGCCGTTTCAATGCGTACGCGGAGATCGAGGCGACATAATCATCGCGTGGGTCCTTCCTAGATCCTTCCACGACGCATGGCGTTTACACAGCGCCGTTTGCACGAATCTTGGCGCAGGTAGGCAGTTATAAGGGGTGAGGATCCTCTCTCTCATCTTCACCTGTTCCCTTGCCGTTCCTTCTCCCCCACTTTTCCCTCACGCATAGAGCTCTCCCACCTCCCAGATTCCTAGGGCCTCCCATCCAAGGTCACCGGCGCACCAGAAAAATGGCTTCTTCTTCATCTTCCGAATTGGCTGGCTTTGCAGCAGCGGCGGCAGTGGAGAAAGAGAGCAACCGTGGGGTTTGGATCTCGTGTCTCCTCGATGACGAGAAGCTCCGCGGCATGGAGAATGAAGGTCTCCTCCGCGCCAACGACTGGCGGAGTGGCTTCAGAGAAACCATCCCCAACCTGCAAGCTAGCGAGCGGGTACACTTCAGCACCCACCTCGACAGAGGTTTGTCTTTCCCAAGGTGATTGATCATTATGGCGTTCAGCTCCATCATCTTCCCCCGAATACCATCTTAGAGATGAGTTCTTACGCAGCTTTGTGCGAGGGGTACATCAGCATTAGGCCAAGTCTTACTTTGTTCTGGTATTACTTTCATGTCTAGAGAAACTCCATCACTGCCGGTAATCCTTACATTACCTGGCACTATTAGCCTTTCTGTAAGACGAGCGTAGTTATCCTCGCATTTCTGCCAGTGAGTCGGTCAAACAAAGGCCGGCCACTTTCTTTTATCATAAGGACATTCCTGCTCCCGGCAAAGCTACTGCTTTGCCGGCTTTCATCGATGGAGCCGCCACGGCCCTTCCATCTTGGGACGAGGCTCCTCTAGCTCTCAGTGATGATCTGATCCTTGCTAAGAGGCCGATCGAATACCTGATAAAACACAAGGGCTTGAAAGGATCCGACCTAGTCCAGTGTTGGGTCGCACGCCGGATCCAGCCTCTCCAATACCACGGCGACCGTCTGATGCACTCTATCACGGTGTCGGAGAATGATTCCCTCTACATCAGTCCTAAGGCTTTAAAGCCACAGGATTACATAAGCTAGATCAAATGGCTGATCAAGGAGCGGATTTAAAGAAAGATTCCGGACTTGTCTCTGGACATGCATACAGCGGAAGACCATGTAGTTCCGGTAAGCTTCAATAATAAACCCTTTTATGTGTTTCACCTTTTACGTTATTTTGCAATACTGAGATACTTTCTTCTTTTCGGCTTGCCGATCTCCCCGAGTCGGAGCTGGCTCCTATCGAGGGATATCCTACGGAGTTTTCTCAGGAGGCAGAACTGGTCCCACTGTCGTACGTTGTGCCCAGGAAGGGCAAAGCTCCGACAGTGGCCGTCGGCACAAAGGAGGTGCCAGTCGTGAAGAGGTAACTTTCAACACAACTTTCGCCTTTGTACCTTACTCGAATTTTCTTCCGAGATGTAATGTTTTCCATTCTATTACATTCTCAGAGCTAAGCAGCTCATCAAGGGCAAGGGGAAGGGAACTTCTTCGAAGCCCTTGCGGCAGACGAAGCTGACTATGGCTTCTCCTGCTGCGGCTCCTCCGACTCCTGCTCCTCAACCTTCCGTAACACCGGTGATTACTCCATCACTAGTTGTCGTAGATGATCCGACTCCTTCAACGGGGCCAGTGATCCTTGAATCGCAGATTGACGCCACCATGGGTGGCTCAGGGTTAGATAAGGGTGAACCCTCTTCAGGTAATGATCCCTCGGCAGAGACCTTTGCCGAAAACCTCCTGAACAATCCAGGACTTGCCAAATTTGGCTTGTCTCGGAAATCTGTAGAAGAAATCCAGTTCTGGCCCGGCAATGCCTGGAGAGCCAAAATCTCTCTGCCGAAGAAGAAGCACAAGAGGCGGAGGACATCAAGTACTCTGACCTTCTTGAACAAGTCCGCCTCCGCGGCGAGGGACTTAGAGCTGGTGTGCTTTCACCACCTCCGGTTATTCCACTCACCCTCGGCGAGAAGGTTACCACCGAGGTGAACATGTGTCTGAGAAAGCTCACACATGAACATCATGTAAGTCGGAATTCCAAGTCACGATTTTCTTTATTGTACTTTATATCATATCCTCTAGCCCCCAAGCATGAAGTAGGATTTACAATCCGGGTTTATGCTTCCTTAGGATGCCAAAGAATGAACTAGTGTAGCCCCAAGGCTCATGCTGATATTAGTAAGAATATTAGCCCGAGTCTTCGGTAGACTTCTGACTTACAGAAAGTTAATTCGTATAACCAAGATTTGTTGAAGAATGTTTGCAACAAGCGAAGAGAGATCAGAGCTCTCCGGTTTAAGAATGCTGAGCTGAAGGTTTCCTAGGATGAGGCCGAAGGTAAACATTCGGAGACTCAAACCTTGTATTGTATTTTCATAGTCGAATTTTTTTGCTGAACTTTTGTTCTTTTTGACTTACTACACTGGTAAAACAGTCCTGCGCTATGATTGAAGAGGCTGAGAACCTCAAAGCCCTGGTGGTGGAGAACAAAGAACTTCGCCAGGAGCTAGATAAGCTCAAGGTAGATCATGAGAAGAGCATTGCTCAAATTCTTGAATCCTCCTCCATGGCTACTGATGAACGTGATCATAAGATTTCAGTTCAAGATCAGAGAATCTCGGATCTCAACAATGAGCTTTGCAGAGAGAAGGACCTTTCCGAGGCGCTCTGGGCTGAACTCCGGAGTATTCGAGAAGAGAAGATCAAAGTTGATGATGTCATCTTCGGTATGTTTCCATCTTTCTGACTTGTCTATATTCTTCGACTCTTTCGATGTTGGATTTGCTTAACCATTTTTGTGTTATATATATAGGTCCTTGATGGCTCTGTGTATGGCGCCTAGAAAAGTGCTGGTGCGATGATGATGTAGAGCTCGTTGGGAACCCCAAGAGGAAGGTATGATGAGCACAGCAGCAAGTTTCCCTCAGTTATGAAACCAAGGTTTAATCGAACCAATATGAGCAAGGAAACACCCCAAAGGTGTTACTAGCTGAGCTTTGGCAGGGCGCACTACCGATGCTAGTAGCAACGTGGAGACCTGCACAACACAACCACAGAACTTTGTCCCCAACTTGCGATGAGGTTGTCAATCTCACTGTGTTTTGCGGAAAACAAAGAATTAAACGTATCGAATGGAAAGAAGTAATAGTTTGTAGAAAGTAAACACAAAGCAGTAAACAGTTTATAGATTGTATGTAAAAGAAAAGGACCAGGATCCATAGTTCACTAGAGGTGGCTCTCCTTAGATAGATAACATGCTGGGTGAACAAATTACAGCGGGGCAATTGATAAACATTGAGAAAGCAATACATGCATATACTAATCATCTTGACTCCTATGAGACTTGATTGGGAATTACATCATTATACATAGACCGCCATCCAACTGCATCTATGACTAATAATCCGCCTTCAGGTTATCGTCCGAACCCCCTCCAGTATTAAGTTGCAAGCAACAGATTATTGCTTTACGAACTGCATGTAAAGTAAACAATACGATTGTTCTATGAACAAGGGATTGTTGTTTTCTCCCTAGTAGCAATAGCACATCTAGTACCTTAGAGATTTCTGTCACTTCCCCAGATTAACAGAGGCATGAACCCACTATCGAGCATAAATACTAACTCTTGGAGTTACTAGCATCTACTTGGCTAAGATAGCTACTAACAATGGAAAGCATGCAAGATCACAAATAACAAAGACATGATAGAATCAATAATCAATCTGAAATACCATCTCAATATCCATCGGATCCCCGTAAACACAACATGCAGAATTACAAATAGATGATCTTGATCATGAACGGAACTCACAAGATCTAGACAAGAAAGCACAAAGGAGAAGAACCAGCCATCTAGCTACTACATGGATCCGTAGTCCAAGGACGAACTACTCACGCATCACACCGGAGGCTTGCATGGTGATGAAGAAGGCCTCCAGGGTGAATTCCCCTCTCCGGCAGGGTGCCGGGAAGAGCTTCAGATCCCTCCCGATCTAGGGATGGAGATGACGACGGCTACAGACTCTTTCTTGGATTTTTGATCAGGCCCTTAGGGTTTACATCCTGAGGGCATCTTATAATCGGAAGGGGAGGCCGAGGGGGTACTAGGGCTAGCCTCACCACCCCCTGGCGCGGGCCTAGCTGGGCCGCCCGGCCAGGTGGTGTGGTGGCCCCCTGGCCCCTCTCCGTCTCGTATTCTGGCACTTGATGTCTTCCGGAAAAATAGGCACTTTGGCTTTTGTCCCGTCCAATTCTGAGAATATTCATTTTCTGACTTTCCTGGAACCAAAAACAGCAGAAAATAGACAGCTGGCACTATGGCTCGTGTTAATAGGTTAGGCCAAGAAATCATATGAAAAGTACTCCAAAGTTGGAACAAAACACAAGAAAGTGGATAAAACCAAGAATGGAACATAAAAAATTATAGATACATTTGCAATGTATCAACATCCGCAAGCTTAACTCCTGCTCGTCCTCGAATAAGGTGACATGCACCATCAAAGACTTGATCAAAGAATTTGTAAAACATTCAAAGATGGGATCGTAGTACTTCAATCATAACATGAAAGACAAAGTTCTAGCAATAAGCAAAGTAACTATGATGCAACATGAAAAGGAACAGACAAAAGATTCATGAATAACAATGCTTTGCAAGACGTTTGTTTATTTCACATAAAGAAAACATAGCATGATAGTATTCAGCTTGTCCCTCAATAGAGTAGCAAATATAAATGCATAGGACACCTTCAAAGTTCATAAGACTGACTAGATACAATAGTTTAAAACAAGCAATAACAAGTTATGCATCAATCAACTAGTCTTGGGACAATGCACATAGAACTAAGAATGGCCACTATGCTCTCAAAGTAGGTGCATAAAGATAGAAGGTCGAGACTCAATATAATGGTGGAAGAAAGGACTTTTGTAAAAGCAAGTAGGGATTCAAGTCTCATAAAGAGCTTCCAAAAATTATGGTACTTATAGCTATTAGATCTCATTGCCCATATCATAAGCATCTTTAAGGTGATTAAGGTTAAAGTGACACAACTAAGAGGATATGCTAGACAAGTTATAAACCGAAATCTCATGCCCCTTACTTCGAAGACCGATCCTCATGCTAGTCAACTTTTAGTCACGAGTAAGCTCTTGTCATTGTAAGTATATGTGTATCATTAAGAACTGCCAACGGGGTACCTCTTGCACATGATACGGGAGCTTTCCCATAATCAAAATGACAAGGCAAGCAGACAATGAGCATCTCAGCGATCTTTTTATTTGCTATTTGCATAGGTTTTTATTGAGGATGCTTCATAGAGTGCTCATTATGGTGATGTTGCAAGTTTCCACCATGATTAGGCATGGCTTAAGCTAGCGGCCCAGGCGTTTCTCTAACACACATACAAACTCCATGAACTTACAAGTTCCACTTTTATTTCACACCGCCAGGAGCCGTAAGAAAAAGAACATGATATCAACGGGGTACAAAGTACAAGTGCAATGTTGAAAGCGTTCCCCATGAAACAAGCGCAATCATATACGCAAGAAAGAAGGACCCAATGGTTCAAGTTTATTAGATGCAAAAAAGTAAAGTGTGCCATCAAGTTCGTGAGAGCTTTAATCACTAGTTTTCTCATAACAGGTTTAATTTGGAAGGTAAACAAAATCATGAATATACTTTGAATAGCGTAAGATAGTAGGTAGGTATGGTGGACTCTTTGGAATAACTTGGTTCAGGGAGTTCGATGCATGAGTGGAACTCATACTTTGTTGTGGAGGCTAGCAAAAGACTGGGAGCGACAAACTAAGAGAGCAATAATGGCCATAATCATGCAAAGCGACAAAACATCATTGATCAAAGCATAAAGTGATACTACAAGTTGAAAACTAAAGGATAATAAAGGCTATGGTGACTTGAGATAGTCATAACATGGTGTGAGCATGCGCCAAGTTAACCCGAATAAAACATCAAAGGAGAATACCACTATACTATGCTTTAATATGCTAAAACAACGCATGATTCATCCAAGGCACATTAAGCAATCTCAATTGTTTATAACAAGTCATGCTATAGAAAAGAATACTAAGCATAAAGCCAAAACAATATCAATCATGGCATGACAAAGCATAGGCCACAGTCAAAAACGAGCTCTTTTTTCCACATAAGCATGAACTTTCCTACTCTTTTCAAAACCAAACCAAACTATTTGCAAACCAATGTATGAAAGAGGGGGTCCAACCAATTTATTCAGAAAACTAAGCAAACCAAGCAAATGAAAAAACAAAACAAAAACAAAAAAGAAGACGCTCCAAGAACAACACAACTGTGCATGAAACAATAAAAATGAAGCGTTGGAAGAAACCTGGGATTTTTATTGATGTAGAAGCGGATGCCTTGGGCATCCCCAAGCTTTGACGCTTCTACTTCTTGGATATTTCTTGGGGTGACACGCGTGGCATCCCCAAGCTTGAGCTTTAGTCCATCCTTCATCTCATTACTCATTCCTTCCATAAACCTGAAAATTTTCCTTCATACAAAACTTCACACAATCTTTATTAGCAACATTAGTGCACTCAAGATAAATAAGAGTTAAGGTTCTGTTCTAACACCAAATAAACTTCCATTAGAGCACTAGGTACTGTAGCACTTCCCTCAAAAATCTCAATTCCCCAAAAGAACTCAAAAAGGAACCAACAAGAAGCAAATGCAGAAAATGGCAGAAATCTGTCAAAACAGACTAGGAGGTAAATACGAATTTTTTCGAAGACCTTCTGTTGGTCAAATCAAAAAGTTTTGAACCAACGAAAGTTATATAACAACCTGGGGAAGAAGCACAAAAATTCACGTCTCAAAAAGACGTTCAGAGATTTTACACGAATTTTTACGGTGAAGCACAGAAATCTGTTTCGGGACATTAACTTTCCCAATCATTACTTCTCTATCATTAGAGGTTACTCTTGGCACAAAAAGCAAATAAAAAGGATAAGGAGCGGTTATTACTGAAGTAAATAATAACTTCCAAGACTCATCTAAAACTTTTGGGTTATCACCCAATAAGTACTTTTCTTTAACGCCTTTAAGTTAGGCATAAGAAGCAAAGAAAGAATCAAGTGGTCTCAAATGAAGAAGCATTAAGACCAAATTTTGTTTTCATAGGAGAAGCAAAAGAAATCTTTTCTCTCTTTTTAGGGAAGTGTTCTATACCTTTCTTGAGTGGGAGTTGATATTTAATGGTGCCTTCTTTCATATCAATAATGGCACCAACAGTTCTAAGAAAAGGTCTTCCCAAAGTAATAGGACAAGAAGCATTGCATTCAACATCCAAAACATAGAAATCAACGGGGACATAGGAATTGTTAACCATAATAAGAAAATCATTAAGACTCCCCATGAGTTTCTTTTCATCATTATCACCAAGTGGGACATTCAAATAACAATCTTCAAGTGGAGGAAAATCAAGCATATCATAAATCCTTCTAGGCATAATAGAAACACTACTATCAAGATCACATAAAGCTTTAAAATCAAAGTCATTCACTTTCATATTAATGATGGGTTCCCAACCATCTTCTTGTTTTATAGGAATAGAAGCTTTATGTTCCATCTTTTCTTCTTTAATCTTTATGAGAGCATTAGTAATGTGTTTTGTAAAAGCCATGTTCATAGCACTAGCATTAGCACTTTTAGCAAGCTTTTGCAGGAACTTAATAACTTCAGAGATGTTGCAACCATCAAGATCAAAGTCAACTTTATTATCTAAAGTAGTAGAACTATTACTAGCCTCAACACTAGTGGTGGTAATAGTAGAAACACTAATGTTTCTAGCAATTTCATCTTCTCTTTCCCACTTAGCATGTAATTCAGCTAATAGTCTAACATTTTCATCAATTCTTACTTGTATAGCATTAGTGGCTGCAAAGGGATTATCATTAGTTTCAGGTTTAGCAGCCATTTTATTCAAAGTAGATTGAGCTTCAGCCAAAGATGCTATATTTCTTTCAGCATTTGAGAGTTTTTCCTCAATAGTTTTATTGAAAGTAGTTTGCTTACTAAGAAAGTCTTTAAGCATAACTTCAATTTCAGAGGGTGTACTCCTATTATTGTTGTAAGAATTTCCAAAAGCATTACCATTGTTCGGAGGATATGGCTTATAATTGTTGTTACCAAAATTATTCCTATAAGCATTATTACCATAAGAATTGTTGCCCAAATTGTTATTTCTTAAGAAGTTCACATCAACTTGCTCTTCCTGAGCAACCAAAGAGGCTGAAGGAACATTATTTGGATAAATATGGGCTTTCCCATTAACAAGCATAGACATAATAATATCAATCTTCTCACTCAAGAGGAAGTTTCCTCAACATAATTTACCTTCCTACCTTGTGGAGCTCTCTCAGTATGCCATTCAGAATAATTAACCATCATATTGTCCAGAAGTTTTGTTGCAGCACCCAAAGTGATGGTCATAAAGGTACCTCCAGCAGCAGAATCCAATAGGTTCCTTGAAGAATAGTTCAATACTGCATAAAAAGTTTGGATGATCATCCAAGCAGTCAATCCATGAGTGGGAAAATTCCTTACCAAAGATTTCATTTTTTCCCAAGCTTGAGCAACATGCTCATTATCAAGTTGTTTAAACTTCATTATTTCACTTCTCATAGATATAATCTTAGCAGGAGGATAGTATTTCCCAATAAAAGCATCTTTGCACTTAGTCCAAGAATCAATACTATTCCTAGTTAAGGAATTCAACCATTCTTTAGCTTTTCCTCTCAAAGAAAAAGGAAACAATTTCAGCTTAATAATATCACCATCTATATCCCTATGCTTTTGCATCTCACAAAGTTCAACAAAGTTATTTAGATGGAAAGCAGCATTTTTGTTACCAGGTTGAGTAAAGCAGGTTTTATCCCAAAGAAAGTATCTTCAGGCACAGGTGGAGTAATAGGTGTGCTCATAAAATCATTGTTGTTGGTGCTAGTGAAGTCACACAACTTAGTGTTTTCAAGAGTAGTCATTTTTTTGGGTTTTCAAATAAGAAAGCAAACTAGTAAAACTATTTTTTTGTGTTTTTGATAACAAAGCAAGCAAACAAAGAAAAAAGAAACTAAGTAAAACAAAAATAACAAAGTAAAGAGATTGGTTATGAGGGACTCCCCTTGTGAAGATGTCCTTGACTCCCCGGCAACGGCACCAGAAAAATGCTTGATGGCTCTGTGTATGGCGCCTAGAAAAGTGCTGGTGCGATGATGATGTAGAGCTCGTTGGGAACCCCAAGAGGAAGGTATGATGAGCACAGCAGCAAGTTTCCCTCAGTTATGAAACCAAGGTTTAATCGAACCAGTAGGAGCAAGGAAACACCCCAAAGGTGTTACTAGCTGAGCTTTGGCAGGGCGCACTACCGGTGCTAGTAGCAACGTGGAGAGCTGCACAACACAACCACAGGACTTTGTCCCCAACTTGCGATGAGGTTGTCAATCTCACCGTTTTTTGCGGAAAACAAAGGATTAAACGTATCGAATGGAAAGAAGTAATAGTTTGTAGAAAGTAAACACAAAGTAGTAAACAGTTTATAGATTGTATGTAAAAGAAAAGGATCGGGATCCATAGTTCACTAGAGGTGGCTCTCCTTAGATAGATAACATGCTAGGTGAACAAATTACAGCGGGGCAATGGACAAACATCGAGAAAGCAATACATGCATATACTAATCATCTTGACTCCTTTGAGACTTGATTGGGCATTACAACATTATACATAGACCGCCACCCAACTGCATCTATGACTAATAATCCACCTTCAGGTTATCATCCGAACCCCCTTCAGTATTAAGTTGCAAGCAACAGATTATTACTTTACGAACTGCGTGTAAAGTAAACCATACGATTGTTCTATGAACAAAGGATTGTTTTTTTCTCCCTAGTAGCAACAACACATCTAGTACCTTAGAGATTTCTGTCACTTCCCCAGATTAACAGAGGCATGAACCCACTATCGAGCATAAATACTAACTCTTAGAGTTGCTAGCATCTACTTGGCCAAGATAGCCACTAACAACGGAAAGCATGCAAGATCACAAATAACAAAGACATGATAGAATCAATAATCAATCTGAAATAGCATCTCAATATCCATCGGATCCCCACAAACACAACATGCAGAATTACAAATAGATGATCTTGATCATGAATGGAGCTCACAAGATCTAGACATGAAAGCACAAAGGAGAAGAACCAGCCATCTAGCTACTACATGGATCCGTAGTCCAAGGATGAACTACTCACGCATGACACCGGAGGCTTGCATGGTGATGAAGGCCTCCATGGTGAATTCCCCTCTCCGGCAGGGTGCCGGGAAGAGCTTCAGATCCCTCCCGATCTAGGGATGGAGATGACGGCGGCTACAGACTCTTTCTTGGATTTTTGATCGGGCCCTTAGGGTTTACATCCTGAGGGCATCTTATAGTCGGAAGGGGAGGCCGAGGGGGTGCCAGGGCTGGCCTCACCACCCCCTGGCGTGGGCCTGGCTGGGCCGCGCGGCCAGGTGGTGTGGTGGCCCCCTGGCCCCTCCCCGTCTCGTATTCTGGCACTTGATGACTTCCGGAAAAATAGGAACTTTGGCTTTTGTCCCATCCAATTCCGAGAATATTCATTTTCTGACTTTCCTAGAACCAAAAACAGCAGAAAACATGCAGGTGGCACTGTGGCTCTTGTTAATAGGTTAGTCCAAGAAATCATATGAAAAGTACTCCAAAGTTGGAACAAAACACAAGAAAGTGGATAAAACCAAGCATGGAACATCAAAAATTATAGATACATTTGCAATGTATCAGTCCTCTTAACTTGACGGACTCTGCTTCCATCGATCCTCGCACCCACCGACTTACCCAAGTCTGTGATTTACTTCATGACTTCCGCCAATCCATCGTGGACATTGGCAAAGCTCTCAGGGTTCCGGACATGCATAGCATGTCGGACTTTCAGGTGCAAGCCAAGGTGAAGGAGATGCCACAACTCGTCCGGGACTAGAACATGTCCTACGCGCGATCCGCGGCGTAGAACGCTCTCACCATGGTCATGAGCCACCATGGAATCATGGAGATATGGCAAGTGACCATAGGGTACTGCAAGCTGGATGAAGACGGCCAAGAGAAAGATATCAAGGCCATCATGGACTCCTGCGCTGGATATGGGTGTCGCATGGCTGACTTAACCAGCTATGACACTCCCTTCTTCACCCGCGTGGAAACACCGCCCCCACCTCCGAAAGAAGCAGCTGAAGTTTCCGACGATGAACAGACCATATCGGATCTAAACATCTCGGAGCATTATCAAACCGAGGCGGATGCATCCAGCGAGCCGGTAGCGCCTACCTCTTCTCCTACACCATAGATTACCAGAAACAAATGTATTATTCTGAGAAACATTATGGGTCTGTAAATATGCAGTACTATAATTTTGCTAGTGCTAAGCTTTTAATCTATTTAGCACTTTTGGCTTTAAATTTTTGTGTTCCTGAAATGTTTACATAAGCACTTATACTTTTTCATCTATACTTATCGTTTATCTGGCTTTCCGCCTCGTCCGTTTCGTGAGCCGGCTAAACCTTCTGCACGGAAACTTTGCCGAGCAACGGAGCTCAGTTGCTAAACCAGTTTAAACTCAGAAACAAAGTCGGCTTCCAATACCAACAATTCACTACGCCCGCATCCAGCAATCAGACAAATAACCAAAGTATAGACTATAAACTTTAGACTTATACCTGAAGGTAGCATTTTTAGAATCGGAAATATAAACTAGAACAAACATGAGCATAAAGTACTTTCAAGTATTCTGGGATTTTCGACTATGACATGATCATTCGGAAATAAGATGGTAAAAACATCTCAGAAAAAACTTGAGGCAACCAAGACTTTTATTTCTCATAGAGCATGTACATATGTATGATTACAAAGAAGGATAAACTAAGAATAAAAGGGACGTAGCTGAGCAATATTCCATGGTCTGTCTAACTCATCCGGATTTGTACTGCCTCCAGCTCTCTTCCCTTCTTAGTAGCAGGTCTTTCTTTGACTGGCCTCATGTAAGTTAAGTAGGACGAACCATTGTGCAATAATCTACTAACTAAAAAGGGCCCTTCCCATACTGGGGAAAGTTTGTGCTTTCTTTGTTGCACAAGCCGGAGAACCAAATCGGCTTTATTGAGAGATCTGTTTCGGACTCTCTGGCTATGATACTTGCGTAACTTCTGCTGATAGGCTGTTGATCTCATTTCAGCAACGACGCGAACTTCTTCGACTAAGTCGAGATCATTTTGTCGAGAAATCTCGGCATCTTCTTTGATATACGCGACCACTCTTGGAGAAGTGTGAATCAAATCACTAGGAAGAACTGCTTCTACGCCATAGACCAAGAAGAAAGGTGTGTATTCGGTTGACCTGTTCGAAGTTGTTCGTAAACTCCATATTACAGAGGGTAATTCCTCTGCTCAAGCCCTCGCAGTAGGTCGTAGTGGTGCTTCGAGTCTCGGTTTTAGGCCCGGTAGGATTAAACCATTTGCCCTTTCGACTTGTCCGTTAGCCTGTGGATGTGCGACTGACGCAATGTCAAGCCGTACATTTTGTTCATTGCAGAATTCCGCCAATTCTCCCATAGAGAAATTACACCCGTTGTCTATGATAATACTATGCGGATAACCATACCGGATTATAACATCCTCGACAAATCTTTCGGCTGTTACTCCATCACAACTAGTGACGGGTTTAGCCTCAATCCATTTGGTGAATTTATCCACCATCACTAAGAGGTGAGTAAATCCAATTGGAGCCCATCGAAATGGTCCAACCATATCAAGCCCCCAGACCGCAAAAGGCCATGTAATAGGTATTGTTCGCAGCTGATCAGCTAGAACATGAGCTTGTTTGGCATACTTTTGGCAGCCTTTGCACGTCTTGACTAGCCGTTCGGCATCTGCCTGAGCTGTAAGCCAGAAAAATCTGTGTCTAAAAGCTTTTGCCACTAAAGATTTGGCTGCAGTGTGGTGACCACACTCGCCTTCATGGATTTCCCTTAAGATTTCCACTCCTTCTTCCGGAGATATGCAGCACTGAAAAACCCCAGACACACTCCGCTTGTAGAGCTCACCTTTAACTATAGTGTAGGCTTTCGCTCGTAGGATAATCTGCCGTCTCAGAACCTCGTCTTCGGGTAATTTTCCATCTACCAGATAATCAAGGTAGGGTTGAGTCTAGCTGGGAATTACAGCCAGGACTGCTATTAGAGGTGAGTCGGATTTGGTCGGATATTCCTCATCCACTCCCTTTATTGAGGCAACTTTGAGGTGCTCTAAAAAAGCGCCATCTGGGACCTCTTTCCGTGCAGAGCCTACTCGAGATAATGCATCTGCTTCCTCATTTTCTGCTTGAGGGATGTGTTGAACTTCGAACCCTTCGAGCGATTTAGATACTTCATCCACAATAGCTTTATATGCTGCCATGTGTTTATTTGCATTACAAAGATCCGAATCTCCATAACACATCAAACGTCGGATGCCGATATCCTTAGCAATCCGGATTCCATGCAGCAGTGCTTCGTACTTGGCAATATTATGTGTCGCTGTGAAGTGGATCTGCAACACGTATAGAAGTTTATCTCCTTGGGGTGATTTGAGAACCACGCCAGCCCCCGACCCCCCACGAGCCTTAGACCCATCAAAGTATAGGGTCCAATATTTTGACTCAGGGAGGGTCATATTCTCCTTCGTCTCTGTCTAATCAACAAAAAGTCGGCAAGGATTTGGGATTTGATTGCTGTCCGAGGTTTATACTCAATATCGAAAGCTGAAAGCTCTATGCCCCATTTGGCGACGTGTCCTGTGGCGTCACTCTTGTTAATTATGTCTCTCATGGGAGCTGTGCTCACCACGGTAATTGGAGGCTCCTGAAAATAGTGTCGTAGCTTACGAGATGCTAGGAAAACACCATAAGCCAGCTTTTGATAATGTAGATACCGCTATTTTGATTCTGTTAGGACCTCGCTGACAAACTAGGTCGGACGCTGCACCAAGTGTTCCTGATTTTCCTCCGGTCTCTCCACTACCGTGACGATACTAACGACTTTATTTGTTGCAGCAAGATAAAGCAACATCGATTCCTGTGGTTCCGGTGCAACAAGGATAGGAGCAGATGAGAGTACTTTCTTTAGGTCTTGTACTGCAGCTTCAGCATCGTCGGTCCACACAAAATCCTTGGTCCTTTTCAGGAGTTTGTATAATGGTGCGGCTCTTTCATCGAGCCGGCTTACAAACCGACTAACTGTAGCGATGCAACCAGTTAGTCTTTGTACGTCCTTCAGGCGAGTTGTCCTGGAAATATTGAGTATAGCCTTGATTTTGTCTCGGTTCACCTCTATGCCTCTTTGGGACACGATGAAACCTAACAGTTTTCCGGCTGGAATTCCAAAGAAGCATTTCTTCAGATTAAGCATGATGTTGTATTTTCATAGATTGGCGAATATTTCCTCCAAGTCAGAAATCAGTGTTTCCTTCTTTTTGGACATCACCGCAATATCATCCACATATGCATGTACATTGTGTCCGATTTGATCGTGGAGGCAATGCTGCATTGTGCGCTGGTACGTAGCTCCTGCATTCTTCAACCCAAAGGGCATCGTAACAAAACAGAAGGTTCTGAAGGGGGTTATGAATGAAGTTTTGACTTTTTCAGATTCCTTCATCCGGATTTGATGATAACCGGAATATGCATCGAGAAAACAGAGGAGTTCCGAGCCTGTCGTAGAATCAATAACTTGATCAATCCTAGGCAGAGCGAACGGATCTTTTGGACAAGCCTTGTTCAAGGCAGTATAATCAACACACATCCTTAAATCAGTAGTGTCCTTTTTTGGGACCATTACAGGATTTGTCGACCACTTAGTGTGGATGACCTCTTCTATGAATCGGGCTAACTCGAGCCGTGCTAGTTCCTTAGCTATTCCCTTACTAGTTCATTGCCAAAACATCGTAAGGACTGTTTGACGGGTTTAGCGTTTGGTTTTACATTTAAAGAGTGCTCAGCAAGTTCCCTAGGTACTCCGGTCATGTCAAATGGTTGCCATGCGAAGATATCTTGATTTGCTTTGACAAACTTGACGAGTGCGCTTTCCTATGCGCTATCTAGGCTTACGCCTATATGGGTCACCTTGGAGGGGTCATCATCCTTCAACGACGTCTTCTTCGTCTCTTCTGATGCCTTGAACTCCGGATTCGGCTTTGTCACCTCCTTCTTCGTTGTGGGCATCTCGGACGGATCCATGCTCTTCTTGATCTCCTGGTACTCCTGGGCGTGCAGCACGGCTTCAGCAAAGGCGGCATTTCCGTCCTCGCACTCTCGTGGTTTCTTCGTGTCTCCCCTGATGGTGATCACACTGTTGGGACCTGGAATTTTCATCATATTGTAAATGTAACACGGACAAGCCATAAAAGCCCAGTAAGCCGGACGTCCGAATATAGCGTGGTACGCGCTCTTCAACGGGACCACTTTGAAGGAAAGTGCCTCCGTCCGATAGTTCTTTGGAGTTCCAAAGGTAACATCCAAAGTGATTTCTCCCAGGGAATTTCCTTGTCTTCCTGGGACAACCCCGTGAAAGATCACAGAGCTATGGTTCAGCTGGGTCTCCGAGATCTTCATCCAGTGTAGCGTTTCGACATACAGAATATTAATACTGCTGCCACCGTCCATGAGAGTCTTGGAGAAACCATAACCGTCAATAAGTGGATTGACGATTAAGGCATATTTTCCTCGCCTGTGTAGCTTAGGCGGATGATCAGCATGGTCAAATGTGATTGCCACCTCCGACCAGTCCAGGAATTGGGGGACAGCCGGAACTGTTGCATTGAGCTCATGTAGCACTGCCTTTTTGACCTTTGCTGGTTGAGATCCGAGGAAGGTGACATAAGTGTCCTTCTTGGTCGGAAATTTTTTCTTCCCTTCCGGCTTGGGATTTGAAGCATCAGCTTCCTCCATGTCGGAATTTTCCTTTGTCTCTTATCTTTTTTGGGATTCTTCTTTCCCTTCTTTCGCTTAGCTTTGTAGCCAACGGTATCATCTCTTTTAATGTCGTCATTGAAACGACACTCGGTGTTGGTGTGGGACGAGCCCCCATTGACGTCTAAGTGATGCACACATGGGTTATTGGCAATGTCGGCCCAAGAGTAGGTTTTGCCTAGTTGCTGGTCTCCTCTACCTTGAACTCTCAAAGTTCAACGGCCACGCCCGCGGCCTCCGCCGCGGCCTCCTCATCCTCCAGACCCGAAAGTAGCAGTGACCACTGCCGTTTCCATGTTGGGTTTTTCTTCTGAGGTATTCTTTCGCTTCTGAGCCTGTTTCTTTGGTTGTTTTGCCGACTGTGGCGCAGCTAGGGTGTTGAGTAATCCCTCTGCATTGTCGTTAGCATCTGCATACTTGCTCGCTGTTTCTATCATCTCTCCCAAGTCAGTGACTTTGTCACACTTCAAGCGATGACGTAGTAAACCAATTGGGAGACTTTCAATGAAAGCTTCAATCACAGTTTGGTCATTTACTCCTTCGTAGGAGTTCTTGGTGTTGATCCATCGTCCGAGGTAATCTCGGCAAGTTTCTCCGGCTTTCTGGGTGCAATGTTGTAGTTCTCCAACCGTACAAGGCCTCCGGTATGTGCCTTCGAAATTCCGAAAGAACGCACTTTGCATGTCATACCAGTTATGGATGGTGTTCTCCAGAAGTTTATTGAGCCATGATCTTGCCTTCTTCCGCAACATGAGTGGGAGATATCAGGTTGTGACCAGGCTGTTTCCGCCTTTGGCAATGCAACAAGCTTGGAAGAAATCCTGTAGCCAGGTATCTGCCCGAGCAATGCCGTCATAGGCTTGGATATGTCTTGAGATAGCAAATCCTTGCAGGAATCTTGTAGCTCTTATCCGTGGTCCGAAGCACTTTGGGCCGACGTATATATCATTGTTTTTGTAGCGCCGCGCCTCTATATTGGAGTTGATCCTGTGCCTTGCATTGTTCGGGGATAAAGATCGTCCCGAGTGTCGGCTATGGCTACGGTGCCTTGGAGCCGGACTTCGGCTTCTTCCACCACCTCCTCCACCATGACATCCTCCTTGGCCTCCTTGGGAGCCGTTGTGATGGCTACTTGGCGGAGAGGGTGGAGCAGCTGGGTTATTTCCGGCTGATCGACGGCCTCCGTTCGAAGCGTCATTATTCCGGTTCCGGGGAGGGTCTTCAATATGACGAGCCCCCTGCCGGCTTGTCTCGGCATGGTGTCCATCATTCCTTCACCCGTCATCCGGGTGGCTTGCATGTCTAGGAGGTGGCATTCTTTGTCGATCCTCCTCCCGGCGTTTCTCTTTATCATGGTCCCTGTGGTCTTTCGACTCTCGCCGAGGCGGGTTCCTCGGATTCAGTGCAGCAATTGCCCCTTGCTCCGCGACTGGGTTAATGTTATGCCACTCACGGGCAGCTTTGTGGTGCTGTCCCAAAGATCCGGTTCTTGAGTAATTATCCTCACGCTGATCGGAACGGTGATGCTCCTCCGGAACGCGCTGGGGTCTGACGTCAGCCCAAGCCGGGTCTGTACGACACTGGTCGCAATTAGAAATCAGCTTTTAACTTCCGGACATGGCAACCTTTTGCTGCTCTAGTCCCTTGTTGAGTAATTTGATGCCCAACCGGATCTGCTCCACGCCTGGATTAGACGATAGAATTTCTCGGGCCGCAACGGTGTTCTATACTGGGATTGGATACACCCAATCCCCTTTGCTATCTTTCTGAGGCTTCCCCATTTCTTCTCCGAAAAGGACGGCGTGAATCTGCGGGAATTGGTTGTCATTAGTATGATGCTTCCTAGTCTTCTGGTATTGCCTGGAGTTGTACTTCTCTGCAGATGCCATGCTTTTCTTTTCCTCCTCAATGTTTTTAGCTTCGTCGAGGAATGCTTGACGACGCACTTCTAGGTCCTATGCCCTCTCGTCTAGTTCATCAGCAGTAAGTTCTGCAGCTGTAGGAATAGGTGTGGTTAATGCAGCATCGATGAGTTTACGCGCACCTTTAGTGATCCTCGTATTCCTCGGCAATTACCTCCTCTACCAAAGGGTCTTTTGCCGGGGTCTTGTTCTTCTTGTTCTTCTTTTTTGCCTTCTTGGCAGCACCGGTAGTAAAGACGGCTTTGGGTCTGTTTCTCGGAGTCAAGCTCTGATCTGTACTTTCGGACACCTGGACTTGGGATTATCTCTGATTTCCATGTCATCCTACGCTTTGGGAGTGTGTTCCCCGGAACCTTCATCCATGGCTTCTCCTTCCTCTGCAGCTTTGGAGTTATACTCCTCTTCATATTCCACGAAGAACTTACGGAAATCTCCTAACGGCATTGATTTATCCGAGGATGCAGGTACGTCGGCGTTTGTTCCAATCGCCTCCAGCACAGAGTCGGTGTTGTCTCCAGAATCGATAGAGCCGGATCTGGTTCCCACATATCCGACGAAGTGCGACGCGTGCTTCCTGAGGTACCTGCAGCTTTCGCGATCGGCCTCGTCAAAACGTTTGATGGTCTCGATGATTTCATCTACGCTAGAGTTTTGCATCATCATGCGTCTTAGCGTGTATCTCAGGAAAGGCCTGTCTATCCCGGCGTCATGAGAGCCGGAATCAGTGTCGTTGCTATGCTCCTCCTGGATTTCGACTTCGGCGGGTGGGCTGATCTAGGATTCGACTTCTCAAGGGAGATCCACTCCAGATTCGACTTGGACCGCCAGGTCTGCCTCAGGCTCGGACTTCTCCACTATCTCCACAACAGGTGCGGGCTGGGTGGGATTAGGGTTTTCTGAGATCCGGAACTCTGCCGCCTCCACGGACAAAGGGGCTCCAGAAGTTTCCTCTGCCTCTATCATCACCGTTGGTGTGGGTGGGATAGGTTCAGCAAAACCGATGTAAACATCGATCTCGCCAAAATACATGATGGTGTAGGTAGTCAGATCCTCCCTAGCCGGAATCTAGGTCTCGTCGAGAACGATGAGAGGGATGTCGCTGGCGTAGAGGATGCGGCCGACGATGATAGTCTCGCCGATTCCAATTCTTGAAGATTCCGCTCGGAACGCAGATCCGAAGCTCACTTGCCCCATGGTGGGCACCAACTATCGTCGGATTGATGACAAGTACACCATGAGGGGGTCCTCGTGGCGTGCGGAAGAGAGGGGTGTGAGACGTACGGTGTTCCAGGACGGTGAGCACACAAGTTTACCCAAGTTCGAATCCGCCGGCTTTGGACGGATCCTACTCCTGCTAGCAATCCAGTAATATGCCAGAGCCGGAATATGGGTTACAAGGGTTCGTCTGTGCGAGTTGAGATTGTAGACTATTGAGGGTGCCCTAAAGGCTCTCCCTAGGACGGCTTATATAGATATCGGGCCTAGGGTTTACAAGAGAGATCTATCCGGCTACGACTGAGAGTCGGTTACAGAGTAAATCTTGAACTACAAGTAACACTATGGGCCTAAGTCGGTAAGTCTTCTAGGCCTTCCCATAGCCAGATTGGACTCTGCCTCTTCTCCCTGACTGGGCCGCCCGTGAAGCAAAGCTCTAACCCGAAGTGGGCCACCCTGGTCAGTGAGGACTATGAGGATACCCGGGAAGTATATCGCCAACAGGTACTGGTAGATGGACAAGGTTAAGATACATCTCAAAGATTTGTTTGGGATTTTTCAGATGATGATTAGTGCATTTTTGATCAATTATTCAAGAAGTGCAGAATTGGTTTATAGAGGATCATTTGGTATTTTCCCATTGGATAAGGTTGGTTTTTGATGTGAGATAGTTCTAAATATGAATCCATACCTCGAGGAATTGTCCCATGATTTATTGGGGATTAAAAGTATTTAAAACTATTATTATTGCATTTTTGCCATTTAAGAAAATAGGCAAAAAGAAATAATAAAGCTCTTCAAAAATATTTATTTCTGAAGTGGGAAGATAGGGTATGATATATGGGCCTCCAAACTGCTTAGAGTTCGGGAAGTGTTTTGGCAAAAACCAAACTTTCCTTTGGGAAAGGAGTTTTGGAGATTTTGACTATTAAAGAGATTAAATAGATTTGGTCCATAATAATTATGGATAATATTTGATAAATCTTGATGATCCAGGTAGATGATGTAGACAAGGTGTAGCAAGCATTTTCAACCTTGGGAATTGGAAATCCAACTTGAACTAGATCGAAAGCAAGGAGTTGTGGATCTAGGGTGATGTTGTTTTTATACCACCAAAACCTTGTTAGATCTTGGAGCTCAGAGCGCACCTTGATGCAAGGGTTGGATGGATAGTTAGTGCAAGTCATATATATGATCATGGCAGAAGGAGTTTGGATTGGTTACATTTGAGGTGGTCTGGGAGTGATGGCAAACTTTGTTGAAAATAAGGCTCCCATACCAGATGAGTCATGAGGCCTTATAAACCATGTGGGTTTAAGAAACACAGAGATCCACTTAGAACAATTGAAGTAAATGTTGATATAACTATATGAGTAGAACACAACCATGCAAATATTTGGTCCATAGAAGGTTGGATGATGGTGTGAGCTTCTATCAAAGTAGGCATGATGACTAGATTTGCAGAAAAAGTTATTTTCTTGCCTACAAAACCATCAAGAACAAGTGGGTTGGAGGATTATCTAACCAAGGCCAGCAGTGGGCCTTGGTAGTCCTTAGGATGGTTAACAAGATGGTTCAGGTGCATTTTCAAAAATGCACAAGGGTTGAGAAAGGGAGGCATTGAAAAAGGTGATGTTGGAAATAGTTTTCCAGACTTTGGGAGGCATTCAAAAAAGATTTTGGGTTTTTGACTAGATTATGAGAGGGGATGTTTTTGAGGGGTTACAAGGTACCAAAGCATCATCAAGTGGATTATACTGAAGTGTAGAGAGAGTAGGAGGGATCCATGCTTGATATTGGACTTCATTGTCTTGGAATCTTCTAGAAGGGGTCACTGCAGAATTGATCTGGTTAAGGGTTTTAGATGATCACCTAGTATCTAGTGATTTGATCTTGCTTTGTATTCTTGCTTAGGGTGTGGTGATTTGGAAACTTCTTGATCCTAGTGACGAGCTCCTAGAGTAGCTCATACTATCTCCTAAGCAGACAAATCAGGCAGCAGATCAAGGCAACTCATCTTACAAACAAATCAACCACTATTGGGGTTACCATCAAGCTTAGATTGGGGGCAATTTTGAAAGGTTGGAGTTTGAGTAAGGTAAGAGTCCTTGGTATCCCTACAAAGAGTATATTTAGGGCTTTGAAAAGGAGTTTTGCGAAACCTAGAGATAAGATTAGTTGAGGGTTCTGTCTTGAAAACATAAGGAGGTTATAGCTCTCCATAGTTTTGTCAATGGAAGCTACTAAACTAGTTTTGGTTACACAAGCATCTTGGCAGAGGTTTTGAATTGTCAGAACATTTGAGAATATGTAAAATGAGCCAGGATAGTTTTGTTAAATACCTTTTGTCAACTGGGGGTGAGGTAAGGAGTATCATATGGTATACAGTCACATGCACAAGTACAAACAAGCAACAGGCAAACACTACACCAATGAACAAGAATTTTTTTTGTTCCCCCTGATTTTTGCATTCTAGACAACTAATCAGGGTTGCTGAAATTGGGATGTTACAGACCTTTCCCCCTTAAAAGAATCTCGTCTCGAGATTAGGGAGAGTAAGATTAGGGGATTTTTCTTCGAGTTAGTGCTATGTGTTTCTTGCGTACTAACTTGTCGGCTTTGTCTTTGAACATGATCACTTCGACAGTGAGGTTGAACTTCAATTGTGTTGGAAGCACGAGTGTCGAGCAGGCTTCAACCAGGATTGCGAGGATTGGTCCTCCTGCGGTAAGGATTTACGGCGTCTCTACTAAGGGATTATTCTATCCTAGTATACATCCTTGGGTCCAACTGTTGGATTGCTTCCGGTAGAGGGTTATTCTATTTTGCGGGAAAGACGCAGTCTTTCCCCCATAGGATTAGACTAGGGTAGATTGGGGAGTTGACATAGTCCTTCCTTCTTGGAGTCGCGGATGGATGTTTTGAAAGCTGTCGTCCATACTTCTCTTGGAGTCGAGATCGTCAGAAGGCATCCTAATCTGGAGGTCTTCTAAAGTATCCTTAGGTAGACAGATTTCTGAGGATTGAGTGGAAAGACGCTGTCTTTCCACCTTAGAGCTTCATCAAGGCGCCTTAGGAGTGGTGCAGATCTTTTGTCTAGGAGTGCTGTCGTAAGGTTAGCGGAAGGCTGCATCTTCCTGGAGTCTTGATCTAAGGTCATCAAGTGACGCCGTATTCTATACACCTTGGCGAGGGGGTTTCCTAACGAAGCTTTATGGAGTGACCTCAGGGCAAGCTAGCGGTTTATGACTATCTTGGCTAGGGTTAGTCAGGGTGGATGCAGTCCGCGTCGGTGGAGAGGTCATCACTTGATTCTCTTGCCTTGCTTCTGCTTGAGGGCAGAGTGGTCTCGTTGTCTTCACGCATCCTTGTCTTCGGGGAACTGAAGTATTCTAGCCTTCTGTTGAGGAACTTCCCATTGGTGGTAAGCGTTCCGGGTTGGGTCTGATGCAACGTCTTTGGTAAAACATGCAAGAAGGAAAATATCAAGCAAGCATAGCAATCCAAGGAAGTTATTACGTAACCAACCAGTCGGCACCCGAAGGTGCTACTAGTGCTTAAGCATTACAAAACACGTTCAGGGACGATACATGACTCTACCCTATTGGTAGATGGGCGAGTATAGCAGAGTGGGTGATTACTCGTAGGTTGCATTTGCGGAGTCATGGCTGGCTTCTGGCGGAGCAGTAGAGGTTTCCTGCACCTGCTGGATGGGCTTGAATCTACGGAGTTACTGACTGGCGGTGATGCACTTCCTGCTTCTCTTGCGAGCAGCTTCCCTCGAGGTTCCTTCAGTGGCGATGGTTCGTGCTTGATTCCTTTGCAGGGTTTCCAGAGCTTCCTTATGAGTGAGAATGGCTTGTAGGCGACGGAGCTCCATCTGAGAGTGACGGTACTTGTACATCTGGAGTAGCTGAAGCGGGTCTGAAATGAGAGAGCAGGGTATGCCAGGCTAGGGTCTTGAGATCCTCCGGTGCTGTCGACATTTCCCTTGATGGGGAGGTAGAAGGTTGTGGTCTGTCTCATCTCTGGGAGGAAACTACGAATGCGCATCAAAGCTTCTCTGGCTACCAAATCAACAACAAGTATGGGACTGGGCATCTGAGGTCCCGTGGAATAGATAGGGCTTCCATCGGTTCTCGGCATGGCTAGTATGACAATCTGTCCCACATAATCTCCTGATTCCAGTCCCTCGTGGAGGGTGTAGATAGGTTTCTGTTGGTAACCGCAAAGTTGTAGAGAGTCCCAGAGGAGTCAGAGAAATCCAACCTTCAGCCACTCTTCATCAATAGGTTCCATCTACACAAGTGTTTAGGGCCAGGTTGGGTTAGTGACAAGTGTGCAAGATTTTAAGATTGAAAAGATCATATTAATGCATGTATTTTTCAAAACGGAGGGGGAAAAGACATAAGCATTTTTGCAAATAGTCATCTCTTCTCCCTTGTATTTTAGAAAATAGGTTTGTCGTTTCCTGTCTAACGTCCATGCTAACTAAGGTCTCCTACAGTCAGGATGGCTCTGATACCAAGTCTGTGGGCTCCCCCGGATTTAAGCATCCGAGAAATCCCTGTTATGTAAGTATCCATGTTCCCATAATCAGTGAGCCGTGGCACATAACCGACAAGTATCATTACAGCATCCGAAACATAACGAATACAAGACTGACATAGTTTCCATTACGGCTAAACAACTTTTAGTAGCGGAACTTCATCACTCGCAGGGCCCAATCATGCCTCAACCTACAGGCGACTGACTGGGAAGACGGCCTAGCTCGCTGGACGTCACCTGAATCATCCGATGCCGAACCTCTAAAAGTATGGCCAAGTAAATAGCCTGGGACAAAGCCATGAATACTTTTGAATATACTTGCAAACCACCAAGATAAATGAGATAAGGAAATGCAATTCTGGCTGTGGCGAGATGGCTCTATCTAGGTTTTTTTTGCAAAGCCTAGACTACCTCTTGTAGTTATGGCATCTCCATATCTTTGTTGAAAACGAGTTTTGAAACACACCTCTATTTTATAAATCAAGATATCCCCATATCCTTGTTGAAAACCTTTTTGGAAACAATTTTGTAGTAAAAACCCTTTTTAAAATCTCTTTGACCTCCTCTGGCCAAACAAAACTTTCAACTCAGGTTCCCTCGGAACCTCCATATTTCATCCATGTTTCCAAACAACCACCATTTGGGTACTCCTAGCCAACACCTTTCCAACCGTCCCTAACCGTGGACACGGCCATTCGAATAGATTATACTCTACAGAGTTTTCGCACTTTCCCCACAAGAATCAATACATCCGCTGGGATAAAACCATGGCCCTCTACACACGGTAGATGGGGGTCCGGATAATCAAACCTAACTTTTCACTTGTCGACCCTAGCAAAGGCTGCTTTTCCTTTTGGGTTTGTTCTCCCCGGCAATGAGTATGTGGCTCAGAGCCATAGTCCTGCCTTCCGTACACGCGTAGACCCAAACCGCAGCTTGGCATATACCTTAACTTGGTGAGTGCATTTCCTTCCGTACCACCTAAGTCATACCGTCCGCGGGAGACCCAATTGTTGCACCGGCACTCCTGCCAAGACAGGCACACTCTTGCCGAAGCAAGCTACAGGCTCCAGATCCGTAGATCTGTTAGCGCCTGCCCAAAATTCAAGGGATTTCTCCCAATTAGCATAGTACAATCTGGCTCGGCTAAAGAAGACAAACTACAAGCTAAGCCCCAGCATATGTGGTAATGTGGTTGCACGGATAAAAAATGTTCCGGTAAAGGCGTAGAACATCCCTTCTCTTTCTCTTGTCCATTTTCTCATTTCTCATCATCACCACTTCTTTAGTTAAAACATCTGCTTGGAATGATGCCTCTTCCCAAGGGTTTTACAAAGCAGTTTTGAAACAACTCGAGTTGGGAAACTCCCAAAGCAATTTATTCAACAAAAATCCGTGGTTTCTCAACGGGGTAGGATGCTAATCATCATAACCTCGATCAAAGGGGGTAAGTGGTGGGTTTACATCAGGGTGGGTGCCACGAGGGACACCAAGTCATAACTTGGAGGAGCCAAGTCATTAGCGCAGTTTTTATAAAACAAGACAGACATATAGATAATGCAATTTATAAAGGAGGTACAAAACATGTAATAAAAAGAGTAGGACAAGTATCGGAATTCGGGAATGGTGGCTTGCCTGTGATCAGCGATAAGTCCCTGGACTTCCTTAGATAACCAGGAATACCCAATAATTAATAATAAGAAGTCCCTTTCTTCGTGTCATCAAACAATCACACTATCGCCGTCATCGACTATACATGCAAGCAGACAATACCACAATCAACACAAGGCATACAGTCATCAAACCATACAGCAAACAAAAATATGGCATACACTTAATTTGGTAGATTATGGAGGAGTTGGGGACTAGTAATGGAATTACTAGTTTGCCATAGAAGTGTTTCCCCCTTTGGAAAAAAAAAGTTGTCTAGGTTATATACCAAGGACTTGGGGTGGAGACTTGTGGTATGTAGGATACCAATGTGCAACAATTGTATCCTCAGATAGGTTTTGACAAAGCAAGACCAACAATAGTGGTTATACTGGATTATCACTTACCTAGATTTAATTATGCTTTTTATAGTGTAATAAACTCTAGTTTGAGGAAATAATTCACCAGAATTTCTCTGGAGTCCCAAAAATTATTTCCTTGGGTGGTGAGGTAGTGTTTGATGTACTGAACCACATAGAAGTGGAATCTTGTCGAAAGAATTACCAAGATGCCCTTAATAAATTATCAAAGGCAGTTCTGTAAGGTCTTTTACAGAAGATTTTAGTGTGATTCCAATTTTACATGGTAGGTACTGGGAGTAACTTTCTGTAGAAATTGGAATTATCCATTTTGGATAATCAGAACTATTGGAGGGATTTATCTAGTGAAAAAGGGATACACAGAATAGTTTAATTCACTAGAATTCAACTAGATCTCAATAAATTATGAGCTGCTGGGGTTTGATAGATTCTTCTACTAGGGTGTACTGGGGGGTGGAATCAGGTCAATACCACATTTGGGTTGACCCAGAGAAATTCCTAATGGCAGATTATGGATGTTTTTGTTATTTCTGGTATAGTAAATATATTGCTCCACTTGGCATGAGTCCCAAGCCATGAGATAGGTGCAAGTAATACCTACCAGGGACAGTTGGTTTTACCCCCATTGGAGTTGTAAATATCACAGAAAGAATTTATTAGTGAAAAAGCTACATCTTGGTAGTAAATTTAGTATAATTAATATGGGTAATATTTGAGGAAACCAAGAGTATTGCATGTTAGAGGAAACACCCAGGAATATATATAAATTTAGATATGGCCAAAGTAAGGTGATCTCCATTTTTAGCTTGAATTAACGTAAACAACTAAAAGACTAAACAAAATTATCGATTAAAATGTTTTGGGGGTCAAACAGGCGCACGGGCCGAAACTAAGCGGACCCAGCGGCACAACGCATGGGCCAGCTGAACTCGTAGCACCGGCGCACGGGAGGCGGGATTCAAATCTCATAGGGGCGGGCCCGGCTGTTAGTGACTGAGGTCGGCCGAAGGGGTATCGGTAGAAGCCCGTTAGATTAGACCGTGATGGACGGCAGTCGGTCGTCATCCTCACACGCGGCCACTAGGCGATGCCAGAACCCTAGCTGGCGGCGGGGAAAACACGAGGAGCTCACCTGAGGGCCTGCCGGCGGCCGGGGAGCAGCGGAGGAGAAGCGGCATGACGTGGCGGTCCAGGAGAGGGGAGGCAGAGGAAGGTCCGGCACCGGAAGATGTCTAGCGGGACGCTAACCATGACGACCTCGACGGAGCTCCCTGTCGGCGGTGGTAGAGAGGGTCCTGGGCAACAAGAAGACTATGGTTAGGTAGACAAGATCAAGTGGGTTGCAACACAGTGACATGCAGATGGAAAGGAGTAGAGGAGGGAGTACCCCGAGAAGATCTTAGAAAGGGACCGAGGTACCTTTTCTTCTTTCTCCTGGCTAGGACAGAATAGGGGAGAGGGAGTGGTGCTCGGGGGAGGTGAGTGGGAGTGGGAGGGAGTAAATGAGTCGGGGGGAAGGTATTGTGGTGACCTCTGGCCATATAGACAGAAGGGTGAAGTCCACGATGGACATAGCCCATGGAAAGCTTGGGGCAAGGGTGGAGCTCAGGCATTGGTCCGATGGGGCGGTGGGAGCTCGTGGAGAGGGAGTGGGGATGTGTGAGAGGCTCCTGCCAGGCTGCAAGGTATAGGGGGAGTGATTAGACCACTCTCCCTCTAGCCTCGGGCATAGGAAAGAAAAAGAGAGAGGGGGCTTAGGGCTAGCCATGGGCAGCTGCCAGGTGGGGTAGGGAACGACAGTGGGTGCAGGTACACTCCAGATAAGTGGAGAGGGGAGAGGGTGGCTGCTGTTTGTGAGATATGGGAAGATACCCATTAATGACAAGATCTTCTCCTCTCCTTCTTCCAAGAGCAAAAGACAAGGGGAGGGGTGTGCTATAGTATTTTGATACAGTGCACATGACCAGGGGGGTGTTAGAGTTGCTGTGGTGATCATATGTCCACATTTGGTGAGGGTTTGGTTGGGTTTCGGTTTAAGGTTGATAAAAGTCCAAATCTGCCATATAGAATGATCATGGTCAAGTTCACCAAACTTGATCTTTGCAAGTGGAGTTAAGGGTACTGGTAGATGGACAAGGTTAAGATACAAATTTGATCTTTGCAATTTTTCAGATGATAATTTGTGCATTTTTGATCAATTATTCAAGAAGTGCAGAATTGGTTTATAGAGGATCATTTGGTATTTTCCCATTGGATAAGGTTGGATTTTTATGTGAGATGGTTCTAAATATGAATCCATACCTTGAGGAATTTTCCCATGATTTATTGGGGATTAAAGGTATTTAAAACTATTATTATTCCATTTCTGCCATTTAAGAAAATAGGCAAAAAGAAATAATAAAGCTCTTCAAAAATATTTATTTCTAAAGTGGGAAGATAGGGTATGATATATGGGCCTCAAAAGTGCTTAGATTTGGGGAAGTGTTTTGGCAAAAACCAAACTTTCCTTTGGGAAAGGAGTTTTGGAGATTTTGACTATTAAAGAGATTAAATAGATTTGGTTCATAATAATTATGGATAATATTTGATAAATCTTGATGATCAAGGTATATGATGTAGAAAAGGTGTAGCAAGCATTTGCAACCTTGGGAATTGGAAATCCAACTTGAACTAGATCGAAAGCAAGGAGTTGTGGATCTAGGGTGATGTTTTTATACCACCAAAACTTTGTTAGATCTTGGAGCTCAGAGCTCACCTTGATGCAAGGGATGGATGGATAGTTCGTGCAAGTCATATATATGATCATGGCAGAAGGAGTTTGGATTGGTTACATTTGAGGTGGTCCGGAAGTGATGGCAAACTTTGTTGAAAATAAGGCTGCCAGACCAGATGAGGCATGAGGCCTTATAAACCATGTGGGTTTAAGAAACACAGAGATCCACTTAGAACAAGTGAAGTAAATGTTGATAGACATATATGAGTGGAACACAACCATGCAAAGATTTGTTCCATAGAAGGTTGGATGATGGTGTGAGCTTCTATCAAAGTAGGCATGATGACTAGATTTGCAGAAAAAGTTATTTTCTTGCCTGCAAAACCATCAAGAACAAGTGTGTTGGACGATTATCTAACCAAGGACAGGAGTGGGCCTTGATATTCCTTAGAATGGTTAACAAGATGGTTCAGGTGCATTTCCAAAAATGCACAAGGGTTGAGAAAGGGAGGCATTAAAAAAGGTGACGTTGGAAATAGTTTTCCAGACTTCGGGGGCATTCAAAAAAGATTTTGGGTTTTTGACTAGATTATGAGAGGGGATGTTTTTGAGGGGTTGCAAGGTACCAAAGCATCATCAAGTGGATTATACTGAAGTGTAGAGGGAGTAGGAGGGATCCATGCTTGATATTGGACTTCATTGACTTGGAATCTTCTAGAAGGGGTCACTGCAGAATTGATCTGGGTAAGGGTTTTAGATGATCACCTAGTATCTAGTGATTTGATCTTGCTTTGTATTCTTGCTTAGGGTGTGGTGATTTGGAAACTTCTTGATCCTAGTGACGAGCTCCTAGAGTAGCTCATACTATCTCCTAAGCAGACAAATCAGGCAGCAGATCAAGGCAACTCATCTTACAAACAAATCAACTACTACTTGGGTTACCATCAAGCTTTGCTTGGGGTAAGGATGGGCAATTTTGAAAGGTTGGAGTTTGAGTAAGGTAAGAGTCCTTGGTATCCCTACCAAGAGTAGATTTCAAAAGCTTTGAAAAGGAGTTTTGGGAAACCTAGAGATAAGATTAGTCGAGGGTTTTGTCTTGAAAACATAAGGAGGTTATAGCTCTCCATATTTTTGTCAATGGAAGCTACTAAAGTAGTTTTGGTTACACAAGCATCTTGGCTTAGGTTTTGAATTGTCAGAACATTTGAGAATATGTAAAATGAGCCAGGATAGTTTTGTTAAATAGCTTTTGTCAACTGGGGGTGAGGTAAGGTGTATCATATGGTATACACTCACATGCACAAGTACAAACAAACAACAGGTAAACACTGCACCAATGAACAAGAAAAAGTTTTTGTTCCCCCTGATTTTTGCATTCTGGACAACTAATCAGGGTTGCTGAAATTGGGATGTTACAGAAGGCCTACTAATAATTACGCAGGTCGGCCCGTTAGGAGAACATAATAAGACTGTGACCCGTTACTGTTTTATCCGGCACTGTTTGAAATGGGCCCAAAGATGTGGCCAGCAGCAGCCCACGAATGTCAGGCCCATTACTGTTTCGGCCTAAAGAAGCCCACATTATTCGAATAGTGTGTGGCCCAATAACAGGCTGCGTCAAGTAGGTCTAATACTGTTAAGGCACACAGTAAGCCCATCACTATTCTCACAGCTTGTTCTGGTCCGCCTAGGAATGACCCACTTTTGAGAAGGTCTGATATTGTTCTCGCCTTTTACCGTACCATCCATCAATTTCTCGGGCCCACTGGTGGCCTGCAACTGTTCTGATCTAGTATTGTTCTAGCCTGCCAATATGTTTGGCATGTTACTATTCCTGTATTGTAATATTTTCAGCCTGCTACTATTCTACCTCGTTACCATTCCGGCCATCTACTGTTCAGGTCCGCTACTGTTGTGGTCCTATACTGTTCTGGCCTACCACTTTTCTGGTCTGTTACTAATCTGGCTTGATACTGAGCTAGGTTGCCTCTATTCTGGCATGTTACTACTTTGGCCTATTATTTCTTTGGCATGTTACTGTTTTGGCCCGTTACTGTTTTGGCATGTTACTGTTTGGCCTATTACTGTTCTATCCTGTTACTAGTTACCACCTGATGGTAGGTGTCGCGGACACCTTCAGTTTCGGCCTTTCTGAAGCCCAGGCAAATATCAAAAAAGGAGTACAATTAGCGATCATCTTTTACTGTTCATGGTAGGCCCAATACAATAAGGGGAAATAACAAAGACCTAACCTCTTACCTGATCGACCTGGCTGGCGCAGTTATGATACCGCCTACCGCCATACGTGGATGGGGTCAACTAAATCCTACATGGCCCAGCTCAAAAAAATGCCTACATGGCCTATGTGAGTTAACTAGATATTACATCAACTGCAAACTTCTTAAAAAAATTACATAATATCAACGCTCGGGAAAGAAAATTCAGCATTTCAGTTGAAAATCAAGTTGATTGCATTGTCCTCAGTTAGCTTTCTCAATCCATCAACTGCATCTCCTTTCGAGTGTGACAGCTAGATTGGAAAACCACCTTGAGACATGATCTTGCAGCCCCCTCTTTGTTGGGAATAGCAATAATTGCAGTCTGAAACTAAGTAATAACAAGTTAATACAACAAACAGGACAAACTACTCCTAACTTAGAATGAACCAAATAGAAATTATAATCGCATAATACGAGAACTTGTATAGCAGGAATGAATACAAGGAATGAACTATATATTGTAGAGGATAGTTATGTCATTTCTTAGGATGAACCACAACGAGATGCAAGATATAGTAGCATTGCACGTGAACTGTATAACAAGACAAACAATTATTAGAAAAGTGTGCCTACAATGAAATGAGCAATCAAACAAAGTGTTTTTTAGAATTTTAGCAAATATAAACTAGGTAGGTCATATAAGAAAATATATATGGAAGTAGTGGTATTTCCTCGAATGCAAGAGACGTACGGTGACTCAGAATTTACGGTGAGCTACAAAATGTCATGTAGTTTCTTTCATAGCTAAGAATCAACCATATAGATATATGGCATCATAAGAGAACTTCTAGAGCAGGAATGCAAACCACGAGTGAACTACATAGTAGAGGACAGTTATGCCATTCATTTGGATGAACCAGCACCAAATAAGGAAAAAATGGCGTTGTTTGTTAACCTGTAGAAGAGGCTATGCAAACCATCATGTTCATTGTTCCATTCTAGGCTCAATCCAAGAAAAAGAAAATAGTTAGTATTGCAACTTTTGAAGAACCAGATGACAACAACAAAATTATAATCGAATTAGTATGAAGAGTCTAAACGGGTACAATCGGACAACATTACAATGCCAAGGAGGAAACAATAATAGGAACTTATCTCAGGACGAACCAGATAGATTCAATAACTGTGGAGCAGGGAATCCAAACTAATATTTTCCCCTGATTTTACATTTTGCAAGAACTACATGATAGCAGGCAATTACTATTGTTCGGAGTAGTTAAGAATATGTGCATGACTTCAAAATTTGTAGAGCAGCGAATGCAAACCAACATGTCTAGTGACCTACTCCGTAGTATCTAGCACGAAGAATAGGTGTGCGCTTTGATCGGGTGTACATGACGATTAGAAAAATGCAGTTCACTACGACAGGCTGGAACCTACTGTATTGCTGAAAAAACAAAAAAAAGAGTTGGTGATTTGGTTACCATGGTCGGGTAGGCTTCGAATCATTATCCGTACCGGCGCGGGTGACATCCTTGTCACCTAGGGTGCTTCGGTTGCGCCGGCTGTTTACATCGGGGAAGCAGATCTTGGGCACTCGATGCCGTCTTGACCGTGGTGAACGAGGTTGAATCGGTGCAGTACACGGCGGCTCATGCAAGGTACAGGTGGGGAGGATGCTAGCAGCATTGATGTAGATCTTGGGTAGTCGTTGATGGATTCAGAGTCGTGGAGGGGAATGTGGGAAAAGGAAATTAGGTACGGTGGATTACGACGGACTCGGTGACAAAGGTCGGGTGCGGTGGACATCGGTGAAGCGGCAATGATGCTTTGGATGAGACCGCAGCTGATGTAGCTCCGGTATACTGTTGGCTGAGGAGTGCATGGTGTGGAGTTCCGGCGGGCAAAGCCAGCCGTGGAGAAGTGCTGCGGGAGGTTCCGGGTGCGAGAAATTTCGCAGTATTTGAAATGGAGGGGCGCGAGGGAGTGGGGACCACGTGATTCTGGTATCGTTTGAAACAGAGGGGCGCCAAAAATTTCGCAGTGTTTGAAATGGAGGGGCGCGAGGCAGTGGGGACCACATGATTTTGGTATCGTTTGAAATGGATGGGTGCCAAAATTTTTGTAGTGTTTGAAATAGAGGGGCGCTAGAAATTTCGAAGTGTTTGAAATGGAGGGGCGCGAGGGAGTGGGGACCACGTGATTTTGGTATCATTTAAAATAGAGGGGCGCGAGAAATTTCACAGTGTTTGAAATGGAGGGGCACGAGGGAGTGGGGACCACGTGATTTTGGTACCGTTTGAAACGGAGGGGCACAAGAAATTTCACAATGTTTGAAATGGAGGGGTGCTAGAAATTTTGTAGTGTTTGAAATGGAGGGGCGCGAGGGAGTGAGGACCACATGATTTTGGTATCGTTTTAAATGGAGGGCCGCCAGAAATTTCATAGTGTATGAAATGGAGGGGCACGAGGGAGTGGGAACCACGTGATTTTTGCCGTTTAGCAATCTTGTCCGTCCATCCCAAATCAACGGGCCATAGGGGATACCTTCCCTTCGAAGGCTCTGGCACAGACGCCTATGCAAGCAATCGCTGGGTGTCCTAGAGTAGACTATAGGGGTAGATGTGTAGGTTACTGTAGTAGCAGACCATTAATCGGGCTAGCTGGCACGATCTCAGTTTGGCCCTCCACGAGTGCAAACTTTTACTTATGGTGTTCAGCAGTGAATGCACGAAGCTCAAAAAAAGGTACTGTACTTACATGAGTAGTAAACTGTACGTGCTTCGCACAACTATTTTATTGCGTGCACTACAATAACTTACCTTATTAAAGTATAATAATATCCTGCATAATTTAGAACTTTGGTGCAATACTTGGTCGACATAGAACTAAACATCTCTCGGGTATTTTAGAAGTATTCCCAAACATGTTTCTAGCTTACCAAGATATCGTGTATTTTTAAATGGATGCAGTACTATGGATGGTTTTGCATGACTATCGACATGCACAATTTTTGTTTTGCATTGTTTACATTTAATGTCCAGGCAGACAATGTACATATACCTCTCCATGAACAACGATTGGACTCTACATTCTATGTTACGTGTAAGTTTTGTCGTTTTTCCCTACTCTCTAAATGTTACATTAAACTACCATCATTTCCAATGATGCATGAAACAACCAAAAAATTCTTGTGGCCTTTTTTTAGTATGTAAAAATATTTTCATTGTTAATAATTATTTTCTTACCATTTTACAGAGCATTCTATAAAACGAAACAATGTTTTCACCATCGGGAGAAATGTTTCCATTACATGAAAAAATAATGTCTTCATCACCAAGAATATGTAGCACAATAAATGAATTCCAACACAATAACGATATGCAATGATGTGATGTGTATAAACATTAGTGACCGTCACAAATTTATAACTACAATTGTCAAGGAGGGAGCCTGCTAGATTCATTTGTGGTGGCTAGGTGCAAATTTGTAATTCAATAAATGTACTACATTCTTGTGGACACTCACAAATACAATTGACCTCTTGTCTTAGGAGACTTGTGATAAAATTATTACTAGTACTTCGGAAATAAGTGACTTGGAATTTATCTAGATTCGTATGTGTCACTAAAATACGTCTATATACTCATGAATATGATCTATATACTCGATCTATATACCCGTGAATCTACATAAATCTATGTTTCGTATTGAGGGAGTATGGCAATATTATAAATTTGCAGTGTTGTCATGCTAAATAATGATATTCGCTACACTCCATAAATGAAACCACTTCTTTTTTTCTGTCACAGTTTTACATTTTTGTACTGAAGTATTTTTACTATAAAATAATGCACGAAATTAGTTACAGGTTAGTGATTAAGTACTTCCGCTAATTTGTATTTACATACAAAGGTATTAAAATCATAAGTAATTTCTCTCTCTCTATTTCTAGAGGAGTTTTCTAGGTTGTCAGTTTGAAGAATTATTTGTCAGATAGGGAGAATTAAACACTTTAAATTATACAGCGAGTGATTAGATGGATGGACGATTAGTGCATAGAGGCAGTCGAGCTGGTAAAATGCTCACATTTAGTGGTAGATGTGAGCACAATTGATTGAGTGACAAACCTTTTTTTGTGCGGTCGAGGCCCCCGTATGCTGATGACCCTCGCTAATCAGCGCAGCTCACACATAAGTGTATTTTTACATTGTAGTAGAAATATCATACAGGGAGACAGAGTTCAGCGTCTAGCAATCTTATCCGTCCAATCCGAAATCAACGTGTCAAAGCGGACTCCCTCCCTACAAAGGCTCTGGCAGGAATGCCTATGTAAGGAATCGTTGGGTGTCCGTGGGTAGACTATAGGGGTAGCTGTTCTTGTGACCCAAAGTATTCCAGAGTCTAGACAATCGTTGGGTGTCCCTGACGCTGGCGGTGCATTTTCTTTTCTAGACACTAGATCTGGATCCCTACACATCTGACAAAGTAGAAAGTATGACCAAATTTAAAGATCACTCATTGACGATTTAATTATTTTTTATTTATCAGACATACTCTCCCTCCATCCTAAATTTTCTGAAAATGCCCTCCAACCTAATTAAAATGGATGTCACATATTTGACTAAATTTGAATGTATATGTACACTAAACAGTGACTACTATACGACAAGTATATCGTTACAAAAGCTCCACAGAGTGCATTCGAACGCTAAAGAGTGCAATATAATTATGCGAAGACGGATGAGAAAAAAACGATGCATGCACCCAAAACAAAGAAAAAGGAGTGCCACGTAGTCAAGTCCTCCCCCTTCCTAGTTCCAACTCCAAGATTCGCGACCTCCTCAATGGTCGCGACCTCGAAGGCCAATATGAGATGACTTCTCTCTTCCTACTTAGCGGGGCGTGACCTGGACGATCTCCGCAATGATAGCTGCTGGCTATGGAGCAACGTGACTTCTTTCTTCAAATTTTCGCACTCAGCGCGAACCGTGGAGGATTCACGCTCGTAAGATCGTGCGAGCTTCATTTGAAAAGCCAAATCATCTCAGAGGCGATCACACTCTAGGTTGAGCTCGAAGTTTTTCTAAAGAATGTTGATGTTATGGCTATAGATTTCATCTACTTTGGCCGAGATTCTCACCCTGACTTCCTGCATGAAAAATGCATCATAAGGGAGAGAGCATGGAGTGCATGCAGAGAAGAACAGAAAATGGCAATACATGTATAGTGACTACAGTACCTCTCTTCTTCGACCGAGAGCAGGCATGAGGGCATCGTACGGGTCAGAGATATCAGTCGTGCTATCGACCCGTGGGGTGGAAAATTCGACGCTTCAGCCGCCTGCCCTGGAAGATGTACATATATACGGTTCAATAGTAGGAGCAGAAAGTCCAGGTATCAACGGAAGTACAAACCTACCCAGACTATTGGTCCCTATGATAGCCGCTCTTCGGATACATGCGCGAAGACGAGCCCTCGCCCCATGGCTGGTCTCCTTTCTCGGTCCGAGCCTGCAGGTCACCCTGCCAGCGGGATTTATCCATGGCTCTAACCACCGCCATCTTGCTATTCTTTCGATGAGACAAGATATCTTGTGACATCGCTGGATGAATAAGTAGAGAAGACAGTTAGTAGCAGTGGAAGAAAATGGTTTCTGCAAAGGCGGAGCGAGGTAGTACTAGTAGGAGGAGAGAGGAGAGTGGATAGTGGAAGAAAAACGTCAAGTACTGGGTTTTGCTTGTTCAAAAAAAGTGTTGGGTCTCGTCGCTGGCCTACGAGCAATCTCGTTGCTCCATCAAGCGAACGAGCTTACTAGCTGCCAATACTGTGCAGTGTGCTAAGGCTTGGGCATGAGCTAAGAAAATAACTTAGATGTGAGTCTAGCAAAATCAAAACTGCTCCACCATTTAGGTCTCTTGCGTGGGTCTCATGTAGCAGCATTTTTCACTCTTTCTCTCCAAACTACTAGTGCTCTAGCCAATGAAAATGCCTCAAAGTATTATGCCAAATATTTTAATCAACTAGCCTCTGCGTCTTGTACTAGACACTGTGAGGCTGACAGTGGGGCTTTTCTGCCTTTTGTTTCCCTAGACGCTAGGACTATTACTAGAAACGTGCCTAAGAATTTTTTGGTTAGACACAGATACTCCACCGTTTAGACTGGAGCTAAGAAACAAAAATATTCTCTTAGCCACTGCAATTCTCATATGCTGCGCTTGCTCTAACAACCCACCCAAAGTTTACGGAGAAATTTGGCTAGATACATAGTGGTGCAATCAACTGGCTTATGCTGTACTAAGTGGGTCCCATCTTTAGGATTGGTTTTTGCTAGCCAGTGTAGTAAATTTCTAGTAGATTCGGAAAAATAAGTCTAGTACGTATATTTCTTAGCCACGTTAGGAACGGCTCACACTGTGCTTCCTCGTAGTAGTAGTACTCCCTCCCATCCATATTTACTCGTCGCTCAATTGGACATATGTAGCCATGAATCGGAGGGAGTAGTAGTAGTAGTCACATTGAATATACTTAAGGCTTGATGCATAAGCATCACAAACAGTCGCCACAAGATCGAACGGAAAACTTAAAGATAACTCTGGGCTTCTTTGGATAACAGGATTTAAAAACACAGGAATTTGACTCGGTCACAAGTACAAAACAGAGGAAATAGCTATCTTTGGATCACAGAATTTCAAAACACAGGATAACAGGGTTGGATGGACAAAACAGAGGATATCTGCTGTCTTAAAGTCATTTGAATGAAACACAGTAAACACGAACGAAAATTGCCTCAATCCTACGCGATGAGGGTAAAAAAGTGGATGTTGAAATTCCTATGGGATTGGGGTGTACAAATGCAATCTATACGAATTTTGGAGGTATGATTCCTTTCATCCAAAGGGCTTCCTGATGAAAAAAAATCCTATGGGTCGAATTCCTTTGAAAATCGGGATCCTTTGAAAATCCTTTGATCCAAATTGGCACTTAAGCAAGATGTGCGTTCTCACGATAGATGAACACCTTTCGGCAGGAGGTGATGCGGTCGTAGATTTTCATCTTGAACCCGTCTGCGGTGACCTTGAACATAATGCAATCACCCTCCTTCAAACCATGGAAAGCAGCAAAGGTAGCCCACTCTTTGTCCAGGACGATGTGGTCTTTGTTGCGGTTGGCATGGACAACCCACTCGCATTCCTCGCATGCTTGGACCACCACTAGTTGTGGGTAGGGGCGTCCCTTGAAGTAAGGCTTGAAGTAAGTCGGGATGATAAGCATATACAAGTCATGCTGGACTAACTGGATGTAGAAGCGCCTAGGACGATGCGCCGTGGCATGGTGTCCAACCGACCTAGGACGTCTTCTCAGTTTGGTAGAACTAGTAACCAAACTGGTAGCACTTGCCCTTGCCAATGCCTCCACTCTCCTGCCCGGTAGCTTCAACTCCCATGGTATGATGGGGAGAGCATCTTCATAGCCACCTAGAGCTGGAGCAGTTCGATCAAGAATGTTGTCTAAGTTTGGCATCACAACTGGGCCGTCCTATATGAAAATTACCATTGTGTCAGTCCTTTGGAATTACCAAAACACCACAATGCATTGTATAAATTGACTAAAGATCACAATGAGTCATTACACCATCAAAATTACCTAAACAACACAAGGTATCAGGAAAATTAAATTGCCTACATAGCACAATGCATCATCAGAATGACCTAACCCGATGGGTCCTCAAAATTATCTGAACAGCTACTAGAAGGCATAACATTTAATTAGATTGATTAAACAACACCATGCATAATCTAGATGGCTAAAACAGCACAATACATTATCTGGATAGACAAAACAACATATATGTAGTGCATCATCAAAAATACCAAAACAGCAAAAGGTATCATGTAATTAAATTTAATAAGCAGTGTCTGCACAATCAAAATTACCTAAACTGATGGGTCATTGGAATAATCTGGACAACTAGAAGGCATATCATTTAATCCTAAATAGCAGAACGCAGATCAAAATGGACGAAACAACACAGTGAGGAGACAGGACACAATGCATCATACAAAAAGAAACCAAAACAGCACAACACGTCATGGAAAATTCCTAAACAACACAATGCATCATTTAAGTACCAAAATAGAAACCTGCATCATTGTCATCAATAATATTCGATAACTAAGCAGAACAGCACAAAAGACAAATATAGATACATTCAAATTTAGGCAAAGTCAAATAAGTTATTTATCGACGGAGGGAGTATAAAGAATAGCATAAAAGACAATTATCAAGAATATGACATACAACTAAGCAGTTCAATAAAGAACCTGCAGTACACGTTGCAAAAATCTAACTAGATGCATGTTGGATTTGGGTTAAAGCCCCAATCCTCCAGATCTAACCTTGCTGCAGTTGGGGGGCGCGGACTTGCACAGGGGTCGATGGGTTGAGGAGATGAACAAGGTGCCACTAACGAAGAACCAACCACATACACTGAAGAAGCACAAACAATCACTAATAAAGGGGGGGCCAGCGATAGGGGTTTCACCACGTACACTCTGAAATTTGGCACATTGGGAATGAGAGTCCAACCTGCAGACGAAAAGGACGCGTCTGCCGCCGCACGAGCATTCGTTCCCATCGCATGCGGCAATGGAGGCTTGGATGACCTCCTAGCGGTGATGAGGCCGTCGGAATCAAACAAGCCACCTACAGCTCCGAAACAGAGATTGATGAGGACCCCAGCTCAACCACAGACAAAGGTTTTGGCATTAGTTTCATCGAGGCAACGGCTGGGTTAACGACAGAGAGTTGTGAGGTGAGTGCACGAATGTGATAGGGAGAGAGGGAATGGTGGGGGAGGAGTTAGAAAATGGGAGTGGTTAACCCTCTATCCGCTTTAGTAGTACCGTACTACAAAAAATCTACATTTCACATATCATCACTTTTTGACGAACTAGTTCATTTCTTTGAACAGACTAAAATAGTGGGTACCCTTTAGGTTTCAAACTTCCATCTCGTACATGTTTTGCTAGTATTAAGTATAGTACAATACTTTGTATTACCCTCCATCCCAAAATATAAGGCGCCTGAGGATTAGTTAAAAGTTAACAATTTCTAAGTTTGACCATGATTATACACAAAAATATAAAAATTTATAATACTAAATTAATATCAATAGATTCACCATAAAGTATATTTTCTTACTATGTCCATTCAATATTGTAGATGCAGATTTTTTTTCTAAATATTTGGTCAAAGTTAGTAAGGTTTGACTTTTGACCAATCCTTAGACGCCTTATATTTTCGAATGGAGGAGGTAATATAAAACATTATTTTAGATAAAGGAAATTGCACGATCCACCATCTTTTCATCGCACTTTTGCACAAAGCACTTGGTGGACATCATTTTTGCACATTTTAACAGTTTTTTTAGCATAATATGCACAAATTTGGCCAGTTAGTCTTGTAATGACCGATTTAACCTCATTGGTAGCAAGACTAACAAGTGGTCCCCGAATGCCATTGCTCCCATTCACACACAGATATTTGAATGATGCTAAAAACTGGATACTAATGATATTTATCACCCACAATACTTTTTGGATGCATGTAGCTGGTATGTAAGAGACTTATTTCATATGAAACATCAATGTTTACACAAAGGTACCAATATAACATTCTGTCGCTCATTGAATTTGTGAAGGCTTTATTTGGTCGTAATAAACTTGTTTTTGAACATAACTTGTTTGTACATATGATTTGATGTTTCATTCACATATCCAAATGTCCATCGAAGAGTTTCTTTTAAAGTGTAGGACTAATGATATATGTCTGTTTATTACACCTCACACAAAAAAACACCCCGATTTATCATAAACTTTAAGCAGATTATTATTTTCCCGGGATTTATTTTCCTGAGAGCAAGCACGACGAATATGCCTCGGAATGCCATAAGCCTAGACTCCAGACAAAGTTTATACATGTTTCACTTATGATTACGAACTTTTTTGAGTTCTCAAGGTTTCCTAGTGAACTTCACATTATTAAACTAATTTAAGCTGATTTATCAATGTTAGATAAAATTTGAACTCTGAGTAAGTAGTAGATTGCTCTTAAAGTTATACAAGTATCTTTTGAAGGTACCCACACCCAGACTGTCAATATATCGGAAACTAGTGAATTTGTTGGATTCAACTTCTTGCTAAGCATTTGCATGTACAAAATTTGTCTTTTTTTTGAAAACAATTAAAAACATTGCACGGTGACCTCTGACTTGTCCTACTTGCTGTGAAAAATGATTATTATCAAGAGAGTTTGGATATAAAAAACAATGTAATTGAAAATATTGCCTGCCATGTATGAACATATCCTTAGGCTTCAGGCCGAAAGATAAGCTAAATGGCCTTATATATGTACAACATACTTTATGGTAATGTTCTCATAATTGGTAGATGAGTGCATCTTCGCATGGTGAACAATAATGCTACCAGTACTGGGAGTTTCCAAAATTTAGGAATAAAAAATCATATTCAAATTTGAACTACATGTAAACATGATAGAGTGCTCTTAAAAAGTTACAAACATCCATTGAGTCTTTATGTTACCGAGGCGGTCAATACTTCAAAAACCATCAAGGGTTCTGTAGGATTAAAATTCTTGCTACGAATATGCATGTTCACAATTGGTCCTCACTAGCTATGAACAAAAATAATGAAAACCCTAAAAATGAAGCCTTATTCATGGCTTCCTCCTGCGTGTACTACTATTTGCCCTGAAAAATAATTAATAACTGTGAGTCATCATAAATTACAAAAAAATAGTTACACAATATATATGGCCCATAGAGTATGAACACTCTTGGGTTTCAAGCCGAACGACAAAGGTAACAACCATATGCACATCATATTGTATTGTAATGTTCCCATATTTGGTAGATGTGTGCATCTTGGCAAGGTGAGAAATGGTGACAACCACAGGTTCCAACTTATTGGAACAATGAAACTGAAAGTGACAAGATTTTTTTGTGAGCAAGTACGAAGAAAAATGGCTCAGAGTACCACAACAACAACCCTAGTTTTCAAACAAAGGGTGGACCTTGATACACTTACGATTGATTACAAAGTTTTATAAGTTCTCAAGCTTCCATCTAACTATTTTCCTTGGTTAATTTTAGGGTGACACGTGCTAAATGTATGGACGTCGATGTAATTTTACCTTTTTTAGGTCCTTGATGTAAAATGTACTTCCATCGTCCATGTAAAATTCGAACCTAGAAGAAAGTGGTAAAATTTAAATGTATTTAAGATTATTAGTTTTTAATGAGTATGAACATTCTTGGAGTTTCAAGCCGAACGACCAAGGTCATGGACATATCAACATCACACTTTATGCTGATGATGATCCCATATCCAAGAATATGCATGCCACCAAATTTGACCATATATTTTGAAAACAAACGAATAGGAAGTAGCGGTATGAAGAGTATGGCTCGGTGAGGTTCTCTCTTGAGAATGAGCCGAACCTGACTGTTTTATTTCTTTGCTTAATTTTGGTGTAGTTCATGCTAAATGTAAGGATCTCGATGTAATTTCCCCCCTTTTAAGGTCCTTTATGTAAATTATACTCACACCGTCCATGTAAAATTCGAACCTAAAAGCAAGTGGTAAAATTTTAAACATATTTAAGATTATTAGTTGTCGATGAGTATGAACATTCTTGGGTTTCAAGACGAATGACCAAGGTCATGGCCATATCTACATCATACTTTATGTTGATGATTCGTGATCCCATATCCAAGAATTTGGATGCCGCCAAATTCGGCCATATTTTGAAAACAAACCAAGAGGAAGTAGTATGAAGATTATGGCTCGATTGGCTTCTCTCACGATAAGGAGCAAAACATGACTATTTCCCTACTTAATTTTAGGGTGCTTCATGCTAAATGTATGGACCTTGTTGTAATTTTACCTTTTTAAACGTATTTAAGATTATTTGTTGTTGATGGTATGAACATTCTTGGATTTCAAGACGAACGACCAAGATCATGGCCATATCTTCATCATACTTTATGCTGATGATGATCACATATCCTAGAATTTTCATGCCGCCAAATTTGGCCATATTTTGAAGACAAACAAAGAGGAAGTAGTATGAAGAGTATGGCTTGATTAGCTTATGTCTCGAGAAGGAGCCAAACATGATTGTTTTTCCTGCTTAGTTCTAGAGTGCTTTGTGCTAAAAGTATGGACCTCGATGTAATTTTACCCCTTTTTAGGTCTGTGCTGTAAAATGTACTCCCACCGTCCATGTAAAATTCGAAGATAAAAGCAAGTGGTTAAATTTAAACGTATTTAGGCTTAGTTGTGTGAATGAGTATGAACAATCATGGATTCGAAGACGAACAACCAAGATCATGGCCATATCATCTACATCATACTTTATATCGATGATTCATGATCCCATATCCAAGAATTTGCATGCCACCAAATTGGGCCATATTTTGAAAACAAACAAAGAGGAAGTAGTATGAAGAGTATGGCTCGACCAGCTGCTCTCTCTTGAGAAGGAGTCGAACCCGACTGTTTTCCCTGCTTAATTTTAGGGTGCTTCATGATAAATGTATGGACCTCGATGTAATTTTACCTTTTTAAAACGTATTTAAGATTATTAGTTGTCGATGAGTATGCACATTCTTGGATTTCAAGACGAATGACCAAGGTCATGGCCGTATCTACATCATACTTTATGCTGATGATGATCACATATCCAAGAATTTCCATGCCGCCAAATTTGGCCATATTTTGAAAACTAACGAAGAGGAAGTAGTCTGAAGAGTATGGCTCGATCATATTCTCTCTCAAGAAGGAGTCAAACATGATTGTTTTCCCTTCTTAATTTTAGGGTTCTTCGTGCTAAAAGTATAGATCTCGATGTAATTTTACCCCTTTGAGGTCGTTGCTGTAAATGTCCTCCCGCCGTCCGTGTAAAATTCGAAGATAAAAGCAAGTGGTAAAATTCAGCTATTTTTTTTAAATAATACATTTTTTAATAATTTCTAGGAATAATACATGAATTAAAAGATTTGCAATTCTAGTGTGCTGTCGGCAGTTGAATAGCCGACCAGTCCTTATCGGCTTTTGAATAGCCAACTAGCCCTATCTGCTTTTGAAAAGCTGATTAGTCTGTGTTTGATTTTGCATCATGAAAATTTTGAACATATTTGGCCATATTTTGAAAAAAAACAAAGAGGAAGTAGTATGAAGAGTATGGCTCGATCAACTTTTCTCTCGAGAAGGAGCAAAACATGACTGTTTTCCCTGCTTAATTTCAGCATGCTTCGTGCTAAATGTATGGACCTCGATAAAATTTTACCTTTTTAGGTCCTTGATTTAAAATGTAGTCCAAACGTCCTTACGTGTAAAATTCGAACCTAAAAGCAAGTGGTAAAATTTAAACGTATTTAATTTTATTAGTTTCTGATAAGTATGAACATTCTTCGATTTCAAGCCAAATGACCAAGGTCATGGCCATATCTACATCATACTTTATGCTAATGATGATCCCATGTCCAGGAATTTTCATGCCACCAAATTTGGCCATATATTTTGAAAACAAATGAAGAGAAAGTAGTATCAAGAGTATGGCTGTGCTCTCTCGAGAAGGAGATGAACCCGACTATTTCCCTTGCTTATTTTTAGGGTGCTTCGTTGTTGGGGGGATAAACCCCGGGTAGGTCAAGACGGGACCAACCGACCGGATCCAAGGAGCTCTGGCCATCCGGACCCAGAACAAGGAACCACAGCCTGGTGGAATCACCCACCCGGTACGCATCCAAGTTTCCTCGGCTAGCCCATCTAGCCGGGTAGCTAGAAGAACTGGCTAGGAGGCCGATCCTAGCCGGCCGCCTCGGATCCGCTGGCGGTGGTACGGTGGGGATGACGCTCCTGGTTGAGCACACCTTTGACCGGACAGGCTGGCTAGCCTAGCCGGCACTACCGGACAACTATGCCAAAGCTGGAGGCTGACGAGCAAAGCAAGGGCTGACGAGTAAAGCTCTAGCTTACGCATAAAGAGACGGCTGACGGGAAAGACCCAGCTAACGAGTAAAGCAGGGGCGCTGGACACTATAGCGATGTCCTTCCCTGTACTGGGGGCTTGGCTGGACCCGGGCCTACCGTTTGGCCCTGTCCATCTGGACCTCTTTGTAAGGCCTAGATCCAAACAGTAAACCCTAGAACCCATCTTGTAAACTGCCTTCTCGACCAGTATATAAGAGGGGGTAGTGCTAGGGTTCTAGGTAGACAATTACAAGTGAGAAGTTATCCACATTGGACAAGTCGAGTAGTTCCTTCTTCTTCCAGCAAGGAGTTGCCAGGGAAATAGCTCAAGGAGCATGTGTATTGGGCGTTCGCCCCTTGATAATAGATCTTTGCAGGAGTAGGAGCTTTACCTCGCCAAGAGGGCTCCGAACTTGGGTACATCACTGTACTTGTAGTATCTGTGCCCAATCTATTGCGAGTAGCCACCGATAGCATCCTGATTGTCCCCTTCATGCCATCCCCGATGGCACTGCCGTGTTCCACACCACGACAGTTGGCGCCCACCATGGGGCAGAGCGCTTCGGCTAGGGTCATCTTTCGCATGGGACTTCCTCTCGTCACCGGTGAGCGAGTCGCCTCTGGCCTCGTCCTCAATTTCGGCTCCTTCGACTGCGTCCTCGACAACGCATCATGTTACGCTGGGGGAACCTTCCCAAGCGGCGGTTCTGTCATGCACTTCGGTGAGCATCACATCTACGTCACCTCCATCGCCGAGGCCTTCCCTCGGTAGATCGGCACCATGTCCGGCGCGCCTCCAGGTATCTCCGCTCTGCACGCCGCCAGTGGCAGCGTCGAGGTCATGATGGCAGGCTCGGGCGAGAACCGTCGCCCACCTCTGGAGCACAACGGGGAAAGCCACACCGCTAACTCGTTCCTCCCAAACCAGGACCTGCTCAACGCGTCCATCGAACACCTCCACAACCCCATCACCCCCATCGAGGCAGATCTAGGCGCAGCTGCGGCAGCACTGGAGGCTATTCACCAGAGCGTTACGGAAGAAGCTGGCAAAGTGGCAGCCGCCCAACGGCGGATGAACACGACCATGTGTGAGTATAACATCGTGCACGGCTTCGCCCGCTTACCCGGCACCAGCCGCCTGGCCCAGCCCCAAGGCCGAAACCTCGTGCTGCTGATCCGCGTACGCCCATGGTGCAGCCAGTTTACAACAGTCCCGCCAAAAACATGAGGGACGCAGAGGCGGTAGTCGCAGAGCTAAGCCACCTAGAGGGCGAGGAGCTGATCCGTCAGCAGGCACAGGTCTAGCTTCTCATGTTCATGGCAAACAAATAGCAGGTTGAGGCAGAACTCCACATGGCCGGCAACAGCAGGACCCAACCGGCTCGCCGGATGGCGGATCCGGCTGCAGGAGGCAGCAAGGTATCTTCCCAAAACGGAGCAAGGCCGAGAAACCGCCCATGCGGTCGATTAGTAGGCCGAGGGCACAACACCCACGATGCAGCAACAGTTACCAACAAAAACCGCGAGCCGAACGATGAAGCTGGAAAAGGCCAAGTGCTGCCCAATTCCCACCTATCCGGCCGGCTGGGACTGCTCGAGCTAGAAGAACCACAATATGTGCGTGCATGCATTGACCTACTGGTCCAGTCACGAGCGCTAGAAGAAGAGAGCCCAACCAGTCCAAGATTCTTCGGACCGCGAATCCAGAATGAACCGTTTCCAAAGGGATTTTCTCTCCCAAGGGATACGCCAAAGTACACCGGCTCGATCAAGCCGGAGCACTGGCTGGTAGATTACACCACCACGGTAGGCATCGCAAACGGCAACTGCTGAATGGCTATGCGCTACGCCCCCTCATGCTCCGCGACTCTGGCCAGGACATGGCTCAACAACCTCCCTGAAAACAACATCAATGCTTGGATTGACTTTTAGCAGGCGTTCGTCCACAACTTCACTGGCACCTACAAGTGCCCAGGTCGACCCGGTGAGCTCGCTCTTTGCTTGCAAGGGCCGGATGAATCCGATCACTCCTACATCATCCGATGGACGAGCATGCACAACTCCTGCGAGGGGGTGCGCAAGCACCAGGTGGTTGACTTCTTTGTCAACGGCTGCATAGACGGCACTATGCTTAAGCACAAGCTTCGCCGGGTGGAGCCCACCACCATGGCGCAGACCATGGCCATCACAGACAAGTACGCCACCGTTGATGCGGCAATGAAAAGATCCGTCCGGGTAGACGACCAGGGGCAAATCATCGTCAATGTCGCCGTGGATCTCCGCCAGCCGAAAGGGAATGGCCATAACTCCAGGCGGCATGACAACTGCCACGGCAAGAGAAAGGATGACCAGCCGGATAACCAATATGGTTCTAGGCAAGTAGCAACAGTGCAGGAGGATCCGGCTGCAGGCGGAAGCCGAAGACAGAAGCCTGATGACCGGCCTCCGAGGCCCAAGTACACCATAGAGTAAATGCTTGATGGGTAGTGCAAGTTCCACAGCGGGGGCAACAAACTTGCTACACATACCACACGCCAGTGCACCTGGACGAAGAAGATGGCGGAAATCGCTAGCGCGCTGGCCGCACTGGCTCCACCGGGGCTACCGGTGTGCGGTACCAAAGTTCGTGGGTGAGTGGACCGCGGTACCTAAGTTGCCTGAAATTGCCGCATTTCAAAATGTTGGGCCGCCAACTACCGAGAGGGGCCATTTCGATGCAAACTCATCTCACCCCTACCAAATCAAAACATGCCGTGAAACTGCCCCGTGAAGTAGACGGTCGGGACCCTCGTGTCAGTAATATTTCCATGACGCAAGCACCAACGCCACAACCACGTAGACAAAATGAGAGACTAAAGGAGCATGGTGCGTTGACCAAATTCACAAATCCACTCCCTCCCTCCTTTCGCATGAACCCTCGCACCGGTGGTGTCGAAATCTCCTCTCCAACCAGAATGATCTCTTCGGGCATTTGACTTCCGGCGCCGAGTTGCTGCGCCTACTCGCTGCTACCGAGCTCTAATGACGAATGCCGTGCCAGCCGTTGCGAGGATCTAGCCCGCCTTTACCGCCGACGAGCTGAGGAGCGCGAAGGACGGCAGATCCATTTGTCGAGGAAGACGTACTTCTGGCTAATTGCGGGTGAGATACTCTTCTCTTTGCTATTCGCACTACCTATAACTTCTAGCTGGCTATTGGCATTACAGAGATATATCGAACATAGAATTGTTTGCTAGCACGACGCTGACAAACAATTCTTATCTTTTTTCTCCAATTTTCTGTTAACTAGGATCTCCAATGAATTCAAATACACGGTTCGGGTCACCATCTATGGCTACCTCATTAAATTAGCACATGGAAACAAGCTCAGAATCTGAAGATGGAAGTAGCACCTGTGCAGTTATGCACTATCCCTGGTTTGGTTGCTGTTGTGCGTGAACTTGTTGAAATGAGGCTAGAGAAGACTGCACGGTTCAGCATCCTTGATGAACGAGGCTTCAAGGTTCCTATAGCGTGTGACAGTCAGCTAATTGGGTTGATGAAACAACATGTTGGGCTTCGCGTGGTTATGCTGGTGTGTAACATACTAGATGAGGAAGCTCCTGCTACTAGGAGTCGCCCAGCTATTATTGGACAGGGAGGCCTAACTCGAACCCCTGCTATTGTTGAGAAAAATGTGGTTCCTCGACCGCGACATGCTTCTGTCAGGCAACCTCCTCGTAGGAGTCCCCGTATTACCGTTGTGGAAAACTCTCCTCTGGAATCTGCTGGTACTCGTCGTCCCCGTCCCCATGCCCGTGTTGCTGCGGCTGCTTCTCACCCAATCAATGTCGCTGTTGAGCAAACTAAAGCTTCTAGAGGCTACCCCGCTATTGTTGCCAAGACCGCCGCCTTGTGTGTTGCTCCTCCTCGAAACCATCCTCAAGTTGTGCGAACCCGTGCTCTGGAATCTGCTGGTACTGGACATCCTCGTGTTGTTGTTGATCTAGACGTTGTTGACCCAATCCCTGCCGCTGTTGATCAAACTAAGGCTTCAAGAGGCTGCCCCACTATTGTTGCAAAGACTGATGCCTTGTCTCCTCCTCGAACCCGTGCTCGGGTTTAGCGAGCTGCTGGTCTGGAGCTAGCTCATGGTCTAGACTCTCCTAGCACTCAAAAAACTGCTGTTGTGGGAACTGCTCCTGATCGTTGATGTGGCATGGCAGCAGCTGATCCTATTGTGGCTGCCGTTAGAAGGGGCCCTGCCTGTCCACCATGTAATGTAGCTCCCGCTGCTAAGGGCCCTCGCCTTGCTCCTGGTTATGGTACTTCCACCGAGGTTGATCCAGCTAATGATGATGCTGGTGATGGCGGCGGTGGCATTGGGGCTAGGTCTGATGGTGCCGCTCCATCTCTCGAACCTCTCGGAGGTTTCTATCCTGAAGAACCTAATGATGGCAAAGTAATCGTATGTATCGGTGTCGCGGATTATACTGCAAAATTAGATGATGGCACGGAAAAAGTCTATGACGAGTTTGATGTAATCCTTGGCAGATACGACCATGAAGTGGTAGAGTTATCTGACCTGATGGCATCGTTATGTGTGAAGGTGTTGTGGGGGTTCTCCCAGGAAGCATGTTTGTTATATTATGGTTATAGGAGAAAAAAGGATATCGAAGTGAAAGATACCAGTGATTTAGTCATACCGTTTACAAGGAAACATTATAGAGGTGAGGTGTACGTCCACTTGATAGTGCTCACGGTTGGAGAGGAAATGGAACTCGACAATAGAGATGATGGACTTTTAGAAGGTATGCGTGACCTGATCTATGGCATCACTAGGGCTGGTGCGACTGAGGGTAGCTTCGAACAGAGGAGAGTCTTACAGAGGAGCATCATAAAGAGGACCAGGAAGAGAATCCCTAGAAAGGCCACCCCAAAGAAGAATGTCACCAAGGAGACCACGCAAGAGAAGAGGACGCCCAAGAGTCGCACGATAAAAGGCACCACGCCGCAGAGTACACCCCTGAGATCCAGTCATGCCAAACCAAACGGTAGCAGCAAAAACGCTAAGAAGGCTAGCACGGTGGTGAACACTCCCAGGAGTGGTAGCAAAGAGGCGAAGATGGCCAGCACGGAGGCTACCACACCCAGTGGGAGCAGAAAAAAATACTAATTTGGAGCGGAACACGCCGCTGTTAGGGAATTATGCTAGCACGAAGGAAAACACGCCCAATAGTAGCAGCAAAAGGGCTAATTTGGAGCGGAACACGCCGCTGAGGTTAGGCAATACTGCCATCACGAAGGAGAAGACGCCCAATAGTAGCAGCAAAAGGGCTAATTTGGATCGGAACACGCCGCTGAGGTCAAGCAATAATGCCAGCACGAAGGAGAACACGCCCAATAGTAGCAGCAAAAGGGCTAATTCGAAGAACACGCCGTAGAGGTCAGGCAATAATGCCAGCACCCTGGAGCCAACACCCATGAGGGGAGGCAGTAAGGAGATCACACCCAAGAGCGGCAGCAAAAATCCTAGTTCGATGGGGAATGCAACACGGATGTCAAGCCCTACTAATACCATCAGGAAAGATTACATCAGGAAGGAGGATGTACACAGGAAGAGCAAGAGGGTTTTCTACACTCAAGATGAAATTGATTCTGACTGTTGTTTGTCCACTGAAGTACCTGGGATGCGTGCAAATGTAAGACCACCCCATGTGGTTGCAGCAGAACGAACCGAGTGTCTTGGAGAAAACAAATTTGCCGGTGAGGTGGATTGGGGCAATGTTCTGGTCCATCCGGGTGGAGACGATGGTGCAGCCCCATCCATGGGAGTCAATATGATGTGTGCAGTACTAGGCATTAGAGACGATGGCGAGGATTCTAAATCAGATGAAGAAGAAGGCACTATAGAGGATCAAGAATCTAGTGATGATGAAATAGACAAGGAACTTAACGATGAAGCTGGTATTCCAGTCGAGGATTTGGGTGTTGAAGTAGAAGAAATGAAACATGACCATGGGTATCCTATAATTTCGGTTGGCACTGAGTTCAGGAGCATGCATGAGTTCAGGATGTCGTTCCGGCATTTTTGTATCAAGGGGGAGTTCAACGTTTATCGACTGAAGAACACTGCCCAGAGCTATGAGGCCGTTTGCAAGTTAACGTGGATGAATGGACAGGCCGAGGTACATTGTCCATGGAGGATCGCAGCAAGAGCCTTACCTGCGTCGAATACAATTAGGGTACTGGGGCAATGAATGCAGCAAACCATTAGAACTCTCTCTCTCTTTTCACTATATAACCACAATTGATGTGCGATATCTTTCTAGTAACTAGTCGACTCCGCTTATCTTTTAAATGAATCTGTGTTGCAGGTGAACAAAATGGGCCCTCCACACATGTGTCCGACAGGCAGCAAACTGAAATCCTCAATGGCTGATACATAGTGGGTGGCTATGCAATCTATATCCATACTAAAGGATAACCCTAAGTAGACCGCGAAGAATATTCGAACTAGCCTCGGTTCTAAATACAACATTGTCCTTCCATATTACACGATTTGGAAAGGTAAAGAGAAAGCTCTGGGGTCTTCCACGGGGATTGGACCAATAGCTTCAGGATGTTGTACAACTTCAAGGTGGAGGTACAAGCTAGGTGTCCGGGGAGTGTTGTGGAGATTGACACTGAATCAGAAGGTGCTAAAATATATTTCAAAAGATTTTTCATGGTGCTTAAACCTTGCATCCAGGGATTCAAGGATGGTTGTAGGCCGTATCTGAGTATAGACAGCACTGTCCTAACTGGCAAATGGAAAGGCTGCCTGCCATCTGCCACAACATTTGATGGTCACAACTAGATGTTCCCAGTGGCATTCGGGCTGTTTGAAACAGAAACAGATGAAAATTGGGTCTGGTTTATGAGGCAGCTCAGGAGATCCATAGGCCACATGGATCCATTGGCTATATCCACGGATGCATGCAAAGGGCTGACGAATGCAGTGAAGGAGGTGTTCCCGTGAGCTGAAGGTAGAGAATGCCATGCCCATATGATGCTCATATTGTACTCACACTACACAGGCAGCGTATTTTGTTACATGTTTCCTGCTACTAGAGTTTACAAACCTAGTAATAGCAAATATTTCATGAGCAATATTTTTGCCGAAGCCCCTGAACTTTCAGAGTACTTAGCCATCCATCATTCACAGCTATGGAAGAGGAGTCAATTCAACCCTGACATCAAACTTGATTACATAAATAACAACCTTGCAGAATGCCTAAATAACTGGGTGAAGGACATAAAAGTGCGTCCTATTCATATCTTGATGGACAACATACGTGGTATGATCATGAAGCTGTTAAATATAAGGAGAGAGATCGGTAGGAGACTTAGAGGACATATGCTAACGCCAGTTGTACAACAACTGCACAAGAGCATCCGAGGACTTGCTCATCTTAAGGTTCTCCTGTCAACCAGCAGAAGCTGTGAGGTGGTCGATATGTCCAAGAGTGGCAAAAGGGATGTTGTGAACATCCAGCTGCGAGAACGCACCTGCTTGGAGTGGCAGCATACCGGGAAGCCTTGCGACCATGCATTGGCCTTCTTGGTGAAGTAAAGAACTCTACCACATTTGGATCAGTATTTGTCAAACTACTACTTTATGGAAAAGTTCAGAGCTGCGTACGCTGGATCCGTCGAGCCATGTACAGACCCATCTCAGTGGCCTCAAGTACAACTGTCTTTCGAGCTTTGCCAGCCAGTTACAAAAAGGGGAAGAGGAAAACCCCAGGAGAATAGGTTTAAGAATTTTCTCGAGAAGAAGGGTTCGGCTTTCTGTGCTACAAAGAAGGGCAAAAAAAGATGCAAGACCTGCTGTGACACCCCGGTTCTGAAAAGACCGTGGCCTCTATGTGACATGCCAATCCCTGGATCGGTTCATTGGCCCACAATAGAGTAAGATAGACAACATAGCAAAATATCCGTGTATCATAGATAACGAAGATCCAGAGTACCATTATTACAATAAAAGCTTAGCACAAAGCTAGCTCAAATTATTCAGGTAGCAACATAAACGAGATAAATCCTCCATTCTTCAAATTGCCCACAAGTGAACAAGTGTCGAGTGGAGTACCGTGGCCTATAACGATCAATCAGAATCGGAATAACCTGCAGCATAAAACGCAACAGCCCCGAAGGGTCAATACATGGAATGTATGGCAAGTAGAGCTAGTGAATGGAGACAATAGTACTAACATCTACAAGCATATTTGGCAAGTGGAGCTGTGTCTGGCTTGCATTTGCAAATAACTTTGTCCTACTTTCATAAACAGTTTTTGATTTTCTTTGAAAAGATCCCAATTAAGTTATCCCAACAACATTAAAACAATTATGAAATTAGAATGAGCGAGCAACATGTCATGGAATCAATATCAAGCAACTCAGTTGTCCATAACCGGGGACACGGCTAATCGATTAGATTATACACTCTGCAGAGGTTAGTACACTTTACCCATGTGACTTGGCCAGCCCAGCTCGTACCATCACTCTCATTTTGGGTGATGATAGGGAGAAGACCAAGAAGAGACTGTTCGGGAAGTAGCTCCTCAATCCCGACGCGCACCGGTCCAACCTACCAAAATTCTACATCTCTGGATACGCGGGTTCGAGTTAACACAACCTACTAAGTCCAACCAACCGCCCATTTCATTATTGGCACATGGTTGTACACGTAAGCTACACAATAAAGAAGCCAATCATTTTCTCTTGATACCTGGGTGCCTTTCCGCAATGAAACCACCAAAAATTATCAATACCATCACACCCAGGGGGTTCATTGATTAAGTTGTTTTTAGTTTTCACAAACCAATATTTTGAGAAAACAAGTATCAATGATGTAACCCAGCCCTCGTTCAACATAGCATGGCTAAGCACATCTACAACGGTGGTTCATCTACAAGGAAAGCCCTACCACATAATAGGACATAGCATAGCGATAGTATCATCCTACACATGCATCTACAAAATACACGACAATGCATTGAAAATAGTAGGACGATATCATGAACAAAGTAGCATCTACTTGCCTTGATTGTAGCGGTCGAAAGAACAATCCAAACACGAGCAAGGGTTGCACTCCACACAATCTACACGACACAATTGCATTCATAAACAAACAATTCACAAACATATGCAACAAAGATAATGCATGAATGCAAGAACGGCAAGTGAATTGGTGCTACAGCTGCACCACATAATACTAATACATAATACTACCGAATACATGCATGGAAAATAGATTTGGCGCAAGGGAAACTATTAACCAAAAGTAGAGATCTCTACTAGAGCTAGAACTTAAATAATTCACTACCGGTAGTATACTGTTTGTAAAATCCTGGAAAAACTCTACCGCATAGGCATCGCCGATAAGAAACAGTACCAATTGGAATTACTCAAAAAGGAGTTATAAAACATCCCGAGTAATTAAAACACTGCAGAAAGCCATTAGACAAATACTGCAGAAGTTTTTACTGTAAGCCTATCTTTTTATTTCACGATGAAATTCCCCTCGTTCATACGAGTTCAGGGACATATCATACGCGATTTTCGGAGCTACGAAACTTTTACTACAAATTTATTACTCCAAAAAGGCCACTAACTAGTTTGATTAAACTGTACTAAACCTGACAGTAAAAGTCTGAACCAAAGCTACAGCGAGATTCTACACGACTCACTGAACTCGTGCATATTTTATTTGCAAATTTTGGCCAAGAGGTTTAATTTCTACGCAATTTACAAGATTCTACCGAAATCTGCCAATTAAAGGGATTAACGAAATTGACCCAGTCAACTGTGTCTGATGACTGGGCGCTGACTGGGCGTCTGACCAGTCAATGTCTGGGGCCTCTGACTAGTCAACGTCTGGAGTGCTGACCAGTCAACGAACGATCTAAGCCGCTGATCTGAGATCTGACGGTGGCTGCTGTCTTACCGGAAACGGACGGCGAATCGAACTCCGGCGAGCTCCGGATGGCGGCGACGGTCGGTTCCGGTGGCGTGGAAACTCCTGCAAGTACACACACGGTCAACTACGGCTCCCGGAATAATAAACGCGTGCGCGTACGCGGTGATCTGCAGGGCGCAGTTGGCGGCGGCGGATGGAGACGCGGAGCACGGGAACGGAAAGAGGGCGGCGAGACGAACCCGGCAACAGACGCGGCGATGGCCGACGACGACCGGAGGCGGCGGCGCGCGGCGCGGAAGGCGGCGACGGCGGACGTGCTCGCGCCTGGGAGCGCGCACGCAGGGAGATGGCGGCGGCGGGGTTGGATCGCGTGCACGGGAACCGAGGCCAGGGGTGGGGCCCTCCTTAAAAAGTCCCTCGCGCGCAGAAAAAAAAGAAAAGAAAAAAAAATCCTGAACCGAATCGGTCCGCGGTTGGACTCCGTTTCGGAAATCGGTCCGGATTTTCGGACCGTTTTCCCGCGGTTTACTAAAACGTCCGAGTCTTTTGCATACGAACTCCGATTTGAGCGATTTTCACGCCTATGGGTTCGTATCGTCGAGGGGAACAACCTTCAGTCGAAGTTTGTGCGAAAACTCGAACCTACAGAGGTGGTTGTTGCAAGTCCCTCTGAAGCTCCCCGCAGGAACCTCGAAGCGAAGTAGAAACAGGGTTTTGCAAATAGCGTTTCGTCGATCCTCTCTACTCGACGGTAATGCATGGAAAAGCATGATGCAATGCTATGAATGATATGCAAGACCAAATCTAAAATTTGGGATGTGACAAGACTAACCCCCTTAAGATGAATCTCGTCCTCGAGATTCGGCGCGGCTAGCAAATAGGTGTGGGTAGTCCTCTCGGATGTCATCTTCACGCTCCCAAGTGCCTTCCTCTTCAGTGTGGTGGCTCCACTGCACCTTGCAAAACTTGATTGTCTTGGTACGGGTAGTCCTTTCTGCTATCTCCAGAATCTTGACCGGTTTCTCCTCATAGGTCAAATCATTCTCAAGCTGAACCTCCTCTAGCGGTACAGTGTCTCTCAATGGTGTATCCACCATCTCCGGATGGCACTTCTTCAGCTGGGATACGTGGAACACATTGTGAACAGCAGACAGAGCCTCTGGCAACTCCAACTGATAGGCAACTTCTCCTTTGCGTGCTAAGACTCGATACAGTCCAATAAATCGAGGTGCCAGCTTACCCTTAATACCAAATCTCTTGATTACACGAAGCGGCGATACTCTGAGGTATGCTCTATCACCTATCTCATATACCACTTCCTTGCGCTTGGCATTAGCGTAGCTCTTCTGTCTTGATTGTGCTACCTTCAGTCTGTCTCTAATCAAGGCGACCTTCTCCTCAGCGTCCTTGATCAAATCAGGTCCAAACAACTGACGTTCTCCTAATCCATCCCATAGCAATGGTGTTCGGCACCGTTTCCCATACAGCACATCGAACGGTGACGTCTTGATGCTGGTTTGATAGCTGTTGTTGTAGGAAAACTCCGCATACGGTAAATTCTCATCCCAACTAGAACCATGAGCCAAGGCGCAAGCTCTTAGCATGTCTTCCAAAATCTGATTCACCCTCTCGGTCTGTCCATCAGTCTGTAGGTGAAACGCTGTGCTAAACTCCAATCTAGTACCAAGTGACTCGTGCAGCTGGCGCTAGAAGTGTGAGGTAAATTGGGTGCCTCTATCAGATACGATACTCTTGGGAACTCCATGTAGGCACACAATCTTGTCCATGTAAATCTTGGCCAACTTTGCACTCGTATAGGTCGTCTTCACCGGTATAAAGTGGGCTACCTTGGTTAAATGGCCGACCACTACCCAAATAGAGTCATATCCTGACCTGGTCCTGGGCAATCCTATGATAAAATCCATTCCCACTCTATCCCATTTCCAATCCGGCACGGGCAATGGCTGTAGCAATCCTGCTGGTTTCTGGTGTTCCGCCTTCACTCGGCTACATACATCACATAGGGCGATATGCTCTGCGATGTCTCCCTTCATGTTGTTCCACCAGAATCTGTCCTTTAGATCCATATACATCTTCGTATTGCCCGGATGTATGGAATACGGCGAGTCATGAGCTTCCTGCGTAATCAACTTCCTTAACTCCGGATCGTTGGGCACACACAAACGATCTCCATACCACAAGGTACCTTGCTCATCCTCGCAGAATTCCCTTGCTCGACCTTCCTTCATCTTCTCCTTAACTTCATCTATCTCTTTGTCTCCCACTTGAGCCTTCCTGATTCTATCATGAAGCGTTGGTTGGACTTCCATTGTAGCCAAGTATCCTTCAGATACTACCTCCAATCTAAGGTCCTTGAATTGCTTGCACAAATCCTCAGGCAATTCACCAATTGTCAATCCATTGGCATAAACCTTTCGGCTCAGAGCATCTGCTACTACATTGGCCTTTCCTGGGTGATATTGCAGATTCATATCGTAGTCCTTGATAAGTTCCAACCATCTCCTTTGTCTCATGTTCAGCTCCTTCTGTGTAAATTTGTATTTCAGGCTCTTGTGGTCGGTGTACACATCACAGTGTTTTCCCATTAAGTAATGCCTCCATACCTTGAGCGCATGAACCACTGACGCTAACTCCAAGTCGTGTGTGGGGTAATTCCGCTCATGGTGCTTGAGTTGTCGCGAGGCATAAGACACTACTCTCTCATCTTGCATCAGCACACTCCCAAGTCCCTGTCGAGAAGCATCACAGTACACATGGAAATCCTTCTGAAGATCTGGTAAACACAGAACATGCACAGTCACTAGTCGACGCTTCAGTTCCTGAAAGCTAGCTTCACACACATCCGTCCATTCAAACTTCCTCTCCTTCTTCAGAAGTTCAGTCATCGGCTTTGCAATCTTGGAAAAGTTTTCAATGAACCTCCTGTAATATCCAGCAAGTCCCAAAAAGCTTCGAATCTCTCCTGCATTCTTGGGTGCTTCCCACTCAGTTACTGCAGTCACTTTGCTTGGATCAACAACGACTCCTTCTCCTGACACTACGTGTCCAAGAAACCCAATGGTGTTAAGCCAGAATTCACACTTGCTGAATTTGGCATACAGCTGGTGTTCCCTCAGTTTCTCCATAATCAGTCGCAGATGTTTCTCATGCTCAGCATCATCCTTGGAATATATCAGTATGTCATCAATAAACACCACTACGAACTTGTCCAAGTAATCCATAAATACCTTGTTCATCATGGTCATGAAATATGCCGGGGCATTCGTTAGTCCAAATGACATAACTGTATACTCGTATAACCCATACCTAGTGGTGAAGGCGGTTTTTGGTACATCCTCCTTCCGGATCTTCAATTGAAAGTAGCCTGATCGTAGATCAATCTTGCTGAACACCTTTGCTCCTTCCAGTTGATCAAACAAATCATTTATGTTCGGCAGAGGGTACTTGTTCTTGATGGTTACCTCATTCAGCGAGCGATAGTCCACCACTAACCTCTTGGTGCTGTCTTTCTTCTCCACAAACAGAACAGGTGCACCCCATGACGACGCACTAGGCTGAATGAATCCCTTTTCCAGCTGCTCCTTCAACTGTTTCTTCAATTCCCTCAGCTCATCCACATCCATCTTATATGGTTTCTTTGCTATTGGTCCTGTTCCCGGCATCAGGTCGATAAGAAACTCTACTTCCCTGTCAGGTGGCATTCCTGGCAGTTCTTCCGGAAACACGTCGGGGTAATCCCTAATCACTTGCACAGTATCCATGCTAACCCCCTTAAGAGAATTCAACTTACACCTTCCTGGTCGTGCAGCTGACTTGAATCTAATCCTCTTACCATCCGGGGTTTTGAGTGAAACAGCTCGCTGTGCACAATCTATGTGTCCCCCATGCATAGACATCCAATCCATACCCAGAATGACATCTAATCCCTGTGATTCCAACACTACCAAATGTGCAATGAAGTTGTGTGTTTCAATCCTCACAGTTAAGTTGCGGCATCCCGCACTAGCTATCATATCTCCTCCAGGTGAACTCACTCTAAAAGACCTCTTCATAGACTCAGTAGGTAACTTATACTTATCCACAAATGCCCTTGATATGAATGAATGCGATGCACCAGTATCGAAAAGTATAAGTGCAGGGTAAGTGTTGATTGGAAACTTACCAATCACAAGGTCAGGCTCGTCTGGAATCTCTTCCACATTCATGTGGTTCACTGTGGCCTTCTCATTGTTGGTTGGCTTTAGTCCTTTCCTCTCCGGACAGTTGTCAGCATAGTGTCCCTTCTGCTTACACTTGAAGCATGTCACCTCACTCGGATCCTTCTTCACAAAATTGCGATCACGGTTGCGGTCATGTCCACCGTGTCCTCCAGAGTGGTGAGAGTGTCCTCCCTTGTGGCTGTGGTGACTGCTCCTATGGTTGTCATGACGATGCCCATCGCCTCCATGGTGGTGGCGGTCATGGCTCCCATGGTCACTTCCTCCATGCTTGGAGTATCCATCAGATGAAGTGCGAGACTTGTGGTGTGAGCCAGAGTGGTGATTGTTGTTCTTTCTCTTGCGGATTTCCACTTGCTTGTGCTTCCCTTCCAAGATTCTGGCCTTGTCCATGAGCTCCTGGAAAGTGGGGCAATAAACCACCAGTATCTGCACTGAAAGCTCATCACTGAGGCCATCCAGAAATCTCTCCCTCCTTTTTGCATCAGTGTCAACATCCTCAGGTGCATAACGGGACAAATTATTGAACTCCTCAATATACTCGGCCACGGTGCGATTGGTTTGGCGCAAGTTGCGGAACTCCTTCCTCTTCAGGCTCAGAACTCCTGAAGACACGTGGTCGGTCCTGAAACCTTCCTCAAACATAGCCCAAGTCACGGTATTCAGAGGGTGGGTGATCTGAAATGTGTCCCACCAAGAAGCGGCTGGTCCCTCCAGTAGGTGAGCGGCAAACCTCACCTTCTCAGCATCAGTGCATCCAACAGTTACTAGATCCTTGTTGATGGAACGCAACCAGTCGAGAGCAACCATTGGTTCCGTTGCAGTAGAGAACTTAGCTGGCCTTAACCTCAGAAATCTGGTGAGAGCATCTCCCTGAGGCTGATTGTTTCCATTGTTGTTGTTCTGATTCGCCATGAACTGGGTCATCACTTGGGTCAGCTGTGCCTGAGCTGCTCCAACTCAGTGGGTTGGCGGCGGGGAGGCATCTGCGGTTCAGCACAGGTAAGTTTAGAAAGAATCAACTACGGTAATAGGATTCTACCCATGCATATGGTCAAGCAACAACAAACAATAGCAGACAATCACAAGCAAGCAACATATCAACAAACAAGCGGTCCAGCAACATCCCAGGTGTTATCCTAGCGGTATATACCTACTGAAATAGTTTTACAAGAGTTGGCAATGGTTAACTAAACAGTTGAGCATCAAAACGACAAAACAGCAATTCTGACAGAATAGTTCTGCTGTGTTTGCGAATTTTTCCGCCTGACTTAAACTCGTCAGAAAATTAAGCCAATTTTTGTGCCTATAGAACAGGAAGTTCCGCATCAGCCCAATTTGTTTCAGATTTTTCCGAGTTACTAGAAAAATATGAAAAATCGCGCAGTACTGCTGTATCAGCAGAAAAACTGCAGCGAAAACAACACAGATAGTAACCAAATTGCCATAACTCTTTCATATAATTTTGCACAAATAATTTCTGGATTATTGGAGTACACAAATAAGCATCTAAACACTCTTAAACTAACACGAACTAAGTTTCACAACGATCGAGAATAATTCTAACGATTTCGCCTAACGAGGACTAATTGGTGGACTTCTATCTACTTCTTGAAGAGGTCGAGGTAGGTCCTTGCGGTCATGCGTTGGCGCTTCGGCTCGCGGTACAACCATGGCGGCGGAGTGTACACCTCTCTGAACCATCACTTGAAACGTCAAACTCCACCTCTTCTGGATCCTCCTCTTCTTCTTCATCCTCAGCTGCAACTGCAACAGCTTCATCTCCTCCACCATCATCGTCTCCATCATCATCATCCTCATCCTCATCATCATCATCTCCACTGTCATCATCATCCCCATTGTTGCCATCATCTCCATTGTCATCATTAGAGGGTGGATTCAGCTGTGCTTGGAGAGCGGCAATCTGGGCTGTCATAGCTTCAATAGTTTGATCCCTTTCCTGGATTGTCCCTTGCAGTTGCTGTATGTTCTGGGTGTTCTCCTGCATAGTACCATGAAGATGTGCTATGGTTGCATCTCTGGCTATCAGGGCATTCTCCAGAACTCCCACAGATTCATGCAAAGTGTCAATCTCCTGTCCTTGGACCACCATACCATTGCTAGTAAAATCTGCAATCTCCTTTATCATCCTCACCTTCTCTGCTAGAGCTCCATTCTCCCTTTCCATGTACTCTATGTGCCTCCGACGGGGCGGCATGTTGTTCCTGTCGCCCGGGGTAACCACAATGTTCCCATCTTCATCACGTCTTCCATAGTCACGGTAGGGTGAATCTGCCGGTAGTAGGTGTCGGACTTGATGGCACTGGTGAGACAGGGCTTCATGTATGGCCAAGTTGATTCCAAGTCCCCAGTTGCAGTATGTCTTTGTGTAGATCAAATGCACGGGGTTTGGCAAGGCGGCATCTCTGAATATGAAGGTAGTGATCTCCCATGCATCCTCTCCATATCCATAGGTGTACAGCCTTCTTCCCTTGAACATGGGCAGTGGCAATCCCAATGACTGCGAGAGCTGAGCTAACTGCCTTGCAAAGGGCCTTGGTGACTCCATGGTGGCATACTCAGCCCTGACTTCTCCCATCTATCAAGTAAAAGAGGAAAGTGTGAGAATAGCATATGGTAAGAATTTATGAGGGTGAAAGGCATAAGATGAAAGATAGAGTTAATATAGGCTTTAATAAATCTATGGCTTCCTAATCCAATTCTAGGTCACGATCCTACAGTCGACACACGGGCTCTGATACCATCCTGTGACACCCCGGTTCTGAAAAGACCGTGCCCTCTATGTGACATGCCAATCCCTGGATCGGTTCATTGGCCCACAATAGAGTAAGATAGATAACATAGCAAAATATCCGTGTATCATAGATAACGAAGATCCAGAGTACCATTATTACAATAAAAGCTTAGCACAAAGCTAGCTCAAATTATTCAGGTAGCAACATAAACGAGATAAATCCTCTATTCTTCAAATTGCCCACAAGTGAACAAGTGCCGAGTGGAGTACCGTGGCCTATAACGATCAATCAGAATCGGAATAACCTGCAGCATAAAACGCAATAGCCCCGAAGGGTCAATACATGGAATGTATGGCAAGTAGAGCTAGTAAATGGAGACAATAGTACTAACATCTACATGCATATTTGGCAAGTGGAGCTGTGTCTGGCTTGCATTTGCAAATAACTTTGTCCTACTTCCATAAACAGTTTTTGATTTTCTTTGAAAAGATCCCAATTAAGTTATCCCAACAACATTAAAACAATTATGAAATTAGAATGAGCAAGAAACATGTCATGGAATCAATATCAAGCAACTCAGTTGTCCATAACCGGGGACACGGCTAATCGATTAGATTATACACTCTGTAGAGGTTAGTACACTTTACCCATGTGACTTGGCCAGCCCAGCTCGTACCATCACTCTCATTTTGGGTGATGATAGGGAGAAGACCAAGAAGAGACTGTTCGGGAAGTAGCTCCTCAATCCCGATGCGCACCGGTCCAACCTACCAAAATTCTACATCTCTGGATACGCGGGTTCGAGTTACCACAACCTACTAAGTCCAACCAACCGCCCATTTCATTATTGGCATATGGTTATAGACGTAAGCTACACAATAAAGAAGCCAATCATTTTCTCTTGATACCTGGGTGCCTTTCCGCAATGAAAGCACCAAAAATTATCAATACCATCACACCCAGGGGGTTCATTGATTAAGTTGTTTTTAGTTTTCACAAACCAATACTTTGAGAAAACAAGTATCAATGATGTAACCCAGCCCTCGTTCAACATAGCATGGCTAAGCACATCTACAACGGTGGTTCATCTACAAGGAAAGCCCTACCACATAATAGGACATAGCATAGCGATAGTATCATCCTACACATGCATCTACAAAATACACGACAATGCATTGAAAATAGTAGGACGATATCATGAACAAAGTAGCATCTACTTGCCTTGATTGTAGCGGTCGGAAGAACAATCCAAACACGAGCAAGGGTTGCACTCCACACAATCTACACGACACAATTGCATTCATAAACAAACAATTCACAAACATATGCAACAAAGATGATGCATGAATGCAAGAACGGCAAGTGAATTGGTGCTACAGCTGCACCACATAATACTAATACATAATACTACCGAATACATGCATGGAAAATAGATTTGGCGCAAGGGAAACTATTAACCAAAAGTAGAGATCTCTACTAGAGCTAGAACTTAAATAATTCACTACCGGTAGTATACTGTTTGTAAAATCCTGGAAAAAATCTACCGCATAGGCATCGCCGATAAGAAACAGTACCAATTGGAATTACTCAAAAAGGAGTTATAAAACATCCCGAGTAATTAAAACACTGCATAAAGCCATTAGACAAATACTGCAGAAGTTTTTACTGTAAGACTATCTTTTTATTTCACTATGAGATTCCCCTCGTTCATACGAGTTCAGGGACATATCATACGCGATTTTCGGAGCTACGAAACTTTTACTACGAATTTATTACTCCAAAAAGGCCACTAACTAGTTTGATTAAACTGTACTAAACCTGACAGTAAAAGTCTGAACCAAAGCTACAGCAAGATTCTACACTACTCACTGAACTCGTGCATATTTTATTTGCAAATTTTGGCCAAGCGGTTTAATTTCTACGCAATTTACAAGATTCTACCGAAATCTGCCAATTAAAGGGATTAACGAAATTGACCCAGTCAACTGTGTCTGATGACTGGGCGCTGACTGGGCGTCTGACCAGTCAACGTCTGGGGCCTCTGACTAGTCAACGTCTGGAGTGCTGACCAGTCAACGAACGATCTAAACCGCTGATCTGAGATCTGACGGTGGCTGCTGTCTTACCGGAAACGGACGGCGAATCGAACTCCGGCGAGCTCCGGACGGCGGCGACGGTCGGTTCCGATGGCGTGGAAACTCCTGCAAGTACACACACGGTCAACTACGGCTCCTGGAATAATAAACGCGTGCGCGTACGCGGTGATCTGCAGGGCGCAGTTGGCGGCGGCGGATGGAGACGCGGAGCACGGGAACGGAAAGAGGGCGGCGAGACGAACCCGGCAACAGACGCGGCGATGGCCGACGACGACCGGAGGCGGCGGCGCGCGGCGCGGAAGGCGGCGACGGCGGACATGCTCGCGCCTGGGAGCGCGCACGCCGAGAGATGGCGGCGGGGTTGGATCGCGTGCACGGGAACCGAGGCCAGGGGTGGGGCCCTCCTTAAAAAGTCCCTCGCGCGCAGAAAAAAAAGAAAAGAAAAAAAAATCCTGAACCGAATCGGTCCGCGGTTGGACTCCGTTTCGGAAATCGGTCCGGATTTTCGGACCGTTTTCCGGCGGTTTACTAAAACGTCCGAGTCTTTTGCATACGAACTCTGATTTGAGCGATTTTCCCGCCTATGGGTTCGTATCGTCGAGGGGAACAACCTTCAGTCGAAGTTTGTGCGAAAACTCGAACCTACAGAGGTGGTTGTTGCAAGTCCCTCTGAAGCTCCCCGCAGGAACCTCGAAGCGAAGTAGAAACGGGGTTTTGCAAATAGCGTTTCGTCGATCCTCTCTACTCGACGGTAATGCATGGAAAAGCATGATACAATGCTATGAATGATATGCAAGACCAAATCTAAAATTTGGGATGTGACACCTGCCATCTTATATGCCATAGAGCAGCTGGATGTCCCCTTAATTCTCCCAAACCTAGGTATGAGATGGTACATTCACACAAAAAATTGTTTATAGTCTGTAGATATAAGGTCGTACTCCATGTACTGTTTTTTTACAGGAAGCACAAGGTAAGAAACAAGACAGCCGACTCAGCGATTTTGCTGCAGGAAGAAAACCAAAACGAGTGGAGTGATGATGCCGGACAAGATTCTTGTGCTGATTGGCCTGACTTCCCTCGGCCCGGAGATGCAGGGTACATGAAGGTAAGAAAATTGGGACCCAGAAAGAGGAAGAAGGCAGGAGATGAAGAAGCCAGTGGACATGAAGGAAAGAGGAAGAAAGTTCGCACCCAAGCAGAGAAAGAGGGCTAGCAGTGTAGCAGCCTAATGATGTATTGAACTTAAACCTATATATGTAGTTCGATTAAATTCTGGAGCTGTGTGCGTGGAACTTGTCGGGCGAAACAATCTACCTCCCGTACTGGGAGTAAAATATATCGTGACTTTAGGATTGGATACGGCCGAGAACACTAGTTGAATCCAAAATTGTGACTGTGTCACTACTATCTGAACAATCGTGATAGCTGAGCGGTTAAATCCTCTCCAAAATCGATGGGTGTTAGTGGCACAGACATGGATTATTTATAGGCGCTTAATAAATCCCTGCTATTGGCATTACACTTATGATAAGTTTCTGGGCTGAAAAACAATTTCTTATGCTGGCTGCTACACTCCACGAAGCAGCATCTTATTTCAGCTGCTGGACAACGACATGGCAACATAAACTACAAATGCAACAGATAATGCCCAGATAATGAGGAAATTGTTTCCACTATCTAGCCTAATCTTGAGCCCGTCTGTCTCATCACCTCCCTACCCTTGCCTCTCGTGCACCTGGCGAAGCTCCCGGATCTCTCACTCCATCGCACGAATCTCCTCTTTCTTGTCCCACACAGCATCACGCAGATCCTGAACAAGCTCTCTGTGAAAACCTGTCAATAGCTTTTCGATCTACACAAACTTGTCACAGCCATTCCCCCTCCCTTCCTGCGTAGTAGATCGAAGGAAACAAAAAAAGAATTACATTACGCTTTCCGGATCTGGGTTACTATTGTACCTATAGTAGGAACTTACCGCTCTGATGCTGAAATTGCTGTATTTTCCTGCAGTATTTTCGTCGGTCCACGAAATCCATCTCGGTATCTTCTCACCGCACAAACATAGCATATCGGGGTAGTAATCGTAGGGCTCCCTCCGGTACCTGATGGGGGCACCCGCCTGACGGCGTTGAGCCGACCCTTATTCCGCTCGAGACGAACTGCACGAGCTGCGAGCCATGAGCGAGTGGAGCAAGGGCAGAGGAAAGAGGAGCCTTTGGATGTCAGGGCAGTGGTGAAGTGTGATTTATCCCTACTTAATAACTCGGGCAGAATCCTACCGTCCACATTCGGCTAACAGGTGGGGGACCTAGCGTGTGGACTTGTCAACCAAACCTCGCGCCTTCGTGGTCCAAAAGACCTCTCGCGCGCATTGGAGGAAATTTTTTGGCACTTGCCCGCGTACATATATCACTTGGAGGCCTTGCTCAGGAACCAGACATGCTTGGCCCGCAATCTTACTCCCTCCTAGGAACTTGTCATGGCTCGCGACGGCAGATCCATCCGCTCCACTGCTTCCGGTAGGGCTCGCCGCGGCGGATCCACCCCAAGATCCTACCGTCGATGTATCAAATGGCCATGGTTTCTTGAGTGGAGCGACGATGCTACGTAAGCAAGCTCGACCCCTCCTACCTGTAGAAGGACTGATGCGGTGTCGAGCTCGAGCAGGAGCCGCCAGGCACGACGACGCTCGGTCCACGCCAACCCTATCACATTCGTCATTGTCGATTCCGATGTGGAGGATGACGGGGACGAAGCTGTGCAGAACGCCATTGTTGCCTCCTTGGCGAAGTGCAAGCCACGGGCAGGAGTGGATGTCGCTGGGAAGGGCACGGCGGTGTCACCAATCGAGGTTGACTCCGACGACAACGGTGTGATGTGGGTTTAGATGTTGTTTAGGATGGTTGCAATTTCGGTTGTGTTTAATGTGAGTACAATTATTGTAATGGGTTTGTCGAGCTATATTCAGAAATATGTGCAACAGTAGCGTGTGAGTGCTTCCACTTTAGAAATTGTGTCTGTGCCATTTGCATGTTGCATTATCAATGTACATTACTTGTAAACAATCCAACGAAAATCAGATTACAACCATCGGACGGGAGTGGCAGGATGGAAGAGAAGTTGGGACAGTGGCTTCGAGGGGAAGGAAGAGGAGGGGGCGTGACACTCGCAGGTGGGCCCTTGGAACATGTGACACTGACATGCGGGAGCGGGAGCACACGGTATTGTCGGTCTGTCCAGAGCAAGCGGACTTTGCAACGTGACAACAACAAGCTGATTGGACCAATATAATAACTCTTGAATTATTTAGGAGTACTGAAAACTACAACTGGGTACATTCGCACAACATGTATGCTCTAAGAACCTCAGAAGCATCCCTTAAGTCTAACAGTAACGACAGCATAAGTACTACATTTCCCTGTCAGTCTTCTCGATAAAAATGTAGAAATACATCTGCCTGTTCGGTCCAGCACCGACAAGGTACTGAGATGGCACGCATAGGATCGACCTTAGGTCCACATACTCCACCTCCCGCGGCGTTGGGCAGCTCGACACCTCGGCTAGCACAAGAATTCTATTCGACGACGGCGGCTGGGAGTTCGCCCACATGGGCACCGTGTATACAGGCCAGGCACACGAGACCGACCTGACACATACGACACACATGATGGTGGGCCTGGCTCTGGTTCCCGGAACACCGGCGATGATGGTCAGGACGAAAACTGAGTCGTCCCCCCTAGAAAATTAGCCGACGGCATGCCGAGTCAGTGAACGACACCTACTTTTGGAGAAGTTGGGCTTGCCCGTACGAGATCCTAATCACTTCGATCAAGTGCCCCTCTACAAGGTGGACGACGAGCTCTACCGGCGGGCCGGTGTAGTTGCAGCCCGGCTCCGTGCAGGAGCACGCGCCGTGCGGGCACGCGAGCTCGTGGAGCGGGAGCTCGTGGTAGGAGTAACGGCAAAAGCATCCTGGGTGGGAGCACACGAGCGAGAACGTCGCTGTGAAGTTGCGCGCGAGGATCTCCATATTCCTGGGCTGCAACATCTGCCACATCTGAAGTTCGTCGAGAAATCGGAAAAAATATCAGCAGTTAGATTGGCGAATAACAGGAATATGTAGGATAGGTTCAAAAGCTTGTAAAATGATTTCTTAGCATGAAGGTAGCAACCCGAGAATTGGCGGATTTTGTCGGCTTGCGGCTACGGCAGGATGGAAGTGAAGTGAGGAAAGTGGCTTCGAGGGGAAGAAAGAGAAGTACGGGGAGGAAGAGAACTAACCGGGACATGACACTGGGATATGGCCCACTGAACTCGTGAGTCGTGACCCTCGAAACATGCCAGTTTGTCCAGAGCAAGCGTGGCCAATCATGCCGCAGAACAACCTACTCAAGGATCTCTCTCACGAAGACCATCCCAATCATCCAAGCGCCCCAATCGAACTGTATGTAAAAATCGTCAAGCAGAACAACTGTGTTATGGCGTGCCTTCTAGAAGACTCGGTCTAACGGTGGATCCATTGGGGGGCTAAGGTTAGTGCTCTCCTAAAACACACATGCAATGACCACTGGTTGATCCATATGTGGTTTGTGGAAAAGAACACACATGCAATGAACACTGGTGGATACATAAGTGGTTTGTGGAAAGAACACACATGCAAAGACACTGGTTGATCCATGTGTGGTTTGTGGAAAGAACACACATGCAATGACACTGGTGGATCCATATGTTGTTTGTGAAAAGAACACACATGCAATGACTCTAGTGCTGTTTTAGTATAAGAACACACAAGCAATGACTCTAGTGGGTCCATATGTGATTTGTGGAAAGAACACACATGCAATGCCACTTGTTGATCCATCTATGGTTTGTGTAAAGAACACACATGCAATGCCATTGGTTGATCCATGTGTGGTTTGTGGAAAGAACACACATGCAATAACTCTAATGGATCCATATGTGGTTTGTGGAAAAGAACACACATGCAATGAACACTGGTGGATACGTAAGTGGTTTGTGGAAAGAACACACATGCAAAGACACTGGTTGATCCATGTGTGGTTTGTGGAAAGAACACACATGCAATGACACTGGTGGATCCATATGTTGTTTGTGAAAAGAACACACATGCAATGACTCTAGTGCTGTTTTAGTATAAGAACACACAAGCAATGACTCTAGTGGTCCATATGTGATTTGTGGAAAGAACACACATGCAATGCCACTGGTTGATCCATCTGTGGTTTGTGGAAAGAACACACATGCAATGCCATTGGTTGATCCATCTGTGGTTTGTGGAAAGAACACACATGCAATAACTCTAATGGATCCATATGTGGTTTGTGGAAAAGAACACACATGCAATGAACACTGGTGGATACATAAGTGGTTTGTGGAAAGAACACACATGCAAAGACACTGGTTGATCCATGTGTGGTTTGTGGAAAGAACACACATGCAATGACACTGGTGGATCCATATGTTGTTTGTGAAAAGAACACACAGGAAATGACTCTAGTGCTGTTTTAGTATAAGAACACACAAGCAATGACTCTAGTGGGTCCATATGTGATTTGTGGAAAGAACACACATGCAATTCCACTGGTTGATCCATCTGTGGTTTGTGGAAAGAACACACATGCAATGCCATTGGTTGATCCATGTGCGGTTTGTGGAAAGAACACACATGCAATAACTCTAATGGATCCATATGTGGTTTGTGGAAAAGAACACACATGCAATGAACACTGGTGGATCCATAAGTGGTTTGTGGAAAGAACACACATGTAGTGAACACTGGTTGATCCATATGTGGTTTGTGAAAAGAACACACATGCAATTCCATTGGTTGATCGATATGTGGATTGTGGGTAGAACACACATGCAATGACACTGGTTGATCCATGTGTGGTTTGTGGAAAGAACACACATGCAATGACTCTAGTGGGTCCATATATGGTTCACGTCAGGAACACACATGCAATGACTCTAGTGGGTCCACATGTGGTTGTCAAAAGAACACACATGCAATGACCACTGGTTGATCCATATGTGGTTTGTGGAAAAGAAAACACATGCAATGAAAGTGGTGAATCCATGTGTGGGTTGTGAAAAGAACACACATGCAATGAGTCTAGTGCTGGTTTTAGTATAAGAACACACATGCAATGACTCTAGTGAGTCCACATGTGGTTTGTGAAAAGAACACACATGCAGTGACCACTGGTTAATCCATAAGTGGTTTGTGGAAAAGAAGACACATGCAATCAGCACTGGTGGATCCATATGTGGTTTGTTGAAAGAACACACATGCAGTGAAAGCTGGTGGATCCATATGTGGTTTGTGAAAAGAACACACATGCAACGACTCTAGTGCTGGTTTTAGTATAAGAACACACAAGCAATGACTCTAGTGGGTCCATATGTGATTTGTGAAAAGAACACACATGCAATGCCACTAGTTGATCCATATGTGGTTTGTGGAAAGAACACGCATGCAATGACACTGGTGGGTCCATGCGTGGTTTGTGAAAAGAACACACATGCAATGACCAGTGGTCGATCCATATGTGCTTTGTGGAAAAGAACACACATGCAATGACCACTGGTTGATCCATGTGTGGTTTGTGCAAAGAACACACATGCAATGACACTGGTGGATCCATGTGTGGTTTGTTGAAAGAACACACATGTAATGACTATAGTACTGGTTTTAGTATAAGAACACACATGCAATGACTCTAGTGGGTCCATATGTGGTTTGTGGAAAAGAACACACATGCAATGACCACTGGTTGATCCATATGTGGTTTGTGGAAAACAACACACATGCAATGAACACTAGTGGATCCATATGTGGTTTGTAGAAAGAACAGACATGCAATGACACTGGTGGATCCATGTGTGGTTTGTGAAAAGAACACACATGCAATGACTCTAGTTTTGGTTTTAGTATAAGAACACAAAAGCAATGAATCTAGTGGGTCCATATGTGATTTGTGAAAAGAACGCATATGCAATGCCACTGGTTGACCCATATGTGGTTTGTGGAAAGAACACACATTCAATGACATCTAGTGGATCCATAAGTGGATCGTGGAAAGAACACACATGTAGTGAACACTGGTGGATCCATATGTTGTTTGTGAAAAGAACACAGATGCAATGACTATAGTGCTGGTTTTAGTATAAGAACACACAAGAAATGATTCTACTATGTCCATATGTGATTTGTGGAAAGAACACACTTTAGGGTAACGGGTAGGCTACACTAGCGTAAAATCAAAATTTTCTACCGCGTCTACCAGGAATACTATTGTCATAGATCACGGGATTACCACTAGACGCGCAGTTACGGAACTCTATGAAGCGCTTCAGGGCAGTGTAGATGTTCTACGTCTCCTTCTTGTTGTCGTCCCATGAGTAGCTCCCCTTTGCGCGGCTCGTCCAAGTGCTACAGCTGCAGCACCTCCGAGGTATCTAGACGTCCGGAGTGGAAGCCGTCACACGCCAGACTGCTAGGTCTGCACGTGCAACACAAGCGGAAGAGGAGTGGCGGCTGGGTGGAATGCTCAACCCTATTCAGCTCGCCTCACCCTCTCTTATATAGGCATCCCTGGTGGGCTTCTACATTAGCAGCCCATTAGCAGCCTAAGCCTGGTCTAATTCGGATCCAATCCTCATTAGGCTTCCATCCCCTAAAGTGTGTGACCCTATAGGTTCATACACATATAGACATGACGCGAGTACACTTACTCCGTCAATAGTTGGTAGCGGCCTCTAGCAAGACGTGCCAACTCCTAAATGCAGATAAAGATCATTCGGACGAACCATCACAAGGTTGAGTACATGTCTTTCCCTTTGCCTCACGATATTTGGTCTAGCTCCAAGTTGACCTCTCTTTCTCGATACTGTGATTCGGAATCCCTTTACTAGGTTAACTCTTAACCATATGTAGCATGACCATGCATTTATGGATCCGATCACTCGAGGGGCCTAGTGATATCTCTCTCAAGTAGAGAGGGGAAAATCCCATCTCGATTGACCAATGCCTTGCAGCATGTATCAGGACAAACCCGAAAACTACCTTTATAACTACCCAGTTACGGAGTAGTGTTTGATAGCCCCAAAGTAGGTCGATCCACATCTCAAGTATAGGCGACAATCTCAGGTCTAAGGACAAAACGTACACGATGTGTAGAGAGAGCTGCAAGTATTATTGCCAGTCTCATGTTGGGTCAGTCCAACCCCATGTTCATAACATGTGTCCACATCATTGGTTTGACATCTCCATGTCTATGACTTGCGAAACATAGTCATCAACCAATCGATGTGCTAGTCTAATATTCATGTGTGTCCTCACATTAACTCCGAGTAGGGACAATTATTAGATAACCATACAAGTAAAGAGTTTCACAAACAATTCACATAATTGCCAATCAATACAAGTTGCCTAGTATATGGATATTCAAGGGACATTATAATAACTCATGGATACACATGAAATACAATCATTTCTATGATAGCCTCTAGGGCATATATCCTTCAGTCTCCCACTTGCACTAGAGTCAATCTAGACAGTATCTAATACCTATTGATCTTGTGTGCGCTTCATGCGCAGGCTGCGGGAGTGGCTTAGTAAAGGGATTAGCAACATTTGAGTTCGTATGTATTTTGCATAACATGACACTACCATCATCAATCAACTCACGAATTAGATGGTAACGCATGCGAATATGTTTGTTCTTCTGGTGTTGTCTAGGTTCCTTGGCTTGTGCAATAGCACCATTGTTGTCACAATAAACGTCCAAGGGATTGGACGAGCCCTGAACCACACCTAGAGCGATCAGGAAATTCCTAATCCAACCAGCTTCCTTTGCAGCTTCCGAGGCAGCAATATATTCAGCTTCTGTTGAAAAGGAGGCCACTGTATCTTGCCTGGAACTTTTCCAGCTCACAACACCACCATTCATGACAAACACATAACCTGATTGCGATTTCGAGTCATCTGAGTCGTTAAGGTAACTCGCATCTGTGTAACCCTTTACACTGAGTTCAACCTCACCTCCATAAACTAGGAACATATCCTTAGTCCTTCTCAAGTACTTAAGGATATTCTTTACCGCTGTACAGTGAATCTCACCTGGATCAGCCTGGTATCTGCTGGTAACACTTAGAGCATAGGAAACATCTGGGCGAGTGCATGTCATTGAAGACATGATGGATCCAATAGCCGAAGCATATGGAAACCTACTCATGCGTTCTCACTCATCAGTGGTCGAAGGACACTGAGTCTTGCTGAGTTTAATGTCGTGAGACATGGGCAAGAACCCCTTCTTAGCCTCTTCCATGCTGAACCGTTTCAACACTTTGTCAATGTACGTACTCTGGCTTAATCCAATTAGCCTCCTTGATCTATCTCTATAGATCTTGATACCCAGAATATATGCCGCTTCTCCCAAGTCCTTCATAGAAAAACTATTTTTCAATGAGGTCTTAACAGACTTGAGCATAGGAATGTCATTTCCAATCAGTAATATGTCATCCACATATAAGATTAGAAACACAAGTGATTTCCCATTTTCTTTCTTATACACACAAGGTTCTTGTTCGTTTTTGGTGAAGCCAAACTGCTTTACAACTTCATCAAATCGAATGTTCCAACTCTGAGATGCTTGCTTCAGCCCATAAATAGACTTTTGAAGTTTGCATACCTTTCTAGCATTGTTTGGATTGAGAAAACCTTTGGGCTGCATCCTATACACGTCCTCAGAAAGGATTCCATTTAAGAAAGCCGTATTGACATCCATCTGCCAGATCTCATAATCGAAATGTGCAGCAATGGCTAGAATGATCCGTATAGATTTAAGCATCACTACGGGCGAGAAAGTCTCGTCGTAGTCAACTCCTTGAACTTGTTGAAAACCTTTTGCAACAAGTCGAGCTTTATGGATGTGAACATTTCCATCCATATCAATCTTCTTCTTATAGATCCACTTGCACTCGATGGCTTTAAAACCATCAGGCAGGTCAACCAAGTTCCAAACTTGATTGTCTCCCATGGACTCTATCTCGGATCTCATGGCAATCAGCCATTTCTCATAGTCTGGGTCCACCATCGCTTCTGCATAGGTCGCAGGGTCATCATTGTCTAACAATAATAACTCTCGCGCTTTGCGGAGCCTCGCCGACCTTCGTGGCTGTGGTGCTTCTATTGCCATGGGTTCCTCAACTTGTTCTGCTACAATAGCATCACTCGTAGAAGCATTCCCGACTGGCTCATCTTGAACTTCTTCAAGTCGCACCGACCTTCCACTCGTTCCCTTTGTGAGAAACTCTTTCTCTAGGAAAACACCGCTACGAGCGACAAACACTTTGCCCTCTTCTTGGTTGTAGAAGTAATACCCTGAGGTTTCCCTTGGGTATCCCACAAAAATGCACTTATCCGATTTGGGTGTTAGCTTGTCCGACTGAAGTCGCTTGACAAATGCATCACAACCCCAAATCTTTAGAAAAGACAAACTGGGATTCTTTCCATTCCACATCTCATATGGTGTCTTAACTACGGATTTAGATGGTACCCAGTTTAGTGTGAAAGCTGCTGTTTCTAGCGCGTAACCCCGAAATGATAATGGTAAATCCGACTGGCTCATCATCGATCGAACCATGTCCAAGAAAGTTCTATTAAGCCATTCAGAGACCCGTTTCTTTGAGGCGTTCCGGGCGGCGTGAGTTGTGGGACAATTCCGCAACTCTTAAGATGATTGCTAAACTCGTGACTCAAAATTCACCTCCGCGGTCAGATCACAAGGCCTTTATTTTCTTGCCACATTGATTCTCTACCTTATTCTGAAACTCTTTGAACTTTTCAAAAGTTTCAGACTTATGCTTCATCAAGTAGACATAGCCATATCTACTGAAATCATTAGTGAAAGTAATGAAGTAGTGATATCCTCCTTTGGCTATCATGCTCATTGGTCCACATACATCAGTATGTATGAGTTCCAACAAGTCTGTCGCTCTCTCGGGAAACCCCGTAAAAGGCGTCTTTGTCATCTTTCCAAGTAAACAAGCTTGACATGTCTCGTATGATTCAAAATCAAACGAAGTTAGAAGACCATCAACATGGAGCTTCTTCATGCGCTTTTCACTTATATGCCCCAAACAACAATGCCATAAATAGGTAGGACTCAAATCATTTGGCTAAAGCCTTTTAGCACTAACACTGTAAACACATGCATTATCAAGATTTAAAATAAATAACCCATTCACAATGGGAGCATCAGCCACAAACATAGCATTCTTAGAGATTACACAACCATTGTTTGTGCTCACGAATGAATAACCATCCCTCATCAAACATGAAGGTGATAAAATGTTTCGACCCATACTAGGAATGTAATAACAATTATTCAACTCCATGATAAATCCTGACGGAAGGTGAAGTTGCATGACGCCGACGAACAATGCAACAACCCTTGCTTTATTTCCGACATGAAAATCCACTTCGCCTTTCTACACTTCTCTAGTCCTTATTAGCCCCTGCATCGAATTGCAAATATGAGCAACCGATCCGGTATCAAATACCGAAGAGTTAACATAAGAATCTGTGAGAAAAATGTCCACAACATTTACAACAAGCGTACCTGAGTTGGAAGTACTCTTACTTCCACTCTTCTTCAAAGAAGCCTGGTACTTGCTGCAGTTTCTCTTCTAGTGGCCATATTTGTGACAAAAGAAACACTCAGTGTCTCCTGTAGGACCAGCCTTTTGCTTGGGTGCAGGGTTTGGCTTAGGGATCGTATCCTTAGCCTTGCCCTTTTTCTTCTGCCAAGAAGTGCCCTTTTTCTTGAAGCTAGGCTTGTTCTGCACAGCCATCACATGGCTATGCCCTGCACACTTCTTAATGTCACATTCAGCTGTTTTCAGCATCCCACATAATTCATTAAGGCCCCTCTCCACCCCATGCATATGGTAGTTCGAAATGAAATGCCCATAGCTAGATGGAAGAGATGCCAAAATGAAATTAGTGGCCAACTCTTGGCCTAATGGAAAACCAAGCTTTTCCAAAGTCTGACTGTAACCAACCATTTTGATCACATGGGGGCCTACAGTTGCTCCCTCTGCCAGCTTGCATTCCACAAAGCACTTAGCGACATTGTACCTCTTAGTCCTAGCCTGAGTCTGGAACATGTCCTTAAGTGCAACCATCATATCGTACGCTTCCTAATCCTCAAACTGATTTTGAAGATCAGGTTCCATGCACGCAAGCATAAGACAACTAACCTCAAGAGATTCATCACATGCTTTCTTGTAGGCCTTCTTAAGGGTAGCAGTTGCATTATCAGCAGGTTCATCCGGGATTGAGGTATCCAGAATAGTTTCCTTTTTCTCAGCCCTGAGAACAATTCTCAGGTTATGGACCGAGTCCGAATAGTTTGTTCCATTTAGTTTATCCTTTTCAAGAATCGAACGCAAAGCAAAAGGTGATGAATTTTTCGGTGCCATTGATCTACAACAAAAAATATGCAAAATACTAAGCCATGTAACCATGAAAGAGTAAAACATATTAAACAATTTAATAGCATATACTCTCACTTAAATCAACATCCCTCTATTGATACTAAGTGATTCAAGATCCACAATTAACATGTCGACTAGTGAGCTTTAGCATCACTGCTAGAAGACAAGGTAAATCGGTAAGCAACCTTTGCTAATCATATCACATATGACTCCTGTTGTTGGGTGACATCTCTATGTCAAAACTAGGCGCCCAACCTTTATGCCCCAAGGTCCTTAACTGTTAAGATGACCTTGTTAATCTCACCAACCCTTATGCGTGTAGGTATCCGATACAAACCCATCCAGCCAAGGAAAACCGTGGCACCCTAATTTCATAGACCCACCAACGATTGTACAGGGCATAGGATGGCGCAAGGTTTGGTTGGGAGGGCATGGTTGAACTTAAACTTTGTGAGGGATCGTTCTACTTCTATCATCTAAGCATGCATAGTATTAAAACATATAAGAATAGCATTCACATAGATGTGATACAGTATGGCCCATTTTCTCATGGTGATCTCCATCGCCATAGAACTTGTCCACCATGATGATCTCCATCTTCATGCTCTATGCGAGCCATCCTCCAAGTGATGAGTTCTCCAAGAACTAATACAAGCTATTACTCCTAATAGCTAGTAATCAAAATTACATGGTATTGGGATCATCACAAGTGGGTACGCAGGCCATTACAATAATTGACAACACATATGGCTCCAGCCGTGTTGCCCTACTCACGACACGCAGGTCATGAAAAATACATACATGCATCACATACATTTTTGGGCCATACTGATCACATAAATCCTGCAAAAACAAGTTGTGCATAGAATTGCATTCTACCGGATCATGTAAAATCGTAGCACCTATGAACCTTAACGAGACACAAAAGGGGCTACGACTAAGGGGGGTCTAGGGGGTCTCCCCCTGTGGGGTTCGAAGGGGCAGCGCCCCTCGCGGTACCTTTGAGGATTTTGATCGGCAAATCAAATTTGCCATAAACCGACCATAGTTCCGATTCGACCAAACTCCTTTGATCACGGTACGTCGATTCAGATCTAATTCCCAATTCGATCAATCATATTGATCTTCGCGTGATTCAAAAGGATTTATGTGTCACTGTCTACCCTGATGGCGGAAACCGACCAGTAGGGGTAAGTCATTCGACGACCTTAGAATCACGATCACGAAAAGTAAGATCATAGATCAATCTAGAAACACCGCCATACAAACGATCACATCATTCATATCAATCTACATATCATCATATGAAAACTTCCTGAACCTATGACTGAATAGCATCGGCTCTGATACCACTGTAGGGTAACGGGTAGGCTACACTAGCGTAAAATCAAAATTTTCTACCGCGTCAACCAGGAATACTATTGTCATAGATCACGGGATTACCACTAGACGCGCAGTTACGGAAATCGGTGAAGCACGTCGGGGCAGTGTAGATGTTCTACGTCTCCTCCTCGTCCTTGTCCCACGAGCAGCTCCCCTTTGCGCGGCTTGTCCAACTGTTACAGCTGCAGCACCTCCGAGGTATCCACACGTCCAGAGAGGAAGCCGTCGCATGCCAGACTGCTAGGTCTGCATGTGCAACACAGGCGGAAGAGGGGTGGCGGCTGGGTGGAATGCTCAACCCTATTCAGATCGCCTCACCCTCTCTTATATAGGCATCCCTGTTGGGCTTCTACATTAGCAGCCTAACCCTGGTCTAATTCGGATCCAATCCTCATTAGGCTTCCAGCCCTTAAAGTGTGTCACCCTATAGGTTCATACACGTATAGACATGACGCGAGTACACTTACTCCATCAATAGTTGGTAGCGGCCTCTAGCAAGACGTGCCAACTCCTAAACGCATATAAAGATCATTCGGACGAACCATCACAAGGTTGAGTACATGCCTTTCCCTTTGCCTCACGATATTTGGTCTAGCTCCAAGCTGACCACTCTTTCTCGATACTGTGATTCGGAATCCCTTTACTAGGTTAACTCTTAACCATATGTAGCACGACCATGCATTTCTGGATCCGATCACTCGAGGGGCCCAGAGATATCTCTCTCAAGTAGAGAGGGGATAATCCCATCTTGATTGACCAATGCCTTGCAGCATGTAGCAGGACAAACCCGAAAACTACCTTTATAACTACCCAGTTACGGGGTAGTGTTTGATAGCTCCAAAGTAGGTCGATCCACATCTCAAGTACATGCGATAATCTCAGGTCTAAGGACAAAACATACAGGATGTGTAGAGAGAGCTGCAAGTATTATTGCCAGTCTCATGTTGGGTCAGTCCAACCCCATGTTCATAACATGTGTCCACATCATTGGTTTAACATCTCCCTGTCTATGAATTGCGAAACATAGTCATCAACCAATCGATGTGCTAGTGTAATATTCACGTGTGTCCTCACATGAACTCCGAGTAGGGACAATTATTAGATAACCATACAAGTAAAGAGTTTCACAAACAATTCACATAATTGCCAATCAATACAAGTTGCCTGGTATATGGATATTCAAGGAACATTATAATAACTCTTGGATACACATGAAATACAATCATCTCTATGATAGCCTCTAGGGCATATTTCCTTCACACACATACAATGACACTCGTTGATCCATGTCTGGTTTGTGGAAAGAACACACATGCAATGCCACTGGTTGATCCATGTGTGGTTTATGGAAATAACACACATGCAATGACACTGGTGGGTCCATGTGTGGTTTGTGAAAAGAACACACATGCAATGAGTATAGTGCTGGTTTTAGTATCAGAACACACATGCAATGACTCTAGTGGGTCCACATGTGGTTTGTGAAAAGAACACACATGCAGTGAACACTGGTTGATCCATGTGTGGTTTGTGGAAACAACACACATGCAATAACAATGGTTGATCCATGTGTGGTTTGTGGAAATAACACACATGCAATGACTCTAATGGATCCATATGTGGTTTGTGGAAAAAACACACATGCAATGATCACTGGTTGATCCATGTGTGGTTTGTGGAAAGAACATGCATGCAATGACACTGGTGGATCCATGTTTTGTTTGCAAAAAGAACACACATGCAATGAACACTGGTTGACCCGTATGTGGTTTGTGGAAAAGAACACACATGCAATGACACTGGTGGATCCATGTGTGGTTTGTGAAAAGAACACACATGCAATGACTCTAGTGTTGGTTTTAGTATAAGAACACACAAGCAATGACTCTAGTGGGTCCATATGTGATTTGTGAAAAGAACACATATGCAATGCCACTGGTTGACCCATATGTGGTTTGTGGAAAGATCACACATGCAATGACATCTAGTGGATCCATAAACAGTTTGTGGAAAGAACACACATGCAGTGAACACTGGTGGATCCATATGTTGTTTGTGAAAAGAACACACATGCAATGACTCTAGTGCTGGTTTTAGTATAAGAACACACAAGCAATGACTCTAGTGGGTCCATATATAATTTGTGGAAAGAACACACATACAATGACACTGGTTGATCCATGTGTGGTTTGTGGAAAGAACACACATGCAATGACTCTAATGGATCCATATGTGGTTTGTGGAAAAGAACACACATGCAATGACTCTAGTGCTGGTTTTAGAATAAGAACACATAAGCAATGACTCTAGTGGGTCCATATGTGATTTGTGGAAAGAACACACATGCAATGACACTGGTTGATCCATGTGTGGTCTATGGAAAGAACACACATGCAATGCCATTAGTTGATCCATGTTTCGTTTGTGGAAATAACACACATGCAATGACTCTAATGGATCCATATGTGGTTTGTGGAAAAGAACACACATGCAATGACCACTGGTTGATCCATGTGTGGTTTGTCGGAAGAACTCGCATGCAATGACACTGGTGGATCCATGTGTTGTTTGCGAAAAGATCACACATGCAATGAACACTGGTTGATCCATATGTGGTTTGTGGAAAAGAACACACATATAATGAACACTAGTGGGTCCACAGGTGGTTTGTGAAAAAGAACACACATGCAGTGACCACTTGTGGATCCATATGTGGTTCGTGGAAAAGAACACACATCCAATGAACACTGGTGGATCCATATATGGTTTGTGGAAAGAACACACACGCAATGACATCTAGTGGATCCATAAGTGGTTTGTGGAAAGAACACACATGTAGTGAACACTAGTGGATCCATATGTTGGTTGTGAAAAGAACACACATGCAATGACTCTAGTGCTGGTTTTAGTATAAGAACACACAAGCAATGGCTCTAGTGGGTCCATATGTGATTCGTGGAAAGAACACACATACAATGACACTGGTTGATCCATGTGTGGTTTGTGGAAAGAACTCGCATGCAATGACACTGGTGGATCCATGTGTGGTTTGCGAAAAGAACACACATGCAATGAACACTGGTTGATCCATATGTGGTTTGTGGAAAAGAACACACATGCAATGAACACTGGTGGATCCATATGTGGTTCGTGGAAAAGAACACACATGCAATGAACACTGGTGGATCCATATATGGTTTGTGGAAAGAACACACATGCAATGACACTGCTGGTACCATGTGTGGTTTGTGAAAAAAACACACATGCAATGACTCTAGTCTTGGTTTTAGTATAAGAACACACAAGCAATGACTCTAGTGGGTCCATATGTGATTTGTGAAAAGAATACATATGCAATGCCACTGGTTGACCCATAGGTGGTTTGTGGAAAGAACACACATGCAATGACATATAGTGGATCCATAAGTGGTTTGTGGAAAGAACACACATGCAGTGAACACTGGTGGATCCATATGTTAGTTATGAAAAGAACACACATGCAATGACTCTAGTGGGTCCACATGTGGTTTGTGAAAAGAACACACATGAAGTGAACACTGGTTGATCCATGTGTGGTTTGTGGAAAGAACACGCATGCAATAACATTGGTTGATCCATGTGTGGTTTGTGGAAATAACACCCATGCAATGACTCTAATGGATCCATATGTGGTTTGTGGAAAAGAACACACATGGAATGACCACTGGTTGATCCATGTGTGGTTTGTGGAAAGAACACGCATGCAATGACGCTAGTGGATCCATATGTGGTTTGCGAAAAGAACACACATGCAATGAACACTGGTTGATCCATATGTGGTTTGTGGAAAAGAAGACACATACAATGAACACTAGTGGGTCCATAATTGGTTTGCGAAAAAGAACACACATGTAGTGACCACTGGTGGATCCATATGTGGTTTGTGGAAAAGAACACACATGCAATGAACACTGGTGGATCCATATGTGGTTTGTGGAAAGAACACACAAGCAATTACACTGGTGGATCCATGTGTGGTTTGTGAAAAGTACACACATGCAATGACTCTAGTGTTGGTTTTAGTATAAGAACACACAAGAAATGACTCTAGTGGGTCCATATGTAATTTTTGAAAAGAACACATATGCAATGCCACTGGTTGACCCATATGTGGTTTGTGGAAAGAACACACACGCAATGACATCTAGTGGATCCATAAGTGGTTTGTGGAAAGAACACACATGCAGTGAACACTAGTGGATCCATATGTTGGTTGTGAAAAGAACACACATGCAATGACTCTAGTGCTGGTTTTAGTATAAGAACACACAAGCAATGACTCTAGTGGGTCCATATGTGATTCGTGGAAAGAACACACATACAATGACACTTGTTGATCCATGTGTGGTTTGTGGAAAGAACACACATGCAATGCCACTGGTTTATCCATGTGTGGTTTGTGGAAATAACACACATGCAATGACTGTAATGGATCCATATGTTGTTTGTGAAAAGATCACACGTGCAATGACTCTAGTGCTGGTTTTAGTATAAGAACACACAAGCAACCACTCTAGTAGGTCCATATGTGATTTGTGGAAAGAACACACATGCAATGACACTGGTTCATCCATGTGTGGTTTGTGGAAAGAACACACATGCAATGACACTGGTTGATCCATGTGTGGTTTGTGGAAATAACACACATGCAATGACTCTAATGGATCCATATGTGGTTTGTGGAAAAGAACACACATGCAATGACTCTAGTGCTAGTTTTAGTATAAGAACACACAAGCAATACCTCTAGTGGGTCCATATGTGATTCATGGAAGGAACACACATACAATGACACTGGTTGATCCATGTGTGGTTTGTGGAAAGAACACACATGCAATGCCACTGGTTGATCCATGTGTGGTTTGTGGAAATAACACACATGCAATGACTCTAATGGATCCATATGTGGTTTGTGGAAAAGAACACACATGCACTGACTCTAGTGCTAGTTAGTATAAGAACACACAACCAATGACTCTAGTGGGTCCATATGTGATTTGCGGAAAGAACACACATGCAATGACACTGGTTGATCCATGTGTGGTTTGTGGAAAGAACACACATGCAATGCCATTGGTTGATCCATGTGTCGTTTGTGGAAATAACACACATGCAATGAATCTAATGGATGCATATGTGGTTTGTGGAAAAGAACACACATGCAATGACCACTGGTTGATCCATGCGTGGTTTGTGGACAGAACACACATGCAATGACACTGGTGGTTCCATGTGTGATTTGTGAAAATAACGCACATGCAATGAGTCTAGTGCTGGTTTTAGTATAAGAACACACATGCAATGACTCTAGTGGGTCCACATGTGGTTTGTGAAAAGAACACACATGCAGTGAACACTGGTTGATCCATGTGTGGTTTGTGGTAAGAACACACATGCAATAACACTGGTTGAGCCATGTGTGGTTTGTGGAAATAACACACATGCAATAACATTGGTTGATCCATGTGTGGTTTGTGGAAATAACACACATGCAATGACTCTAATGGATCCATATGTGGTTTGTGGAAAAGAACACACATGCAATGGCCACTGGTTGATCCATGTGTGGTTTGTGCAAAGAACACGCATGCAGTGACACTGGTTGATCCATGTGTGGTTTGCGAAAAGAACACACATGCAATGATCACTGGTTGATCCATAAGTGGTTTGTGGAAAAGAACACACATACAATGAACACTAGTTGGTCCATCAGTGGTTGGTGAAAAAGAACACACATGGAGTGTCCACTAGTGGATCCATATGTGGTTTGTGTAAAAGAACACACATGCAATGAACACTGGTGGATCCATACGTGGTTTGTGGAAAGAACACACATGCAATGACACTGGTGGATCCATGTGTGGTTTGTGAAAAGAACACACATGCAATGACTCTAGTGGGTCCACATGTGGTTTGTGAAAAGAGCACACATTCAGTGAACACTGGTTGATCCATGTGTGGTTTGTGGAAAGAACACACATGCAATGACATTGGTTGATCCATGTGTGGTTTGTGGAAATAAGACACATGCAATGACTCTAATGGATCCATATGTGGTTTGTGGAAAAAAACACATGCAATGACCACTGGTTGATCCATGTGTGGTTTGTGGCAAGAACACGCATGCAATGACACTAGTGGATCTATGTGTGGTTTATTAAAAGAACACACATGCAATGAACACTGGTTGATCCATATGTGGTTTGTGGAAAAGAACACACATACAATGAACACTAGTGGATCCATAAGTGGTTTGTGGAAAGAACACACATGCAGTGAACACTGGTGGATCCATATGTTGTTTGTGAAAAGAACACACATGCAATGAATCTAGTGCTGGTTTTAGTATAAGAACACACAAGCAATGACTCTAGTGGTATAAGCGGCGAGCTGTGAACTCTGGGGCCCATCCCTCGGCTGTGAGTTACCTCACCCACAGTTCCTGACCTCGATTTTTATCCTCGCGACGTCTCATGAGGCCCTATCCTCCGCAGCCCGAGCTCGTTAGGACCTAAAGCATCGAGCTCTGAACTCTACGGCCTATCCCTCAGCCATGAGTTACCTCACCCACGGTTCCTGACCTTGTTTTTATCCTCATGAAGACTCATGAGGCCCAGTCCTCCGCAGCCTGAGCTCGTCAAGACCTAAAGCGTCGAGCTCTGAACTCTACGGAATGTCCCCCAACCATGAGTTACCTCACCCATGGTTCCTGACCTCAGTTTTTATCCTCGCAACGAATCATGAGTTACCTAACCCATGATTCCTGACCTCGTTTTTATCCTCACGACGGCTGATGAGGCCCTGTCCGCCGTAGCCAAAGCTTATCAGGACCTAAAGCGTCGAGCTCTGAACGCTACGGCTCGTCCCTCGACCATGAGTTACCTCACCCTCGATTCTTGACCTTGTTTTTTATCCTCGTGATGGCTCAGGCCGTACCCTCCGTAGCTCGAGCTCGCCAGGACCTAAAGTGTCGAGCTCTGAACTCTAGGGCCCATCCCTCGGTCGTGAGTTACCTCACCCATGGTTCCTGACCTCGTTTTTATACTCGCAACAGGCCCTGCTCTGCCGCAACCTGAGCACAACCGGACCTAAAGTGTCGAGCTCTGAACTCTATGGCCCATCCCCCGGCTGAGAGTCATCTCACACACGGTCCCCAACATTTGCGAAAAACTCACGTGAAACTCCCAAAACCCTTGGCACGGGGGCTTGAAGGAAAAACATCTAACCCGATGGCTCTCCTCGAGAGGCTAACAAGGTGATCTTGGGGCCTACCTCCCTCAGCGGCTAAACTTGGCAGGGCCAAAAGCGTGGGCTCTAAAACTTGCCACCCTAGACGGGGGTCAGTTACCTCAAATGCAGTCCGCCCCCACAAGAGGCGCTTAGGAAGGGCACGTGGACCTCGCGAGGGTGGTCTCTAGAGGTTAACCCGGGCCCCTCCTTGATGGTACACGCTGGGGCCTCCCCTCGGGAGAACCTCCCAGACCCATTGCAAGCGACAATCCACATCAGGCCGCCTGAGCCTGATAACCCGGGCTATCCACTGCGAGGATAGTGTCCTACCATCATGAGGCGCTAAGTGCCTCATAGATCTAGTCGAACGCAATCTACCCTGCGGCGGGCTGGCCCAGTGGACAATGGGAGCCCTGTGGGCAGCACCCCCAAATGCTGTCTCCGAAGATCACTTCCCCAAGTGCTATGCCCATAACCACACCTCGTGAGGGTTATGCCCCTGAATACTCAACCCATTAATGAACACACTCAGTGTCCCTAAAGGGTCGTCCCTGCGAAAGGAAAGCACGAGCTGCCCTCGTGGGCCACAACAAGAGGTCACCATGCCATGAACATGCTGAGGGAGAAATAGCCAGCGTGAAAATCCGCTTACAAACATGAAAAGCAAGTCTTTATTGCAAACAACACACGGGAACATGGCACTATATGGTGTCACCCCTTCCAGGGAAGCTCATCATAAAAGTCTTAATTACAAGGAAAAAGGGAGCCGACAACTGCTTCAGCATCACACCTCCAGGGGTAGGGCCTTGTGCCCCTCGATGAAGTCAATGACCCTCTTAGATTCAGGGTAATCTTCGATCTTGATGACCATGGGAGCGAGGGTCCGCGACGGAAGGGTCACGGCAGTAGAGGGAATGTTTGGGCCAGACCAGGGTACACACCCCCCACCACGCCCTCCCCGCTGACCCCTACTGCTCCCACAGGGACGGCCTCGACCATGCGTGGAGGGGGGCTTCTCCCGAGGCCACGCTCGTCTCTGCAGGGGCAAGCACGGCGGGAGCCGTACCACGGCCGCTGCGCCTCCCCCAACCACTTCCGCGAGGACTCCCTCGACCGTGCTTCACCGGTGGCGTCTCCACTGCCTCGGTCATCACCACCTTGCCCTTCTCCTCAACTGAGAAACGCGAGGGTGTCATGGAGAGGGGGAGGGGTTTTCCACATGAGTGCACAAGAGCGGACGAAAGTAGCAGAGTGGGAGTGAAAAGATTCGTCCCTCACCTTTAACAGCGCCCGTCAAAAAGACATATCATTGCGCCGCCCATATGTTATGAACCGCTAGGCCCCACGCGTCGTCGTGTCGTGGGAACAACTCCTAGAGCAGGAACTATGCGCTTCATATCTATGAGCGAGCACCCACAGCCGATTGAGCTTCACGGCTATGATTCGAGCAAGTCGGGCCCTTGTTGACCAAGTGATCGCAGGGGCCCGCCCACCGCCTGGGGCCTCTTTCCCCTTCGGGTCCCCGAGGGGACACGTGCAGGCCAAGCGCCCGGGGGCTACTATCGGAGCCCTAGCATCTAGGGTTCCATGTCCCCTTGATTGACGAGCCTTGCAGCGTAAGGGTCTCCACCTTCAAGAGGTAGGACGCCTTCAAGAGATAGTACACCTCTCAAAGGAATGGACCCAAGTAGGTTTCGCAGGCTTCTCTCCCTAGAGAGGCTACCACGATAGCACGTAGCACCCTCGAGCCTCGGATTCCCCCGAGGCCATCCAGGGGTAGAATAGTAACTACGCCACACGGAGTGTGGACTGTCGCCCCAAGAGCAAGTATAGAGCTCCTACAACATCAACCGCCTCAGAAGGGGAGATCTAGTCCACCCCCTTTTTACAAGGCAGGGTCAAATGATCTATTGGCAGGTCACCCCCAGCTGCCGTTTTGGTGAAAGGAGGGATAAAGCAAAGAGTGACGTATGAAGACAAGTGACATCAACAAAGGGCACTTTACAGGAGGATGAACTGGGGTGTGGCAAGATGGACCAAGTCTAGGGAAAGTAGTCTCCTAGACCGGGATTGCATTGGGCAGCATTGTGGTGACCCTCCTCATCCATGGACCTAGGGTAGAGGCCCGACGCCGTCCTATATAAGGAGTCCTTCTCCTACCTTGCAAGGGGACGGATCCTAGAGATCAGAAACCCTAGACTTTCATCCTCCATTGTAACCTCGTGTGGCAAGCGAGCAATACAACCAAGCTGGAGAAGGGGCTTTACCTCCTCAAGAGGGACCCAAACCTGGGTAAAAAACAATAGTGTCAACTCTTTGTCATGCATCCGTTCCGCCGCCGTAGCGGTCGCTGAACGCCTTCGGAATCGAGTGTTCAGCCCCCTCATGAACCAATGGGTCGTTTCACCCTGGTTCCTTCGCGGGACAAATCTCTGACAGAAAGTTGTACCAAGTCTCTATAGGTTGTTTAGTGCATGCTTCGCTGTCACTTCAGTATAACATATCTATGTAGGCGAGAGCCGCCAAATTCTAGACTCACTGTGTATTGGCCTCAGTACTGACCGCTGCCTTTTTCCTTTGCCCTTTGTCGTCACCACTTTTTTTGACAGGTATAGGTTTCTTGGCAATTATTAGTCACTAGTGGCAAGAATTGAGAGTTTCTTGGCAATTCCTTGACCAAAAACAATGTTTAAACGTGGTAGAAGATGGCTAATTTTGGATCCATCAACTTCCCCAAAGCTCAAAACTTGATCGCCCTCGAGCAAGAAGAACCAAAAGAACTATAAGGAATTCAGCGCTTAAACTTGAAACAACGAGAATAAGAATTCACTTACGGTTGGTAGTCATATGCTCAGCACTTCATTCATTTGTGAGGCTTATAAAAGTTAGATAGATGACAAGAATACTATACAAGCTTCGGTAAGTCAGGATAATCAAAGTAAAGTTTAATATAAGTATAAGTAACTAGGAGTGTACCAATCAATCCAATTCTTCTAATTAACTCCCAGCTTGCCAAGGAACACTAGAATGTTTAAATAACATAATTGAGTAAGAGAGTTTCATGTCCTAATTAGTATAACAATTAAGTGTCTTATTTACACCCACATCAATATATCAAGTCTATCAAAAACACTTCTAATCCAATCATTGTTTTTCAAGAAAAACTTGTAAAGTAGTAATAAGACCATGCCAAGGACTTCTTATGTGGATCCTCATAGATATATTTTATTGTTATTATTATTATTCTTCCAAGCATCACTAGATGTTTCTTTTGCAAGTGTTTGCACAACCTTTGAGAGTACCAATACTTTTGCCCATATATTGACATGTATGCCTTTAATGTCATCAACTCATAGTCGAAATTCGGGGTTATACCATATATCGTTCAAAAGCTAGCAGAGTTGTTGGCATCCCAAAGGTGTGCATTAGAGACATAAAACAAAGTTGTCTCACTTCTTTCTCTTTTTTGAGCTAGTATCGTGGGTTGATCCACAAGGTTAGCCTTGGACTTTATTTCAATCAAAAAACTCCTTTCACGAGTATTGTCAAGACTATCAAAATGTCTATGGGGTTAAGTATCTTTAAGGGTATACTCTCAAGACAATCATTCATCAAACAACTCATAAATTTCGTACTTTTTCTTATTGTACTTGTTTGGCAATATTATTTCCAAGGCAAGACTCAGTTAACTAAAAGAACAAGAGCAAGAGCTTAAACAACTAAGCATCATACTAATAAAAAGCCGTACTCTAACAATATTAAATTACTTCCCACTAGCATGGCATCTTAGCAAATCAACCAACTAAGATAAACAACTCAAACTTCATAAGTTGGAGACATAGGACATACCTCTCATAAGTAACTTCACGATCCTATTCCTTATAGGGATGTGTTCCTTAAAAACTCAAACACGATTACTCTCATAATAATAATATAGCAAAGAGGCAAAGTGTGAATCCACATTTACGAAAAAGGAAGAACGGAAAAATCTTTTTGTATTTTCGAGGATAGGTATTTAAAGAATAGAAAAGAACTTGCGACCAAGCAAGGGTTTTAAGAAAAGAAAACAAACAAAAAACAAAAACAAACTAAAAACAAAAGCAAACTAAAAAGCAAAGGAAAAAAAGGAAAGTTTTGCAACAAGCCAACACGAGTGTTTCAAAGCTCCCAAGGAGCTGGAGTACAACCTCATTATTACACAAATAAATTTGCCTGGGGCAGACATCGCCAAGCTCAGACTTTTTCAAGCCCTTTTGTTGCTCATTATGGTGGCGGTGCATAACCTCCCACGTTCCATTGGTTGCTCCAGTCATGGAACTGGGTGGTGAGGCTTGGAGTAGCATCTCGAAGGTTGATGGAGAGGTTGCTCATATTTTGGATATTTCCTTGGAGTGCGTAAATTTCTTCATATCTGGGGTGTAGTAGTTTGGTGGTTTCTCATCTTATCCGGGTCATCCTTGTTCTACTTCTTCATCTTCTCCTCCTCCCATGGGTATTTCTTGTTGGGGTAGATTAGCTTCAGCCTACACGTCAAAACGCAAACATCCATCCTTGATAGAGAATAAACCTTTAGGCAAAGGAGCCGGGATCAAGTGATCAGCTCCTGGTATATCAAAGAAGTATCTACCATGAGTTTAAGAAACCATATCACATGCTCTTAGAGTAGAAAGACCGAGACAGTGACTTCCTATCACCGTTTGGATGTTACCTAGGTTGATGCAAAGTGCGCGTGCAAGAACGGTCACAACTCCTCCACATATGGGTCCTTGAGATTGATGAGCCTGATGCTTAAAGTAAAACATGAGAAGAGCGCCCAAATTTGGCATTAAGTTACAATTAATAATAGCACCTTTTGCAAGGATCAACATGTCCTCCTCATTAATTCTAGTAAACTCACCATGTTCCTGCAAAGTGTTAGCAATCAAATCGAATAAATATCAAATAGCAGGGTGATCAATTTGGTTCCCCTTGGGTGTGTTTCCATGAACCTTAATTAAATTAAAGTATTGTGTAGGGAAGGATCTAGAACAAAAGTAGTTGTGCGTACATCAGTGATGTTGTTGACAAACCCAAGGCATTGAGCCCATATCGAGTGTGAGAGTGTACTCACAGTTCGTATGGTGGAATTTGATGGGATCAACTCTGGGTCTTTGTTCCTCGGTACAATCGTAAGGATCCACTATGTGTGTCAAGGTGCTGAAGAACTCAAGCATCAAGCAGCGATACATGGGAACATCCTGAAAGCCAAAATCATACAAACCAACATTGTTGGAAAGTAAATCGAAATCAGCATGAATGCCAAGTTGGCTCAAGATATAAGGACACACCCACTTGGTGGACTTGATTTCTCGGAGCTTGAGACGATTGAAATGGTTCAGCTGAAACTCCTCGGTGAACTCGATACCAAGTGATTCGGGGGTCAACGTATCAACGGTGGTGCAGAGGACTCCGTAGCCATCTCATGTGTCCGGCTCCTCGTGTTCATCTAAAAATAAAAATAAGATAAAGTAAATAAAACTGCTAATACTTTTTTTGGTCCAATAGAAACATAACATAAGTGATTCCCTACACTAACTACAAAAGAATCTCCTCTAAACAATACTAAGCATGCTCAATATCAAGATTGAATCAAGAACAATACCTAAGTCTAGATTGACAATGCTGAAAGATTGAGTGAAGCATTTGCTCAAATAAGTTGGGGATCAGAGGAGAACCATACCTTAGATTGAATGAGTGCGAGGAATCGGAGAAAGATTAAGTAAATTTGAAGATCTAATGGAGGTGGTTTTGAGTTTGGAGGAAGAAGAAAGAGAAAGATTTGTTTTTGGGAATTTTAGGTTCGGTACCTTTGCTTGAAATCTGATGTTTGCTCGAGGATACGGTACGGGCGCGTCTAGCCATACCAGTGGTCGTTAAGAGCACTGATCCCTGTGGAAAAAATCAGACATTTGTATCTTCCATCGACTCGATGTGGTACACGGGCACGATACAGTCCCTTCCGGCCATACTAGTGATCATTAAGAGCACTATGAGCTGCAAAACTTAAAATTTTGATTAGAAGCTCCGTGTGCCTTTGCACATGTTATCAAAGGACAAAATAACAACAAATATACTATGTAGAGAACCAGCAATACTTCCTAGGCCATGTGTTAGTAAAATTAAATATAGAGGATTACCTTATTTCTTGTACTCTCTCCAAAGGTCTTCTTGAACACTCTTTATTGAGAAAAAACAAAACAAAACTAAACTAACATATAAAGAAAATTTTATTAACATGGGTTGGCTCGAATGAAGTGGAATACCCACTCCAAGTAGCTTGACCCTAATGGCAATCACTTAGGTTTAATAAGTGGAATACCCACTCCAAGTAGTTGGCTTTTAAAGTAATTACACAATCATCATCATTAGGATTTGCCTTATTTTTCCAAGGGAAGTGGACTATAAAAGGATCTCTAGATGGTAGCGCTATTCTCACATTCCCCTAATGTAGTTTAATCAAAGGTTTAATAGTTCTTAGGAATGGCCTGCCTAGAATTATAGGTGCTATGGGATTTTCAGGCATGTCCACAATAACAAGATAAATAAGAGCATGACTACCTTTAATTTCAACAACTATATTTTGTTTAATCCGAACAGCTTGTTTATAAGTTGAATCAGCTAGATGGAGTCTTAATTTAGTGGTAACAAATGTCCCCAAGTTTAACTTGTCAAATAAGCTTTTGGAAATTGTTGAGACGCTTGCACCAAGATCACAAAGTGCGGATATTTCATTGACTCCTAACCTAATTTTAATAGTGGCCTCAAATATATCATCTAGCTTAGCTGGAAGCTTATCATCTAGTATTTTATACTCCATCTCTAAATCACGAACTTTAGATGCTACTTGTTGTATAAATTGTTGGTACATAGCATCATTACCTTGTTCTATACCTGGATTCTTCTTAGTGATCATCTTTAAAAGATCTTCAATGGTATACTCCGTTGCTGGCGTGTTGCTATAATCTAGCTCTTTAGGTTTCTCTTTGTTCATTACCACCCCCATCATTTTGAGGTCTTCTACCGGATTTGGCTTGGGCAAAATTTGCTAGTATGAGAGAATAACTCTCAGCTACCTTACCTAGCAGAGCCTCCATGGTCTTTGTCCTTTCCTGTAGAGCCTGCACATCATTTCTAATTGCAACGACCTGGTTAGATAAATTTCCTATACTACTTTCATAGTTCTCTGTGATTTTAATAAGCATAATATTTTGCTCGGTTTGAGCTTGTATAAATGTTTTAACAGTTTGCTCAAACGAGAGATTTCCATGATTTGCTCCATTAGTGTTACCATAATTATTATAAGGAGATCTTGTAGGATTAGAATGATAATTTTAAACATTGGAAGCATAATAATTTTTCCATGCAGGATTAAAAGGAGTGGGAGCTATAAAATTGACATCATTAACATCGGTAGTGATAACATTGACTTGGGTATCTTCTTTACCTTTTACTATGCTAAGCAACTCGTCTACCTTAGATGTAAGCTCTTCATTATTTACCTCGGTAATTGAACTTACTCTCTTCGAGGTAATTTCCACATTCCATTGGGCATGGTTGTTTTGCATATCATCAAGTAACTTTTTTGCAACACTCACTTGCTTTCCCATGATTGCTTTCCCATGATTGTTCCTCCTGCTGCAGTATCTAGCATAAAACAAATGTAATATAAGCCACTTTTCCATCCCAATGACTAGGAAAGTTCATTACGGCTTCTTTCATCCTTTCCCACGCAAGCGCTAGTGGCTCACGGTCTTCTTGTCTAAAGCTTGTAATGTTGGATCTTCGCTGCATAATCTTAGCTGGGGGGAAATTTAGTCATAAACAAATTAGTACATTCCTCCCAAGATTTAATAGTGCCCTTTGGTAGAGATAGCAACCAATCCTTAGCCTTTCCTCTAAGAGAGAAAGGAAACAATCTTAATTTAATAGCATCTGTATCTACATCCTTAATACGCATCATGTCGCAAATTTTAGTGAAAGTGTTTAAGTGCAAACCCGAATCTACAGCAGATGATCCCCCAAATTGGTTTTGTTGAACCACACTTAAAATGTTAGGCTTTGTTTCATATGTTTCCGCATCAACTGCGGGCTGAGTGATGGGTGCATGAATAAAATCATCAGTGGGAGTAGCATACTCCCCTAATCTTGAGCCATGGCACTTATATTTTTTGTATTTTTAAGTAATGAAAACAAATTACAAGTGACTATTTTTTTTGGGTTTTCAAATAGGTGATAAGAAAGTAAACTAATAACAAGAATTAAACTACAAACTAATAATAAAACTAAAACAAGGTCTCTAGTGACCTAACCAGGATAGCTAAATTGCTTCCCTGGCAACAACGCCAGAAAAAGGGTTGATACCTTTGATCCGTATTTACGGATGTAGTATAATAGCATTTTCCCTAGAAGACCTAGGTTTAATTGAACCTCGGAAAGCAATGCTAAAAGGAAATAAAAAGGACACGTCTATAAGACTTTGTTTGTTCATTTTACCTTAGTTTACTGGACCAATTGTCGTTGGATTGATGACAAGTACGCCATGAGGGGGTCCTAGGGGCATGCGGAAGAGAGGGGTGTGAGATGTATGGTGTTCCGGGACGGTGAGCACACAAGTTTACCCAAGTTCGAATCCACCGGCTTTGGAAGGATCCTACTCCTGCTAGCAATCCAATAATACGGCAGAGCCAGAATATGGGTTACAAGGGTTCGCCTGTGTGAGTTGAGATTGTAGACTATTGAGGGTGTCCTAAAGACTCTCCCTAGGACGGCTTATATAGATATCCGGCCTAGGGTTTACAGGAGAGATCTATCCGGCTATGACTGAGAGTCGGTTATAGAGTACATTTTGAACTACAGGTAACATTATGGGCCTAAGTTGGTAAGTCCTTTGGGCCTTCCCGTAGCCGGATTGGACTCTGCCTCTTCTCCCTGACTGGGCCACCGGTGAAGAAAAGCTCTAACCCGATGTGGGCCACCCTGGTCAGTGAGGACTATGAGGATACCCGGAAAGTATATCCCCAATAGCAGCTCCTGGAAGTCTCCAAGATCCAAAGTCGGATTCATCATCGTCTAGCTTGATCTTCGGCTTACAGAATCTTGAACGGTTCCTGAAACTTCAAAACAAAAGATACGATCCGGGTCTGAAAATAAGTCGGACCTATCAGTATGTTAATCGGATTTTCCAGCTTGATATTCAAACTAAACCGGAACTTGGTCTCTGACATCATATGACACTGGTCATGGTCAAGTCACATCATCTGGCAAACATCCTGTCAGCACGACCGTTGGTGGGTCCATCGTTCATGGAACCGAGGCGTCGTTTTAATGCATACACGGAGATCGAGGCGACGTAATCATCGCGTGGGTCCTTCCCAATTCCTTCCACGACGCGTGGCGTTTATACAGTGTCGTTTACAAGAATCTTGGCACAGTTAGGTGGTTATAAGGGGTGAGGATTCTCTTTATTCCATCTTCACCTGTTCCCTTGCCGTTCCTTCTCCTCCACTTCTCCCTCGCGCACAGAGCTCTACTGCCTCCCAGATTCCTAGCGCCGCCCATCCAAGGTCACCGGCGCACCGGAGAAATGGCTTCTTCTTCATCTTCCGGCTTGGCTGGTTTCACAGCGGCGGGGATGGCGGTGGAGGCAGTGGAAAAAGAGATCAACCGTGGGGTTTGGATCTCGTGTCTTCTTGACAACGAGAAGCTCCGCGGCGTGGAGAATGAAGGGCTCCTCCACGACTGGTGGAGCGGTTTCTGTGAAACCATCCCCCACCTACAAGCCAGTGAGTGGGTACACTTCGGCACCCACCTTGATAGAGGTTTGTCTTTCCCTCCCTCAGATTTCTTTTCCGAGGTCATAGATCACTATGGTGTTCAGCTCCACCATCTTCCTCCCAACTCCATCTTAGAGATGAGCGCTTGTGCGACTTCGTGTGAGGGATATATCGGCATTAGGCCGAGTCTTACTTTATTTCGTTTCTACTTTCATGTCCCTAGAAACTCCATCACCGCCGGTAATCCTTATATTACCGACACTATTAGCCTTTCTGTTAGACGCGATCATAGTTATCCTCGCATTTCTACCAGTGAGTCGGTCAAACAATGGCCGGACACTTTATTTTACCATAAGGATATTCCTGCTCCAGGCAAAGCTACTGCCTTGCCGGCTTTCATCGATGGAGCCGCCACGGCCCTTCCATCTTGGGACGAGGCTCCTCCAGCTCTCAGTGACTATCTGATCATTGCTAAGAGGCGGATCGAATACCTGATAAAACACAAAGGTTTGAAAGGATCCGACTTAGTCCAGTCTTGGGTTGCACGTCAGATCCAGCCCCTCCATCACCACGGTGACCGTCTGATGCACTCCATCACGCGTCGAAGAATGATTCCCTCTGCATCAGTCCTAAGGCATTAAAGCCACAGGATTACATAAGCCAGTTCAAATGGCTGATCAAGGAGCGGATTGAAAGAAAGATTCTGGACTTGTCTCTGGACATGCATATAGTGGAAGACCTTGTAGTTCCGGTAAGCTTCAATAATAAACCCTTTTATGTGTTTCACCTTTTAAGTTATTTTGAAATACTAAGATACTTTCTTCTTTTCAGCTTGCCGATCTCCCCGAGTCAGAGCTGGCTCCTATCGAGGGATATCCTCCGGAGTTTTCTCAGGAGGCGAAACTGGTCCCACTACCGGATGTTGTGCCCAGGAAGCGCAAAGCTCCAATAGTGGTTGTCAACACAAAGGAGGTGCCAGTCGTGAAGAGATAACTTTCAACACAACTTCCACCTTTGTACCTTACTCGAATTTTCTTCTGAGATGTAATGTTTTCCATTCTATTACACTTTCAAAGCTAAGCAGCTCATCAAGGGCAAGGGGAAGGGAACTTCTTCGAAGCTCTTGCGGCAGGCGAAGCTGACTATGGCTTCTCCTACTACGGCTCCTCTGACTCTTGCTCCTCAACCTTCCACAACGCCGGTGATTACTCCATCACTAGTTGTCGCAGAAGATCCGGCTCCTTCAACGGGGCCAACGATCCTTGAATCGCAGACTGACGCCACCATGGGTGGCTCAGGTTTAGATAAGGGTGAACCCTCTTCGGGTAATGATCCCTCTGCAGAGACCTTTGCCGAAAACCTCCTGAACAATCCGGGACTTTCCAAGTTTGGCTTGTCTCGAAAATCTGTAGAAGAAATCCAACTTCTGGCCCGGCAATGCCTGGAGAGCCGAAATCTCTCTACCGAAGAAGAAGCACAAGAAGCGGAGGAGATCAAGTACTCCAACCTTCTTGAACAAGTCCGCCTTTGCGACGAGGGACTTAGAGATGGTGTGCTTCCACCACCTCCGGTTATTCCACTCATCCTCACCGAGAAGGTTACCACCGAGGTGAACATGTGCCTGAGCAAGCTCACACATGAACATCATGTAAGTCGGAATTCCAACTCACGATTTTATTTATTGTACTTTATATCATATTCTCTATCCCCCAAGCATGAAGTAGGATATATAATCTGGGTTTATGCTTCCTTAGGATGCCAAAGAATGAACTAGTGTAGCCCCCAAGGCTCGTGCTGAAATTAGTAACAATATTAGCCTAAGTGTTCAGTAGACTTCTGACTCTAGGTATTCTGACTTACAGAAAGTTAATTCATATAACTAGGATTTGTTGAAGAATATATGTAACAAGTGGAGAGAGATCAGAGCTCTCCGACTTGAAAATACTGAGCTGAAGGTTGCCAAGGATGAGGCCGAAGGTAAACATTCCGAGAATCAAAACTTTGTCTTGATTTTCATAGTCGAATATTTTTTACTGAACTGTTGTTCTTTTTGCCTTATAGCACTCGTAAAACAGTCCTGTCCTATGATCGAAGAGGCCGAGAACCTCAAAACCCTGGTGGTGGATAATAAAGAACTTTGCCAAGGGATGGATAAGCTCAAGGAAGATCATGAGAAGAGCATCGCTCAAATTCTCAAATCCTCCTCCATGGCTACTGATGAACGTGGTCGTGAGATTGCTGTTCAAGGTCAGAAAATCTCGGATCTCAACGATGAACTTTGTAGAGAGAAGGATCTTCTGAGGCGCTCCGGGCTTAACTCCGGAGTCTTCGAGAAGAGAAGACCAAAGTTGACGACGTCATCTTCGGTATGCTTCCATCTTTTTGACTTTTCTATATTCTTCGACTCTTTCAATGTCGGATTTTCTTAACTGTTTTGCGTTATGTGTATAGGTCCTCTGAACTTGACGGACTCCACCTCTAACGAGCCTCGCACCCACCGGCTTACCCAAGTCGGTGATCTTCTTCATGACTTCTGCCAATCCATTGAGGATATTGGCGAAGCTCTCAAGGTTCTGGACATGCATCGCATGTCGGACTTTCAGGTGCGAGACTAGGCGAAAGAGATGCCACAGCTTGTCCGGGATTGGAACAAGTCCTACACGTGATCCACGGCGCAGAACGCTCTCACCATGGTCATGAGCCACCATGGAAACATGGAGATATGGCAAGTGACCAGAGGGTACTACAAGGTGGATGAAGATGGCCAGGAGCAAGATATCAAGGCCATCGCGGACTCCTGCGCCGGATATGGCTATCACGTAGCTGACTTAACCAGCTATGACACACCCTTCTTCACTCGCGTGCACACACCGCCTGCACCTCCAGAAGAAGCAGCTGAACTTTCTGATGATGAACAGACCGTATCGGATCTGAACATCTCGAAGCATTATCAAACCGAGGCTGATGCATCCAGCGAGCCGGTAGCTCCTACCTCCTTTCCTGCATCATAAATTACCAAAAAAATGTATTATTACGAGAAACATTATGGGTCTGTAAATATGCAGTACTATAATTTTTCTAGTGCTAAGCTTTTAAACTCGAAAACAAAGCCGGCTTCCAGTACCAACAATTCACTACTCGGAAAATGCCCGCATCCGGCAATCAGACAAATAACCAAACTATGGACTAGAAACTTTAGAGTTATACCCGAAGGTAGCATTTTTAGAATCAGAAATATAAACCAGAACAAACATGAGGATAAAGTACTTCCAAGTATTCTGGGATTTTCTACTATAACATGATCATTCAGAAATAAGATGGTAAAAACTTCTCAGAAAAAACTTGAGGCAACCAAGACTTTTATTTCTCACAAAACATGTACATGTGTATGATTACAAAGAAGGATAAACTAAGAATAAAAGGGATGTAGCTGAGCAATATTCCATGGTCTGTCTAACTCATCCGGATTTGTACTACCTCCAGCTCTCTTTCTCTTCTTAGTAGCAGGTCTTTCTTTGATTGGCCTCATGTCAGTTAAGTAGTGCGAACCATTATGCAATACTCGACTAACTAAAAAGGGCCCTTCCCATACTGGGGAAAGTTTGTGCTTATTTGTTGCACAAGTGGGAGAACCAAATCGCCTTTATTGAAAGATCTATTTCGAACTCTCTCGCTTTGATATTTGTGTAACTTCTACTGATAGGCTGTTGATCTCATTTCAGCAACGACGTGAACTTCTTCGACTAAGTCGAGATCATTTTGTCGAGAAATCTTGGCATCTTCTTCGATATACGCGACCACTCTAGGATAAGTGTGAATCAAATCACTAGGAAGACCAAGAAGAAAGGTGTGTATCCGGTTGACCTATTCGGAGTTGTTCGTAAACTCCATATTACAGAGGGTAATTCCTCTGCCCAAGCCCCCGCAGCACGTCGTAGTGGTGCTTCGTGTCTCGGTTTTAGGCCCTGTAGGATTAAACCATTTGCCCTTTCAACTTGTCCGTTAGCCTGTGGATGTGCGACTGACGCAATGTCAAGCCGGATATTTTGTTCATTGCAGAATTTGGCCAATTCTCCCATAGAGAAATTACTCCCATTGTCCATGATAATACTATGTGGATAACCATACCGGATTATAACATCCTCGACAAATCTTTTGGCTGTTGCTCCATCACAAGTAGTGACGGGTTTAGCCTCAATCCATTTGGTGAATTTATCCACCATCACTAAGAGGTGAATAAATCCACTTGGAGCTCGTCTAAACGGTCCTACCATGTCAAGCCCCAGACCGCGAAAGGCCATGTTATAGGTATTGTTCGAAGCTGATCAGCTAGAACGTGAGCTTGTTTGGCGTACTTTTGGCAGACTTTGCACGTCTTGACTAGCCATTCGCATCTGCCTGAGATGTAAGCTAGAAAAAACCATGCCTAAAAGCTTTTGCCACTAAAGATTTGGCTGCAGCGTGGTGACCACACTCGCCTTCGTGGATTTCTTTTAAGATTTCCACTCCTTCTTCCATAGATACGCAACGCTGAAAGTATAGGTTTTCGCTCGTTGGATAATCTGCCGGCTCACTCCTCTTATAGAGCTCACCTTTAACTATAGTATAGGTTTTCGCTCGTTGGATAATCTGCCGGCTCAGAACCTCGTCTTCGAGTAATTTGCCATCTACCAGATAATCAAGGTAGGGTTGAGTGTAGCTAGGAATTACAGCCAGAACTGCTATTAGAGGTGAGTCGGATTTGGTCGGATATTCCTCATCCACTCCCTTTATTGAGCGAACTTTGAGGTGCTCTCAAAAAGCGCCATCCGGGACCTCTTTTCGTGCAGAGCCTATCCGAGATAGTGCATCTGCTTCCTGATTTTCTGCTCGACGGATGTGTTGGACCTCAAACCCTTCGAACGATTTAGATAAATCATTCATGACAGCTTTATATGCTGCCATGTGTTTATTTGAATTACAAATTTCCGACACTTGCTAAGAAACAAGATCCGAATCTCCATAACACATCAAACGTCGGATGCCGATATCCTCAGCAATTCGGATTCCATGCAGCAGTGCTTCATACTCGGCAATATTATTTGTCGCTGTGAAGTGGATCTGCAACACATATAGAAGTTTATCTCCTTGGGGTGATTTGAGCACCACACCAGCCCCCTGAGCCCCCTCGAGCCTTAGACCCATCAAAGTATAGGGTCCAATATTCTGACTCAGGGAGGGTCATATTCTCCTTCGTCTCTGTCCAATCAGCAACAAAGTCAGCAAGGATTTGGAATTTGATTGCTATCCAGGGTTTATACTCAATATCGAAAGCTGAAAGCTCTATGCCCCATTTGGCGACACGTCCTGTGGTGTCACTGTTGTTAATTATGTCTCTCATGGGAGTGGTGCTCACCATAGTAATTGGATGCTCCTGGGAATAGTGTCGTAGCTTACGAGATGCCAAGAAAACACCGTAAGCCAGCTTTTGATAGTGCGGATAGCGTTGTTTTGATTCCAATAAGACCTCGCTGACAAAATAAGTCGGACGCTGCACCAAGTGTTCCTGATTTTCCTCCAGTCTTTCCACTACCATGACGATACTAACGACTTTGTTTGTCGCGGCAAGATAAAGCAACATCGGTTCCTGTGGTTCTGGTGCAGCAAGGATAGGAGAAGATGAGTGTACTTTCTTCAGGTCTTGTAATGCATCTTCAGCTTCGTCGGTCCACACAAAATCCTTGGTCTTTTTCAGGAGTTTGTATAATGGTGCGGCTCTTTCATCGAGCCGGCTTCCAAATCGACTGACTGCAGCGATGCAACCAGTTAGTCTTTGTACGTCCTTCAGGCGAGTTGAGCTAGAAATATTGAGTATAGCCTTGATTTTGTCTCGGTTCACCTCTATGACTCTTTGAGACACGATGAAACCTAACAGTTTTCCGGCTAGAATTCCAAAGAAGCATTTCTCCGGATTATGCATTATGTTGTATTTTCGTAGATTGGCGAACGTTTCCTTCAAGTCGGAAATCAGTGTTTCCTTCTTTTTGGACATCACTGCAATATCATCCACATATGCATGTACATTGCGTCCGAGTTGGTCGTGGAGGCAACGCTGCATCGTGCTCTGGTACGTAGGTCCTGTGTTCTTCTGATCAAAGGGCATCGTAACAAAACAGAAGGTTCCGAAGGGGGTTATGAATGAGGTTTTGACTTTGTCATAAGGACTGTTTGACGGGTTTAGCATTTGGGTTTACATTTAAAGAGTGCTCGGCAAGTTCCCTAGGTACTCCGGTCATGTCAGATGGCTGCCATGGGAAGATATCTTGTTTTTCTTTGAGGAACTTGACGAGCGCGCTTTCCTATGCGCTATCTAGGCCTGCGCCTATCTGGGTCACCTTGGAGGGGTCATCATCCTTCAACGGCGTCTTCTTCGTCTCTTCTGATGCCTTGAGCTCTGGATTCGGCTTTGTCACCTCCTTCTTCGGTGTGGGCATCTCGGACGTATCCATGCTCTTCTTGATCTCCTGGTACTCCTGGGCATGCAGCATGGCTTCAGCAAAGGCGACATTTCCATCTTCGCACTCTCGTGCTTTCTTCGGGTCTCCCCTGATGGTGATCAAGCCATTGGGACCTGGAATTTTCATCATATTGTAAATGTAACATGGACGAGCCATAAAAGCCCAATAAGCCGGACGTCCGAATATAGCATGGTAAGCGCTCTTGAACGAGACCACTTTGAAGGAAAGTGCCTCCGTCTGATAGTTCTTTGGAGTTTCAAAGGTAACATCCAAAGTGATTTCTCCCATGGAATTTGCTTGTCTTCCTGGGACAACCCCGTGAAAGATGACAGCTGGGTCTCCGAGATCTTCATTCGGCGTAGCGTTTCAACATACATAATATTAATACTGCTTCCACCGTCCATGAGCGTCTTGGAGAAACCATAACTGTTAATGAGTGGATTAACGATTAAGGCGTATTTTCCTCGCCTGTGCAACTTACGCGGATGATCAGTGCGGTCAAATGTGATTTCCACTTCCGACCAGTCCAAGAATTGGGGGACAGCCAGAACTATTGCATTGAGCTCATGTAGCACTGCTTTTTTGACCTTTGCTGGTTTAGATCCGAGGAAGGTGACATAAGTGTCTTTCTTGGTCGGAAATTTTTTCTTCCCTTCCGGCTTGGGATTTGAAGCATCAGCTTCCTCCATGTCAGAATCTTCCTTGGTCTCTTTATCTTTTTCGGGATTCTTCTTTCCCTTCTTCCGCTTAGCTTTGTAGCCAGCGGTAGCATCTCTTTTAATGTCGTCATTGAAACGACACTCGGTGTTGGTGTGGGACGAGCCCCCATTAGCGTCTAAGTGATGCACACATGGGTTATTGGCAATATCGGCCCAAGAGTAGGTTTTGCCTGGTTGCTGGTCTCCTCTACCTTGAACTCTCGAAGTCCCACGGACGTGCCTGCGGCCTCTGTCATGTGCTCCTCGTCCTCCAGACCTGAAAGTAGTAGTGACCACTGCCGTTTCCGTGTTGGGTTTCTCTTCTGAGGTATTCTTGCGCTTCTGAGCTTGCTGCTTTGGTTGTTTTGCCAACTGTGGCACAGCTAGGGCATTGAGTAATCACTCTGCATCATCGTCAGCATCTTCATCCTTGCTCGCTGTTTTTATCATCTCTCCCAAGTCATTGACGTTGTCACACTTCAAGCGATGACGTAGGAAACCAATTGGGAGACCTGCAATGAAAGCTTCAATCGCAGTTTGGTCATTTACTCCTTCACAGGAGTTCTTGGTGTCGATCCATCGTCCGAGGTAATCCTGGCAAGTTTCTCCGGCTTTCTGGGTGCAACGCTGTAGGTCTCCAACCGTACAGGGCCTTCGGTATGTGCCTTCGAAATTCCGAAAGAACGCACTTTGCATGTCATACCAGTTATGGATGGTGTTTTTCGGAAGTTCATTGAGCCATGATATTGTCGTCTTCCGCAACATGAGTGGGAGATATCGGGTTGTGACCATGCTGTTTCCGCCTTTGGCAATGCAACAAGCTTGGAAGAAATCTTGTAGCCAGGTATCTGGCCGAGCAATGTCGTCGTAGGCTTGGATATGTCGTGAGATAGCAAATCCTTCCGGGAATCTTGTAGCTCTTATGCACTACTAGGAAAATGCACGTCTATGGCGCACCTATTTTCCCCTTCCGTGGCGCACTAGGGGTGCGCCACGACTTCTGCGCTACGGCTAAAAAGTGCCCGTAGCGCACTGTCAGGTGCGCTATAGGTATCTCGAGTTAGTGGTAGCGCACTGCCTTGTGCGCCACTACTATTTTTCTTGTGGCACATGACATAGTGCATTCCTAGTATCTAGTTAGTGGTAGCGCACTGCCTTGTGCGCCACTACTGTTTTTCCTGTGGCGCATGACATAGTGCGCTACTAGTGTTTGACCACGTGCGCTACCAACGTAGTGCACCACTAACCAAGTATATGTGCGCCACGACTGAGCTTTCAAAAAAAAATACTCAATACAGATGATATTCAATACAGATTATATACAATACAGCTGATATACACAGATATATAGTACAGAAATAAATACACAGATATACAATACAGAAATAAATACACAGACAAGATAGAAACAAATACATATAGATAAGTCACATACATAAATACACAGTATAAGTTACATTATTTCGATCAAGTTATAAAGTAGCTAGTGATGACATGAATACATGTCTCAACCAAGTTAGATCTCGCGGAAGCTCGCCTAGACATCTAAAGTAGGAACATGCAGGACAGACAACCAATAACGATAACCATCACCGTGACAGAGGTATAGGTCTTCATCTGGTTCCTCGTCCTAACTCCCTCTAGATAGAGTGTGTATCTAGCTTCCGCCTCCGCCATAGTGTTGTACCCTTTATAGCTATTGCCGATGAAACGGTGCACCTGTCTCCGGTAGTCTTCCCAATCATCGTAGACTCTGGGAACCCGTCCCTTGTACACGACATACCACGTCATCTAAAAGTTGGAAATAATAATTAAATGGTGGGTGAAAAACAAGTAAAAGTCGCATATAAAGATATGCTTATCAAATAAGGTAACAAAGTAACCAAAAAATACCAAGTAGTAGCATGTACATGTCGACACACACAAGTACTTGTGGGGATAAAGAACTACAACTAGACTAACACATCAAGACTTCTGGCTCGGCTCAGGGAATGGGAGGACGCCTTGTTTCGTCATGAATGCCCTATAGTCACCCTGCATCTTTAGGCGATCTACTACGTCACAGTTATTCGGGGGATTGCCTCCGTAGAAGACCCCCCCTGAAGTCATGACATCATGGCTGATGATTGCCCCAAACTGTTGCTGGATGCGATACATCTCTTGTCTAATATCTGAATCATTGATCCTGGCCTTGACTTCGGCCCACCTTTTGATATGATCTGGCAGCGTAGAATTCTGTTGCTCTAGTAGGAACGCCCTCATGTGATGGAGTGCATAGTAGGCGTCCTTCTGAATGCCTGCCGGCTGCTTCACGCAGGGGAATTCCGTCACATGGGTGAAGACGTGCCTGCCAAACTTGAGCTTCTTACGCACGAAGGTGGCGCCTTCCGCTGAGACATAGCCGGTGAGAGCATCATCCAGAACTTCCTTGATCTTGTGTAGTTTTTCTTCTTTTCTTGACTCCCTGAGTCGAAATACGTGGCTTGCGAATGTTTTGGTGACAAGCAGATGAGTGTGCAGTTTTGATCTCTACGCAAAACAATTCAAACGGAATGTGTTGGAAAAAGAATGATGAAAATCTAATAAAGCATGTTATGGCGGCGAGTGAATAATGACTTACTCGGGAAAGAAAGGCACGAGAATGTATTCCTTTGTCTTGTTCGCCACCAAGATGCCTTGGAGGTAGGAGGCCACGAATCGCCGTTCAATGGCGCTTCCCAAGCAGCCATCACACATGTAGTAGGGGTCCACTATAGCGATGCCCGAGGCGTTCTCTCTAATGATCTGAATGGCCAAGCTGAGAGAAAACAGGCGTACCATGGTATAGTGCAGCGGATATAGGTGGAACATATTAAAGATGTCGTCAAACCGCAGGAAGAACAGATCCACGGGGACATTATCGACGAAGCCCAAGCCTCGTGGCACCTTAACCACGTATAACGGGTGCAAGGGATCTTTCTCCGCAAGAAGGCGTCTCTCTATCGTCAGCACACCGTCATGCACACTCCTCATTTCTGATGTGGCAAGCCTGAGCAATTTCTTAGTTAGCATGGGCTCACCCGCCACATGCATCCTCCACATAATACCCTTGGGTCTTGGTGGCCCGTCCTCAAACCTGATCGGATTCGCAGTTGATGCCACCGGCTGGCTCGAGCTGCGAGATTTTCTTTTCCTGGTCTTCTTGCCTTTTGGGAAGTGGGTAGGCACCGCAATCTGAGCATCGATCGCCCTATGTAGTGTGTCAGGGCTTCGAACAAAGGGCCCGTTGGATGTATCCGCTGGCTCGGTGAAGGTGCAAGCTGGAGGCGTCTCCTGAGAACCAAAGAGACGTTTGTTGCAAGTGGCTTTCTCTGCGGGGCCACCAGCTAGGTCTTCGTTTAGGTCGCCGGGGAAAAGATTAGTGTTGATGAAATCATCGAAGTAATCTTCGTCATCCTCGTTCGGATCCTGCGCCATGGTCATGTCAATATGACCAGCCGAACAATCACGTGGAGGTGACGGCGGTAGCGGTGTGGGGGTCTTGCCATGGCTTGGCGCTGGCACGACAGGCAGTGTTGTTGTCTGTGGGGTGATGGCACCGGCCGTCCCCAAACGAATCATGCTATTTGGCCATAGCAGGAATAAGCCGAAGCAACTTGTGAGGACAGCCGACTCTTCTTCATTTGCTCCTGGGGGTTGAATGGGAGGTTCCAGGTCGTCGCAGCCCCTTAGCACCCGGATAATTTTAACCCTAACTACTCTATCTGGCATCGGCTTTGAGTGGAACTTGCAGTGCAAGGGTTGAATGATGGTACCCTTGGCAACATCCCTCAGCTCGTTGTTCACGAAGCTTAAGAGAGTGCATGGAACATCCGTCTGCGAAAAACATGTATGGCATTAAAAAGATGCCATAAGAGTAATAAATGGCAAGGCGGTAAAGAATTTGGTTTACCGTGATGGCGTCGAGCTCGGCTAATGTCGAGGCACCGCATATGACGACGGGCGTGCAAGAGACGGAGGGGCTGCTTGATGGCGCGGTGCCGGCCGTCGGTGTATTCTCCCTATCGGTTGCATTAAGCTCCGGCGCCGCGGTGATGGCAGGGCGAGTCACCAATGCTTCCGGTGCCGCCTTGCTAGCAGGCGGAGTCATGAACACATAATTCACCGCGTTCGCTGGCGCCGCATTGTTTGAGTGGCTACTGACCATGCTTGGAATCGGGAACGGCCCTTGTCGACCACCCGTACTCCAGTTCGCTATTGACTCCACCAAGGTAGGCAGGATGGAGGTGAGGGTGATTGACAGGTTGTCTTGGACGATCTGCGGGATCCGCGCCACTTGTTCCTTAAGTTCCTGAACCTCGCGGTTTTCCTCGTCGCTCCTTCCCTCCAGACGCATCCTCGGAGGTGGACCAAAATGATCCACCCAATTCTTAGCCCTGAAGCCAGCCAAACTGCCAGCCGACGATGGCTTCTTTGTAACCGGCGTGATTTTCTTGGCCCGGTTCATCGCCCTGTTAAAAGGGTTATCCCACCGGGTGGCCGCCGTCGACCTGTGGGATGGGGAACCATGGGATCCCTAACTAGCAATTTCCTTCTCCTGGAGAAGAAGTAACGTGAACCATTTAGAAATTTGACTTGGTCAATTAGAATGTAATCGACTTGATCCGCGGTAATTAAATTACTTACCGCAAGAACCTCGAAGTCCTTCACCTTAGTTTCCACGGTGAGTTCTTTGGTTTTGGGGTCCACATGGTAACGAGCCCTGATAAAGTTTCGAAGCTGCTTGTTTTCGAATTTCGAAAAGGGGTTAGGTATCCCCTTAGCTCTATACTCGTCGTCCTCCTTATCCCATTTGGGCTCCGCAGCTCTATAACCACCAGATCCAAGATGGTGGTGACCTATATTCATCGCCTGCAATTCCTTTCCCCGCTTACTCGAGGCCTTGGCTGCTTTGGATTTGCACTTGGCCTTGAACTCCTGGAATTGATTTTCGGTGATCTGTGGGTCAATCTTCTGGATCTCCACGAGAATTTCCCTTCTTTAAATATCTTCTTCTTTATCCAGGTTCTCCAGCTGGCCAGGGCGGTGCTCATGCTCGTGAGGGCAGATTTATTTACTTCATTCCCATGATAATCTGTGTTCCGATACTGAAGGGGGAACTTGTATCTTGTGTGCGGCTTATCGAAGAGGAGTGTGCGCAAATGGCATTATCTTTATGCCGGAGATTCTCAGTGTTGATTGAGATTGCGGTCTGGGTGATAGCCGCCACTTCCCACCGTACCCTTTGACCACATGGTCGGGCGCCAAAAGAACCCCTGTTGGGCTCACTTCGGTAATTTCCTTTCTGACGGTGCCGACCGTGTTCGAGCGCCTTTCCTTCTTCTTCTTAGGAGGATTACTACCACTTGCTGTGCCCTCGCCGCCATTAGTGGTTTCATCATCCACTGTTCCTTCGGACGCTTCTTCTTCCTCCGTGTCTTCCATCTCATCGGCATCGCTCTCGGAAGGGTTGTATTCTTCATCACCCTCTGTCATTCTTTCTAGCCGCTCGACCTCCTCCCAGAATGACAAGGGTCTGTTTTGAGGTCTCACTTCTCCTTCAGCGTTGATACGCTGAGAAGATCCATCCTCGTCGTTGTCACACATGTTTGCACTAATAAAAGGCAAATAATGGTTAGTAAAGTGCGTGGAAAAATCCGGCATGACCTTTGCTCATTTTTGTTAAACTAGGAGTGCCCAATTTCTGCCGAAACGGGAGTTAATCAACATTTCGGCGAAAATCGGGACTCATTTCATACAAGCACCTGTATACGAATACAACTAGGCAGGGTAATATAGCTACGAATATAGCAAAGCACAGCAACCACTCTAACTGGGATTTAAAGGAGAATGGTGAAAGGCGGGAACATATATCAGATGTAGAACTTTTAGGTGGGCTTGAAAACAAGCAAATTACAGCAAGTGCACTTCAATAAAATGATAGCAAGAATAGCAATTGACAATAAGCAAATTACAGCAAATAAAATTCATTTTTTGTTTCATTCTATTCAAGAACGGGAAATAAAATTCTATTCATTTTCTATTTCATTCTATTCATTTTATTCTTAGGCCTCCAACATCATATATTCTTCCATGTTGAGCAAGATTCTTAGGTAGCTTCATTTTCATTAAAATTCTAGAAAATGATAATGCTTGGATAGTCTTAATTATTCAGTAATATATTCAAAGCAAAGGAAACATAAAAGGAACACTTCCATCTCCAATTTTGGCAGCAAAGGAACACTTCCATCTCCAATTTTGACAGGAAAGATCAAGATCAACAAACCATATTTGTCCATCCAAGAAAATATTACCAGCAAAACATAAATATGCAGGGAGGTAGGAAACGATGTTCTAGGTCAGAGAGGGGAGAGAAAAACGTAAGCTAATTGTAACATGGGACTGACAGTATATCTTCTCCTGTACTTTGGTTGGTCCAGATATGACATTCCACTTCTTTTAAAGAGACTCCTATAAGCTAATTGTAACCTAGGAACTGGTTCAAATATGACATTCCACTTCTTTCAAAGAGACTCCATTCTTCTTTTATAAGTGGCTTTTGTAAAATGCATGTCAAAGAAAGCATCTTTCTGTTAATACATTTTTACTTGTATAATGGATTTTTTTGGTATTGATCATGGTAATGACAGTTATATTTTTCAAATTTTATAAGACCATAAATTAGCAAACCAATATATTATTGCTTTTCCCTGATCTTGTACTTCCTCTAGCTAGCTACGGTATTACATTAAAAACAAAGGCTGAACAGGAATTCCGCTTCTTGCCCAGAACGCGTCACGCGAAACTATAAAAGAGCTAGCGCACAACACACCACACTCACTCAACTACTCCAGCACAACCCCAAGCTCCTCCTCACAGCACACACATTGCACATCCATAGTCGACCGTACTGAAGCTTAAAGCCAGCAAGCAACAAACCATATTTGTCCATCCAAGAAAATATTACAAGCAACAAATCATTTACTATAGTAACATATTGAAATATATAAACAGAAATAAGATTTTCCTTATGATTCATCACAGCAAAAAAAGAGAAGACATGGGTAGCTTAATTAACTAGGACATGCATTATTGACATGGGTAGCTTAATTAACCACCACAAATACACCATCTGAAATGCTACTTCTTACAAAAAATATTGACAGTTAGAATGCTTTGGACAGGTACTCCACGGTTGACATAAAACATTCAACTGTAACATAGAAATTTTGGTCTTCCAGCAGTAAAATGGGGCTAAATCCATGGACAACTAACTATCTGGACCAACCAAAGTTTATCAGCTATTTTTTAACTATCTTGATTGCGCAAGCTGCTGCTGCTTCTACGTTCATCCTCGTATCCTCCTTCCTACCCAGGTGAGGCGACGGCCACAATGTATATCACTCGAATCAAGTAAGAAGAGCACGATGCAGAGGAACCCTATGTTTTTGTGTTCTATGTCAGAGAGGGGAGAGAGGGAGTGAGGGGAGAGGGGACGCTCACCTCAAAGACGACGACGAAAAAAGAGCATGCGGACGATGACGAAGAGCGCGGACGAAGCTCCTCCACGGACGCGTGGCGGCCTCCTCTCCTCCTCCTCGGACGCGGCGGCCTCCTCTCCTCCTCCACGGACGCGGTGGCCTCCTCTCCTCCTCCTCGGACGCGGAGGCCTCCTCTCCTCCTCCTCGGCAGGCAGCGGGAGAGCGGAGGCAGTAGATCGAGCGGCGGTGGCGCGTCGGTAGCAGCTTAGTTTATGAGATAGACGGGAGATGGGAGATGACCCCGTGTGCAGTAGTTGACTTGTCACAACACTTTGCCGTAGCGCACCCTTACCTAGTGCGCTACGGGTGTGCGCTTCGGCTAAGTGTCGTGTCAAGCCAAGCAAAAGGTTGCCGCCCCTTTGTTGACACTAACACTTCCATATTCCACTGGTTCCGCCCTAGCTATGTACGCTCACTACACCTGGAGCACCCAGGTTCGAATCCTGGTGTCCCCATTTTTTGTTTTTATTTTAAAACTACATTAAAATGTTAAAAAATATCCCAAAAATTATGTAAACTATATAAAATATATGTTATATGTTTTATATGACAAAAACGGTAGATATATATCATCAAAAGTGGTACAAAAGTGATTCAAAGTAGAAAGAAATTAAATAATAATATGTCCGTTAATAATATGCCATCCATATGCACCAATACAATCTTTTTTGAGCATGCGTTTTACAATCACTTTTGAGATAGTATTTTACAATCTTTTTTCCCTTCTTTGTCGCATTTGAATAATTTAGCCCTGGCACTTTTATGTTTCTTCGCTCGAACGGGCTACCTTTTTTGGGTAAGGTTGTCTTTTTTCTTCTTGTGATGTATGTTTCTTCATCGTAGTCGTCGTCATCTTCAATCTTTGGATCACCGTACTGGTCGAAGTCTTGCTCGTTGGCGACTTCATCCATTCTGATGATGTTTCTTTTTCCTCTCCTCACGACAACACGACTAGACTTTGTCCGGTCGGTAATAAAAAATATTAGTCCACTTTGCTAGTCAGTAACACGGTTCATTTTTCACGGCGACGTGCGCACCGGCGGCCTTGGATTTGGTTGCTTCGGGTATTAACATGGTTGTGAAATACCGGTCTTCTCTTTCGACGCTCTTGGCCCATCTGACATGGAACATTGGCACCTTTCCTCCACAGTAGTCGAGCTCCCAGATCTCCTCGATCCTCCCATAAAATTTTTCCTTCACATTGTCATCGGTGTAGAATTCCGATATTATGCCTGGGTTCTGATAGTCACACTTGTTGTCCTTTTCCTCCTTGTAGAATGTGTAGCCGTTGATATCATACGCCTGATAGGTCACCAGGTTGTGCATGGGTCCCTACGACAAGGTGAATATGATGTTTTCCTCCGCAAAATGCGATTGCGGGGGATTATCTAGGAGCGTCTGCCTAAACCAACGCGTGAAATTTGAGTTGTGCCCTTTGATTATTTCTCCCTGCGTCCTCTGTATGCCCCGGTCACTATACTTCTTCTTGACTGACCTTTTGTGCTTTTGTACCCAAGGATCGACCAGTTCTAAATGTTGTAGCGCGACTAAGTTTTCTCTATCAAAGTATGCGCATCGACAATCGTAGTTTGCATGCAGTAGGCGATGACCCTCTCGGTGACCCGATCCATCGAGCTTGCCAAGGTGCCTATTGACGGGAAGACCGACAGGGTTCTCGATGCCTAGATAATTCGTGCAGAAAGAGATGCACTCTTCGGCCAGAAAGCCCTTGGATATGCTTCCATCTGGACGGGACCTGTTGCGAACGTATCCTTTGATGTGTCCGTTCATCCTTTCGAACGACATCATGCTGAGGAGGAACATCGGCCCGAGTTGGATGATATCCTCCACGATATGGACTAGCAGATGCACCATAATGTCGAAGAATGCGGGCGGGAAGTAGATCTCGAGCTCGCATAGTATCACCATGATCTCCTCTTGTAGCCTCCCGAGCTGTTTTTCGAGAGACGATGTCGAAAAACTTGAAGAGCCCAAACAATGTTGCTCGGACATGCTCGTCCATTATACCTCGTAGTGCAACCGGAAGTATCTGCGTCATTAGCACGGCACAGTCATGAGACTTCATCCCACTAAACCTCTACTTAGCCTCATCTAGGTACTTGCTTATCTTGCCCGCGTAGCCGTAAGGAAATTTGACTCCTAGAAGGCACTTGAAAAACTGTTTGATCTCATCCTGGCTTAGTGTGAAGCACGAAGGGGGGCAGTAATATTCGTTCTTCTTGACCTTTTTACCCTTTCGACGACCTTGTGTCGCCTCCGACGGATGATCATCGTCATCTTCCTGATCATCAGGAGTAGGGCGTCCTCCGTGAAGATCCTTCCGTATGCCCATGAATATCAAGTCGTTCCTTGCTTTAGGACCATCTTTCGTCCTATCTAGCATGTTGATTAGGGTGGCGACTAGACTCTCGCACACGTTCTTCGTGATATGGCAAATCCCAGAAAACAAACCTTGTTTTCCATACCTTCATCAACGGCTTGTCTTGCTGCCTCTTTCGCTTCTTTCCCGGTTTAGGACACTCTTTCCAGTTTTTCCGCAATTCATCCACTTCTTCGCTGCTCCTCCGCTCTGGGATTCCTCGGGTCTTGGATTTTCCATTGAACAGATCTCCACATTTTCTCCATGCATAATTCTTTCCAAGCCACCTTCGGTGCCCCATGAACACGGTTTTCGAAGACCCTGGATGTTTCTCTAGTTGGAGATAGGTCGTGTTATCCATGCACCTAACGCATGTGTAGAATCCTTGGATAACCTTCCCGAGAAATATCCGCAACCTGGATTGTCTTGCACCGTAGTGACCAACGCGGATCTCATAGTGAAATAATCTTGTGCAACAGCGTCATACGTATTGGCTCCGGATTCCCATAACATGGCTAGCTCCTCTTTCAACAGCCCGAGATATAGATTGATGTCGGTACCAGGTTGTTTTGGCCCTTGAATTAGCATACTCATTTGTATGTACTTTTTTTTCATGCACAACCAGGGAGGGAGGTTGTACATCCATACAAACACGGGCCAAGTGTTGTGCCTGCTGCTCTGGCTACCGAACGGATTGAGTCCATCGGTGCTTGCACCTAGCCTGATGTTCGTCGAATCTCCACCGAATTCTGGGAATTTGAGGTCTAATGCTTTCCACTGGCTACCATCTGAAGGGTGCGTCAGCAGCTTGTCCTTTTCAGGGTCATTGTCATCTCCTGGCTTCTTTCTTTCCGCAAGCTAGTGCATGAGATTTGCTTCCTTAGGGTCTCCGAAATAGCGCTGCAGACGAGGAGTGATAGGAAAGTACCATACCACTTTTCGAGGAGCTTTCTTCCCTTTCTTGTATCGACTAACGCCGCACACCGGGCATGTGGTTTTCTCCATGTCCTCGCCCCGATAAATGATGCAATCGTTCATGCAGACGTGGTATCTAATGTGCGGTAGATCAAGAGGACACACGATTTTGTTGGCATCCTCGATACTAGTTGGACACGTGTTCCCCTCTAGGAGATGATCGTGCCAGAATGCCATCATATCGTCGAAGCTTGCGTCGGTCCATTTTTGTTTTTCCTTCATCTCCATAGCCTTGAGCGTTACATTCAACCGGGTATCATCGAGCTTGCATCCTTCATACAATGGAGTAACCGCGTCTTTCTGAAGTTGCGCAAGCTTGGCTTTCTCTCTAGCGGCAGCCCTGGCATTACTCATCTACTTGAGAAATCTAGCCACAATGCCTTCGCTCATTATGCGGACCATGGTTGCCTGCGCGGTGTACACGGTAGAATTTGAAGTTTATTACAACCACAGAACCAATGCATGCATGCAATGGTCGATGGAAAATTTCGGCATGACCTATCCTAAAATTCGGACCTTTGCGAAATGCCAAAGTCTTGCCAAAATGGAAATAAATCAACGTTTTGGCAAAACAATGCCAATATATGAGAGAGCATGCATGCATGCTCTCCAAACACATGAGAGCATCGATCCTTTCCATAGATATGTGACCATATCATCCATACACATAAACACATCCCTCTTACATAGACAACTTACCGAGACGAGAGACCGCGAGAAGATCTCGAAGGAGAGGTGAGAGACCGAAAGATGGTGGCCGGAAGGAGAGCCTTCCTCTATTATGTATGTAGCATCCAAGGTAAGTTTTACAAGCTACAAATGGTGAAAGAGTGGAGAAATTGAGGTGGTAAGGAGGAGGGGGGCGAGATCCAAAGAGGAAGAAGGAGGGGAAAGTGAAGTGGGAGATGGTGGATCTAGGCAATATGCAAAAGGTTATCTGCCAAAATGTAGCAGGCAGCACGCACATCCGTGGCGCACGTGGCGTGGTGCGCCATAGGCATAAAGAACATCCGTGGCGCACATGCCACCCGTGCGCCACAGACTTGTTCTCCCAGTTGCACAGCAGTGTGGCCCGATTTTCCCTGTAGCGCATGGTGCCCAACTGCACCACAACTGCCGGTCATGCTCAAAGCGCACTAAGCTTAGGTGCATTACGGCTATGTGGCATACGACTGACAGTGCCCTGGCCCACACACATACGTGGCGCACCGCACACATGTGCTCCATGCTTACTGTAGTTAACCATAGGGCACCTTTAGGCAGTGCGCCACGCCTATTTTAGCCGTGGGGCACCACTAGCACGTGCACCACGGTTGTGCGTATTACCTATAGCCGTTTTCCTAGTAGTGATGCATGGTCCTAAGCATTTGGGCCCACGTATATATCATCATTTTCATAGCGTCGCGCCTCTATATTGGAGTTGAGCCTGTGCCTTGTGTCGTTTGGGGATAGAGATTGTCCCGAGTGTCGGCTGTGGCTGTGGTGCCTTGGAGCCGCACTTCGGCTTCTACCACCACCTCCTCCACCATGACACCCTCCTTGGCCTCCTTGGGAGCCGTTGTGATGGCTACTTGGCAGAGAGGGTGGAGCAGATGTGTTATTTCCGTCTGATCGCCGGCCTCCGTTCAAAGCGTCATTATTCTAGTTCCAGGGAGGGTCTTCATTGTGACGAGCCTCCTGCCAGCTTGTCTTGGCACGGTGTCCGTCGTTCCTTCGCCCGTCATCTGGACGGCTTGCATGTCTAGGAGGTGGCATTCTTTGTCGATCCTCCTCCTGACATTTCTCTTTATCATCGTCCCTACGGTCTTTCGACTCTCGCCTGGGCGGATTCCTCGGATTCAGTGCAGCAATTGCCTCTTGCTCCGCAACTGGGTTAACGTTACGCCAGTCACGGGCAGCTTTGTGGTGTTGTCCCGAAGATCCGGTTCTTGAGTAATTGTCCTCCCGGCAATCGAAACAGTGGTGCTGCTCCGGAACATGCTGAAGTCTTACGTCAGCCCATGCCGGATCCGTGCAACACTGGTCAGAATTAGAGACCAACTTTTGATTTCCGGACATGGCGACCTTTTGCTGCTCCAGTCCCTTGTTGAGTAATTTGATACCCAACCGGATCTGCTCCAGGCCTGGATTAGGTGATAGAATTTCTCGGACCGCAACGGTGTTCTGTACTAGTGTTGGATACACCCAATCCACTTTGCTATCTTTCTGAGCCTTCCCCATTTCTTCTCCGAAAAGGACGGCGTGAATCTGCGAGAATTGGTTGTCATTAGTATGACGCTTCTTGGTCTTCTGGTATTGCCTAGAGTTGTACTTCTCCACAGATGCCATGCGTTTCTTTTCCTCCTCAATGTTTTTGGCTTCATCGAGGAGTATTTGATGATGCGCTTCTAGGGCCTGTGCCCTCTTGTCCAGTTCTTCAACAGTAAGTTCTGCAGCTGTAGGAATAGGTGTGGTTAATGCAGTTTCGATGAGTTTACGCACCTTCAGTGATCACGTGTCCATCCATCGATTCTTCTTTTTTGGGCTCGTCTGGGATAAGCGCTCCATCCGAGTCTTCCTCGTATTCCTCGGCAATCACCTCCTCTACCGGAGGGTCTTTTGCCGGGGTCTTGTTCTTCTTGGTCTTCTTCTTTGCCTTCTTGGCATCGCTGGTAGAAAAGACGGCTTTGGGTCCGTTTCCCGTAGTCAAGCTCTGATTGGTACTTTCAGACATCTGGACCGCGGGATTATCTCCGACTTCCATGTCATCCTGCGCTTTGGGAGAGTGTTCCTCGGATCCTTCATCCATGGCTTCTCCTTGCTCTACAGCTTTGGAGTTATACTCCTATTCATATTCCACGAAGAACTTTCAGAAATCTGCTAACGTCATCGATTCATCCGAGAATGCGGGTACGTCGGCGTTTGTTCCAATCGCCTCCAGCATAGAGTCAGTGTAGTCTCCACCATTGGCAGAGCCAGATCCGGATCCCACATATCCGACGAAGTGCGACACGTGCTTCCTGAGGTACCTGCGGCTCTCGCGATCGGCCTCGTCGAAACGTTTGATGGTCTCAAGGATTTCATCTACGCCAGAGTTTTGCATCATCATGCATCTTAGCGTGTATCTTAGGAAAGGCATATCTGTCCCGGCATCATTAGAGCCAGAATCAGTGTCGTTGCTATGCTCCTCCTGGATTTCGAGTTCAGCGGTGGGTCGATCTGGGATTCGGCTTCTCTAGGGAGATCCGCTCCAGATTCAACTTGGACCGCCAGGTCTGCCTCAGGCTCGGATTTCTCCACTATCTCCACAACTGGTGCGGACTGGGTGGGATTCGGGTTTCTTGAGATCCGGAACTCTGCCGCCTCTGTGGACAAAGGGGACCCAGAAATTTCCTCTGCCTCTACCATCACCGCTGGCGTGGGTGGGACAGGTTCAGCAAAACCGATGTAAACATCGATCTCACCAAAAGACATGATGGTGTAGGTAGTCACAGCCTCCCTAGCCGGAATTTAGGTCTCGTCGAGAATGATGAGAGAGACATTGTTGGTGTAGAGGAAGCGACCGACGGCGATAGTCTCGCTAATTCCGATTCTTGCAGATTCCTCTTGGAACAGAGATCCGAATCTCACTTGCCCCACGGTGGGCGCCAACTGTCGTCGAATTGATGACAAGTATGCCATGAGGGGGTCCTCGGGGCATGCGGAAGAGAGGGGTGTGAGACGTACGGTGTTCTGGGACGGTGAGCACACAAGTTTACCCAGGTTCGAATCCTACGGCTTTGGACAGATCCTACTCCTGCTAGCAATCCAGTAATACGGCAGAGACAGAATATGGGTTACAAGGGTTCGCATGTGTGAGTTGAGATTGTAGACTATTGAGGGTGCCCTAAAGTCTCTCCCTAGGATGGCTTATATAGATATCCGGCCTAGGGTTTACAGGAGAGATCTATCCGGCTACGACTGAGAGTCGGTTACAGAGTACATCTTGAACTACAAGTAACACTATGGGCCTAAGTCGGTAAGTCCTCTGGGCCTGCCCGTGAAGCAAAGCTCTAACCCGAAGTGGGCCACCCTTGTAAGTGAGGACTGTGAGGATGCCCGGAAAGTACATCCCCAACACCAATCTAGTTTACTTTATAAAGGGTTGAATCAATGGATGGAGATAGGCCAGGGTTGAAGATCCACCTACAGCTGCACATCATATGGGATAAAAGATAATAATATGCATAGTTATGTGTAGTGTTTGAACGGAGATAATCTCTTGTGGGTAACAGATCCTAATATACTAGAGCCCTCGTGATGTAGTGGGCATAGGAATAGTATTTTAATCCAACCGAGTGCACATCGAAGCAATGGGCTATAAACGATTATTAAGTGTAAAACATAGATCAAAGCTTTGAGTGGTGATGTTACTGTGATCCTGAATGGGTCGCTAAGCGAAGACCATACTACCCTTTCTATCACTAAGGATCCAATGAGATCGTTGCTAGCCAAGTATCTCACCTCAAGCCTTTATCAATCTATGGTATCTTGGGTACCTACAAGTCCACAGATCGAGACAAGAGACAAAGAAACAAAAGATACAAATCTCAATTGCAAACAAAATAAAATACTCCCATTAATTAGATGCACATAATTGCTGTGAGGTTTCTCCCCAACCCACAGCCCGTGAGGACTACTCACTCATAACAAATAGATCAGATATAGAAAACATCATACAAATACTTATATTGAAATCAAATATTCTTATAATGGTCGCCAAATCATAAGGAGATCTAAAGTATAAAGCAATGGCTATGGATAGTGGATGGGATGGATGGTGGAAGTGATGAACAATGGATGAACAATGGTGTGGATCTCCTTTGGTGGTGTTGTGATGTAATTTGAGAATGGCGTCTCTCTAGCGGTCGACACCTGGTACGAGCGTACAACAAGGGCGGGCCCTGCCCGTACCAGTGGTTGTTAAGCATGCTGACGCCTAGGAACAACTCCCCAATTACTTAGACGTGTGGACTTCCTCAAAAACCTTCATTATGACTCCTGGTTTCGCATTAAATTCCATCGTTTCCTGCACAACATAATTCAAAGAGAGGTTTTACATATCTTTGCAATTATTAGTCATTAGTGGCAATGATTGAGAGTTTCTTGGAAATTTCTTGATCAAAAACAATGTTTAACATGGTAGAAGATGGCTAATTTTTGAGCCATCGGGTAGTTGGGGTGGCGGGCTTCCCTTCCCTGCTATGGTAGACACAGGGTTGGTTGAGTAGTGCCACATGATTGAATTTCGTCCTCGTGGTGTTGTTGCTCTTGTAGTTGCCACCGTCGTGGCAGAAGTTCATGGGGTCGCACTGCCCGTAGTTGGTGTTGCGACGAAGTCGATTCTACCGTCACCGCGGTATTTGCCAGTGTGGCGGGTGTTGCTGTAGCATAGCTCGCTGTGTCTGCCGCTGCTGTGCAGAATATCATTTTGCGGCCCGAAAGTTGGGGTGGCCAGGCAACATGGTACCCGAGTTCCTTAAAATCAGCCACGATGACTATAGTTGGCGTGTCAAATACTCATAGGGTCTTTTTCGGCACAAATTCAACTTTACGTTCTAATACAAAAAATAGGCTAACGGCCGTCAAGTTGGGCCCCCCTGTCAGCTTTCACCGTTATGTCGCTGCCGTCGTCGCTGTCATGTAGGCTGCCATGTAGGCTTACAGCGTTGGCGCATGCATCCTTTACGCGTCTTCTTCTTCCTCCGGGGCGGCAATCTGTGGTCGCGGCCATGACGTGGAGCTAGGACTTGGACGAACCTGCTCGCGTGTTCTCCTCCCCATCCTGAATCGAAGCTCGCCCTCACCATGACCGCACCAGTGGCCCGGCGCGGGGACGGGAATTCATTCCCGTGTGAGATCTGTCACCTTGCTGAACATGCTCGGTCCTGTTGGCCTCCTCAAGAATCCAAGCTCGCCGTTCCCATGGTCGCACACGCACCAGCCACAGCGCCTTCCTATCCGAACCCCACATACACATCCACCCAGTTCAGCACCATAACAACAAGGTGAAAATGCATCAAGTTTTCTTCGTGTGATTTTCGAAAAACATGTATGTACTGTGGCCATAGCATACTCTAACAATGTACACATATATTGTTTACTAGATTTTCATTTGAAATTAGTAGCTATGTGATGATGAAACATAGAGAACCTAAATGGAATGACGATGATGACCATGTTCTGTAGTTTGCATTGCATCAACAAGTGCTCGCTGACGAAGCAACTTACCAAGAGAGTGGAGTTCATCAGCCATTGCCAAAAAATATGTGCAGAAAAGCTAGATCCATGTCATCAATCATCAATAGGTGGCACATTCTAGTGATGCATTCAAATACGTACATGATGTATCATTTGATTGAAGTGGTTGTTATCCTGAGCAAAAATGCCTGGTATGCACATTACATTTGTATGTTCTATCCTGCAATTCTGTTGTTATGGGCGTGGAAAGAAAAGCTGGGCTTCACTGAATATTACGCAGTTAGGCCTAACTTAGTCTTACACAAATAAGCACAGCTTAGTCTTTACACACATAAGCATAACTAATGATAAAGATAAAGACAAATGGTTACTCGGATCTACCAGTATGAGCACTAGGTCCGTGGAGCTGGTGGTATCGTCGAAACAAACCAGAATGCTGCGTTTGGCCGTCTTCCATTCTCCTTCAAATCGTACGACCCCACTAATGAGCCAATTGTAGGCCCCCTCCCCCTGACGTGGATTTGGCTCCAGGTCGGATTTGGAGTGTCAACATGATAGGCGCATGAGTGTGCAGCAAACACACAATCTGCTATCAACACTGGAAGTGCTGGCACCTCAGCAACAACACCAACATGTTCTTCCTAGACTCTGGCAGTAGCCTCAGCAGGTATTTCGTTAGCTTCACCAGTAGCAGCCTCAGCAGGTATTTCGTCAGCTTCACCAGCAACAACATTAGCAAGTATTTCGTCAGCTTCACTAGCAGCAGCATCACCAAGTATTTCGTCAGATTCACCAAGAGCAGCAGTAGCTAGTTCTTCGTCCTCTCCACCACCACCACCAGCAGCAGCAGCATTAGGGGCCAGGGCTGCCTGAGCAATTACAGGTTCAACAGCTCCAGGGGCTCCGACAAAGAAAGGTTAGTTGATCCCAAGAAACATAGATTGTCCCTTCAGATTGTTGACTCTGCTCCAGACTTGCTCTACTAGGTCTTTGGATGGGCATGCGGACCACGAGAAAACGTGACACCGCAGTGATGGGTATGAAGAAACTTGTGTCCCCATATGTTCTATTGTATGAATCCACATGAGTTCCCCTGATATGAATCCACATGAGTTCCATGTGACAACGCTATTTAGTGTTCCCCTGATATGAATCCACATGAGTTCATCATCCTGTTCCGTGTTGTCTCCGAGAGGTACCAGGAACCAGCGCCGTGTCCCAAGTTCAGCATCTGCTACTACATCTTTGATGACCGGAGCTGGAACTATGCGCGGGGCTGCGTGGGTACCTGCGTGTTACTAACAACCAGTAAGCAGAATTTTGAATGGGATTTTACATGCTATATGACACCATGACTCACCCCAAATGGACGTCTCCCAAACACGCACGTCGCCGCTAGGTTCAGTGACCGCATAAATGTGTTGCGGCTATATGAAGAGTAGCCGTAGGTGAAGATGGTGTCGACATACTTCTCCGGCCGCAGGAAGTCGTCGCGCAAGACTGTCCATTCATTGTCTTCTGGGCATCTAATGAATGTGATTACCTTGTCAAACACCGCTAAGAGGTCTTACTCCTAGTTCTTCCACGCCCCCTCCCGCGGTTTATGTGGGAGTTGTACCTTCACGAGGTCAAGTTCTGCCATGTTGAACCTGTAAGCGAATTCAGAAATGGGTGGCGACCACCCGTTGTTGAAAGCAGTAATGCCGACACCCTCCAAAGATGGCACTACAAGTCTCACCAATCTGTAGCCATTTTTTAGTGTTCAAGTACTGTCATCCTATAATAAAAGGACCAGCCACTCGCCATTGCCACCCACCCAGTTCTGGTTATCTTCCATTTCCGTCTCTTCATCTTCCTTGATATTCACCACTACTGATTCGGACCACTTATCCAGCAGTATCAGTTTTGCATGAATATTCTGCAGAGTTTGTTGTCAGTTGGTACAATCACCTAGCATGGATTCCATTGCAAATACAATTTGACAACTAGACCTTCAGATTAAACTACACAAAATACCTCCTAAATACGAGTGTCTCCTCACATATCGCATAAATTGTTCCTGTGTCACTACGAAGATACTCCATATATATGGAGTAGTAGCAGAGCCCCGAGAACCAACTCCTGACGATGATCATAAACAGCTCAGGGCATAACAGCCTTAAATCATCTAATATGTTTGTTTTTATTTTAGGAAACAGAATATCACCTAGCAGGAATTCCATTACAAAATCGAAATTGACAACTCGTCTATCACCTAAAGTAAGACTGTGTCACTACGAAAATACCAGAATATCAGGTACGAGCAGAGCTTCCGCTGTACAGAATAGTCTTAAATGGTTCATTTTGTTCAAACCACGCATGCACACAACACATTCGATGAAAGGAACATAGGATTCCAGTAAGAGTTTGGCACATATGAATCAACGATATGACTAAACGGATAAGCTAGATACTGGAACTTACGTGGCCATCGGGGTCATTTGGCGATTTGCTGCTATTGGGGTAAAGAAGGCCTGGCGTGCCGAACGGTTGTTTGTCCATGTTCCGCATCGTCAAGCGGTAGCCAGGGATGCAGCGAGCGAGGCGGCCGGCCGAGATGATGTCTAACCCCGAAGCGATCTTGTGCACGTTCGCGGTGCTGAGGTTAGGCTATCCCCAATCCTCGCGATAGCGGTCACCCTGGCCATCCGCGTCATCGTTGCATGCCTTTCGCTTCAGCCTGCTGCTACCCCAAGCTCTACCCATAGCGGCAAATGGAGTCTGGAATCCGGTAGATTAATGGAGGCGTTCTAATAAAGAGGCGGATGGATTCGAGAGGGGATGGAATCAGGGATGGGGGCAGTTGTTCGAGTGGGGAGTGAATCTGCAAGGAACCGCCGCTGCCGGTTCTCGTCCGCGTGGAAGACAACAAGGGGGAGGGGGCGTAATTATTGAGGGCGGGCACCGGAACCGTCGACAGGAAGTGAAAAAATAAATCGTAAGAGAGAAATGTGCGGCTCGCCTGTCAGTGAATGAAGGTCGGCACGCGCAAACGTGCCTACGTTTGACTTGGATCGTGCATGGCAGACCTCGATTCCACCGCATGCAAGTGGTGCAGGACAAATTTTAGGAAGCGCTAGCGTCGACGTGTAAAACCGCCGTTTTTCTCCACCTTCTCCCTACTACGAACGGTCGTGCACCATTCTAGATATTGATAAGGGCAGTTAAAATCTTTCACTTCTCCGTCTCATTTCCTCCTCCATGGCCTCATCGTCTTTCTCCTCCACGGCATCATCCATTTCCTCCACCACCGCATCACCCTCTTCCTCCGTATCATTTCCCTCTTGCCTGTTGTCATGGATGCTCCGAACGTCCGAAACAACGGCAGGAAAGAAACTGCGCACTTCGACATCGAAGTACATGGCGGGAAGAAGATCAATGTCGTCTACACCACTGACCCTCGGATGGTGAGGAACACTCTAAATAATTACACGAGTTGGCTGCAGTTTGAAGAAAATAGGTTCATAGGTCTCGACCTCGAGTACAGCCGCGATCACCATAGGATCGCCGTGGTGCAACTCTCCATGAAGGGGCACGTCCTCGTATACTAGCCTTTTTGCGAGAAGGGAGCTGATGGGACCTGGTAGACTTTGCTGTCTTTTTGTTCCTGAACCGTCTGTTTGCAAACATTATTGCTATATTATTTGTCTAAACTCATTTTCATGCAGGTGGGGCGAAAGCATTAGGGATCTGTTTCATGACTCTCTCGTGAACCAGTACATAACATTTACTAGTGTTGACATCACGAATGACACTAAACTGCTTGAAAGCCCGACTGTCAACATTATAATCCCAAAGGAGTGTAGAGTGGACATCCAGGAAATTTACTGGATCCCAGGGACGAAGGGTGGCAAGACCGTATGGCCGATCTTGCCTCCGAACTCATCGACCTGTGGTACGCTGACATGAAGGACAGATTGCTGAGATGTTCATGGAGGCGTTTAGGGCATGATTACTGGGAGGATAAGCCACTTTCTGAACCTAATCTGAAGTACACTATAATTGACGGGTATGTTAGCCACGAGCTGTACCGCCAGATTGTAAAATCTCATTGCAGGCATCGCATCATTGAACTACCACCAAGGCAGGTTGTTTCCCCAGATGCCAGAGTGTAGATGAATCTACAAACCAGGGCAAGAAACCGAAGGCATCCTGGGATTGGTTGTCTTCTCCAACAGGCTAGGATGTAGACTATTAGTGCATGATTGTTGTGTTTATGAAAACATGTTATTTCAGAAGTACACTATGTGAGCAATTACGAACTGCTATGTATTACCATTGTCAAACTATAATCTGGGTTTGGTTATGACTGTATCCTTCGCTATAATCTGGGTTTGGTTATGACTTATGACTGTATCACACCTTATGCATTTCAGTCCTGGATTCTGCCGCATGCAAATGGCACAGACAGAATTTATAAGAATGAATGTTGAGCATACAAAAGGGGTAATGTAATTCATACAGGTTAAGTAGCTAATAGCACAGGGATCATACGAGCTTGGTTCTTACACAGAATGCTTAGAAAATACATGAAAGATAAAATACAGGCGAGATAAAACTAGGAACAAAATGGGAAACTAGTAGTTGTAAACAACACACTCACCCACCCGCCAGATCCTGTTGAGCATCTCGTAGCAGACATACGCGTCGCTGGCTGCGTACTTGATCGCATCATAATCCAGGTGCCTCCACTCCCATCGCTCGTGCAGGTGCTTCGGGAACTCCACTTTCATGCCGGCGTACTCGCGGTCGATGATGTTGGCAGCGAGTCTAGCCATGCCGGCTTTCCCTATACCGCCATCCGGGTACCTCCATAAACGTTGGAGATCGACGTGATTGACGACATGAACGAGGAGATCTCGTTCTAGCTTCGGAGTGTCGTTCTTGATGTCGACGCTGGCGAAGTAGATCTCCCTCCTGTGTAGGAACTCGTGAAGCTCCGGGCATACAGATTTGGCCCTACATACGTGATATAGGAGGTAATGGTTGCGCATGGACAGCTACAAAAGTGTCGTCCTCTTCCTATCTCCGTTATACTCGAGGTCAAGGCCGACAATCTTGTACCTGTCCATTGGCTCCTGTAGCCACCGCTCGTACATTGCGATGACCTTGGCAACCTCTGCTAATGCATTTGTGTGGATGACCGTCAGCTTGGTGGTGCCATGGGCGGTGACGGTGTACTCGTCGGTGTAGTCGCTCCCGTTGCTGAACACGCCGTACTCTGCGTCCATGGTAGCAGCTAATTCGGCGGCAGTGGCCTAGGGTCGGTAGCGGTGTCTAGGACTGGGCGTGGCGGTGGAGTGATCTGTTGCGGTGGTATGGCCAGGCAGAGGCGGTGCCTGCGGCACCATCGATGGTTCTTGCGGTGGCGGCGGCGGAAGGAATGAGTTGGTGATTTTTGAACAGTGATGTGCTGAGGAGACGGAAGCAAGTTTGTCCTCACTTTTTTGCACAACGATGCTTAAATTCTGTTTACCAATATTCCGGTCATACCCATGCGGAAGCAAGTTTGACCGGGCGAGCACCGATGGTTTCCAATCCTAGCGATTAAATTCGGCATCCATCCCGGTAGGCGATGGGACGGGTGTGCGACGTGGCTTTGGCGTGGCAGAGACCGGTCACGTAGACCACCGTCCCGTTGCCGATCCGTAGCGGGTGCGCGGTGCTGACACGATGTAACATGACAGGACAGAAGAAAGTGTACAGTTATTATTAATTCATAACAAGTTTAAGATGTGTAAGCATATACATGGACCTAGCATCCCTGCACCCCGGGGCAGCCGCCCAGCCGATCAGGCCTGCCGATTGCACAAAGCTTGTCCAGAATTTGCCAAAATGAAGCTCGTTTGCCCATGATTCTATAAGTTTCTCTGTGGGCCACTTGTGTAAGAATCCATGATCAAGCAACTTTGCAACACACGTGTCGGTGGAAAAGCATTAGGTTTCAACGCACCACGTAGTTTAGGGATTTAGAATAGCTACATTGTGGAGCTCTAGCAAAATTGCATGGTAAAGCCAAATTCAGCTTTTTGTTAGATTTAGCTATCGCAACATTGTGTCTCGTTTGTCCTCACTTTTGCCCTCGTGATATTCCGAAGCCCTCACATGCGCTTTGAGGGGGGTGCCATCTGGTCAAAGGCTTGTCCATTACATGCGCCATGACGCCTAAAGTGGAAGTTTTTTTTTGTTATTTGGCCTTTTGAAGAGCGCCTTTTCCCCTCTCTCTCTAGCAGTTGTGTTTTTTTTCCCAAAAAGGTAAGCAATCTAGAGCATCTTCACTCCTCATATATTGATCTTTTTGCGATCGTTTTTCATCAATCTGGTAGCAAATCTAGAGCAGCAAAACAAAGCAGCACCATAAATAAATTCAGTAAATAGAGAAAATGTAGATAAAGCAGCTAATATAGGTTATATAGGACGGTACTTTACGAGGTTCAACAATTAGCCTGCTCAGCAGCAGCAGCAGCTGACAGGTTCAACATAGACAAGACAAAAGAAGCTGCTTTACAGCAGCAGCTGATTAGTGGCCCCTCGTAGCCTCTGCCAGGAGGTCATCCGCCTCCTCCCTCTGGCGCCTCCTCCACTTCTTGCTGCTCAGCCCCTTGACCTTGGGCGCCTTGGGTCTGATCGGGGGCATGCGACCCTCCTCGATAGCCACCTTCTGGAGGTTGTGGAGGTGAAGACCGAGCGCCTGGTGCTTGGCCATGAAGCCGTGGACGTTCACGGACTCGCTGTAGGTCCTCACGTCCTCGGCATGCTTCACGAGGGAGTTGAAGTCCGTGGTGCAGAGCCTCCTGGTGGGGCAGAAGGGGCACCTGTACACGTCGTCGACGAAGAAGTTGTTGTACTAACCGAACTTTATCCTCCTCAGCAAATGACGAGTCTTGGTGTCCTTGGACTCGTCGTCGCCGCGGAGGTCGCTGCTATCCTCCTGTTAAAAAAAACAGTAGAGTGAAATAAGGACATGATGGAGATACTTTGATTATCGGGATTGATTTTTTGCATAAATTAACCGAATGAGATCTCCCGATTATTCCCCAAATCTCAAACCAAATCAAATACTGATCCCAACTACAAACAAGGGGATTCACCAAAAATCGAGATCTAACACAAGAGGATTAGCTACTGTAAAAAATACGAACAGCCGAGCCCTAATAACATACGATCTAGCATCCCACAATGGGAACAGGGGAAGAACAAGGGAAGGGGAGAAAACCCTAGTTACCTCAGACCATGGGTCGGCGATGCTGGTGTCGTAGGGGTTCTCCGGCCTTATGTAGAGAACCTCCTCATAGGGGTCCTAACTGAGCGGGATCTGTCCGAGACCGGCGGGGGCCTCCTCGTCGGCGGCTACGGCGAATGCGAGGACGAGGACAGGGGGCTCCTCGCCGGTGGCCTTGGAGGCGCCGATGGCCACCGTGCCGTTCTTCTCCATCACCGGCATGGTTGGCGTTTTGTTGGGCGTTTGCAGAAGGTGATGGGACAGTGGAGATGGTTGAGTGAGCGAGTGCGTGATGAGTGGGAGTGGGGAGGCCTCTATTAAAGGAGAAGGGAAGCGACATTTCGTTGCACTACCAAGCAGCGCGTACGCTAATGCACCGTGCATGGCCACACGTGTCCGCTACCGCCCCGTGCACCGCACAAGCGTACCGTAAGTCGCGTTTTTCCCTCGTGTCTAACCCTGGCGATTCAGTTGTACTCAGTTTTTCCCTCGAGCGTAACACTGGCGGTTTGGTTCCATTTTTAATCATTTTCTATTTTCTATTTGAATCCCTTTGTCATGCTTGCCCTTGTTTTTTAAGTTCTACTCAGTCTTGCCCTTGGTTTTTAAGTTCTACTCAGTTTTGCCCTTGGTTGCTACTCGATTTTCCCCTCTCTTTGTATCCATCTCTCGCACATGTGCTCATCTTCGCTGCTACGCTCTGATTGGTCGAGACAGTTGTCACACGGATCGTGCCCACCAACCGTTGATACCCTGTGATCTAGCAGACAGGATAACCCTTATATCTATCGGGGGCACCCCTCTATCCATGCAAAATAACGAGTATGCCACCAGAACTTTAACTCCATAAACAGATGAACTTGAATATATTTTGAAAGGTACGATAATAGAAATCCCCATAGTTTAACAATCTAGATACGGTAAGAGAACTAAATATTATTAGTGGCCGGGCCAGCAGAGTGACGGGGTTGGTCGGCTAGAAGTTGATGATTCCTAAGTAAGGGGACACTAGGCCGGTCTTGACATACTCCCTCGGGAATTCGCCATAAGTAGCATGCTTAGCCTTGGTCTCCAACTTGTGTTTACTAGCCGGGCTTTTACCGATGCCAACCGCATGAGGAATCAAGCTGGCAATCCTCGGGTTGACTCCTTTCTTACAGAAAGGGCAATTGAGCTCCCCAAGTCGAGTGCGGAGAGGGATTATCCCGCCCTTGAGCTTCTTCATGACATGGCGGCTCTTGTTGTCCCTGGTCTCCTTGTCAGAGTCCATCTCACTTGAGTACACCTATAATGTATGGAATACAAACCGAAATGAGCAAAATAATCAATATATATTCCTTCCACCATTCCAAGTTACTTTCGATGAAATAACATGTCTATACAGGTTCCGTAGTTCATTATGGCTGTCTCCCCAGCTCACTCCTAAATTAATGTGGTTTGTGTTCTTAGTAACTTATTAATAAATAAATAATGTGGATTCATTCAGAACAGACTAGATCTCTCCATGTACCGGTTCGTACGTTGCATCTAATCATTAGGACTAGATTTTTTTATGACGCCAGGATAGATTAAGCTCGAGCAGAAAATATGAAACCTGTAGAAATAGATGTTCCTCCGGGTACACAAGCGAAGCGTGTTCGTCGAACTCCACGCTCTCATCGGCGCCTCCGAAGTCGACAGCACCGGCGAGCACATGGTCCCCCAAGGGGTTGAAGTGCACACCCTCCTTGCCTTGTGCTGCTTGATGCTCCTCCAGATCTGCCGCGTGAAGCACCACCCCGGCAGCGATGCCCGGACACTCACCCCCACGCATTGGTTTCATGGAGAAGGTTCATGCAAGTACGTTCAAGATTGTGGGGTTTTGCTGGATATGGAAGAGAGAGTAGTGGATGAGTGCGAATGGAGGACCCGATAGGCTGGGTTTTTTAATGCGGGGACGTTTAGGCCTCCTCGAGGGCCCGGGTTGGAAGCTCTTCTAGCTGCGGCTGCCGCGTGGAAGGTTCGTGTGGTGGGGGCCTGTCGGAAGTGAGAGTGTAGGCATGCTACATAGTAAAATTGGTATAGCCTGTGGGCCGTGGATGACCAGTTGCCGTGCAGTAGACTTGTAGCCTTTGCATACTAGATTAAACATGACATGACCACTCGACGACTTTTTCCATGGACGACATCGTGTTCCTTCTTGTAGAAGTCTCATTGAGGGAGATGCCTGTGCTGTCTCGCGCTGTGCTATGAAGGGCACGACGTGTCCAACGAGCCTCGTTGGATCACACAGGAGCAACGGTTGGTGCGAACGATCCGCGTGACAACTGTGACAACCAATCAGGGCGTAGTAAACAGAGTGGGCACATGTTTGGGCTTCTACGAAAGAGAGAGGGGGCAAAACTGGGTAGTATCAAAAAACCAAGGGCAAAGTTGAGTAGTATAAAAATGGAAAGTGGGTGTCTTTTACAATGAAATGCATCATGGCATACATAAAATTATGCCAAGATAGATCCACTAGAGTTCATTGCATGTGTGTTCTTTCCACAAACCACACATGGATCAACCAGTGGTCATTGCATGTGTGTTCTTTTCCACAAACCACATATGGATCCATTAGAGTCATTGCATGTGTGTTCTTTCCACAAACCACACATGGATCAACCAATGGCATTGCATGCGTGTTCTTTCCACAAACCACACATGGATCAACCAATGTCATTGCATGTGTGTTCTTTCCACAAATCACATATGGACCCACTAGAGTCATTGCTTGTGTGTTCTTATACGAAAACCAGCACTAGAGTCATTGCATGTGTGTTCTTTTCACAAACCACATATGGATCAACCAGTGTTCATTGCATGTGTGTTCTTTCCACACACCACACATGGATCAACCAGTGTCATTGCACGTGTGTTCTTTCCACAAATCACATATGGACCCATTAGAGTCATTGCTTGTGTGTTCTTATACTAAAACCACCACTAGATTCATTGCATGTGTGTTCTTTTCACAAACAGCATATGGATCCACCAGTGTTCACTACATGTGTGTTCTTTCCACAAACCACTTATGGATCCACCAGTGTTCATTGTATGTGTGTTCTTTTCCACAAACCACATATGGATCAACCAGTGTTCATTACATGTGTGTTCTTTTCACAAACCACACATGGATCCACCAGTGTCATTGCATGCGTGTTCTTTCCACAAACCACACATGGATCAACCAGTGGTCATTGCATGTGTGTTCTTTTCCACAAACCACATATGGATCCACTAGAGTCATTGCATGTGTGTTATTTCCACAAACCACACACGGATCAACCAATGTCATTGCATGTGTGTTCTTTCCACAAACCACACATGGATCAACCAGTGTTCACTACATGTGTGTTCTTTTCACAAACCACATGTGTACCCACTAGAGTCATTGCATGTGTGTTCTTATACTAAAACCAGCACTAGACTCATTGCATGTGTGTTCTTTTCACAAACCACACATGGATCCACCAGTGTCATTGCATGTGTGTTCTTTCCACAAACCACACATGGATCAACTAGTGGTCATTGCATGTGTGTTGTTTTCCACAAACCACATATGGATCCATTAGAGTCATTGCATGTGTGTTATTTCCACAAACCACACATGGATCAATCAATGGCATTGCATGTGTGTTCTTTCCACAAACCACACATGGATCAACTAGTGTCATTGCATCTGTGTTCTTTCCACAAATCACATATGGAACCACTATAGTCATTGCTTGGGTGTTCTTATACTAAAACTAGCACTACAGTCATTGCATGTGTGTTTTTTTCCACGAACCACATATGGATCCATTAGAGTCATTGCATGTGTGTTCTTTTCACAAACCACATATGGATCAACCAGTGTTCATTGCATTTGTGTTCTTTACACACACCACACATGGATCAACTAGTGTCATTGTATGTGTGTTCTTTCCAGAAATCACATATGGACCCACTCGAGTCATTGCTTGTGTGTTCTGATACTAAAACCAGCACTAGAGTCATTGCATGTGTGTTCTTTTCACAAACAACATATGGATCCACCAGTGTTCACTACATGTGTGTTATTTCCACAATCAACTTATGGATCCACTAGATGTCATTGCATGTGTGTTCTTTCCACAAACCACATATGGGTCAACTATTGGCATTGCATATGTGTTCTTTTCACAAATCGCATATGGACCCACTAGACTCATTGCTTGTGTGTTCTTATACTAAAACCAACACTAGAGTCATTGCATGTGTGTTCTTTTCACAAACCACACATGGATCCAACAGTATCATTGCATGTGTGTTCTTTCCACAAACCACATATGGATCCACCAGTGTTCATTGCATGTGTGTTCTTTTCCACAAACCACATATGGATCCACCAGTGATTACTGCATGTGTGTTCTTTTTCACAAACCACTTATGGACCCACTAGTGTTCATTGTATGTGTGTTCTTTTCCACAAACCACATATGGATCAACAAGTGTTCATTGCATTTGTGTTCTTTTCACAAACCACACATGGATCCACCAGTGTCATTGCATGCATGTTCTTTCCACAAACCACAAATGGATCAACCAATGGTCATTGCATGTGTGTTCTTTTCCACAAACCACATATGGGTCCACTAGAGTCATTGCATGTGTGTTATTTCCAAAAACCACACACGGATCAACCAATGTCATTGCATGTGTGTTCTTTCCACAAACCACACATGGATCAACCAGTGTTCACTGCATGTGTGTTCTTTTCACAAACCACATGTGTACCCACTAGAGTCATTGCATGTGTGTTCTTATACTAAAACCAGCACTAGACTCATTGCATGTGTGTTCTTTTCACAAACCACACATGGATCCACCAGTGTCATTGCATGTGTGTTCTTTCCACAAACCACACATGGATCAACTAGTGGTCATTGCATGTGTGTTGTTTTCCACAAACCACATATGGATCCATTAGAGTCATTGCATGTGTGTTATTTCCACAAACCACACATGGATCAATCAATGGCATTGCATGTGTGTTCTTTCCACAAACCACACATGGATCAACTAGTGTCATTGCATCTGTGTTCTTTCCACAAATCACATATGGAACCACTATAGTCATTGCTTGGGTGTTCTTATACTAAAACTAGCACTACAGTCATTGCATGTGTGTTTTTTTCCACGAACCACATATGGATCCATTAGAGTCATTGCATGTGTGTTCTTTTCACAAACCACATATGGATCAACCAGTGTTCATTGCATTTGTGTTCTTTACACACACCACACATGGATCAACTAGTGTCATTGTATGTGTGTTCTTTCCAGAAATCACATATGGACCCACTCGAGTCATTGCTTGTGTGTTCTGATACTAAAACCAGCACTAGAGTCATTGCATGTGTGTTCTTTTCACAAACAACATATGGATCCACCAGTGTTCACTACATGTGTGTTATTTCCACAAACAACTTATGGATCCACTAGATGTCATTGCATGTGTGTTCTTTCCACAAACCACATATGGGTCAACTATTGGCATTGCATATGTGTTCTTTTCACAAATCGCATATGGACCCACTAGAGTCATTGCTTGTGTGTTCTTATACTAAAACCAACACTAGAGTCATTGCATGTGTGTTCTTTTCACAAACCACACATGGATCCAACAGTATCATTGCATGTGTGTTCTTTCCACAAACCACATATGGATCCACCAGTGTTCATTGCATGTGTGTTCTTTTCCACAAACCACATATGGATCCACCAGTGATTACTGCATGTGTGTTCTTTTTCACAAACCACTTATGGACCCACTAGTGTTCATTGTATGTGTGTTCTTTTCCACAAACCACATATGGATCAACTAGTGTTCATTGCATTTGTGTTCTTTTCACAAACCACACATGGATCCACCAGTGTCATTGCATGCATGTTCTTTCCACAAACCACAAATGGATCAACCAATGGTCATTGCATGTGTGTTCTTTTCCACAAACCACATATGGGTCCACTAGAGTCATTGCATGTGTGTTATTTCCAAAAACCACACACGGATCAACCAATGTCATTGCATGTGTGTTCTTTCCACAAACCACACATGGATCAACCAGTGTTCACTGCATGTGTGTTCTTTTCACAAACCACATGTGTACCCACTTGAGTCATTGCATGTGTGTTCTTATACTAAAACCAGCACTAGACTCATTGCATGTGTGTTCTTTTCACAAACCACACATGGATCCACCAGTGTCATTGCATGTGTGTTCTTTCCACAAACCACACATGGATCAACTAGTGGTCATTGCATGTGTGTTGTTTTCCACAAACCACATATGGATCCATTAGAGTCATTGCATGTGTGTTATTTCCACAAACCACACATGGATCAATCAATGGCATTGCATGTGTGTTCTTTCCACAAACCACACATGGATCAACTAGTGTCATTGCATGTGTGTTCTTTCCACAAATCACATATGGAACCACTATAGTCATTGCTTGGGTGTTCTTATACTAAAACTAGCACTAGAGTCATTGCATGTGTGTTTTTTTCCACGAACCACATATGGATCCATTAGAGTCATTGCATGTGTGTTCTTTTCACAAACCACATATGGATCAACCAGTGTTCATTGCGTGTGTGTTCTGATACTAAAACCAGCACTAGAGTCATTGCATGTGTGTTCTTTTCACAAACAACATATGGATTCGCCAGTGTTCACTACATGTGTGTTCTTTCCACAAACAACTTATGGATCCACTAGATGTCATTGCATGTGTGTTCTTTCCACAAACCACATATGGGTCAACTATTGGCATTGCATATGTGTTCTTTCCAGAAATCACATATGGACCCACTAGATTCATTGCTTTTGTGTTCTTATACTAAAACCAGCACTAGAGTCATTGCATGTGTGTTCTTTTCACAAACAACATATGGATCCACCAGTGTTCACTGCATGTGTTTTCTTTCCACAAACCACTTATGGATCCACTGGATGTCATTGCATGTGTGTTCTTTCCACAAACCACATATGGGTCAACCAGTGGCATTGCATATGTGTTCTTTTCACAAATCACATATGGATCCACTAGAGTCATTTCTTGTGTGTTCTTATACTAAAACCAACACTAGAGTCATTGCATGTGTGTTCTTTTCTCAAACCACACATCTATCCACCAGTGTCATTGCATGTGTGTTCTTTCCACAAACCATAGATGGATCCACCAGTGTTCATTGCATGTGTGTTATTTCAACAAACCACACATGGATCAACCAGTGTCATTACATGTGTGTTCTTTCCACAAATCACATATGGACCCGCTAGAGTCATTGCTTGTGTGTTCTTATACGAAAACCAGCACCAGAGTCATTGCATGTGTGTTCTTTTCACAAACCACATATGGATCAATCAGTGTTCATTGCATGTGTGTTCTTTCCACACACCACACATGGATCAACCAGTGTTCATTACATGTGTGTTCTTTTCACAAACCACACATGGATCCACAAGTGTCATTGCATGCGTGTTCTTTCCACAAACCACACATGGATCAACCAGTGGTCATTGCATGTGTGTTCTTTACCACAAACCACCTATGGATCCACTAGAGTCATTGCATGTGTGTTATTTCCACAAACCACACATGGATCAACCAATGTCATTGCATGTGTGTTCTTTCCACAAACCACACATGGATCAACCAGTGTTCACTGCATGTGTGTTCTTTTCACAAACCACATGTGTACCCACTAGAGTCATTGCATGTGTGTTCTTATACTAAAACCAGCACTAGACTCATTGCATGTGTGTTCTTTTTGCAAACCACACATGGATCCACCAGTGTCATTGCATGTGTGTTCTTTCCACAAACCACACATGGATCAACTAGTGGTCATTGGATGTGTGTTGTTTTCCACAAACCACATATGGATCCATTAGAGTCATTCCATGTGTGTTATTTGCACAAACCACACATGGATCAATCAATGGCATTGCATGTGTGTTCTTTCCACAAACCACACATGGATCAACCAGTGTCATTGCATGTGTGTTCTTTCCACAAATCACATATGGAACCACTAGAGTCATTGCTTGGGTGTTCTTATACTAAAACCAGCACTAGAGTCATTGCATGTGTGTTTTTTTCCACGAACCACATATGGATCCATTAGAGTCATTGCATGTGTGTTATTTCCACAAACCACACATGGATCAACTAGTGGCATTGCATGTGTGTTCTTTCCACAAACTACACATGGATCAACTAGTGTCATTGTATGTGTGTTCTTTCCAGAAATCACATATGGACCCACTCGAGTCATTGCTTGTGTGTTCTTATACTAAAACCAGCACTAGAGTCATTGCATGTGTGTTCTTTTCACAAACAACATATGGATCCACCAGTGTTCACTACATGTGTGTTCTTTCCACAAACAACTTATGGATCCACTAGATGTTATTGCATGTGTGTTCTTTGCACAAACCACATATGGGTCAACTATTGGCATTGCATATGTGTTCTTTTCACAAATCGCATATGGACCCACTAGAGTCACTACTTGTGTGTTCTTATACTAAAACCAACACTAGAGTCATTGCATGTGTGTTCTTTTCACAAACCACAGATGGATCCACCAGTGTCATTGCATGTGTGTTCTTTCCACAAACCACATATGGATCCACTAGTGTTCATTGCATGTGTGTTCTTTTCCACACACCACATATGGATCCACCAGTTATTACTGCATGTGTGTTCTTTTTCACAAACCACTTATGGACCCACTAGTGTTCATTGTATGTGTGTTCTTTTCCACAAACCACTTATGGATCAACCAGTGTTCATTGCATGTGTGTTCTTTTCACAAACCACACATGGATCCACCAGTGTCATTGCATGTGTGTTCTTTCCACAAACCACAAATGAATCAACCAATGGTCATTGCATGTGTGTTCTTTTCCACAAACCACATATGGGTCCATTAGAGACATTGCATGTGTGTTATTTCCACAAACCACACCTGGATCAACCAATGTCATTGCATGTGTGTTCTTTCCAGAAACCACATATGGATTCATTAGAGTAATTGCATGTGTGTTATTATACTAAAACTAGCACTAGTCATTGCATGTGTGTTCTTTTCCACAAACCACATATGGATCCATTAGAGTCATTGCATGTGTGTTATTTCCACAAACCACACATGGATCAACCAGTGTCATTGCATGTGTGTTCTTTCCACAAACCACACAGGGATCAACTAGTGTTCACTGCATGTGCGTTCTTTCCACAAACCACATGTGGACCCACTAGAGTCATTGCATGTGTGTTCTTATACTAAAACCAGCACTAGACTCATTGCATGTGTGTTATTTTCACAAACCACACATGGATCCACCAGTGTCATTGCATGTGTGTTCTTTCCACAAACCACACATGGATCAACCAGTGGTCATTGCATGTGTATTCTTTTCCACAAACCACATATGGATCCATTAGAGTCATTGCATGTGTGTTATTTCCACAAACCACACACGGATCAACCATTGGTATTGCATGTGTGTTCTTTCCACAAACCACACATGGATCAACCAGTGTCATTGCATGTGTGTTCGTTCCACAAATCACATATGGACCCACTAGAGCCATTGCTTGTGTGTTCTTATACTAAAACCAGCACTAGAGTCATTGCATGTGTGTTCTTTTCCACAAACCACATATGGATCCATTAAAGTCATTGCATGTGTGTTCTTTCCACAAACCACACATGGATCAACCAATGGCATTGCATCTGTGTTCTTTCCACCAACCACACATGGATCAACCAGTGGCATTGTATGTGTGTTCTTTCCAGAAATCACATATGGACCCACTAGAGTCATTGCTTGTGTGTTCTTATACTAAAACCAGCACTAGAGTCATTGCATGTGTGTTTTTTTCACAAACAACATATGGATCCACCAGTGTTCACTGCATGTGTTTTCTTTCCACAAACCACTTATGGATCCACTAGATGTCATTGCATGTGTGTTCTTTCCACAAACCACATATAGGTCAACCAGTGGCATTACATATGTGTTCTTTTCACAAATCACATATGGACCCACTAGAGTCATTTCTTGTGTGTTCTTATACTAAAACCAACACTAGAGTCATTGCATGTGTGTTCTTTTCTCAAACCACACATCGATCCACCAGTGTCATTGCATGTGTGTTCTTTCCACAAACCACATATGGATCCACCAGTGTTCATTGCATGTGTGTTATTTCCACAAACCACACATGGATCAACCAGTGGTCATTCAATGTGTGTTCTTTTCCACAAACCACATATGGATCCATTAGAGTCATTGCATGTGTGTTATTTCCACAAACCACACATGGATCAACCAATGGCATCGCATGTGTGTTCTTTCCACAAACCACACATGGATCAACTAGTGGTCATTGCATGTGTGTTGTTTTCCACAAACCACATATGGATCCATTAGAGTCATTCCATGTGTTTTATTTGCACAAACCACACATGGATCAATCAATGGCATTGAATGTGTGTTCTTTCCACAAACCACACATGGATCAACCAGTGTCATTGCATGTGTGTTCTTTCCACAAATCACATATGGAACCACTATAGTCATTGCTTGGGTGTTCTTATACTAAAACTAGCACTAGAGTCATTGCATGTGTGTGTTTTTCCACGAACCACATATGGATCCATTAGAGTCATTGCATGTGTGTTATTTCCACAAGCCACACATGGATCAACTAGTGGGATTGCATGTGTGTTCTTTCCACAAACCACACATGGATCAACCACTGTCATTGTATGTGTGTTATTTCCAGAAATCACATATGGACCCACTCGAGTCATAGCTTGTGTGTTCTGATACTAAAACCAGTACTAGCGTCATTGCATGTGTGTTCTTTTCACAAACAACATATGGATCCACCAGTGTTCACTACATGTGTGTTCTTTCCACAAACAACTTATGGATCCACTAGATGTCATTGCATGTGTGTTCTTTCCACAAACCACATATGGGTCAACTATTGGCATTGCATATGTGTTCTTTTCACAAATCGCATATGGACCCACTAGAGTCATTGCTTGTGTGTTCTTATACTAAAACCAACACTAGAGTCATTGCATGTGTGTTCTTTTCACAAACCACACATGGATCCAATATTGTCATTGCATGTGTGTTCTTTCCACAAACCACATATGGATCCACCAGTGTTCATTGCATGTGTGTTCTTTTCCACAAATCACATATGGATCCACCAGTGATTACTGCATGTGTGTTCTTTTTCACAAACCACTTATGGACCCACTAGTGTTCATTGTATGTGTGTTCTTTTCCACAAACCACATATGGATCAACCAGTGTTCATTGCATTTGTGTTCTTTTCACAAACCACACATGGATCCACCAGTGTCATTGCATGCATGTACTTTCCACAAACCACAAATGGATCAACCAATGGTCATTGCATGTGTGTTCTTTTCCACAAACCACATATGGGTCCATTAGAGTCATTGCATGTGTGTTATTTCCACAAACCACACATGGATCAACCAATGTCATTGCATGTGTGTTCTTTCCACAAACCACATATGGATCCATTAGAGTAATTGCATGTGTGTTATTATACTAAAACCAGCACTAGAGTCATTGCATGTGTGTTCTTTTCCACAAACCACATATGGATCCATTAGAGTCATCGCATGTGTGTTATTTCCACAAACCACACATGGATCAAACAGTGGCATTGGATGTGTGTTCTTTCCACAAACCACACATGGATCAACCATTGTCATTGTATGTGTGTTCTTTCCAGAAATCACATATGGACCCACTAGAGTCATTGCTTGTGTGTTCTTATACTAAAACCAGCACAAGAGTCATTGCATGTGTGTTCTTTTCACAAACAACATATGGATCCACCAGTGTTCACTGCATGTGTTTTCTTTCCACAAACCACTTATGGATCCACTAGATGTCATTGCATGTGTGTTCTTTCCACAAACCACATATGGGTCAACCAGTGGCATTGCATATGTGTTCTTTTCACAAATCACATATGGATCCACTAGAGTCATTTCTTGTGTGTTCTTATACTAAAACTAACACTAGAGTCATTGCATGTGTGTTCTTTTCTCAAACCACACATCGATCCACTAGTGTCATTGCATGTGTGTTCTTTCCACAATCCACAGATGGATCCACCAGTGTTCATTGCATGTGTGTTATTTCCACAAACCACACATGGATCAACCAGTGTCATTGCATGTGTGTTCTTTCCACAAATCACATATGGACCCGCTAGAGTCATTGCTTGTGTGTTCTTATACGAAAACCAGCACCAGAGTCATTGCATGTGTGTTATTTTCACAAACCACATATGGATCAACCAGTGTTCATTGCATTTGTGTTTTTTCCACACACCACACATGGATCAACCATTGTCATTGTATGTGTGTTCTTTCTAGAAATCACATATGGACCCACTCGAGTCATTGCTTGTGTGTTCTGATACTAAAGCCAGCACTAGAGTCATTGCATGTGTGTTCTTTTCACAAACAACATATGGATCCACCAGTGTTCACTACATGTGTGTTCTTTCCACAAACAACTTATGGATCCACTAGATGTCATTGCATGTGTGTTCTTTCCACAAACCACATATGGGTCAACTATTGGCATTGCATATGTGTTCTTTTCACAAATCGCATATGGACCCACTAGAGTCATTGCTTGTGTGTTCTTATACTAAAACCAACACTAGAGTCATTGCATGTGTGTTCTTTTCAAAAACCACACATGGATCCAACAGTGTCATTGCATGTGTGTTCTTTCCACAAACCACATATGGATCCACCAGTGTTCATTGCATGTGTGTTCTTTTCCACAAACCACATATGGATCCACCAGTGATTACTGCATGTGTGTTCTTTTTCACAAACCACTTACGGACCCACTAGTGTTCATTGTATGTGTGTTCTTTTCCACAAACCACATATGGATCAACCAGTGTTCATTGCATGTGTGTTCTTTTCACAAACCACACATGGATCCACCAGTGTCATTGCATGCATGTACTTTCCACAAACCACAAATGGATCAACCAATGGTCATTGCATGTGTGTTCTTTTCCACAAACCACATATGGGTCCATTAGAGTCATTGCATGTGTGTTATTTCCACAAACCACACATGGATCAACCAATGTCATTGCATGTGTGTTCTTTCCATAAACCACATATGGTCCATCAGAGTAATTGCATGTGTGTTATTATACTAAAACCAGCACTAGAGTCATTGCATGTGTGTTATTTTCCACAAACCACATATGGATCAATTAGAGTCATCGCATGTGTGTTATTTCCACAAACCACATATGGATCCATTAGAGTCATTGCATGTGTGTTATTTCCACAAACCACACATGGATCAACCAGTGGCATTGGATGTGTGTTCTTTCCACAAACCACACATGGATCAACCAGTGTCATTGTATGTGTGTTCTTTCCAGAAATCACATATGGACCCACTAGAGTCATTGCTTTTGTGTTCTTATACTAAAACCAGCACTAGAGTCATTGCATGTGTGTTCTTTTCACAAACAACATATGGATCCACCAGTGTTCACTGCATGTGGTTTCTTTCCACAAACCACTTATGGATCCACTAGATGTCATTGCATGTGTGTTCTTTCCACAAACCACATATGGGTCAACCAGTGGCATTGCATATGTGTTATTTTCACAAATCACATATGGATCCACTAGAGTCATTTATTGTGTGTTCTTATACTAAAACCAACACTAGAGTCATTGCATGTGTGTTCTTTTCTCAAACCACACATCGATCCACCAGTGTCATTGCATGTGTGTTCTTTCCACAAACCACAAATGGATCCACCAGTGTTCATTGCATGTGTGTTATTTCCACGAACCACACATGGATTAACCAGTGTCATTGCATGTGTGTTCTTTCCACAAATCACATATGGAGCCGCTAGAGTCATTGCTTGTGTGTTCTTATACGAAAACCAGCACCAGAGTCATTGCATGTGTGTTCTTTTCACGAACCACATATGGATCAACCAGTGTTCATTGCATGTGTGTTCTTTCCACACACCACACATGGATCAACCAGTGTCATTACATGTGTGTTCTTTCCACAAATCACATATGGACCCACTAGAGTCATTGCTTGTGTGTTCGTATACTAAAACCAGCACTAGATTCATTGCATGTGTGTTCTTTTCACAAACAGCACATGGATCCACCAGTGTTCACTGCATGTGTGTTCTTTCCACAAACCACTTACGGATCCACCAGTGTTCATTATATGTGTGTTCTTTTCCACAAACCACATATGGATCAACCAGTGTTCATTACATGTGTGTTCTTTTCACAAACCACACATGGATCCACAAGTGTCATTGCATGCGTGTTCTTTCCACAAACCACACATGGATCAACCAGTGGTCATTGCATGTGTGTTCTTTTTCACAAACCACTTATGGACCCACTAGTGTTCATTGTATGTGTGTTCTTTTCCACAAACCACATATGGATCAACCAGTGTTCATTGCATGTGTGTTCTTTTCACAAACCACACATGGATCCACCAGTGTCATTGCATGCGTGTTCTTTCCACAAACCACAAATGGATCAACCAATGGTCATTGCATGTGTGTTCTTTTCCACAAACCACATATGGGTCCATTAGAGTCATTGCATGTGTGTTATTTCCACAAACCACACGTGGATCAACCAATGTCATTGCATGTGTGTTCTTTCCACAAACCACTTATGGATTCATTAGAGTAATTGCATGTGTGTTATTATACTAAAACCAGCACTAGTCATTGCATGTGTGTTCTTTTCCACAAACCACATATGGATCCATTAGAGTCATTGCATGTGTGTTATTTCCACAAACCACACATGGATCAACCAGTGTCATTGCATGTGTGTTCTTTCCACAAACCACACAGGGATCAACCAGTGTTCACTGCATGTGCGTTCTTTCCACAAACCACATGTGGACCCACTAGAGTCATTGCATGTGTGTTCTTATACTAAAACCAGCACTAGACTCATTGCATGTGTGTTATTTTCACAAACCACACATGGATCCACCAGTGTCATTGCATGTGTGTTCTTTCCACAAACCACACATGGATCAACCAGTGGTCATTGCATGTGTATTCTTTTCCACAAACCACATATGGATCCATTAGAGTCATTGCATGTGTGTTATTTCCACAAACCACACATGGATCAACCAATGGTATTGCATGTGTGTTCTTTCCACAAACCACACATGGATCAACCAGTGTCATTGCATGTGTGTTCTTTCCACAAATCACATATGGACCCACTAGAGCCATTGCTTGTGTGTTCTTATACTAAAACCAGCACTAGAGTCATTGCATGTGTGTTCTTTTCCACAAACCACATATGGATCCATTAAAGTCATTGCATGTGTGTTCTTTCCACAAACCACACATGGATCAACCAATGGCATTGCATGTGTGTTCTTTCCACCAACCACACATGGATCAACCAGTGGCATTGTATGTGTGTTCTTTCCAGAAATCACATATGGACCCACTAGAGTCATTGCTTGTGTGTTCTTATACTAAAACCAACGCTAGAGTCATTGCATGTGTGTTGTGTTCACAAACAACATATGGATCCACCAGTTTTCACTGCATGAGTTTTCTTTCCACAAACCACTTATGGATCCACTAGATGCCATTGCATGTGTGTTCTTTCCACAAACCACATATGGGTCAACCAGTGGAATTACATATGTGTTCTTTTCACAAATCACATATGGACCCACTAGAGTCATTTCTTGTGTGTTCATATACTAAAACCAACACTAGAGTCATTGCATGTGTGTTCTTTTCTCAAACCACACATCGATCCACCAGTGTCATTGCATGTGTGTTCTTTCCACAAACCACATATGGATCCACCAGTGTTCATTGCATGTGTGTTATTTCCACAAACCACACATGGATCAACCAGTGGTCATTCAATGTGTGTTCTTTTCCACAAACCACATATGGATCCATTAGAGTCATTGCATGTGTGTTATTTCCACAAACCACACATGGATCAACCAATCGCATTGCATGTGTGTTCTTTCCACAAACCACACATGGATCAACCAGTGTCATTGCATGTGTGTTCTTTCCACAAATAATATATGGACCCACTAGAGTCATTTCTTGTGTGTTCTTATACTAAGAAAAATCACTAGAGTCATTGCATGTGTGTTCCTTTCCACAAACCACATATGGATCCATTATAGTCATTGCACGTGTGTTATTTCCACAAACCACACATGGATCAACCAATGGCATTGCACGTGTGTTCTTTCCACAAACCACACATGGATCAACCAGTGTCATTGCATGTGTGTTCTTTCCACAAATCACATATGGACCCACTGGAGTCATTGCTTGTGTGTTCTTATACTAAAACCAGCACTAGAGTCATTGCATGTGTGTTCTTTTCCACAAACCACATATGGATCCATTAGAGTCATTGCATGTGTTTTATTTCCACAAACCACACATGGATCAACCAGCAGCATTGCATGTGTGTTCTTTCCGCAAACCACACATGGATCAACCCGTGTCATTGTATGTGTGTTCTTTCCACAAATCACATATGGACCCACTAGAGTCATTACTTGTGTGTTCTTATACTAAAACCAGCACTAGAGTCATTGCATGTGTGTTCTTTTCACAAACAACGTATGTATCCACCAGTGTTCACTTCATGTGTGTTCTTTCCACAAACCACTTATGGATCCACTAGATGTCATTGCATGTGTGTTCTTTCCAAAAACCATATATGGGTCAACCAGTGGCATTGCATATGTGTTCTTTCACAGATCACACATGGACCCACTAGAGCCGTTGCTTGTGTGTTGTTATACTAAAACCAACACTAGAGTCATTGCATGTGTGTTCTTTTCACAACCACACATGGGTCCACCAGAGTCATTGCATGTGTGTTCTTTCCACAAACCACATATGGACCCACTAGAGTCATTGCTTGTGTGTTCTTATACTAAAACCAGCACTAGATTCATTGCATGTGTGTTCTTTTCACAAACAACATATGGATCCACCAGTGTTCACTTCATGTGTGTTCTTTACACAAACCACTTATGGATCCACCAGTGTTCAGCGTATGTGTTCTCTTTTCCACAAACCACATATGGATCAACCAGTGTTTATTGCATGTTTGTCCTTTTCACAAACCACAGATGGATCCGCCAATGTAATTGCATGCGTGTTCTTTCCACAAACCACACATGGATCAACCAGTGGTCATTGCATGTGTGTTCTTTTCCACAAACCACATATGGATCCATTAGAGTCAATGCATGTGTGTTATTTCCACAAACCACACATGGATCAACAAGTGGAATTGCATGTATGTTCTTTCCACAAACCACACATGGATCAACCAGTGTCATTGTATGTGTGTTCTTTACACAAATCACATATGGACCCACTAGAGTCATTGCTTGTGTGTTCTTATACTAAAACGAACACTGGAGTCATTGCATGTGTGTTCTTTTCACAAACAACATATGGATCCAGCAATGTTCACTTCATGGGTGTTGTTTCCACAAACCACTTATGGATCCAATAGATGTCATTGCATGTGTGTTCTTTCCACAAATCACATATGGGTCAACCAGTGGTATTGCATATGTGTTCTTTTCACAAACCACATGTGGACCCACTAGAGTCATTGCATGTGTGTTCTTATACTAAAACTAGCACTACACTCATTGCATGTGTGTTCTTTTCACAAACCACACATGGATCCACCAGTGTCATTGCATGTGTGTTCTTTCCACAAACCAGACATGGATCAAACAGTGGTCATTGCATGTATGTTCTTTTTCACAAACCACATATGGATCGGTTAGAGTCATTGCATGTGTGTTATTTCCACAAACCACACATGGATCAACCAATGGCATTGCATGTGTGTTATTTCCACAAACCACACATGGACCAACCAGTGTCATTGCATGTGTGTTCTTTCCACAAATCATATATGGACCCACTAGAGTCATTTCTTGTGTGTTCTTATACTAAAACCAGCACTAGAGTCATTGCATGTGTGTTCTTTTCCACAAACCACATATGGATCCATTAGAGTCATTGCATGTGTGTTATTTCCACAAACCACACATGGATCAACCAATGCCATTGCATGTGTGTTCTTTCCACATACGACACATGGATCAACCAGTGTCATTGTATGTGTGTTCTTTCCACAAATCACATATGGACCCACTAGAGTCATTGCTTGTGTGTTCTTAGGCTAAAACTAACACTAGAGTCATTACATGTGTGTTCTTTTCACAAACAACATATGTATCCACTTGTGTTCAATTCATGTGTGTTCTTTCCACGAACCACTTATGGATCCACTAGATGTCATTGCATGTGTGTTCTTTCCACAAACCACATATGGGTCAACCAGTGGCATTGCATATGTGTTCTTTTCACAGATCACATATGGACCCACTAGAGTCATTGCTTGTGTGTTGTTATACTAAAACCAACACTAGAGTCAATGCATGTGTGTTCTTTTCCACAAACCACATATGGGTCCATTAGAGTCATTGCATGTGTGTTGTTTCCACAAACCACATATGGACCAACTAGAGTCATTGCTTGTGTGTTCTTATACTAAAATCAGCACTAGATTCATTGCATGTGTGTTCTTTTCACAAACAACATATGGATCCACCAGTGTTCACTGCATGTGTGTTCTTTCCACAAACCACTTATGGATCTACCAGAGTTCATTGTATGTGTGTTCTTTTCCACAAATCACAGATGGATCAACCAGTGTTCATTGCATGTGTGTTCTTTTCACAAACCACTCATGGATCCACCAGTGTCATTGCATGCGCGTTCTTTCCACAAACCAGACATGGATCAACCAGTGGTCATTGCATGTGTGTTCTTTTCCACAAACCACATATGGATCCATTAGAGTCATTGCATGTGTGTTATTTCCACAAACCACACAAGGATCAACCAATGTGATTGCATGTGTGTTCTTTCCACAAACCACACAGGGATCAACCAGTGTTCACTTCATGTGTGTTCTTTCCACAAACCACATGTGCACCCACTAGAGTCATTGCATGTGTGTTCTTATACTAAAACCAGCACTAGACTCATTGCATGTGTGTTATTTTCACAAACCACACATGTATCCACCAGTGTCATTGCATGTGTGTTCTTTCCACAAACCACACATGGATCAACCAGTGGTCATTGCATGTGTATTCTTTTCCACAAACCACATATGGATCCATTAAAGTCATTGCATGTGTGTTCTTTCCACAAACCACAAATGGATCAACCAATGGCATTGCATGTGTGTTCTTTCCACCTACCACACATCGATCAACCAGTGGCATTGTATGTGTGTTCTTTCCAGAAATCACATATGGACCCACTAGAGTCATTGCTTGTGTGTTCTTATACTAAAACGAGCACTAGAGTCATTGCATGTGTGTTCTTTTCACAAACAACATACGGATCCACCAGTGTTCACTGCATGTGTGTTGTTTCCACAATCCACTTATGGATCCACTAGATGTCATTGCATGTGTGTTCTTTCCACAAACCACATATGGGTCAACTAGTGGCATTGCATACGTGTTCTTTTCACAAATCACATATGGAACCACTAGAGTCATTGCTTGTGTGTTCTTATACTAAAACCAACACTCAAGTCATTGCATGTGTGTTCTTTTCACAAACCACACATGGATCCACCAGTGTCATTGCATGTGTGTTCTTTCCACAAACCACATATGGATCTAGCAGTGTTAATTTCATGTGTGTTCTTTTCCACAAACCACATATGGATCCACCAGTGGTCACTGCATGTGTGTTCTTTTTCACAAACCACTTATGGACCTACTAGTGTTCATTGTATGTGTGTTTTTTTCCACAAACCACATATGGACCAACCAGTGTTCATTGCATGTGTGTTCTTTTCAGAAACCACACATGGATCAACTAGTGGTCATTGCATGTGTGTTCTTTTCCACAAACCACATATGGATCAACCACTGGTCATTGCATGTGTGTTCTTTTCACAAGCCACACATGGATCCACCAGTGTCATTGCATGTGTGTTCTTTCCACAAACAACATATGGATCTACCAGTGTCATTGCATGTGTGTTCTTTTCACAAACCACACATGGATCAACTAGTGGTCATTGCATGTGTGTTCTTTGCCACAAACCACATATGGATCAACCACTGGTCATTGCATGTGTGTTCTTTTCACAAGCCACACATGGATCCACCAGTGTCATTGCATGTGTGTTCTTTCCACAAACCACATATGGATCCACCAGTGTCATTGCATGTATGTTCTTTTCACAAATCACATTTGGACCCACTAGAGTCATTGCTTGTGTGTTCTTATACTAAAACCAGCACTAGAGTCATTGCATGTGTGTTCTTTCCACAAACCACATATGGATCCACCAGTGTTCACTGCATGTGTGTTCTTTCCACAAACCACTTATGGATCCACCAGTGTTCACTTCATATGTGTTCCTGGCATGAACCACATATGGATCCACCAGTGTTCACTCCATGTGTGTTCCTGACATGAACCACATATGGACCCATAGAGTCATTGCATGTGTGTTCTTTTCACAAACCACATATGCATCCACCAGTGTTCACTGCATGTGTGTTCTTTTCACAAACCACACATGGATCCACCAGTGTCATTGCATGTGTGTTCTTTTCCACAAAGCACATATGGATCAACTAGTGGTCATTGCATGTGTGTTCTTTTCACAAACGACGTGTGGACCCACTAGAGTCATTGCATGTGTGTTCCTGATATGAACGACATATGGACCCAATAGAGTCATTGCATGTGTGTTCTTTCAACAAACCACACATCGATCAACCAGTGTCATTTCATGTGTATTCTATCCACAAACCACATATTGATCAACCAATGGCATTGCATGTGTGTTCTTTTCACGAACCACATATGGATCAACCAGTGTTCACTACATGTGTGTTCTTTCCACAAACCACTTATGGATCCACCAGTGTTCATTACATGTGTTTTCTTTTCCACAAACCACATATGGATCCATTAGAGTCATTGCATGTGTGTTCTTTCCACAAACCACACATGGATCAACCAATGGCATTGCATGTGTGTTCTTTCCACAAATCACATACGGACCCACTAGAGTCATTGCTTGTGTGTTCTTATACTAAAACCAACACTAGAGTCATTGCATGTGTGTTCTTTTCACAAACAACATATGGATCCACCAGTGGTCACTGCATGTGTGTTCTTTCCACAAACCAGTTATGGATCCACCAGTGTTCATTGCATGTGTGTTCTTTTCCACAAACCACATGTGGATCAACCAATGGTCATTGCATGTGTGTTCTTTTCACAAACTACATATGGACCCACTAGATTCATTGCATGTGTGTTCTTATGCTAGAACTTGCACTAGAGTCATTGCATGTGTGTTCTTTCCACAAACCACACATGGATCAACCAGTGTCATTGCATGTGTGTTCTTTCCACAAATAATATATGGACCCACTAAAGTCATTTCTTGTGTGTTCTTATACTAAAACCAGCACTAGAGTCATTGCATGTGTGTTCTTTTCCACAAACCACATATGGATCCATTAGAGTCATTGCATGTGTGTTATTTCCACAAACCACACATGGATCAACCAATGGCATTGCATGTGTGTTCTTTCCACAAACCACACATGGATCAACCAGTGTCATTGCATGTGTGTTCTTTCCACAAATCACATATGGACCCACTAGAGTCATTGCTTGTGTGTTCTTATACTAAAACCAGCACTAGATTCATTGCATGTGTGTTCTTTTCACAAACAACATATGGATCCACCAGTGTTCACTGCATGTGTGTTCTTTCCACAAACCACTTATGGATCTACCAGAGTTCATTGTATGTGTGTTCTTTTCCACAAATCACATATGGATCAACCAGTGTTCATTGCATGTGTGTTGTTTTCACAAACCACTCATGGATCCACCAGTGTCATTGCATGCGCGTTCTTTCCACAAACCACACATGGATTAACCAGTGGTCATTGCATGTGTGTTCTTTTCCACAAACCACATATGGATCCATTAGAGTCATTGCATGTGTGTTATTTCCACAAACCACACATGGATCAACCAATGTTATTGCATGTGTGTTCTTCCCACAAACCACACAGGGATCAACCAGTGTTCACTTCATGTGTGTTCTTTCCACAAACCACATGTGCACCCACTAGAGTCATTGCATGTGTGTTCTTATACTAAAACCAGCACTAGACTCATTGCATGTGTGTTATTTTCACAAACCACACATGTATCCACCAGTGTCATTGCATGTGTGTTCTTTCCACAAACCACACATGGATCAACCAGTGGTCATTGCATGTGTATTCTTTTCCACAAACCACATATGGATCCATTAAAGTCATTGCATGTGTGTTCTTTCCACAAACCACACATGGATCAACCAATGGCATTGCATGTGTGTTCTTTCCACCTACCACACATCGATCAACCAGTGGCATTGTATGTGTGTTCTTTCCAGAAATCACATATGGACCCACTAGAGTCATTGCTTGTGTGTTCTTATACTAAAACGAGCACTAGAGTCATTGCATGTGTGTTCTTTTCACAAACAACATACGGATCCACCAGTGTTCACTGCATGTGTGTTGTTTCCACAATCCACTTATGGATCCACTAGATGTCATTGCATGTGTGTTCTTTCCACAAACCACATATGGGTCAACCAGTGGCATTGCATACGTGTTCTTTTTACAAATCACATATGGAACCACTAGAGTCATTGCTTGTGTGTTCTTATACTAAAACCAACACTCAAGTCATTGCATGTGTGTTCTTTTCACAAACCACACATGGATCCACCAGTGTCATTGCATGTGTGTTCTTTCCACAAACCACATATGGATCTAGCAGTGTTAATTTCATGTGTGTTCTTTTCCACAAACCACATATGGATCCACCAGTGGTCACTGCATGTGTGTTCTTTTTCACAAACCACTTATGGACCTACTAGTGTTCATTGTATGTGTGTTTTTTTCCACAAACCACATATGGACCAACCAGTGTTCATTGCATGTGTGTTCTTTTCAGAAACCACACATGGATCAACTAGTGGTCATTGCATGTGTGTTCTTTTCCACAAACCACATATGGATCAACCACTGGTCATTGCATGTGTGTTCTTTTCACAAGCCACACATGGATCCACCAGTGTCATTGCATGTGTGTTCTTTCCACAAACAACATATGGATCTACCAGTGTCATTGCATGTGTGTTCTTTTCACAAACCACACATGGATCAACTAGTGGTCATTGCATGTGTGTTCTTTTCCACAAACCACATATGGATCAACCACTGGTCATTGCATGTCTGTTCTTTTCACAAGCCACACATGGATCCACCAGTGTCATTGCATGTGTGTTGTTTCCACAAACCACATATGGATCCACTAGTGTCATTGCATGTATGTTCTTTTCACAAATCACATTTGGACCCACTAGAGTCATTGCTTGTGTGTTCTTATACTAAAACCAGCACTAGAGTCATTGCATGTGTGTTCTTTCCACAAACCACATATGGATCCACCAGTGTTCACTGCATGTGTGTTCTTTCCACAAACCACTTATGGATCCACCAGTGTTCACTTCATATGTGTTCCTGGCATGAACCACATATGGATCCACCAGTGTTCACTCCATGTGTGTTCCTGACATGAACCACATATGGACCCATAGAGTCATTGCATGTGTGTTCTTTTCACAAACCACATATGCATCCACCAGTGTTCACTGCATGTGTGTTCTTTTCACAAACCACACATGGATCCACCAGTGTCATTGCATGTGTGTTCTTTTCCACAAAGCACATATGGATCAACTAGTGGTCATTGCATGTGTGTTCTTTTCACAAACGACGTGTGGACCCACTAGAGTCATTGCATGTGTGTTCCTGATATGAACGACATATGGACCCAATAGAGTCATTGCATGTGTGTTCTTTCAACAAACCACACATCGATCAACCAGTGTCATTTCATGTGTGTTCTATCCACAAACCACATATTGATCAACCAATGGCATTGCATGTGTGTTCTTTTCACGAACCACATATGGATCAACCAGTGTTCACTACATGTGTGTTCTTTCCACAAACCACTTATGGATCCACCAGTGTTCATTACATGTGTTTTCTTTTCCACAAACCACATATGGATCCATTAGAGTCATTGCATGTGTGTTCTTTCCACAAACCACACATGGATCAACCAATGGCATTGCATGTGTGTTCTTTCCACAAATCACATACGGACCCACTAGAGTCATTGCTTGTGTGTTCTTATACTAAAACCAACACTAGAGTCATTGCATGTGTGTTCTTTTCACAAACAACATATGGATCCACCAGTGGTCACTGCATGTGTGTTCTTTCCACAAACCAGTTATGGATCCACCAGTGTTCATTGCATGTGTGTTCTTTTCCACAAACCACATGTGGATCAACCAATGGTCATTGCATGTGTGTTCTTTTCACAAACTACATATGGACCCACTAGATTCATTGCATGTGTGTTCTTATGCTAGAACTTGCACTAGAGTCATTGCATGTGTGTTCTTTCCACAAACCACACATGGATCAACCAGTGTCATTGCATGTGTGTTCTTTCCACAAATAATATATGGACCCACTAAAGTCATTTCTTGTGTGTTCTTATACTAAAACCAGCACTAGAGTCATTGCATGTGTGTTCTTTTCCACAAACCACATATGGATCCATTAGAGTCATTGCATGTGTGTTATTTCCACAAACCACACATGGATCAACCAATGGCATTGCATGTGTGTTCTTTCCACAAACCACACATGGATCAACCAGTGTCATTGCATGTGTGTTCTTTCCACAAATCACATATGGACCCACTAGAGTCATTGCTTGTGTGTTCTTATACTAAAACCAGCACTAGAGTCATGGCATGTGTGTTCTTTTCCACAAACCACATATGGATCCATTAGATTCATTGCATGTGTGTTATTTCCACAAACCACACATGGATCAACTAGTAGCATTGCATGTGTGTTCTTTCCACAAACCACACATGGATAAACCAATGGCATTGCATGTGTGTTCTTTCCACCAACCACACATGGATCAACTAGTGGCATTGTATGTGTGTTCTTTCCAGAAATCACATATGGACCCACTAGAGTCATTGCTTGTGTGTTCTTATACTAAAACAAGAACTAGAGTCTTTGCAGGTGTGTTCTTTTCACAAACAACATATGTATCCACTTGTGTTCAATTCATGTGTGGTCTTTCCACAAACCACTTATGGATCCACTAGATGTCATTGCATGTGTGTTCTTTCCACAAACCACATATGGGTCAACCAGTGGCATTGCATATGTGTTCTTTTCACAGATCACATATGGACCCACTAGAGTCATTGCTTGTGTGTTGTTATACTAAAACCAACACTAGAGTCATTGAATGTGTGTTCTTTTCACAAACCACACATGGATCCACCAGTGTCATTGCATGTGTGTTCTTTCCACAAACCACATATGGGCCACCTAGAGTCATTTCTTGTGTGTTCTTATACTAAAACCAGCACTAGATTCATTGCATGTGTGTTCTTTTCACAAACAACATATGGATCCACCAGTGTTCACTGCATGTGTGTTCTTTGCACAAACCACTTATGGATGTACCAGAGTTCATTGTATGTGTGTTCTTTTCCACAAACAACATATGGATCAACCAGTGTTCATTGCATGTGTGTTCTTTTCACAAACCACACATGGATCCACCAGTGTCATTGCATGCATGTTCTTTCCACAAACCACACATGGATCAACCAATGGTCATTGCATGTGTCTTCTTTTCCACAAATCACATATGGATCCATTAGAGTCATTGCATGTGTGTTATTTCCACAAACCACACATGGATCAACCAATGTCATTGCATGTGTGTTATTTCCACAAACCACACATGGATCAACCAGTGTTCACTGCATGTGTGTTCTTTCAACAAACTAGATGTGGACCCACCAATGGCATTGCCTGTGTGTTCTTATACTAAAACAAGCACTAGACTCATTGCATGTGTGTTATTTTCACAAACCACACATGGATCCACCAGTGTCATTGCATGTGTGTTCTTTCCACAAACCACACATGGATCAACCAGTGGTCATTGCATGTGTATTCTTTTCCACAAACCACATATGGATCCATTAAAGTCATTGCATGTGTGTTCTTTCCACAAACCACACATGGATCAACCAATGGCATTGCATGTGTGTTCTTTCCACCTACCACACATCGATCAACCAGTGGCATTGTATGTGTGTTCTTTCCAGAAATCACATATGGACCCACTAGAGTCATTGCTTGTGTGTTCTTATACTAAAACGAGCACTAGAGTCATTGCATGTGTGTTCTTTTCACAAACAACATACGGATCCACCAGTGTTCACTGCATGTGTGTTGTTTCCACAATCCACTTATGGATCCACTAGATGTCATTGCATGTGTGTTCTTTCCACAAACCACATATGGGTCAACCAGTGGCATTGCATACGTGTTCTTTTTACAAATCACATATGGAACCACTAGAGTCATTGCTTGTGTGTTCTTATACTAAAACCAACACTCAAGTCATTGCATGTGTGTTCTTTTCACAAACCACACATGGATCCACCAGTGTCATTGCATGTGTGTTCTTTCCACAAACCACATATGGATCTAGCAGTGTTAATTTCATGTGTGTTCTTTTCCACAAACCACATATGGATCCACCAGTGGTCACTTCATGTGTGTTCTTTTTCACAAACCACTTATGGACCTACTAGTGTTCATTGTATGTGTGTTTTTTTCCACAAACCACATATGGACCAACCAGTGTTCATTGCATGTGTGTTCTTTTCAGAAACCACACATGGATCAACTAGTGGTCATTGCATGTGTGTTCTTTTCCACAAACCACATATGGATCAACCACTGGTCATTGCATGTGTGTTCTTTTCACAAGCCACACATGGATCCACCAGTGTCATTGCATGTGTGTTCTTTCCACAAACAACATATGGATCTACCAGTGTCATTGCATGTGTGTTCTTTTCACAAACCACACATGGATCAACTAGTGGTCATTGCATGTGTGTTCTTTTCCACAAACCACATATGGATCAACCACTGGTCATTGCATGTCTGTTCTTTTCACAAGCCACACATGGATCCACCAGTGTCATTGCATGTGTGTTCTTTCCACAAACCACATATGGATCCACTAGTGTCATTGCATGTATGTTCTTTTCACAAATCACATTTGGACCCACTAGAGTCATTGCTTGTGTGTTCTTATACTAAAACCAGCACTAGAGTCATTGCATGTGTGTTCTTTCCACAAACCACATATGGATCCACCAGTGTTCACTGCATGTGTGTTCTTTCCACAAACCACTTATGGATCCACCAGTGTTCACTTCATATGTGTTCCTGGCATGAACCACATATGGATCCACCAGTGTTCACTCCATGTGTGTTCCTGACATGAACCACATATGGACCCATAGAGTCATTGCATGTGTGTTCTTTTCACAAACCACATATGCATCCACCAGTGTTCACTGCATGTGTGTTCTTTTCACAAACCACACATGGATCCACCAGTGTCATTGCATGTGTGTTCTTTTCCACAAAGCACATATGGATCAACTAGTGGTCATTGCATGTGTGTTCTTTTCACAAACGACGTGTGGACCCACTAGAGTCATTGCATGTGTGTTCCTGATATGAACGACATATGGACCCAATAGAGTCATTGCATGTGTGTTCTTTCAACAAACCACACATCGATCAACCAGTGTCATTTCATGTGTGTTCTATCCACAAACCACATATTGATCAACCAATGGCATTGCATGTGTGTTCTTTTCACGAACCACATATGGATCAACCAGTGTTCACTACATGTGTGTTCTTTCCACAAACCACTTATGGATCCACCAGTGTTCATTACATGTGTTTTCTTTTCCACAAACCACATATGGATCCATTAGAGTCATTGCATGTGTGTTCTTTCCACAAACCACACATGGATCAACCAATGGCATTGCATGTGTGTTCTTTCCACAAATCACATACGGACCCACTAGAGTCATTGCTTGTGTGTTCTTATACTAAAACCAACACTAGAGTCATTGCATGTGTGTTCTTTTCACAAACAACATATGGATCCACCAGTGGTCACTGCATGTGTGTTCTTTCCACAAACCAGTTATGGATCCACCAGTGTTCATTGCATGTGTGTTCTTTTCCACAAACCACATGTGGATCAACCAATGGTCATTGCATGTGTGTTCTTTTCACAAACTACATATGGACCCACTAGATTCATTGCATGTGTGTTCTTATGCTAGAACTTGCACTAGAGTCATTGCATGTGTGTTCTTTCCACAAACCACACATGGATCAACCAGTGTCATTGCATGTGTGTTCTTTCCACAAATAATATATGGACCCACTAAAGTCATTTCTTGTGTGTTCTTATACTAAAACCAGCACTAGAGTCACTGCATGTGTGTTCTTTTCCACAAACCACATATGGATCCATTAGAGTCATTGCATGTGTGTTATTTCCACAAACCACACATGGATCAACCAATGGCATTGCATGTGTGTTCTTTCCACAAACCACACATGGATCAACCAGTGTCATTGCATGTGTGTTCTTTCCACAAATCACATATGGACCCACTAGAGTCATTGCTTGTGTGTTCTTATACTAAAACCAGCACTAGAGTCATGGCATGTGTGTTCTTTTCCACAAACCACATATGGATCCATTAGATTCATTGCATGTGTGTTATTTCCACAAACCACACATGGATCAACTAGTAGCATTGCATGTGTGTTCTTTCCACAAACCACACATGGATAAACCAATGGCATTGCATGTGTGTTCTTTCCACCAACCACACATGGATCAACTAGTGGCATTGTATGTGTGTTCTTTCCAGAAATCACATATGGACCCACTAGAGTCATTGCTTGTGTGTTCTTATACTAAAACAAGAACTAGAGTCATTGCAGGTGTGTTCTTTTCACAAACAACATATGTATCCACTTGTGTTCAATTCATGTGTGGTCTTTCCACAAACCACTTATGGATCCACTAGATGTCATTGCATGTGTGTTCTTTCCACAAACCACATATGGGTCAACCAGTGGCATTGCATATGTGTTCTTTTCACAGATCACATATGGACCCACTAGAGTCATTGCTTGTGTGTTGTTATACTAAAACCAACACTAGAGTCATTGAATGTGTGTTCTTTTCACAAACCACACATGGATCCACCAGTGTCATTGCATGTGTGTTCTTTCCACAAACCACATATGGGCCACCTAGAGTCATTTCTTGTGTGTTCTTATACTAAAACCAGCACTAGATTCATTGCATGTGTGTTCTTTTCACAAACAACATATGGATCCACCAGTGTTCACTGCATGTGTGTTCTTTGCACAAACCACTTATGGATGTACCAGAGTTCATTGTATGTGTGTTCTTTTCCACAAAAAACATATGGATCAACCAGTGTTCATTGCATGTGTGTTCTTTTCACAAACCACACATGGATCCACCAGTGTCATTGCATGCATGTTCTTTCCACAAACCACACATGGATCAACCAATGGTCATTGCATGTGTCTTCTTTTCCACAAATCACATATGGATCCATTAGAGTCATTGCATGTGTGTTATTTCCACAAACCACACATGGATCAACCAATGTTATTGCATGTGTGTTATTTCCACAAACCACAGATGGATCAACCAGTGTTCACTGCATGTGTGTTCTTTCAACAAACTAGATGTGGACCCACCAATGGCATTGCCTGTGTGTTCTTATACTAAAACAAGCACTAGACTCATTGCATGTGTGTTATTTTCACAAACCACACATGGATCCACCAGTGTCATTGCATGTGTGTTCTTTCCACAAACCACACATGGATCAACCAGTGGTCATTGCATGTGTATTCTTTTCCACAAACCACATATGGATCCATTAGAGTCATTGCATGTGTGTTCTTTCCACATACCACACATGGATCAACCAGAGTCATTGTATGTGTGTTCTTTCCACAAATCACATATGGACCCACTAGTGTCATTGCTTGTGTGTTCTTATACTAAAACTAGCACTAGAGTCATTGCATGTGTGTTCTTTTCACAAACAACATATGTATCCACTTGTGTTCAATTCATGTGTGTTCTTTCCACAAACCACTTAAGGATCCAATAGATGTCATTGCATGTGTGTTCTTTCCACAAACCACATATGGGTCAATCAGTGGCATTGGATATGTGTTCTTTTCATAGATCACATATGGACCCACTAGAGTCATTGCTTGTGTGTTGTTATACTAAAACCAACACTAGAGTCATTGCATGTGTGTTCTATTCACAAACCACACATGGATCCACCAGTGTCATTGCATGTGTGTTCTCTCCACAAACCACATATGGACCAACTAGAGTCATTGCATGTGTGTTCTTATGCTAAAACCAGCACTAGATTCATTGCATGTGTGTTCTTTTCACAAACAACATATGGATCCACCAGTGTTCACTGCATGTGTGTTCTTTCCACAAACCACTTATGGATCTACCAGAGTTCATTGTATGTGTGTTCTTTTCACAAACCACACATGAGTGTCATTGCATGCGTGTTCTTTCCACAAACCACACATGGATCAACCAATGCTCATTGCATGTGTCTTCTTTTCCACAAATCACATATGGATCCACTAGAGTCATTGCATGTGTCTTATTTCCACAAACCACACATGGATCAACCAATGTCATTGCATGTGTGTTCTTTCCACAAACCACACATGGATCAACCAGTGTTCACTACATGTGTGTTCTTTCCACAAACCACATGTGGACCCACTAGAGTCGTTGCATGTGTGTTCTAATACTAAAACCAGCACTAGACTCATTGCATGTGTGTTATTTTCACAAACCACATATGGATCCACCAGTGTCATTGCATGTGTGCTCTTTCCACAAACCACACATGGATCAACCAGTGGTCATTGCATGTGTATTCTTTTCCACAAACCACATATGGATCCATTAGAGTCATTGCATGTGTGTTATTTCCACAAACCACACACGGATCAACCAATGGCATTGCATGTGTGTTCTTTCCACAAACCACACATGGATCAACCAATGGCATTGCATGTGTGTTCGTTCCACCCACCACACAAGGATCAACTAGTGGCATTGTATGTGTGTTCCTTCCAGAAATCACATATGGACCCACTAGAGTCATTGCTTGTGTGTTCTTATACTAAAACCAGCACTAGAGTCATTGCACGTGTGTTCTTTTCACAAAAAACATACGGATTCACCAGTGTTCACTGCATGTGTGTTCTTTTCACGAACCACACATGGATCAACTAGTGGTCATTGCATGTGTGTTCTTTTCCACAAACCACATATGGATCAACCACTGGTCATTGCATGTGTGTTCTTTTCACAAACCACACATGGATCCACTAGTGTCATTGCATGTGTGTTCTTTCCACAAACCACATATGGATCAACCAGTGGCATTGCATGTGTGTTCTTTTCACAAATCACAGTTGGACCCACTAGAGTCATTGCTTTTGTGTTCTTGTACTAAAACCAGCACTAGAGTCATTGCATGTGTGTTCTTTCCACAAACCACGTATCGATCCACCAGTGTTCACTACAGGTGTGTTCTTTCCACAAACCACTTATGGATCCACCAGTGTTCACTCCATGTGTGTTCCTGACATGAACCACATATGGACCCATAGAGTCATTGCATGTGTGTTCTTTTCACAAACCACATATGGATCCACCAGTGTCCACTGCATGTGTGTTCTTTTCACAAACCACATGTGGATCCACCAGTGTCATTGCATGTGTGTTCTTTTCCACAAACCACATATGGATCAACTAGTGGTCATTGCATGTGTGTTCTTTTCACAAACGACATGTGGACCCACTAGAGTCATTGCATGTGTGTTCCTGATATGAACCACATATGGACCCAATAGAGTCATTGCATGTGTGTTCTTTGGACAAACCACACATCGATCAACCAGTGTCATTGCATGTGTGTTCTATCCACAAACCACATATCGATCAACCAATGGCATTGCATGTGTGTTCTTTTCACAAACCACATATGGATCAACCAGTGTTCACCGCATGTGTGTTCTTTCCACAAACCACTTATGGATCCACCAGTGTTCATTGCATGTGTGTTCTTTTCCACAAACCACATACAAATCCATTAGTCATTGCATGTGTGTTATTTCCACAAACCACACATGGATCAACCAATGGCATTGGATGTGTGTTCTTTCCACAAACCACACATGGATCAACCAATGTCATTGCATGTGTGTTCTTTCCACAAATCACATATGGACCCACTAGAGTCATTGCTTGTGTGTTCTTATACTAAAACCAGCACTAGAGTCATTGCATGTGTGTTCTTTTCCACAAACCACATTTGGATCGATTAGAGTCATTGCACGTGTGTTATTTCCACAAACCACACATGGATCAACTAGTGGCATTGCATGTGTGTTCTTTCCAAAAACCACATATGGTTCCACCAGTGTTCATTGCATGTGTGTTCTTTTCCACAAACCACATATGGTTCAATCAATCGTCATTTCATGTGTATTATTTTTCACAAACCACATATGGACCCACTAGAGTCATTGCATGTGTGTTCTTATACTAAAACTAGCACTAGAGTCATTGCATGTGTGTTCTTAACTCAAACCACACATGGATCCACCATTGTCATTGCATGTGTGTTCTTTCCACAAACAACACATGGATCAACTAGTGGTCATTGCATGTGTGTTCCTTTCCACAAACCACATATGGATCCACTAGTGTTCATTGCATGTGTGTTATTTTCACAAACCACATATGGATCAACCAGTGTTCATTGCACGTGTGTTCTTTCCACAAACCACACATGGATCAACCAGTGTATTTGCATGTGTGTTCTTTCCAGAAATCGCATGTGGACCCACTAGAGTCATTGCTTGTGTGTTCTTTCCACAAACCACATATGGACCCACTAGAGTCATTGCTTGTGTGTTCCTATACTAAAACCAGCACTAGATTCATTGCATGTGTGTTGTTTTCACAAACAACATATGGAACCACCAGTGTTCACTGCATGTGTGTTCTTTCCACAAACCACTTATGGATCCACCAGTGTTCATTGTATGTGTGTTCTTTTCCACAAACCACATATGGATCAACCAGTGTTCATTGCATGTGTGTTCTTGTCACAAACCACACATGGATCCACCAGTGGCATTGCATGCGTGTTCTTTCCACAAACCACATATGGATCAACCAGTTTTCATTGCATGTGTGTTCTTTTCCACAAACCACATATGGATCCATTAGAGTCATTGCATGTGTGTTATTTCCACAAACAACCAATGTCATTGCATGTGTGTTCTTTCCACAAACCACACATGGATCAGCCAGTGTTCACTACATGTTTGTTCTTTTCACAAATCACATGTGGACCCACTAGAGTCATTGCATGTGTTTTCTTATACTAAAACCAGCACTAGACTCATTGCATGTGTGTTCTTTTCACATATGGACCCACTAGAGTCATTCCTTATGTGTTCTTATACTAAAATCAATACTAGAGTCATTGCATGTGTGTTTTTTCACAAATCACACATGGATCCACCAGTGTCATTGCATGTGTGTTCTTTCCACAAACCACACATGGATCAACCAGTGGTCATTGCATGTGTGTTCTTTTCCACAAACAACATATGGATCCATTAGAGTCATTGCATGTGTGTTATTTTCACAAACCACACATGGATCAACCAATGGCATTGCATGTTGTTCTTTCCACAAACCACACATGGATCAACCAGTGTCATTGCATGTGTCTTCTTTCCACAAACCACATATGGATCCACCAGTGTTCATTGTATGTGTGTTCTTTTCACAAACCACACATGGATCCACCAGTGTCATTGCATGGGTGTTCTTTCCACAAACCACATATGGATCAACCAGTGGTCATTGCATGTATGTTCTTTTCCACAAACCACATATGGATCCATTAGAGTCATTGCATGTGTGTTATTTCCACAAACCACACATGGATCAACCACTGTCATTGCATGTGTGTTCTTTCCACAAAACACACATGGATCAACCAGTGTTCACTGCATGTTTGCTCTTTTCACAAATCACATGTGAACCCACTAGAGTCATTGCATGTGTGTTCTTATACTAAAACCAGCACTAGACTCATTGCATGTGTGTTCTTTTCACAAACCACTCATGGATCCACCAGTGTCATTGCATATGTGATATTTCCACAAACCACACATGGATCAACTAGTGGTCATTGCATGTGTGTTCTTTTCCACAAACCATATATGGATCCACTAGAGTCATTGCATGTGTGTTATTTCCACAAACCACACAGGGATCAACCAGTGCCATTGCAGTCGTGTTCTTTCCACAAATCACATATGGACCCACTAGAGTCATTCCTTGTGTGTTCTTATACTAAAACCAGCACTAGAGTCATTGCAAGTGTGTTCTTTTCCACAAACCACATATGGATCCATTAGAGTCATTGCATGTGTGTTATTTCCACAAACCACACATGGATCAACTAGTGGCATTGCATGTGTGTTCTTTCCACAAACCACACATGTATCAACCAGTGTCATTGCATGTGTGTTCTTTACACAAATCACATATGGACCCACTAGAGTCATTGGTTGTGTGTTCTTATACTAAAACCAGCACTAGAGTCATTGCATGTGTGTTCTTTTCACAAACAACATATGGATCCACCATTGTTCACTGCATGGGTGTTCTTTCCACAAACCACCTATGGATCCACTAGATGTCATTGCATGTGTGTTCTTTCCACAAACCACATATGGGTCAACCAGTGGCATTGCATATGTGTTCTTTTCACAAACCACATATGGACCCACTAGAGTCATTGCTTGTGTGTTCTTATACTAAAACCAATACTAGAGTCATTTCATGTGTGTTCTTTTCACAAACCACACATGGATCCACCAGTGTCATTGCATGTGTGTTCTTTCCACAAACCACATATCGATCCACAAGTGTTCATTGCATGTTTGTTCTTTTCACAAACCACATATGGATCCACCAGTGGTCACTACATGTGTGTTCTTTTTCACAAACCACTTATGGACACACTAGTGTTCATTGTATGTTTGTTCTTTTCCACAAACAACATATGGATCAACCAGTCTTCATTGCATGTATGTTCTTTTCACAAACCACACATGGATCCACCAGTGTCATTGCATGCGTGTTCTTTCCACAAACCACACATGGATCAACCAGTGGTCATTGCATGTGTAGTCTTTTCCACAAACCACATATGTATCCATTAGAGTCATTGCATGTGTGTTATTTCCACAAACCACACATGGATCAACCAATGTCATGGCATGTGTGTTCTTTCCACAAACCACACATGGATCAACCAGTGTTCACTACATGTGTGTTCTTTTCACAAACCACATGTGGACCCACTAGAGTCATTGCATCTGTATTCTTATACTAAAACCAACACTAGACTCATTGCATGTGTGTTCTTTTCAGAAACCACACATGGATCCACTAGTGTCATTGCATGTGTGTTCTTTCCACAAACCACACATGGATCAACTAGTGGTCATTGCATGTGTGTTCTTTTCCACAACCCACATATGGATCCATTAGAGTCATTGCATGTGTGTTATTTCCACAAACCACACATGGATCAACCAATGGCATTACATGTGTGTGCTTTTCACAAACCACACATGGATCCACCAGTGTCATTGCATGCGTGTTCTTTCCACAAACCACACATTGATCAACCAGTGTCACTGCATGTGTGTTCTTTACACAGATCACATATGGACCCACTAGAGTCATTGCTTGTGTGTTCTTATACTAAAACCAGCACTAGAGTCATTGCATGTGTGTTCTTATACTAAAACCAACACTATTGTCACCACGAGGGGGATATGGGGTGTGCCAGAAAGATGAAGCGATGTTGGAGCCGCTCTGGGGAACCTCCATCGAAGCCCTGCCGAATCAAACAACGAATAACAAGTTATAACAAAAAGAAAGGCATATAGATAGAGAAGCATGAAGCAGAGAATTGGACAAAGAAAAAAGTGACTTACTCATCAGAAGTCAAAGGCTCCCTGGGCTTTCGAGCTCTCCGGACTATGGCCTTAGTCGGAGGCTTGGTGGCAGCCTTGTCAGCAGACTTCTTCCGCCTTTTGGTTGCTTGGGGAGGCTCGGAAGAAGTAGCCGAGGTAGCGACCCGTTTCTTAGACGTAGTAGGAACCGGCTCAGCCGTAGCCAGAGGGGGATCCTCATGAATCTGCCTAGCCGGGTTAGCTAAAGCCAGAAACGCGTAAGAAATAGGCGCCAGGTTATATACCTCCAACATCTCAATATCGGAATAATCTTCATCGTCAGGCCAATCCCTTAAGGAAAGGAAGTTACCAGTGGTTCTCCTGGATCCGTCTGGGGCAGGCAAGAACATCTCCTAATTCGGCTCCTCCTTATCTGAGACAAGCCGATCCTTCCCCCATTCAAGGGAAGGCTCGGTGCCATCTTTGAGAGTTTGCTGGAGAAACAACTGAAAGTAAAATGCAAGGGGATCAGATAAGTAACTTGTTCCGACATAGGATATAACTCGGAGAAGGATTGGGTAACAAAGTTTACTGAAGGAGGAGGCATATCCCGGCAGAAGTGCTCCAACCCCCACCCCCAATCCGAGTTGAACTCTTTGTCGGTTGAAAAGATCGCCTTAACCAGGCGGAAGATCTCGGTATTGTTCAACTCGTAGGAGGAGGTCTAGTTGGGGTCAAGATGCCTGCTCATATGGTAGAGCTTGTGTGTGTGCTTCTGCAGGGGGGAGATTTGGCTGCGGACGAGTGTGATCATCACATCCTTGTTGCGCAGCTTCTGCTCCTTCAGCTCCTTAAACCGCTTGTTAACCTGGTTCGCTAGGGCAGTTGGTATCTTGGGGATCCGGTCCCACAAAGCCGGATTAGGAGGGCCCATCGTGAAGGGGCGCAGCCGGATCAAATCTTCATCCGTGCTATTCCGGACGTAAAAGAAGGTCCAGGCCCAGCCTTTGCAAGACTCGAGGTCCGTAACCCGGGGGAAGACGGAAGTTTTTCGGGGAGAGATGGAAGCGCCACCGTGCTAGGTGAGCAACTTGTTGGCCGGGGCAGCTGTCTTATCCGGGATAACGTTCTTCTTCAGACCAAAGAACCGGATCCAGAGCTCCTTGGTAGGCCACATGCCGAGGAATCCTTCTATGGTAGATGCGAAGGAGGAAAGGGAAGTGATGGCGTTCGCCGGGAGATGATGGGGTTGCAGCTCGTATGCGTTTGTAAGATCATGGAAGAAATCACTCACTGGCAGGCCGAAGCCGCACTAAAAGTGGGAGAGGAAGACGACGAACTCACCTGGATTGGGTGAGGGATCAATCTCTTCGCAGGGGAGGCGCGAAATCACACCTTGGGGAATGCATCGGGTGTGGTAGAGCCATTCCAGATCATCTTGGCACACCCAAGAGCCGGCCCAGGCACCACACTCCTGCACCTCGTTTTCCTTCTCCGTCTCCTCCTCCTCGACGACGGCGAGTTCTTCATCTATCATCTCTAAGTCACTGTCCTCACCGGCCCAATCAGAGGTGGGGGGCGATGATTTACACTAGCGCGGCCTCGTGGCGTTGAGACAGCGCGGGAGTGGCAGCAAGGAAACGCGAACGTGAGATGCGGCGGTGGCACTGCAGAGCAGAAGCGGCGATGGCGGTGCTATCGGAAGGAAGAAGAAGAAGCAGAAAGGCAGAGGGGCGCGAGTAGGGGAAAAAGAGCCAAGGGGCACGCCCCCTCCCCTATTTAACCACGCCCTAACGGTGGATAGTGGGATTGTGCTGTGCCTCGAGGCCACACGGTGTGGTCATGTATTTGTCGGGTTAGCCAATCAGAAGCAAGCCACAAGAAGGACCACAGGGAATAGGGGATCCCACGACGTGACATGGTGATGCGGTTAACAAGGAGGCAACGGTGACACGACGTATGCTGCAGTAATCTCTGACAATAAGTGCAGTAACTGGCGCATGCCCTTAAAATGAGGCAAGATAATGATTAGCCTCCACGTGGGACGTGGGGAAGTGTATAAGAGAAGGAAGGACAACACGGAAAGCTGAAGGGTAGCCCGGCCAGCGAGTGATAACTCGGAATGTGCCAATGGAATGCTACACCACGGGATCCGAGCTACAAAGTAATTCAGAAAAGGGAGCAAAAATATTGAACCTGTCGTGGCCTTAGTAGCTAAAGTTGCTAAGACCGCACCAGCTTCGGGGACTAATGTTGGGGGGATACCCCCGGGTAGGGTAACACCGGGGTATAGAGGCCGAGTTAGCCGAGGTACGGCAAGGTCAAAGCAAAAGTTGGCCGGGTCACCACAAGGCTGGCCGACTTACGGAGTAACCCGACCCGGAGGATGTACATTTAACCATGTCCCGGACGACGTCAATCATACGTCGACAAGCTCTTTATAATTCATCTGCAGGTACCCACGGGGCCGGATTAACCAGGCCTGATCCGGGTTATATCAGGCTTGCAACAGAAGGAAGGTATCCTGCTGGTCAAAAGGTGGTCTCTGTGCGCTGGAGCGTGAGGGAAGCGGACAGAGGGAAGGACCAGCAAGGCGTGGCCGACAAAGGTGACGCAGCCTATGTCGGCTGACGCTGGCGCCACAGAAGGTTACGTAGCCTCTACATGGCTTACGAAGGCAAAAGGTGACCTGGTTGGTTTGCTATTTTGGGAGAATATGCCTCCACATATGCCCTAGCTAGTAGCCTGGCCTTCCCTTTATAAGGAGCGCTAGGACCCAAGTAGAAGGGGATCACGAGTTGTAGGGCGAGAGATTGGCCTATTCATTGAGTAAAGGTAGTGGTGAGAGTAAGAGAGCTCCTTCTTGCTCCTCTCTCCAATACAGCTCAAGGAGCATCTGTAAGCTTGGTGAACTTAAAGAATACAAAACATCTGTGTGTGGAATCACCACACTATCCCTCCCTGGATTCCTCTAGTGGATATTGGCCCCACCTTTAGCCTATCCATGGCATCTGCCATGACACCACCACGACATAGGGGCATGGAGGTGGTGAGACAGACGGGCTCAAGATTAGGCCAGATAGTGGAAACAATTTCTTCATTATCTGGGCATTATCTATTGCATTTGCAGTTTATGTTGCCATGTCGTTGTCCACCAGCTGAAATAAGTTGCTTCTTCGTGGAGTGTAGCAGCCAGCTTAAGAAATTGTTTTTCAGCCCAAAAACTTATCATAAGTGTAATGCCAATAGCAGGGATTTATTAAGCGCCTATAAATAATTCATGTATGTGCCACTAACACCCATCGATTTTGGAGAGGATTTAACCGCTCAGCTATTGCGATTGTTCAGATAGTAGTGACACAGTCACAATTTTGGATTCAACTAGTGTTCTCGGTCGTATCGAATCCTAAAGTCGCGATACATTTTACTCCGAGTACGGGAGGCAGATTGTTTCGCCCGACAAGTTCCACGCACACAGCTCCAGAATTTAACCTAACTACATATATAGGTTCAATTTCAATACATCATTAGGCTGCTACACTGCTAGCCCTCTTTCTCTGCTTGGGTGCCAACTTTCTTCCTCTTTCCTTCACGTCCACTGGCTTCTTCATCTCCTTTCTTCCTCCTCTTCCTGGGTGCCAATTTTCTTACCTTCACGTACCCTGCATCTCCGGGCCGAGGGAAGTCAGGCCAATCAGCACCAGAATCTTGTGCGGCATCATCACTCCACTCGTTTTGGTTTTCTTCCCGCAGCAAAATCACTGAGTCGGCTGTCTTGTTTCTTACCTTGTGGTTCCTATAAAAAACCAGTACATGGATTACTACCTTATATCTACAGACTATAAACAATTTTTTGTGTGAATGTACCATCTCATACCTAGGTTTGGGAGCATTAAGGGGACATCCAGCTGCTCTATGGCCTATAAGATGGCAGGTCTTGCATCTGTTTTTGCCCTTCTTTGTAGCATAGAAAGCCGAACCCTTCTTCTTGAAAAAAAATTAAACCTATTCACCTGGGGTCTTCCTCTTCCCCTTTTTGTAAGTGGCTGGCAAAGCTCGAAAGATAGTTGGACTTAACGCCACTGAGATGGGTCTGTACATGGCTTGACAGATCTAGCATACGTAGCTCTAAACTTTTCCATAAAGTAGTAGTATGACAAATACTGATCCAAATGTGGCAGAGTTCTTTTCTTCACCAAGAAGGCCAAGGCGTGGTCGTAGCTCTAAAGTTTCCCGGTATGCTGCCACTCCAAGGAGGTGCATTCTCGCAACTGGATGTTCACAACATCCCTTTTGCCACTCTTGGACATATCGACCACCTCACAGCTTCTGCTAGTTGACAAGAGAACCTTAAGATGAGAAAGTCATCGACTTCTCTTGTGTAGTTGCTGTACAACTGGCGGTAGCATATGTCCTCTAAGTCTCCTACCGATCTCTCTCCTTATATTTAACAGCTTCATGATCATACCATGTGTGCTCTCCATCAAGATATGAACAGGACGCACTTTTATGTCCTTCACCCAGTTATTCAGGCATTCTGCAAGGTTGTTGTTTATGTAATCAACTTTGATGTCAGGGTTGAATTGACTCCTCTTCCATAGCTGCGAATGATGGATGGCTAAGTACTCTAGAATTTCAGGGGCTTCGGCAAAAATCTTGCTCATGGAATATTCGCTGCTACTAGGTTTGTAAACTCTAGAAGCAGGAAACATGTAACGAAATATGCTAACTGTGCAGTGTGAGTACAAGTTGAGCATCATATGGGCATGACATTCTCTACCTTCAGCTCACGGGAACACCTCCTTCACTGCATTCGCCAGCCCTTTGCATGCATCCGTGGATATAGCTAATGGATCCATGTGGCCTATTGATCTCCTGAGCTGCCTCATAAACCAGACCCAGTTTTCCTCCGTTTCTATTTCAAACAGCCTGAATGCCACTGGGAACATCTAGTTGTGACAATCAAGTGTTGTGGCATATGGCAGGAAACCTTTCCATTTGACAGTTAGGACAGTGCTGTCTACACTTAGATACGGCCTACAGCCGTCCTTGAATTCCTGGATGCAAGGTTTAAGAGCCATGAAAAATCTTTTGAAATATATTTTACCACCTTGTGATTCGGTGTCAATCTCCAGAACACTCCCTGGACACCTAGCTTGTACCTCCGCCTTGAAGTTGTACAACATCCTGAAGCTATTGGTCCAATCCCCGTGCAAGACCCCCAGAGCTTTCTCTTTACCTTTCCAAACCATGTAATACGGAAGGACAATGTTGTATTTAGAACCGAGGCTAGTCTGAATATTCTTCGCGGTCTCCTTAGGGTTATCCTTTAGTATGGACATAGATTGCATAGCCACCCACTCCATATTAGCCATTGAGGATTTCAGTTTGCTGCTTGTCGGACACATGTGTGGAGGGCCCATTTTGTTCACCTGCAACACAGATTCATTTAAAAGATAAGCGGAGTCGACTAGTTGCCAGAAAGATATCTCACATCAATTGTAGTTATAGAGTGAAAAAAGAGAGAGGGTTCTAATGGTTTGCTGCATTCATTTCCCTAGTACCCTAATTGCACTCGACGCAGGTAAGGCTCTTGCTGTGATCCTCCATGGACAATGTACCTCGGCCCGTCCATTCATCCACGTTAACTTGCAAATGACCTCATACCTCTGGCCTCATACGTCGAACTCCCCCTTGATACAAAAATGCCGGAATGACATCCTGATCTCATGCATGCTCCTGAACTCGGTGCCGACCGAAATTACAGCATACTCGTGGTCATGTTTCATTTCTTCTACTTCAACACCCAAATCATCGACTGGAATACCAGCCTCATCATTAAGTTCCTGGTCTGTTTCATCATCACCAGATTCTTGATCCTCTATAGTGGCTTCTTCGTCATCTGATTCAGAATCCTGGCCATCGTCTCTAATGCCTAGTACTGCACACATCATATTGACTCCCATGGGTGGGGCTACACCATCGTCTCCACCTAGATGGACCGGAACATTGCCCCAATCCACCTCACCGGCAACTCTGTTTTCTCCAAGACACTCAGTTGGTTCTGCTGCAACCACATGGGGTGGTCTTACGTTTGCATGCATCCCAGGTACTTAAGTGGACAAACAGCAGCCAGAATCAATTTCATCTTGAGTGTACGGAACCCTCTTGCTCTTCCTATGTACATCCTCCTTCCTGATGTAATCTTTCCTAATGGTATCAGTAGGGCTTGACATCTGCGTTCCATTCCCCATTGAACTAGGCTTTTTGCTGCTGCTCTTGGGTGTGATCTCCTTATTGCCTCCCCTCACGGGTGTTGGCTCCAGGGTGCTGGCATTATTTCCTGACCTCTGAGGCGCGTTCTTCTTCGAATTAGCCCTTTTGCTGCTACTATTGGGCGTGTTCTCCTTCGTGCTAGCATTATTGCCTGACCTCAGCGGCATGTTCCGCTCCAAATTAGCCCTTTTGCTGCTACTATTGGGCGTCTTCTCCTTCATGCTGGCATTATTGCCTGACCTCAGCGGCGTGCTCTGCTCCAAATTAGCCCTTTTGCTACTACTTTTGGGCGTGTTCTCCTTCGTGCTAGCATAATTCCCTGACAGCAGCGTGTTCCGCTCCAAATTAGTATTTTTTCTGCTCCCACTGGGTGTGGTAGCCTCCGTGCTGGCCATCTTCGCCTCTTTGCTACCACTCCTAGGAGTGTTCAGCACCGTGCTAGCCCTCTTAGCGTTTTTGCTGCTACCGTTCGGTGTGGCATTTTGACTAGATCTTAGGGGTGTACTCTATGGCGTTGTGCCTTTTGTCGTGCGACTCTTGGGCGTCCTCTTCTCTGGCATGGTCTCCTTGGTGACATTCTTCTTTGGGGTGGCCTTTTTGGGGATGCTCTTCCTGCTCCTCTTTATGACGCTCCACTGTAAGACTCTCCTATGTTTGAAGCTACCCTCAGTCGCACCAGCCCCAGTGATGCCATGGATCAGGTCACGCAGGCCTTCTAAGTGTCCATCATCTCTATTTTCGAGTTCCAATTCGTCTCCAACCATGAGCACTATCAAGTGGAAGTACACTTCACCTCTATAATGTTTCCTTGTAAACAGTACGACTAAATCATCAGTATCTTTCACTTTGATAGCCTTTTTGCTCCTGTAACCATAATATAACAAACGTGCTTCCTAGGAGGACCCTCACAGCACCTTCACACTTAACAATGCCATCTGGTCAGATAACTCTACCACTTCAGGGTCGTATCTGCCAAGGATTACATCAAACTCGTCATAGACTTTTTCTATGTCATCATCTAATTTTGCAGTATAATCCGCGACACCGATACATACGATTACTTTGCCATCATCAGGTTCTTTAGGATAGAAACCTCCGAGAGGTTAGAGAGATGGAGCGGCACCATCAGACCCAGCCCCAATGCCACCACCGCCATCACCAGCATCATCGTTAGCTGGATCAACCTCGGTGGAAGTACCAGGACCAGGAGCAAGGCGAGGGCCCTTAGCAGCAGGAACTACATTACATGGTGGACAGGCAGGGGCCCTTCTAACGGCAGCCACAATAGGATCAGCTGCTGCCATGCCACATCGACGATAAGGAGCAGTTCCCACAACAACAGTGTTTCGAGTGCTAGCAGAGTCCATACCATGAGCTGGCTCTAGACCAGCAGCTCGCTGAACCCCAGCACGGGTTCGAGGAGGAGACAAGGCACCAATCTTTGCAACAACAGTGGGGCAGCCTCCGGAAGCCTTAGTTTGCTCAACAGCGGCAGGGATTGGGTCAACAATGTCTAGATCAACAACAACACAAGGACGACCAGTACCAGCAGATTCTAGAGCACAGGTTTGCAAAACTTGAGGACGGTTTCGAGGAGGAGCAGCACACAAGGCGGCGGTCTTGGCAACAATAGCGGGGAAGCCTCCAGAAGCCTTAGTTTGCTCAACAGCGGCATGGATTGGGTGAGCAACAGCCGCAACAACACGGGCACGGGGACGGGGACGACTAGTACCAGCAGATTTTAGAGCAGAGTTTTCCAAAATGGAAATACGGGGACTCCTACGAGGAGGTTGCCTGACAGATGCATGTCGCGGTCGAGGAACCACATTTTGCTCAACAACAGCAGGGGTTCGAGTTAGACCTCCCTAACCAATAATAGCTGGGCGACTCCCAGTAGCAGGAGCTTCCTCATCTAGTATGTTACACACTAGCACAACCACACGAAGCCCAACATGCTGTTTCATCAACCCAATTAGCTGACTGTCACACGCTATAGGAACCTTGAAGCCTCGTTCATCAAGGATGCTGAACCGTGCAGTCCTCTCTGGCCTCATTTCAGCAAGTTCACGCACAGCAGCAACCAAACCAGGGATAGTGCATAACTACATAGGCGCTATTTCCATCTTCAGATTCTGAGCTTGTTTCCATGTCCTCTTCCCATGTGCTAATTTAATGAGGTAGCCACAGATGGTGACCCAAACCGTGTATTTGGATTCAGCGGAGATCCTAGTTGACAGAAAATTGGAGACAAAAGATACGAAGTGTTTGTCAGCGTCGTGCTAGCAAACAATTCTATGTTTGATATAACTCTGTAGTGCGAATAGCTAGCTAGAAGTTATAGGTAGTGCAAATAGCAAAGAGAAGAGTAGCTCACCCGCAATTAGCCAGAAGTACTTCTTCCTCGGCAAATGGATTTGCCATCCTTCGCGCTGCTCAGCTCGTCGGCGGTAGAGGCGGGCTAGATCGTCGCAATGGCTGGCACGACATTCGGCATTAGAGCTCGGTAGCAGCGAGTAGGCGCAGCAACTTGGCGCCGTAAGTCAAATGCCCGAAGAGATCATTCTGGTTGGAGAGGGGATTCCGACGCCGCCGCCGTGGATTTGTGAATTTGGTCAACGCACCATGCTCCTTTAGTCTCTCGTTTCGCCTACGTGGTTGCCGCGTTGGCGCTCGCGTCACGGAAATATTACTGACATGAGGGTCCCGACCGTCTACTTCACGGGGCAGTTTCACGGCATGTTTGGATTTGGTATGGATGAGATGAGTTTGCATCGAAATGGCCCCTCTCGGTAGTTGGCGGCCCAACATTTCGAAACGCGGCAATTTCAGGCAACTTAGGTACCGCGATGCACTCACCCGCGAACTTTGGTACCGCACACCGTAGCCCCGCTGTCGTGGCCGCCAATGCGGCGCCTTCCACCCGACTTGTCGTCCGAGTCTTGGTTCAGATCTTCCTTTGCGTAGCTCTTGGTGATCTCGAGAAGCTCGGGGATGTTTTCAAGCGTCCGGAAGACCCTCTTGATCCTGGTGACCAGAGGTTCGTAACGGCATGCGTTCTTGAAGCAGTGGATCACGGTGTCTGGGTGGATGCCGGAGGCATTGATCCATAGGTCCTACCAGCGTTGGAACCAGTTGCGAGTCGACTCGTGCAATCCCTAGATGCAGCGTTCTCGGCGAGGGTGTTGATTTATTGGGGAGTCACCCCCTCCATCATCAAGGGGAGGTAGCGGGCGGCGAGTAGGTACGTGTGACCAGCGATCCCCATCGCCATGACGTACATATCCGATCCACACTGTTGGGTCGAGTGTGGGAACATACTTTTTGATCTCATTTGGCCCCTTGAAGGTGGAGGGGTACCTCTCGCCTCAAATCATTGGTCCAAAGCATTGCAGGCTGATTCGGCTCAGGGAACCTCTCGGCTCAGGCTTGCGGCCGCCGCGGTTGGAGAGGGTGTGTCACAGGTCGTATTGTTGGGGAGCTCACCAAGCCTGGTTGTTGACGATGTGGGTTCATGCGTCGAACAGTTGGCTGTTTGTGTCGATAGTGTTGTGCACCGGTCGCGGCTCATTGGTGGAGTTTGCGGGGTTTGCTACCCGCGGTTGGAGCTGTTGTGGCTCGGGTGGTAGGCAGTTGACGATGTTGGTGACCGTTCGTTCTCCAGGGCGGCCTCTCGAAGCTGTGCGACTGTGATTCGAGCGAGAGTATATCCGTCCACGTGGGTTGATTCCTGCGGTTTGCTGCTCAACCGCTCTACCGAGTAGGGTGATACATTGCAAATGTATCTATAATTTTTGATGTTCCATGCTTGGTTTTATTTACTTTCTTGTGTTTTGTCCACACTTTGGAGTACTTTTCATCTGATTTCTTGGACTAACCTATTAACAAGAGCCATAGTGCCAGCTGCCTGTTTTCTGCTGTTTTTGGTTCCTGAAATGTGAGAAAATGAATATTCTCGGAATTGGACGGGACAAAAGCTAAAGTCATTATTTTAACGGGGGACACCTGGAGCCAAAATACGAGACGGAGAAGGGCCAGAGGGCGGCCAAACCACCTTGCCGCGCGGCTAGGCTTGGCCCGCGCCAGGGGGTGGTGTGGCTAGCCCAGGCACCCCCTCGGCCTCTCCTTTCGCCTATATATTGCCTCTGATACGGAAACCCTAAGTACCCGATCAAAATTCCACGAAAGATTCTGTAGCCGCCGTCATCTCCATCTAAAGCTCTTCCCGGTACCCTGCCAGAGAGGGGAATTCACCCTGGAGGCCCTCTTCATCATCATGCAAGCCTCCGGTGTGATGCGTGAGTAGTTCATCTCTGGACTACAGGTCCATGTAGTAGCTAGATAGCTGGTTCTCCTCCTTTGTGCTTTCATGTCTAGATCTTGTGAGCTCCGTTCATGATCAAGATCATCTATTTGTAATTCTGCATGTTGTGTTTGCGGGTATCCGATGGTATTGAGATGCTATTTCAGATTGATTATTGATTCTATCATGTCTTTGTTATTTGTGATCTTGCATGCTTTTCTTTGTTAGTAGCTATCTTGGCCAAGTAGATGCTAGCAACTCCAAGAGTTAGTATTTATGCTCAATAGTGGGTTCATACCTCTGGTAATCTGGGGAAGTGACAGAAATCTCTAAGGTACTAGATGTGCTGTTGCTACTAGGGAGAAAACAACAATCCTTTGTTCATAGAACAATTGTATTGTTTACATTACACGCAATTCGTAATGCAATTATCCGTTCCTTGCAACTTAATACTAGAGGGGGTTCGGATGATAACCTGAAGGTGGATTATTAGTCATAGATGCAGTTGGATGGCGGTCTATGTACAATGTTGTAATGCCCAATCGAATCTCAAAGGAGTCAAGATGAGTAGTATATGCTTGTATGCTTTCTCGATGTTTGCCAATTGCCCCGCTGTAATTTTTTCACCCAACATGTTATCTATCTTAAGGAGAGCCACCTCTAGTGAACTATGGACCCCAATCCTTTCTTTTACTTTCAATCTACAATCAACTGTTTGCTGTTTTGTGTTTACTTTTTGCAAACTATTACTTCCTTCCATTCAATACGTTTAATCCTTTGTTTTTAGCAAAACCGGTGAGATTGACAACCTCATCGCAAGTTGGGGACAGAGTTCTGTGGTTGTCTTGTGCAGGTCTCCACGTTGCTGCTGACACCGGTAGTGCGCCCTGCCAAAGTTCAGCTAGCTTCACCTTTGGGGTGTTTCCTGGCTCCTACTGGATTGATAACCTTGGTTTCATAACTGAGGGAAAATTACTGCTATGCTCATCATACCTTCCTCTTAGGGTTCCCCAACGAGCTCGTTAGTACACGAGTCAGCAAGTATTTTTCTGGCGCCGTTGCCGGGGAGTCAAGGACATCTTCACAAGGGGAGTCCCTCATAACTAATCTCTTTACTTTGTTGTTTTTTTTTGCTTAGTTTACTTTTTGTTTTGCTTGCTTGTTTCTTTATAAAAACACAAAAAATTAGTTTTACTACTTTGCTTTCTTTACCAAAAACAAAATGACTACTCTTGAAAATACTAAGTTGTGTGACTTCACTAGCACAAACAACAATGGGCACACCTATTTCTCCACCTGTTCCTAAAGCTACTTTATTTGAAATAAAACCTGCTTTACTCAATCTTGTTATGAGAGAACAATTTTCTGGTATTGGTAATGAAGATGCTGCTGCTCATCTAAATAACTTTGTTGAAATTTGTTACATGAAAAAGCATAGGGATATAGATGGAGATATTATTAAGCTTAAATTGTTTCCTTTCTCTTTGAGAGGAAAAGCTAAAGAATGGTTGAATTCCTTAACTAGGAATAGTATTGATTCTTGGACTAAATGCAAAGATACTTTCATTGGAAAATACTATCCTCCTGCTAAGATTATATCTATGAGAAGTGAAATAATGAAGTTTAAACAATCTGAGAATGAACATGTTGCTCAAGCTTGGGAAAGAATGAAATCTTTGGTAAAGAATTGTCCCACTCATGGACTGACTGCTTGGATGCTCATCCAAACTTTTTATGCAGGATTGAACTATTCCTCGAGGAACCTATTGGATTCTACTTCTGGAGGTACCTTTATGACCATCACTTTGGGTGCCGCAACAAAGCTTCTAGATAATATGATGTATAATGTTGTAATGCCCAATCGAATCTCAAAGGAGTCAAGATGAGTAGTATATGCTTGTATGCTTTCTCGATGTTTGTCAATTGCCCCGCTATAAATTGTTCACCCAACATGTTATCTATCTTAAGGAGAGCCACCTCTAGTGAACTATGGACCCCGGTCCTTTCTTTTACTTTCAATCAACAATCAACTCTTTACTTTTTTGTGTTTACTTTCTGCAAACTATTACTTCCTTCCATTCGATACGTTTAATCCTTTGTTTTCAGCAAAACCGGTGAGATTGACAACCTCATCGCAAGTTGGGGACAGAGTTTTATGGTTGGGTTGTGCAGGTCTCCGCGTTGCTGCTGGCACCAGTAGTGCGCCCAGCTAAAGTTCAGCTAGCTTCACCTTTGTGGTGTTTCCTTGCTCCTACTGGATTGATAAACTTGGTTTCATAACTAAGGGAAACATACTGCTGTGCTCATCATACCTTCCTCTTGGGATTCCCCAACGAGCTCGTTAGTACACGAGTCAGCATAGGGCCTAACCGTACTTGACCTACAGTGCGCCCTCTCCCATGAGGTTGAGGTTGGCGATTGTGGCATGTCTCGCTGTGACATTGTCCGTCGTGGTGGAGTAGAGTGGGAGCTCATTGGCATATAGCTCTTGTGGTGTGATCAGGATTTGTGGCTGCTCCAGAGGAGGCAAGTGGCAGGGTGGTCGTGGAGCTCCGTGTGCACGTGACCCAACTGTTGGGTGACTGCCGCCCGATGGCGCATTGCAGTAGTGCTCGAGATCGGCCGCTCGTGCAGGCTCGCGTTCGTCATCAAGTTCAGGGTGCAGCCTTGGACTGTGAGGTTGAGGCGGCTCCTGATGAGGCATTGGTGGTAGAGCGACAGCTCCTACGCCATTTGCTGCTCGAGGCAGAATTTCTCACGCTTGGCGAGCTCCTTGGCCATTGCCACCTCCAGTTGCTGGCGGGCTTCTTCGACTTCCGCCGCTATTGCTCTTGGTGGAAGGAGCATGGTGAATGGATCTGGCGGCACACTACTACCCGCCATGTAGATGGCATTGTAGCGACTGGATCTGGCGTGGGCCTCATCAAGGGACTTCGATCCAGAGTCAGAGTCGAAGATCTCAAGGATGGATGGATCCTCGAAGTCGGAAGCGTTGGAGACTCGCGTGATGGAGTCCATGTGCGACATGGCGGTCATGGATTTAGCGCCTGAAGAAGGCATCACCAAGTCAGCGTCATTGTGGAGAGCCGCGTCTCTCCCGGTCGGATCCTAGCTGCTGGGTCATATTCAGAGGCGAGGAGGGTGAAGGTGCGGACCTTCGCCTTTGAGAGTAGATCTCGTCGGGGCAATTCATTGGCAGTGTTGAATCCCGCTGTTTCTGTTTGGTCGATGGAGTCTATGAATCCGACGAAGAGGTTGATGGTGCCGACTGTCATCATCGCGACGTGGATGATTGGGTGTGATTCTGGTATGTAGCTTCTCGGCCTGATCTGGAGGAATCCACTACTGGCAAACTTGCGACTTGTGGCGAGTGGCCGATCAATCGGAGTGTAGGGTCTCACCACAGATCTCAGGCTTGACTGGCCAAGACCCATGGTGGGCGCCACTGTCATGGGAATGGCCACGACAGTTGCTACCAAGGGTAGCAATTGAATCGATTGGGGAAAGAGCGAGTTGCCTTCTGCGGATCGAGATTGAGGGCACACTTAGGGTAAAGACCTACTTTCTGCATGATTGTATTGATTGTGAGAGGATTACAAGGCAAGCGATCTCAGCGGCTAGGCAACGAGTCGCTTAGATGGGGTATCTAATAGCACGTAAGTATAACGAGTACTCTAGGGAGGTTTATATAGGGTCACCTCTCTAGGGTTTACAAGATTACAACCAAATTAGTTTAGGTTTGAGAGGGTTTGACCTAATCCTACGAGGCCTAACTAAGGTCTTGGGTCTTTAGATTCCAGTCGTCGGGCTTCATTCGAAGTCTACTTCCAGTCGCCGCGTAAGCAGGCCCACTCTTCATTGTCCTGGGCCAGTCGAATCTTACCTCTAGGCATACCTCAATTGGTATATCCCCATCAGTACTAAAATGGCAATACATATGTAGTGGTCACTCAAGATTAATTGCAAGAAATAGCGATCTAAGTATAATATAGTACCATACCTAGCTAAGCATTAGCACCCGTAATTATTTCCAGAAAGATCATTCTATATTTCACTTGCCACACTAATTGAGGGAACAAGATTGGATCATGTGTGTACATAGTTTAGTAAACACTACTATGGCCTTTGATAAAAGGCTCAACAATTTGATACCACCAGTATTCCACACATATCTATGAATCAGAGTTCGATGTTTTAACTATATAGAGTTTTCTATTCATTTCCAGTTATATCTGTAACAACATACAACACACTAAGAATCTATTCAAGGATATAGGATTTTATACAACAAGAAGACAAGCTAATTATCAAGAGTATGGCCTTTGTGAACAATTAACTCATATCATTTTCCCAGCCCGAAATCAAGTTTAGGAACAAGCTCTTTGTCAATTGAAAAATTCCAAACATCATTGTACTATGTATTAATCTAATTATGTTTTAGAGTTAACTTTGGTCTGTCACTCAACTAATAAGAAACTGATCAACTTAAATTCATTACAGCGATACAAGTGCCTATTGGTTACGTCTTGAGAATTTTGTAAATTGCTTAACTTAGCATGATAAGTATTATCCTCAAGAGTTATTCTTTTTTTTGCGATCTCAAGAGTTATTTTTCTTGTCACTTCAAACAAACACACTATGTTATTTATTTTAAGTCTTAACAACTTAAAACATGGACTTTCATAAGAATTACATGGTACTAATCAACCTTAATCTTGTATTACTGTTGTGCTTTACCTTTTATCTTTTGTATGTTAGTCTTAAGTTCCTTATAGATATATTTGCTTGTGAAGTAAACTTAAATACAAGCCAAATTTTAAATAAACCACCTAAGTTCAACTCATTAAAAATATTGGGGAATTACTTCGGGATTTATCAAAATGCATATCATTCCTTATGCATAATAGCATATTGCTTCTTTAAACATTAGTCCTTACCGGACCAATGATGTTGTTTTTAGATGTTGGATCTTATATTGTCTTAAAGAACGTGATTGCATAATCTTGTAATCACAAAGGCAAGTTCACACTTGCTAATGTCCTTTGGTTATTTTCTATCAAGTATTTGCAATCTATTATTGTTATCACATGCATTTGTAAAAGGATGGCAGAAAACACTATTTTCATAATAAACTTGTACTATTGGTTACTGATCCAGGGTGGTCAGTTAATCTATTATGATGAGCAATAGAACCACCATTTCATAGGAATGTATCATTTAGGATTTATTAACCAATGTTGCCAATGATTCTTGCGTCTTATAACTCGCATTAGCCATGAGATCTATATGGGCTCTTGGGAAGTCAGCTGGATCTTCTTCCTTTGGTGTGCCAGCGGATAACCTTTACGTGATGCTAAGATTCCTTGTGCGGATATAGCAACATGGGTGGGCACCCTTAGGGCCCCGCGGTTTTAGTGTCTAGATTATCTATTTGATGCTGCCCAAGGTAGGTCGGCCCTTTCAAAGGGTCCTACGAAGGGCACAACCAACTCACACAGTCTTTAGGGGCCTATAAAAGTTATAATAGTCCGAAAGGGGCTTAGCAGATATGTGGCAGATTGAAGGATTGTGTCTGCATATGGGGTCGCGGAGAAGGGAATTAATTGGCTTGGGTTCTTATACTAGGCCTCACACCAAAGGAAGTCTGAACGTGAAAGATCGCTCGGTTGTGCAACAAGGATAAGCATCTCTCATCGGTAAAGCAATGGACCTTTGTAGAGTGTAAAAAAGTGTGACATGTTACTCCCTGTTCTGGGAAGGAGCTGCTAACTCTACAAGAAAGCAACTCCACGAAGTTCTAATTAACCTATGAAGACTAACGGACATATATTTTCAGAATAAAAGAAATCTTTGATGAAATATTTACGAAAAACTGCATGGCCTATGACCTATGGTCTATGGCAATAGATAGTCCATCAAACAGTCCTTTTTATTGAACTTGTTGAGTACGCTCGTACTCAATCGTACCTTCTTAACCCTTTATATATTTCCGAGCATTAAATGACGAACTTAGGAGGAGAACTACTATGAATAATTGAAGATATCCCGTGGATATCAACAAAGTCAATGACTACATCAGGAGCAATAGAAGATAAGCTGAAGCATAGTGTATAGATAAATCCCTATATCCTAGAACCTACTTTTGTAGTGCATTGCTTGAACAACAATCACAAGCCATAGATATATATTAATAGTAGTATTATTTATAGAATATACTTCAAGTTGCTATTTCTGGACTTCTTATGTATAGTGTTTTCCTCATTGTTTTGAGGATTGTTCTCTGGATCTTTTGTAAAGATTTGAGTTGTAATCTATAGTCATGTCTTGGACGCGTGATGTTTCTGTTGTACCACTCCGAGGGATGTAATACTAGAGGAAATGGTGTTTCATTGGTGTTATGTCAATGACTATAGTGTACTGCATCATGTAGTGGTATGCTGGGTCACCGCACTTTCCTATGAGAGAAGTGAGTTCCATCAAATAGAGGTATGGGACCTGAGACATTAATATGAGGCATGATATTCTTTTGCTTCGGATATGCATAAGGGAATTTATCAAGGGGTGTGTATTTTTGTGATGGGCCGTTGTCATGAGAAGACTCCTCAATATAATCATTCCTAGTGCCCAATGACCTCCCATGAGGTACTACCGAAGGGTTACCGAGGAATCCCCCCTCACTAATACCCTTAAAATATCCTTCTATGTAACTTATTCGAGCGAGGAGATTGGAATACGCCTTAGCCTCACAGGTTTGATTGGCAAACATTTCCTAGATCTCCTTGACCGAATAAGTCTTACCCTCCTCATCATTGGAGAAAACCATCTTTTCTATTCGGCAATAAAGCCCTTAAAAGAGCCCTTGGCTCAGATACCAATTGAAATTGCTAGATGGTTAACATACATGGGGTGAATAGGTTTCTACAAATTTCTTTATAATCTTTTACAATTTTTAAGCTTTGTAGAATATAAGTGTTCCCAAATGCAAACTAGGTGAGGCAACCTAGATCATGATACAAGACCCTTCAAGACAAAGTGTACCACCAAGTAAACAAAACAAGTAAAGAGATCGGTTAGGAATAACCGAAGCATGTGGAGACGAAGATGTATTCTCGTGTTCCCTTCCTTGGGGGAGATACATCATGTTGGATAGGTGTGAGGTTGCACGAAGGATTCCTTAATGCGACGAGGGCTCAATGTTTGACCATATTTTTTACTGTCCCAAGTCAAAAGTACTAGTGCATGGTAGATGAGAAAAATGAAGAGAAGAAATTAAGCTAGTGGGAATTCACATATACACGCTTGTACTACTATAGTCTTTGCTTGATTAGTTCTGCACGTGTACATGTTGAGCTCCTTCACGTACCCATACATTCGTCGAAGATCGGGTTGCAGCTATGCAGATAACCATGTATGTATCAGATGAGATACAAGGAACCAACCGGCGTACTCATAATCGAGATAGATCGGCATGCCAGACGCGGAACACCGGCATTCGTCTATATGGCTAGGCTATATGCATGGCAGGGTCGTGCCAATCCATGTGTTACCCACAGGGATAGATAAGTACAGATTCGGATTTGGTGGAACAAACACTATGTGCAGCATAGAGATCAACCTCTCGATGCACAACTGGGTCCGAAGAATCAGCGCTTCTATTGGGATATGCTAAATGGGTATCACCATAGCATGTCTCTAATCTGGCTAACCAGGGTGGCCAATAGCTGGTAGCAAGGCCTATGGCCTGCTAGGTGGCCTAGTTTGACAGATCCAAAAAGTAGGCCCATGATGGAAGAAGGAAGGCTACGGTGTAGTCACCGGCCAAACCGGAGCCTTGGAGTATAAGACACGAAGACTAGTTAGTATTAGTGTAGAACTCTGTAACATGTCCCACAAGGATCTTTCCTATAACCCTAGGTTCTGGCGCCTTTATAAGCCGGACTTGTGGGAGCCTTTAGGGCAACGATTCATATCACCTCACATAGCAAACCGATCTCTATAACTCGGCGTATTGCCGTTATAGTGATTTATAGCAGGAGTAGGGTTCCGCCACCGTTGTGGGACCTGAACCTGGGTAAGGTGTGTTACCTCCAACTCACCGCCTTCCCCCACCTCTCTAAACACGCTCTATGAGGACCCCTCCATTGCGTACTCGTCAGCAATACCACGATAGTTGGCGCCCACCATGGGGCAAGAGGTCCAATCTTTTCACAGGAATTAGCGACACTGTAGCCATTGGGAGTGTTCTCTTCTCCGGCAATGTTCCGATCGTCCCCCGGATGAGTTCAGGATCCTGGTGAAGCCGAACCCCACTTGTTGCTCCATTGTTCCAATCGGGGACATTCAGCTCTTCGTCGGTGAAACCGGCTCCGGATCAAGCTCCCAGGAAGTCGGACACGCATCAAGGCCTGCATGGACTGCCCACAGGCAGGACATGTTCGCAGAAGGATCATGCTCAGATCTCTCTTTGGAGTTTGTTGGCTTAGATCGGAACAAATCAAGGCCCACCCAAACTGCCCACGTGCAGGATATAGTGGTGGAAGACCAACGGAGATCCTCTTGGCTCCCCCAAGTGTTAGATAAGCAGAGGTCGAACTTTGTCGGTGCCATCAGCATCTTCGATCTGGCTCACTGTGTCCAAAGGTCAGGGCAATCCCCACGTGAGTATCTCACCAAATGGTTAAGGGTGAGGGCCTCATTGGAGGGAGACTGGAGGGAGACTACACTGATGATGTAGTGTACCACTTTGTTGAAGGGATCACGCCAGGTACCCAACTCTAGCATACGCTTAGGAGGCGGTAGTCCACCAGCTTACTTACCCTCAACGAGATGATCAGAACTATTAACAATTTTGCTGACGCTGATGAGGAAGCCAAGGCCAACATCGCCACCGCTGTTGGAAAATCCAAGTTCATCGGCCACATTGCCTCCAGCTCAGCCTCCACCGACAACACCGATCCTAACTCTGACTCCGTGTTGGACGCACTCTGCACCGGCATCAACATGGATGGTGAAAGATCATCAGTCAACTTGGAGTAATTCGAAGCTGCCATGAAGGAGAATGAGGAGGAATTCAAGCACGAGGAGCACACCGAGCATGCTGTCACTTCCTTCCAGGTACTGGTAGCCACCAAGAATGTGATGGAAGAAGACCAGTAGCATCAGGGAGCTGGGAGATCTCCGCCAGCAGTGGCCAATGGTAAAAACATTGTCGATCCTTTGGATCCTACAAAGGCCATGCCCCCTGGCTATCCCCCCGCAGCAGCCACTAGAACTCACCACTAGGCCCAGTACTGCAAACTAAACAAATCTACCGCCTCTACCATCCATGTTAGCGGATGGCAATCCCTTGGTTACTCCAGCCAACAAGGTATTCTACGCAGGACTCCTCATCGAACTGTAATCATTGCCCATATTCAGAACATTACACAGCTTGATGAGAAGCGCCAGGAAATCCTTGCGGAGGCCAAGTATATCGCGGAGCAAGGCGCATAGCTGGACAAGGATATCTCCAAGGCATAAGACTCAATCAAGGAGACAAGAGCAATGGAGGCTGAGTACAAGCAACTGATCAAGCTGCACAAAGCTAAGAAAGATCTGACTCACGTCGTCGGTGATCTCGGTGTTTGACGCAGCTTGGGGTGGGATCCGTCCCAACCAACAAAAGCTAACCCCTACATCGATAAGGCTAGGAAGCAAGTCATGCCAGCCCCTGCCCTCAACATGGTCATCGCCAAAACTTTACTCGAGTAGGACGGATCACCTACAGTGGTGGAATAGGACTACGACCTTGTCACCAAGGCTTTCACGCAACAGGAAAAGGCTATCTCTCAGAGGCTTGAGTCCAACCTGGAGTTTTGCTAGTCTAGTTTGAACAACTAACATAAATCAAGATCTCCTCACGATGTCGGATATCCCACAGGTTCCACACAACGAAGGCAGAGGGACATGGACAACAAGACTGATGCCATTCCAGTATCATCCAGCAACAGAGACAAGGCTAACCTTCGCCGCTCGCCGCCACCTCCCCCGAAGTCCTAACATCAGGAGGACCAGCAGTCGTGCCATTGCATGAGTAGGCCACCTCCTAGATTCCCTCAAGATGGCATCGTTATAAACGACCATGGAGAGCAGCCTCGACATGGCGGAGAGCACAACGGTAGTGATAGACAAAGGATCAAATCGTACAAGGAAGCCCCATGTCGGACAAGCAACTAAGACATGCATGACGATTCGCATGGAGGGAGTAGCAAGAAGGCTAACCTAGCGTCGCCATCGCCACAGTCGCCACCCAGCAGCCACCATGGCAGAGGATCACGCAAGTCTCATGGATCGTGCCATAATTTTTCTCCCCATGGGGGAGATTAGCACAAGAAACAACCGGAACCATACGATTCACGTACGCACCTTGATAGGATTCATGAAGCCCGCGAAGAGCCATACAGGGGGCCATGTTGTTTTGGGCCGGTTATCCGGGCCACAACCTACCCTAAGGGCCTCCAGATTGACAAGACCATCAAGCCCTAGGATGGCACTGCTAGGCCAACCACGTGGTTGCAGGACTACTATGAAGCAATAGAAATCGCAGGGGAAACCGCAATGTCACCGTCAAGTACCTCCCACTAATGCTCTCTGGCATCGCCCGACCAAGAACTTCGAGGGCACGTACAAATGTCCCTACATTGTTGGTGACCTACATCGGTGTGTACAAGAGAAGGACGAATCATCTTGGAACTACCTATCCTATGGAAGTACACAATACAACTGCTATGGTCGCCTTCATCGATGGTCTGGAAAGGGGGTCTCTGCTATGGTCGCCCTCGGCAGCAGCATTAGAGGTGGAGCTCTTCCGCTTTCGTGTTGCCGGAGCTGTATGATCCTTGGAGGCCTCATCATCAGAAAAAATGTGCACATCCTTTAGTTTCATATCGTAAACTTGTGAGGCCATGTTTTCCTTAGACAAGCTCTCCAACCGATGAGATAGAGGCATGTTAGATGATTCCTTCATGTCCTTCACCTTGATGATGTCCTTAAGCCGGATCTTGATGGAGTCATTGGAGAAATTATCCTTGGAAATTCTCATTGGATCTTCCTCTCCTTGGAGTACTCATGCATCAGCTTGCGTGGTGTTGCAAAGGCTGGATCAGCCTTACAAACCAACACATGGTCAAGTCCAAACTAGTCAGACCTCGGTCTACCAGTCACTCTATCCAACTTACGGCGCGGGAGGATTCGTTAGTCGGAGGGGAGAAGGGATTGGCACATCCATGTGGGGGCCTCGGTGGCAGCTTCATCGATAAAGTAGGGGTATGAGCCTTGTCGATGGGCTAGAGGAATATCTGGTCCATAGAAATAGGTTTTCTACCAGTTCTTGCAAGACTCATGGCCAACGATGTCAAGGAATCACCGGCAGGACGGATCTTAAAACTAATGGTTCTGCAATTCCAAAGTTCATCCTTGGAATCTCCGGACTCACTCTTCATGGTGAAAAAACTAGATAAACAAATCTAACCTAGGCTTAATCCCTAGGTATCCTTCACACAGATCTACATAATTGCTAAGTACTAGGATGCTATTGGGAGGAAGGTTGTGAGGAAGAACCTAGAAGTGATTCAGGACCTCAAGGAAGATGTCGAATACAGGGAGGGAGACACCACATACCAGCTGCACTTTGAGATAGACCTTCTCTCTGGCTTGGGGAGACGAGACAACCTTGTCGGCCGGCGCTGGCTGCCAGACCAGCCCATCCGTCGAGGGGAGGTATCCTTCGTCGAAGATATCCTTCAGTTGCTCTGCAGTAAGTTTAGATCCCCTCCACAGTCCTTTGTGGGAGTCATCTTCCTCCTCGGTGTCTTTGACAACCGCTTGTTTCTGCTCGTCGCCGGTGGTTTCCACCACGGTGAAGACTAGAATCACCAGCCCATCCAGTGTGACATGTACATCCCTCGATGGCTCCTTAGTGGCCTCAGGAATCCCCGCCGTCGATGGAGTATTGTTGTTGCTCGCCATTGGATTGGATTGGATTGGAAGAAAAGGGGAGATGGGATTTCTTTGTTAGGGTTTTCGCTGGAGCTCGAAGGGTCGCGCGGTGAGAGGAAGACAAAGACGTAGGGAAAATGCAGGTAAAATAATTATCTTCAACCATAGTAACTATGTATAAGCCCTGGCATCAAGATTCGTGTGTAGAGGATCTAACGGTAAGAGCGTTGAAAACGTGTGAGTGAACATGAGCGTTAATTTCACCATGTTCCAGATTTCATGCGCGGGAAAATCGGTATTATTAAGCACTGCCATATGTGAGTTTCGAGGAAGCGTAGGATGTAGACTGCATCACCCTACTAACAGTGGCAAGGGAGTAGTCACGTCTGAAGATTCTAGTATGTAGGGATTCTATCCGACTATGGAAAGGAAGACTAAAGAATTGAAGATTATCCGACTTACATGTTGAAGACGGAGAAGATTGCAGGGTTCTTTGGGTGGACTTCGAGATGTTGCTTGACGAATTGCCAGCATGACCTAGACGGATCATTCAAGACTAAAAGTCAAGACGATGCAAGATCTCATAGTTCTCCAGGGCCTACTATTGGGGACATGTTAAATGGGTATCACCATAGCATATGTCTAATCCGGCTGACCCGGGTGGCCCACAGTTGGTAGAAAGGCCTACGTCCTGCTGGGTGGCCCAGTTAGACGGATCCAGAAGGGAGGCCCATGTCGTAAGAAGGAAGCCTGCGGTGCAGTCACTGAACAACCTGGAGCCTTGGAGTACAAGACACGAAGACTAGTTAGTATTAATGTAGGACTTTGTAACCTATATGGCAAGGACCTTTCCCTATAACCCCAGGTTCTGGCGCCTTTATAAGCCAGACTTGTGAGAGACTGTAGGGCAATGATTCATATCACCTTGCATAGAGAACCGATCTCCGTTACTCAATGTATTGCCATTATAGTGATTTATAGCAGGCGTAGGGTTTCTCCACCGGCGTATTGTGACTTGGGTAAGCTGTGTTAGCTTGTACCCGTCAACTCATCGCCTTCCCCACCTCTCTAAACACGCTCTGTGAGGACCCATCCATGGCGTACTCATCGTCAATACCATGAAAACTTCGTTGCTATCCTTCTCATAGCGCCAACTACCTATAAAAGCATGAGAGGCCTCAATAGGAAGACACACGATCACACCCAGCCAGAGGTAGAGCGCTCGCACCCACGTATAGCTCACACACCTGAAATCCACACAGCATTCACACACAAACTCTCCCAGCTACAATCCCACATCCATACACAAGCCCAATGCACCACATCCAAAAATCCATATACAAACCCATGCTGGTGAATCACGTTAGGAGCTAGGAGAAGCGGTCACGGAGGTGCCTAATGATGAGAATTATGGTTAACTCTTTTCATCCCGCTCTCCCCTCTTTCTATAGCATACACTCACACATGCGCACGGTGCCATCGCACGGAGGCGGCGTGCAACTCATGGACAAGATATCAACATCGATGACTGCCGGCGGGAGCCCGACGCCAAGAAGACGGTCTCAAAGGCGAATGGTGGCCGCCTTCTTCATTTGGAAGGTGCAATATCCATCAAACTCTTGCCGTGCTGGGGACGATGGTGGGGCTGCTGGTGTGCATGGCGGTGCCATCTCCACTGCAGCGAGGGACAATGACGGGGGCAACAGCGGGGCTGTCGCATCAAGACCGGTGCCATCTTCACCACCACGAGCCTCCCCCAAGTTGACGGCCTCAAAGGCGAACGGCAGTTGGCGCAAGACGATGCCTTCTCCACATCTATGATCCATACAGAACGGCGTCAGGGCAGTTGGCGTGCAATGGCACCATCTCCTCTCCCAGGGAGTCGCTGACACGCAAGATGGTGCCATCTCCACCTCCACGACCTCAAGAGAGTGCGGCTGCTGGCATGTATCCCAGTGCCCTTTCTAAGGCACCATGGATGATGGTGTCAGCCCATCATCATGTAGTCCCGACCCTCGCTCTACTTCACCCGAGCGGCACTGATGGTTTCCAGGATCTCGAAGGGTAGCCCCGTGCGCAAGAAGGCACCATCTCCACCTCTACGAATCATTGACGTCAAGGCAGCCAGCTTGCATCAGATCCATCTCCACTCCCGCAGAGTCGTCGGTGTGCTGCCCGGTATCCTGTCCACCTCCATGTACTACGCCCAAGATGACGGTATGCAGCGGCGTCCTCTCTACTTCCTGTGAACATCACCAAGATGATGACACGGGGGCTGCTGGCATGCAGCCTAGCATCCTCTCCATGATGCCCAAGAAGACGGTGTCGGGGTTGTTGGCATACAACCCGACGCCATCTCCACCTCCACTCCCGTGCACCGTGCTTCGCATGTGGCGACGGAGCTTGGTGCCATCTTCGGTGCCAATGGCGACGGCGGTGTGAGGGCTGCCAGCGTGCATCCCAGGGCGTCCTCTCCATGACACCAAGAGGGCTGGTGTCAAGATGCCGGTGCGCATTGTCCTGAGTCCTCTTTGCTCCCGTAGATGGCGACGAAGATGGAGGTGTCAGGATGTTGGTGCATGCTATCCGGCGTCCTCTTCACTCTCACGGACCGAGGCCGAATACGGCAGCGATGGTGGCAGCCTGTGGTGGTCTCCACCATGGACAACAGTTAAAACGATCGGTGTATGCTTGATGGCAAGGAATCCACGAGTTTGCATGTGCATACATGTACAAGCAAGCTAGATAGGGACCTGTGCACAAAAGGCATGCATGGGTGTGTGTGCGCTTCAACCAAGATTGAAGCAGTTGCGGTTAACGCTGCATTGTGCCGGCGTGGAGGGAAGTCGACTGGAGTCGTTTACTGCCTTAACGGTTGTGCCCGGCTAGTGTCGTCACTGTCTACGGGTAACGCGCGACTCAGGTCAACTCCGACGGAACTAGGCGCGCGACCAGGACTTGCTGCCGGGGGCTCGCGCGATTAGCCAGCTCCATCTTACATGCATGTGTACACTAGCAAGTAGAGCCTATGGCTCTCGGCACGTGAGGATCATCACAATGCATGCGTGTCACCCAGGTCCATCTATCATATAAACTAGCGTGATCAAAGGCTTCGCTGCTAAACATTACGATCCTCATGAGCACTTACGCCATCAAGGCACCAGTTTGCCCATCGCTCTCTCCGCTACCTCATGAGGCACAACAAGCATAACGCCATCTGCGAACAACGCTAAAGACAACAACATCGGAGCTGCCGACGCAGAGCCTAGCACCCATCCCCTAACCAGTTGGCGAGAGCATGTCCTCGGGCCATGATCTTCCGAGGCGAGGAGTACCCAGAGCGCAGCTCTGCTATCTTCGCAACATCCGAGAATGCGACATCGACCATGTCACCATCAACACTAAGTGCTGCCCGAGGCCGGGTGACGCTCAGTTCACAGTCACCATTCCAAGGCGAGGTGAGACGACGCCTCCGACATCACCTCTCCACGATCTCGTGAGACGACGACCCTGTCACGACGACTGTTGTGAACTCAGCATCGGGCCGAGACGAGGCACCGACCACACTAGCTGCACCGACTTGTGTGGGCGTCGGTTTCACATTGACGCTGATATCCACCCCGAAGGACTTACTCCGGTGAGGCATACCCCTTGCGCACCCCGACGAGGCTGCTGGTCATCGAGAAGTCCTAGCTGAGTTGACCCATGCTACTTCAACTCCAATTACATCAACACCGTCAAGACCGACAAGGCACGATGTCAAGGGCGGGTGTGACCGGAGAAAAGCTGGCGCTACTCGCGGCGTGTGTACCGACGATGACACGAGCTCTACCGCCACCCATACACACACCACCACTACATCATGCATGGAGAACGCAAAGTGAAGACGACCAGACAGCTTAATCAGAGGTTTCCCATGGCGTAACCCGCGGGAGTAATTAACCGAGTGCCTTCCAAGTCCCCAGGAACCAGGAGATCGCAATCGCCACAGTCATGCTGGCCACGCTAGCATGCCATAGAGTGCATTGTATTAGGGAGCATGTAGTTTGTTTCTCCAAGAGAGATTAATGAAATGCATCTTCCCTACCTTTGTTTTGTTTACTACAGTACATTGGGATGTCCGCAGTTCTTTTTCTTTACCTCGGCGCATGCGAAAAACATTCTACCATCTTCTTCCCCAAAGTAGCACCTTTCTACTTTCTAGACATTTTTTCTCGTGTCAAACACTCACCTTCTTCTCCGAGCCTATTCTATGAAGGAATAGCTCACTTACTCGTGGTAGACTTTAAGGTAGTCTCCAAACCCTCATAAACTTTCCTTAGGGAATTCACAAGTCAAAAGCCTCCAGGTGATGCTAGCCGCATAGGGTTTCCCATGAACCCAAGAAAAACAAGCAAATTCAATGAACTCGAGGGAGAATTAAAGGTCGCTTGGTGGAAAAGTAGATCGGTACCTCGTCTTGCTTTCTACCAAAGGGACTAGGCTTTGGTTGGGTAGAATGGGAGACCCTAAAGCTTTTGGTGTTTCAACAATGGAGTGAGAGAGAGAACTCAAAGAAAGAGTACGAATGATTGACCTGAAGGGTTCATATCATAGAAAAAAATCCTACGATAATAATGCTAATTGTGCCAACATCTAATCTAGCAGACGCTAGTAACGAGTAAGAGCGTAACTAGAATAACATACCACCAAAAACTAAAATCTTTTACGAAACTTATTTCGTTAGTGATGTAGTTGATTACTTGTCGATCTCAAGATCGTGTTGAAGAAAACCACAACCCAGCAGCGTATCCGTCCTTGATCACACGTACGGCTCCCACAAACCTTCGCACGTCCACTCCAGCAGAGCAACGGAAGGAGTAGATAAATCTTACTCCGAGAATTCAACAGAACATGTACCTCGTGTCATCGGATTGATAACATGTATGCCATGAGGGGGTCCTCGAGGCATGGAGAAAGATGGGGTGTGAGACGACGGTGTTCCGGGATGGTGAGCACACAAGCTTTATCCAGGTTCGAATCCGCCTGTGGTGGATGGATCCTACTCCTGCTAGCAATCCAGTAATATGACAGAGCCGGAAGTATAGATTACAAGAGAGGTTTGGCCTGTACAAGTTGAGGTTATAGTTGTTGATACCCTAAAGGTCTATCCCTAGGACATCTTATATAGTTATCCGGTCCTAGGGTTACAGGAGAGTCCTATCCGGTGACGGTACATAGTAGGTTACATAGTACATCTTAGACTACAAGTAACAAGCTAAGTCGGTAAGTCTTCTAGGCCTCCACATAGCCGGATGGGCTTCCAACTTATCACCCTGGCTAGGCCGCTCGTGAAGCATAGCTATAACCCGAAGTGGGCCACCCTGGTCAGTGAGTCACAGTGGGTATACTCGTAAAGCTTGAGTAGCCCCCAGAAGCCTCCAAGATCAAAATCGGATTTCATCGTCTAGCTTGAGTCTTCTTCGGCTGTAGAATCTTGAATGGTTCTAGAAACTCAAAAAAAAATGTGATCCGAGTCTCAAAAAAATGAATCGGAGTTGTCAATATCTCATTGTTGCTTTCCTACTCGATTTTAAACTGATTCGGAACTTAGTCTGTTATGTAACCTAACGTCAATCAAGGTCTAGTGTTATCACTAACAGACATTCCTGTCATTGTGACCGTTGGTGGGTCCACGGTTTGCAGAACCGAGGAGCCGTTTAAATGCGTGCATGGAGATCGAGGCGGTGCAATCTTCCTAGGGAAGTTACCTTGCTCCTTCCACGACGCGTGGTGCAACTGTCGTGCATTTACACTACTCTTGGCATGGATGAGGATTATAAGGGTAAAATATCTTCTCATTTTCTCTCATCCGTGTCATTTCCTTCCTTCACCCCTACACAACCTACGCTTCCATCTCCCTCTCATCCTTTCCCCCAAATCTTGGTAGTGCCGCCCAACCTAGGTCATTTTCTCTGGCGATATGGTAGATGCATCTAGCTCTAGTGCGACGGCGTCAACGGAGGTGGTGCAGGACAAGGGCCATCGTGGGGTATAGATGTCCTATGTCCTGGACGACAAAAAGCTTCACGCCATTTAGGAAGAAGGTCTTCTCCGTGCCGGCGAGTGGCAGAGCAGCTTCGCAGAACCTCTCCCCGCCCCCACGACGACGAGCGGGTATGCTTCGGCACTCACCTCGATAGAGGTTTGAGCTTTCCTCCCTCGGATTTATTTTCGGAGGTGATTTCGCATTATGGTGTCCAACTCCACAATCTTCCGCCAAATTCGATTCTAGAGCTTAGCACTTTCGTTTCTCTTTGTGAGGGTTATCTCAAAATCAAGCCGAATCTTACTTTCTTCCGGTACTATTTTAGTACTAGGAAGAACTCTATCACTGTCGGCGTTCCATACATAACCGGAACTCTTAGCTAGTGAATCAGTGAAGAGGTGGCCATCCATGTTATTTTATCATAAGAACAGACCGGCTCCAGGCAAGCAGGAAATATTGCCCGCTTTTGTTGACGGTGTTGCTATCGTAGTATTGCTAACGAGTACACCCTGGAGGGGTTCTCACAGTGCGTGTTTAGATATGTGGGGTAAGGTGGAGAGTTGGCGGGTATGAGGTAACACAGCTTACCCAGGTTCAACTCCCACCATGGTGGCGGAACTCTACTCCTACTATAAATCACTATAATGGCAATAGGCCGAGTTATAGAGATCGGTTCGCTGTGCGAGGTGTTGTACGTTGTACATTGAGTGTTGCCCTAAAGGCTCCCATATGTCCGGTTTATAAAGGCACTAGAACCTAGGGTTATAGGGGAAAGTCCTTGCCGAACAAGGTAAAGAGTCCTACACTAATACAACTAGTCTTTGTGTCTTGCACTCCAAGGCTCCGAGTATATTAGTGACTCTGTGTAGCCTTCCTTTATCCGGCATGGGCCTCCCTTCTTTATCCGTCTAACTGGGACGCCCAGCGGGCCATGAGCCATGCTACCAACTGTGGGCCACCTGGGTTACCGTATTAGAAACATGCTATGGTGATACCCATTTAGCATGTCCCCAATAGTATCCCCTGGAGGACGTTGAGGTCTTGCGCCGTCTTGCCGGGATTGTTCGTCTGCGGTACCAAACTTCCCGGGCGAGTGCACCGCGGTACCCGAGTTGTCATCAATCGCGCGGAGGGGCCGCAGTAGAATCACCAATTGTCCAGAAGGGCCAAATGGGGGCGAATACAAATCTAACAGCCAAACGATCGTTTGAACCAGATGAAAAACGGTTGAACTCAAATACCGTCGTTAGGTCAACTCTTCTTGGCCCGCCCTGTCAGTATTCCCCGTTATATTTTGTGGTCGTGGACTGGCTTACCCCTGCGTGGACCAGATCCCTGAGTGGACCAGATCTAGTTCTTTGCTCTGCTCTGGTCTTCTCCCCTTCTCCCCTATCCATAACATTTGCTCAGCTCCGGCTGCTCGTCTCAGATCGGAGCTTGCACTTGCTCTAATTTGCATCCCCGCCATGTTCGGTCAACCTCCCATGCCTCTAATCGAAGCCCGCAGCCGTCACCGTCGCATCGTCTACCGTATCAGAGCTTCGCGTCTCCGGACTAATATCTTGCCTTTGGCTAGTCCTTCTCGCACAACGGAGCGCGTCCCGTTGGGCAATCTAGGCTGGAAACCGGCCTCGGGAAGTTTCATGTTGTCGTGCATGTTGGGTTCGCAGCATAGAAAACAAAAAATTTCCTACGATGGGAACTATCGCCAAGATCTATCTATTAGATACAAGCAACGGGTGGATATACATCCATAGAGAACTTACCCTCGAAGGCAACAAAGCTTTGTTAACGAGTTGGAACTCATGGATGATGTAGTCGTACACTTGCTGATCTCAAGATCATGATGAAGTCCAGCAGGTCCGGCTCCAGCATGTCCATCAGATCCAGCTCCAGAAAGTCCAGCACCACCAAGTCCAGCACCACAAAGCAGCGGTGCATCCGTGATTGCACACACGTCCGGTACCCCGACAAACTCCGTCCCTCGCTCCAGCAAAGCAGTGGAAGCAGCAACTCCTTTCCAGATAAACCCACCGGGAACATGTATCTCGCTAATCCGAGACCATGGGGAATAACTAGAGGGGCAGAGAGATCCTTCACGAGGAGGTGTGGTTTGTGAGGAGGAGAGAGGGGCCTTTTATAGGGAGAGGGGGGCACCCAAGGGCCATGGCATGGCAGCCATGGTGGTGCCCCCACCTCTTCCACATTCATGTGGGTGGAGCTCCCACTCCCATAAAAAGCCTCCACTCAAAATTCCACTCACACATGCATTAAATTTCCACCAAATTTAATGCAAGCTCTCATTAAATAAAACTATTTTATTTATTTTATTCAGAATTTTATCAATTACATTAATTAACAAACATTCACATAAAACCCCTGCAACATTTCAATATCACATGCAGAATGAGTTTCTGCAATTTCACCCAAAACAATTCCGGTTTCCATCGAAATGATTCCAGCGCTTTCTTAAATCTTTATCTGAAACATATTTGCTCAAAATGGTGTCGGTATCCCTTAAGTGTGTCACCCTACGGTTCGTGAATAATGCATACATGATTGAGACCCCTCTCCGATCAATAATCAGCAGCGGGACCTGGAGATCCGTACTGACTCCCACATATTCAACGATTACTCTTGTGATCGTGTGAACCTTTAATGTTGTAACTAAATCCCTTTGTCTCGCGATATATTACATGTCCGAGATTCGATCATCGGTATCCAAATACCTATTTTGATCTCGTTACCGACATGCACTCTTTTCTCGTTCCCGTGATATAACATTCTAGTGATCACATCACTTGCTTGCAAGCTATTTCAATGTGATATCACCGAGAGGGCCCAGAGTATATCTATCCATCATCGGGATGGACAAATCCCACTCTTGATCCATGAGCCTCAACATAACACCTTCGTAGCACTGAACCCACCTTTATAGTCACCCTGTTACTGTGTGACGTTTGATGTTATCAAGATACTCTTCCAGTGTTAGCAATTAACATGATCTCATGGTCTAAGGACTAAGATTACTTCGTATGATGTTATAGCAATATAAACATAATGACTCTGATCGTAATGCTATACTTCGGATGAATGTTCATCACATCATTCCACCAATGTTGTGACCTCGTTATTAACAACATCCAATATCCATGATCAGGAAACCTTGATCATCTTGTTAATCAACGAGCTAGTTTATAAGAGAGGCATGACTAGGAACCTTTTAATTGTTTATTAAACACACATGTATTGACGTTTCCTATGAATACAATTATAGCATCCAAAATAAACATTTATCATAAACAAGTAATAAGGTAATAACCACTTTATTATTGCCTCTCGGGCATATTCCCTTCAGTCTCCCACTTGCACTAGAGTCTATAATCTAGTTTGAAAAACTTTGCGTATTGAACACCTATGGCTTTCTGGTGTTGCATATACGCGATTGCTAGTTGTTAACATAATCTCCAGATCTGATAGTTTCAGGTCCATGTGTATTTGCATGTCTTTGCGTCTCTACGCATCACTCATTCTCAAATGAGATGGCATTGTATAAATTTGGTCCTTTGGTGAGACCTTCGGTTCGTTTGGGTTTAAAATATGTTGATATTATTGTCATACAATATATCTTCATAGTATTAGCCCACTTTGAACCACACCTAGTTTGATAACAAACTACTTAACACAAATGCCCTCCTTTGCTGCTACTATAGTAGTCATATACTTAGCCTTTTGTTGTAGTATCCGTCATAATGTCTCAACTTTGGAACTCATCCAAATCCATCATGGAACATCCTTTCCATTACATTGTGCCACCCATAGTCTAAATTGAGATAAATTTAATTTGTATCTTATGACAAAACTAGTATCAATGTAACACTTTACAATGAACTACCTTTAACTATTTGTCACTTATACATGATATATTCTTAGTTCTTCCAAAGATCATAAGAATACCTTTACTATCATCCAATGATGATCTTATGAATCATTCTGGTATGTTCTCATAACATTTAGAGCATAGGACATATCTGGATATATACATATCACGGTATAATCGATCAAAATATTCATGTGATTTTACTCACCAAGTGTTGAAACACTTGAATCTTGATACAATCCTTTCCATGTAGCAAGAACCTTTCTTGTTGTTTCCATATTGAACCCTTTCAATATCTTATATATGTACGTCTGGCATAACCACATTAGCGCCTCTATCTATCCATATAGACATTGGTGCCAAATATTACAGTTTTGCCCAAGTCTTTCATCGAAATCCTATTTTAATGAAATTCTTAACTTATGTCAATACAAGATACATCATTTCCAATCAACACCATGTCCTCTACATAATGTATTAGAAATATGTCTCAGCGCTCCCACTTAATTTCTTGCAAATGCAAGCATCTTCATCATCTCCGATGAAATTAAACTCTTTTAACATTTTCATCATGGTGAAGATTCCAACTCCGCTATGCTCACTTCAACTATTGAAGTTTGCATGCCCTTTTAGCACCTTTTGAATTAACAAAACCCTTCGGACTGTGTCATGTACACGTCCTAGGTAACCATTCTATTAGAAGAACCTTGTTTTGTTTATTCAACTACCATATACCAAAATATATGTAGTGGTTGCTACATTAATTCGTCAAGACTAAATATCGCTATGAAAGATCAAATCTTGTCATAGTCAACTCCTTGAACATTGCCGTAAACTTCTTTCCGACATGTCGACTATTTCATAGATGTTAAACATCCATGTCTATTTCTTTATAGATCCAAACACAACCGATAGGCTTCATGCCTTTCCGGAGGATCTTCCAAGTTCAGAAACTTGATTTCTCGTGTATGGATACTATCACGGATTCTATGACTTCTAGTCATTTTATGGAGTCAGGGCCCATCATCGCTTCTTTGCATGCAGTCGGTTCATCATTGTAAAAACAATAATGACTTCTGTTTCAAATCTTACTATTTGATTCTTACCGACCGACATGGTTCAATACGAACTCTAATCTCCAAGATCACACCCTTTGTAATCACGGGAGCCATGAGCATTGTGGCCGCCACCAGGACACTTTCCGGTGCTGTGCTACTTAGCATATATAGCTAAGGTTTAACAACCTTATCAAAGTTCTATTGTCCTCCCACTTAACTTTTCACGAAAATTCCTTCTCAAGAAACATGACGTTCCAAGTGACAAACTCTTTTGTCCTTGGTGTTATGGAGGAATTCCCAACAAATTATTTGGGATAACCTTCAAAGATGTGCTTATCCGACTTTGGTTGTAAACAATTTACTTATGCATAGCATACCAAAATTTAAGAAAAGACAATTCGGGTTTTATCCCAAAACATAACTCATATGGTGTCATTTCAACGGATCATGATGGTGCTCTTTTCAGTGTAAAAGCGGTAGTCTCTAAAGCTTTAATCCTTAAAACATAATGGCAGTTTTATAAATGACACCTTTGATCTTACCATGTCAAACAAGGTTTGATTTGATTTCCCGAACATACCATAATCCTGTGGTTTATCGGGAAATGCAAATTTATGGAACAATGCCTAAAATCTTAGGTGTTTTGCTAAACCTGTAACTCAAATATCTTCCTTTATGATCAAATCATAAACTCTTTTATTTTCTTGTTACAATGATTTTTCACTTCATCTTGAAAGTCTTTGAACAATTTTCAAATGTTTCATACTTCTTCCTTATTAAGTAAATATATAGATATATTCACTCAAATTTCTGGAGAAAGCATATGAAGGCAAGAGATCCATCGCATATGGCTACACATAATGGACTATATACATCAACATGCATAATATCCAATAAATTAGTCATCCGTTCCTCTTTGGCCTATGGACGGAGTTTCAATTATCTCGAGGAAAGTTTCACAAGCGTCATTCGATCAAAATCAAAAGACTCCAAAAATCCATCAACATGGAGTTTCTTCATGTTTACTTTCCAATATAATTCAAACAACGATGTCACTTAATAAGTGATCTTCCAATCATTTGTCTTACAACATTTTAGCAATAATGTTTATGGATGTGATTTCTCCAACTAGATTTGTAAAAGTTCATCCATCCTTTATGGAATATGGTAATTATTTGAACAACCATCATTCTCGTAACACCGGAACAAAATAACAATTATTAAGACAAATCTTGAAGGATAGGTTTGACGACAATGAAAAACACAATAACACTTTATTTGTTTTTGATGAACATCATCGCTTATTCTCTTGCTAGTTACTTAGGGCGTTGTAGTTCATGAATTGTGTTGTTCTGTATGACACTTCACACCAACCAATTCGGTATCCAATACCGGTATCCAATACCTCAGAACCACATTGTTTAACAAGCAAGGAATACAGCCATATCATGTATATCTTCTATATACCTAAGTTGGACATCCCCAACATTTTCTTTTCTGCCAAATATTTTATAGATTCTCTTTCAACAATTCCTTTTTCTTTTAAAAGAATCTATCAACAACAGTAGTGGTGTCATTTACATGACACATAGTACAAAGCGTATATAGTCAAATACTAATACCTTTGGACATGCACTTTGAAGTGGATCACCATCATCAAATGTTTGGTGTTCTTTCAAAAATCCGTTCTTTAGTAATCTATTAGTGTAGTAAACATTTTACTTACATCTTCTATTCATCCTTATCATGACAACTTTCATGATCAATCTACTATAGCCTATAAGGAAGAATCATGAGTATAATGTTAGTTCCCAACACCTTTTTGGGAGATCCGGATGCCTAGCATCTCCATCCTTCACAAATTCTCATACAATATGAGAATATGTATTTTGCTAAATTATACTCTATCATAATGCAACCAAAAACATTATTTCAGATATCACAATATCTTTCACACATGATGGTTCCTGAAACAATTCTTTCAGCTCCTAGATAACCTTGATATTAAAACAACTTTTGAATATCAATAATCATGGAGGCAAACATGATACTTTAGATACTAACATTGGAATTCTTACTCTTGATTGAATACTACTTATTAAACTTCATGGAGTAAATAGAGTTTGCTGGAAGTTTGCCATAGGACTTATAAGCTTTAAATTGACATTCAAAACAATACGATACCAGTTCGTAAAGTAAATATCCAGAATTCTATAGTTCTATTATCTCAATTAAAACTAAGCATAAGGTAGGGAACAGATGCCAATGACTACAACAAATTATGCAAATTCACTTCGATTTAGTTTATGACAAATTGAGCTCGACTAATCCAAATTAGAAATGAAATCCCACTCAAAAACGACATCCCTCATGCCTTTTTGGTGATTACATGAACCAAATCCACTACCAAGTCCGATCATCACGTGAGTCGGTGTGCTTCAAAGGCGAGCATCAATATGGTCATCACATCAACTATATGACTCATGCTTAACCTTTTGGTCCGTGTTCCGAGGCCATGTCTGTACATGCTAGGCTCGCCAAGTAAGAACCTTAGTATTCGCGTGTGTAAAACTGTCTTACACCCGTTGCATGAAAGCGTAGAGTTGAGAACACCCGATCATCACATGATGTCTCGAAACACGATCCATAGAACGGTGCATACTTAAGGAAGAACACATTTTATCATGATATTTAAATGAGGGATCATCTTACAATGCTACTAAAAGCTCCAAACTAGCAATATAAGATGCAAACATCTAATGTGTAAAGTGAGATGATATGGTCCATGCATTTGATCACCATCATATGCATCGTGGTATGATCTCTATCATTCCTTTGTGTGTAAGGACAAGGTCTATGGAACTTACATGTTAAGTGAGTTGTAAGAATATCTATCATACATCTACTTACAACAATACCATATCAAGACACTAGCCCAGCAACGATCTAAACTAGACGCCTCTAATTTATCAATTGCAAGTTTTACGTGGCTTAGGGCTTTCGGAGATAGAACCGGTCTTACCTACAAACATGAACCACAACAAGGATAACCAAGTTATTAGCAACTCGTTGTAAATCATATATTGACTATAGTAAGAGAGACAGACACCCGCTAGCCACTTATGCAAAACTAGTTGCATGTCAGCCGTGGAACCGGTCTCATGCACGATGACATGTAAGGTTGGTCCGGGCCGCTTCATCCCACTATGCCACCAATATCCAAAGTACATAGAAGATGCAATAACATGATCATCATCGCCCACATATAAACATATGTGTACTACCCGTGCAAAGCACCTACACATAGATCAGGCTCTGATACCACTGTTGGGTTCGTAGCATAGAAAAGAAAAAATTTCCTATGATGGGAACTATCGCCAAGATCTATCTATTAGATACAAGCAACGGTGGATATACATCCATAGAGAACTTACCCTCGAAGACAACAAAGCTTTGTTAACGAGTTGGAACTCGTGGATGATGTAGTCATACACTTGCCGATCTCAAGATCGTGATGAAGTCCAGCAGGTCCGGCTCCAACACGTCCATCAGATCCAGCTCCAGCAAGTCCAGCACCACAAATAAGCGGTACATCCGTGATCGCACACACGTCTGGTACCCCGACAACCTCCGTCCCTCACTCCAGCAAAGCAGTGGAAGCAGCAACTCCTTTCCAGATAAAGCCACGGGGAACATGTATCTCGCTAATCCGAGACCATGGGGAATAACTAGAGGGGGAGAGAGATCCTTCACGAGGAGGTGTGGTTTGTGAGGAGGACGGGGGGCCTTTTATAGGGGAGAGGGGGGCACCCAAGGGCCATGGCATGGCATCCATGGTCGTGCCCCCACCTCTTCCACATTCATGTGGGTGGAGCTCCCACTCCCATAAAAAGCCTCCACTCAAATTCCACTCACACATGCATTAAATTTCCACCAAATTTAATGCAAGATCTCATTAAATAAAACTATTTTATTTATTTTAGTCAGAATTTTGTGAATTACATTAATTAACAAACATTCACATAAAACCCCTGCAACATTTCAATATCACATGCAGAACCAGTTTCTGCAATTTCACCTGATAGAATTCCGGTTTCCATCGAAATGATTCCAACGCTTTCTTAAATCTTTATCTGAAACATATTTACTCCAAATGGTGTCGGTATCCCTTATGTGTGTCACCCTACGGTTCGTGAATAATGCGGACATGATCGAGACCCCTCTCCGATCAATAATCAGAAGCGGGACCTGGAGATCCGTACTGACTCCCACATATTCAACAATGACTCTTGTGATCGTGTGAACCTTTAACGTCGTAACTAAATCCCTTTGTCTAGCGATATATTACATTTCTGATATTCGATCATCGGTATCCAAATACCTAGTTTGATCTTGTTACCGACATGCACTCTTTTCTCACTCCCGTGATATAACATTCTAGTGATCACATCACTTGCTTGCAAGCTATTTCAATGTGATATCACCGAGAGGGCCCAGAGTATATCTACCCGTCATCGGGATGGACAAATCCCACTCTTGATCCATGAGCCTCAACATAACACCTTCGTAGCACTGAACCCACCTTTATAGTCACCCTGTTATGGTGTGACGTTTGATGTTATCAAGATACTCTTCCAGTGTTAGCAATTAACATGATCTCATGGTCTAAGGACTAAGATTACTTCGTATGATGTTATAGCAATATAAACATAATGACTCTGATCATAATGCTATACTTCAGATGAATGTTCATCACATCATTCCACCAATGTTGTGACCTCGTTATTAACAACATCCAATGTCCATGATCAGGAAACCTTGATCATCTTGTTAATCAACGAGCTAGTCTATAAGAGAGGCATGACTAGGAACCTTTTATTTGTTTATTAAACACACATGCATTGACGTTTCCTATCAATACAATTATAGCATGCAAAATAAACATTTATCATAAACAAGGAATAAGATAATAACCACTTTATTATTGCCTCTCGGGCATATTCCCTTCAGTGCACCCCATGCATGGTAGCCCTGGCATAGCAGTTTGACGACCATGCTCTCATGGCCACCATGCTGGGCGTCCGTCCCGCCGTGTTGCTGGCAGAGTTGCTGTTGGCTTTCAGGTCTCGTTTTGGGATCAGAAGAAATGAGGTCAAGATTGAGGTATGCGCGCCGCCATACGATTTTTTCGTCCGGTTCGAGCACATCTCAGACACCGAGCGTGTTCTACATTCTTACCGTTCTTTCGAGTGCTGCGGGGAGAAAATGAGCTACATGCGTTGGCATCGCGCCTGTGGGTGGGACGATCGCTTGGGACAGCTTCGTTTCTTCTCCAAACTCGGCTTTGACGGCCTCCCATTGGATGCTTGGGAGTCAGAGGCCCTCAAGCATGTCGTCAGTAGCCTTGGCGGCGAGCTGGTGGAAATCGTGCCACCGAGCGATAGATGGGTCATCGTGGTAAAGGCGTGGCTGAAAGATCCTGACGTTGTTCCTAAGATGTACGAGGTGCAGATTCCAAGCAGGGCAGGGCGACAACTTTGCTAGAAGCACCCAGTCATCATCCACCTGGAGGAGGTTTTGGAATCGGTACATGGCATTCAGGGCCCCAAAGAGGCTGCCAGAAAGCATCCTCGTCGCCTGTAGTGTTGGCCTGGAAGGATCGATGGAACAGGACCACCACCGTTTCGCGACGGCGCACACAATTTCAGTGGGGGAATTGGGCTTGGACGAGCTGGTGGTTCTGATTTCCCTCGAATGAAGACAGAGCTCTAGTGAATTGCTGTGGTATGTGTGGCTAATGAATTTGTAGTATGGAGAGCGTAGCAGGAAGTTAGCATCGACTAAAAATGTGTAATAGTTTGAATCGATGTAGTACGTGTGTGTAATAGTTTGAAGTAGTATGTGTGTGTAATAGTTTAAATCGATGCAGTATGTATGGGAAATGAATTTGATGTAGTGTGTGTGTAATAGTTTGAATCGATGTAGTTGAACACCGTGCTTTATAATTTTTGTGAATAACCAAGGATAACCTCATGAAAAGAGGGTGGTCTAGCTATGAGCAATGTCAGTTCTATGGATGCCAAGAAAATGTAGTCCATCTCCTCTTCAAGTACAAGGTAGCTATATTTGTAACACGTTGAACTGCAGGACCATTTTGTAGGCAACACAAGACAAAGGAAAAATGATTTATAGCACAGACAACAGACGCAAAATCTGTAGTCTGGGATAAAAAATGCCAGTTAACTAGATTTAACTATGACTAGTAATTGAAGGAAATAGATACTTGATAGTATTTGCTTACAATAGTAGTACTTCCATAAAAAGGGTCTTATAACTCCACAAAAGTGGGCTAAACTTCCTACTAGTTTATAGAGCAATTCGTTAGCATTTCATCTACAAAAGCTATTCTTTAGTCTGAACTTAACTATTGTACACTGAAGAAACTTTAGATCTCTACCAGAAAATTTGCTTGGCCAATTGCCTTGAGAGGACATAAGTTCTTTGATCATTTAACCCAAACTGATCTATTGTCTTCCTGCCAAACTACAAGAAATCTGCATCGTTCATCCACGAGCGATTTGCGTGTGCCAGTCCTGGTTCAGTTGGACCATCCGCGCCGCTGCAACGATTTATTCGAAACTTAAATTCGACATATCCTTCTTGGGATAGTAGGTCCGTGTGAACTCGAACCTGAATTCCGGCGCTGAGCTGATGCCCGCCGCCGGATCCGGTTGTCGAACAATCCAGCATGTTGAGTGTAGATGCTTGGTCGCTACCACGGTACGGCCTCCGACAATACGTAGGATGGAGCCTCTTTGACGTAGACGGTGTGTTCCCAGCCTTCCCTACTACGGTAAGGTAGCCCGTGCCGAAGCATGGACACGAGAGTTCCTAGAACTTGGCGCTGCCCTATTCGAGGGTGTGTACCCTCGGCGACATGCTCTCGTGAACGATTTGATACGTACCTTGTTCCCACTGCCTAGAGCATGCCGTAATGCCGCCGCGCGATTTCTCCACATCGCTCTCTTGGCCCTGCTTGCCGCATCTGGCGCCGACGACGACGCCATCGCCGCCGCGGACGATTCGGCACATTCGGGGAAATCATCCGCCTGGCAGGGCAATGGGAGACTGGCCTTGAAGTAGAGCTTCATGGCCTGCCTTAGAGGGGATAAATACCCTAGTTTCGGTGGCTGTCGTGGCGGCTGCTTAGGCAGGGCCATGTTACCCTAGGTGGTGCGGCGCGGAGGAGCTGTGCAAGGTGAACTGTGGTTTGTCGGAGAAGGGGAGTGAAAGACTAACAGTAGGTTTGGACTACGGGCACGCGTGAAAATAACCATCTTCCATTTCCTTAGAGGGTAATAATTCGACACTTGTTGCATTAACCGCTCAATATTTATTTACCTACTCATCATAAGAGTGCGAACAGATTAAAAAGATCGGTCATGGCTATCCACCTCATCGGGCAATGTACCAGGACAGGTAGGAGACTGGGTTTCATTTTAGAAATATTGACGACTGTGCCCTTATGTTTATAGCATATTATTTTTATGCCACCATGTACTATCGATTGTAGCAACACCATCAGAAATAGGGGATGACGACGTGGCATGTTTTCTTTTTTTAAAGGGCATCAAAAATAGGGGATGCCCGCCTCCTCCACCTTCGACGGCGTGCATCCCAGGTTCGAGGGCTGGTGCCGCCCACCAACATATTATTGTGGAATTTTCCATGCGGAACCTGAATACTGGCGCTGAGCTGATGCCCACCGCCGGCTCCGGCTATCGAACACAGAGAATTCTGAAAGAAGATACTAAAAATAAATACTTTGAATTCTGAAAGTACTAAAATTAAATACATAAAATTTTTGTCTGAAAGGTAATATGCATACTGCTGATCGAAATAATATAAATACAGTACAAATTTCTACTTCGGAAAATAGACCTGAAAATTCTAGCAAATAACCTAGGATGAATATAGGATTCATTCTCCCCTATATATTTCGTCGGCGGCGACTCCCGCGTGCTGCAACACATGTTCATAGAACTCTCTCCGTCTGCAATGTGCTGCCAGTATCTCGTCCAGAGGGTAAGGCCTCGGTGTATGTTCCAGAATTAAGCCATGCATTACCATTGTTGGTTCCTCTTCCCAGGCTTGAACCTCATAATCGTACAGTCTGATATAATTCCTGTAGTATATGCAATCGGGTTTGACTGTGGGGTGTAACCTGGTGTCAATGGAGGTAGACCGATTATAATCAAGAAAGAGGGCACGACTTCCAATCTCACCAACAGCCTCGAGAGAGCGGTTCTCCATGTCCACCCGGTATAACAACGGTTGCCCTTTGGCAAAATCCCCATTCAACACAAGAAGCAGATCACCATCTGACTCCACAAGGTAAAATTTGAAAGTTGCACGTACTTGTTCAAAGATTGGGGCTGAAATTATTTTGACCATCGTGACAGTGCTCGCGCGCTTCTCTACCTAGATGTTGGTCGACAAGATGTCTCCATTCTCAAGTAATGCATATATCTCCCCTCGGAATGCCGTCATGCAGTCCAGAAGCGTATCAGGAGGTGGCGAATACAATCCTTCTCCAAATGATTCATTGATTTGCCCCGTTGGGGTGCTCTCATCGGCCCATGCAATATGATCTTGATAATCAATGCAAACGAACACCATCGTCGGGGACCTCGTCACGAGGACAGATTGCAGAAGATCAGATGGTATGTGTTCTTGAAACTCAGTGTTATACTTATGAGTGATTGGGTTCAGAAGCCGAATCTGGTACGGCTCCACCCTCTGAGCAAGCACGATGACGCCACGAGAAACACCGACGAAGTAGAATCTTTTTGAAGAGGAGGGCATCAATTAGCACTAAGATGTTTACAATGGAAAATACCAATAAATGAATGTTATATATATATTGGACATGAATGTGAACCTGCGATGGACGTCTATTATATTTGTCCTAAAGCAACGATCAGTGGCGAGGTTGAGGAAGGTGAAGTCGCCAACGTCTGGAAGTGTGTCATCTATCATGATCCAGTTGTTGAGATGGAATTCGGGCACCATTAAAGTGCGGCGCCAATTGGTGCAGACTTCCCGACAAGCAGCATAGGTGTCGATGTACTCCTCTTTCTCCAGCAAGTAGTCGGTGATCTTGTGATGTGGGTCGGCCGGGAGATCGAACCAGTTCCTCTTCATCCGGCTACTGCCCATGGCTTACATGCGGGAATGTTTTGATCGAGGAAGAAAGAAGAACTACCACTGCGAGGAGAAGAATAAGAGGAGAACAGACGAGGGAGATAAAGCAGAACTACCACTTCTAGGAGACGAGGAGACGAGGGAGAAGAAGTGGAACTGCCACTTCAAGTTTGGATCAACGGGCTTTTTTTGGAACTAGCGCGTGAACCAACCATGCACTACATGCACGTTTTGATCAAACAGACTGACATGTGAGACCTGCTAAAAAATTCCGTGAAGTGCTACCGTGCATAGTGCGCTGACAGGTGGCATGTTTTCTGACTGGCGGACCCGCCTCCTCCACCTTCAACAGCGCGCGTCCCAGGTTCGAGGGCTGGTGCCGCCCACCAACACATTATTGTGCAATTTTCCATGCTTTGTCGCAATCAGCTCCGCTCCGCTCCGCTCTTCTGCTCCTGCAGCCGCGACTCCGCTTAGTCGTGCACCGCTCTCGTTGTCCCCTTGGGTCGTCGTCCTCCCGCCCTCCCCGCTCTGCCATCCCCTCATGTCCCCTCCCTTCCATGCCCTGTCTCCTTGCCACGGTCCGCCGCCCAGGCGCGTCTGGAAACGAAAACCGGGAGTCGGCCGTTGGGTTAGGGGCCCAACGACACTGGTGATCCGGATCCCGCTCGGAGATGGATCCTGAGAGGCTTTAGAACACGGAGATGGTTCCTGCATGGCTGGAGAGCACGAAATCTCCTTCAAGTCTGGAGAGCATAGAGGACAATGAAATAGGGTAAGAGGAAGCAGGGTTCAGAGCTTTGGAATTATGGAGCCCGGAGAAGGTCTGTGCATCCACATAGAAGGGTAAGAACTATGATTCCTTTTCTTCATACCCCAATTAGCATCCCTAGTCCCGTGGTGATTGCAAGGATATGTGTTGGTAACCGCAGGACATCTGTATAGCTTGTCCTTGAGCATGATGCTTTGTCAAGCGAGCATGAAGGCACTGAAATGTGTGGCGGTGCGGATGATGATGAGAGAGGATATCCAGACATGGCTGCGGACCCTGATAAGATGAAGAGTAGGGAATATTTGGCTGATTCGAACTATGAGCCTGACTATGGGACTGATGAGGAAGAGGAATGTGAAGATGTGGAAATGGGATGTAGATACAACGACGAAGACGAGGACAGGCTAGTGATACACTTTGATAGGGACAATCCTACAATTATTGAGGGGAATGGCTTTGAGAATGTGGAGGACTGCAGATACGCAGTTGCAACCTATGCAATCAGAGTTGGGTTCAAATTTATCATTGAAAAGAGCGACCAAAAGAGATTTAGGGTGCACTGTAGGGAAAGTAATGTGTGTAAATAGAGATTACATGCATCTCCAATGCGGGGTGGACACCCATTTTAGGTTGCAATAGCTACATTTAGTTTCAGTCTTTCTCATATTTATTCTGCTGATAACTAGCTCTAAATTATTTGGATTCTTATCGAATGCAGATCAAAGTAAACATGAAGAAACACAACTGCCCTAATACTTGTTTAAGTGATAAAATTAGACCGGCGACTACCAAGTGGATTGCTTCTACTGTACTTGACTGGGTGAGGCAGGATCATAACATTGGACCTGCTGAACTCAAAGCAAAGATTAGCAAAAAGTTTAACATTCTGATTCCTTACCACACAGTGTTTGATGGGAAGGAGATGGTTCTAGACTTCATTCAAGGCAAGTGGAATGATAGTTTTCATATGTTGTATAGTTTCAAAGCTCAGGTAGACAAAACATCACCTGGTAGTGTTGTTGACATCGATTACGAGGTTGTGAAAGGAAGAGAAAAGGTCTCGAGGGGGTCAGGTATAAGCAGGCAGATAAGATATGCTTCAGGAGATGTTTTGTCTACCTGAAGGCATGATGGAAGGGGTTCCTAGACGGCTGCAAGCCATACTTGGCAATAGGCGCAACTTCTTTAACAGGGAAGTTCAGGGGACATGTTGCTTCTGCTTGTGCTTTGGACGCGCATAATTGGCTTCTACCCATATCTTATGATGTTCTTGAGGGTGAATCAAATGAAAGCTGGACATGATTCATGCAGAGACTACGGGAAGTAATTGGTCAGCCTGAAGGCTTGGTGATACACACCGGTGCATGCGAGGGTCTTGAGAATGTTGTTGATGTTGTGTTTCCTGGGGTTGAGCATAGGGAATGCATGCGGCACCTCGCTACCAACTTCACGAAGAAGTTCAAAGGAAAGATCTTTGAAGAGGACTTGTGGCGATATGCATACACATACACCCCAAGCACGCATGCTACTTACTTGCAGAACATGTATGTAGTGCCAAATGTGAAAAAATACCTTGAAGAACATGTATGCTAATTATAAGATTTTGGGCATGAAGACACTTGGAATTGTTATTTTGTTGGATGCAATAAGACAGTGCATAATGGTGAAGATAGATTTAAGGCAAATAATTTGTGCAAGAAAATTTTTAGGAAATAAAATAGTTCCAAAGGTGGTTATGTTACTGAATGCAAGAACCATGGCAATGAGAACGATAAGATTGAGGATGGTCAGAAGGTCCAGAACATTGGCTGAGGTTTATGCAGAATACAAGCGTGGAAGTGAATGGAGGTACACTGTAGACATTGGAAACAAGACTTGTCCATGCAGGTAGTGGCAGATTACTGGTCTACCATGTCACCATGCAATTTACTTGATCTTAAAGCTTAGAGGTAGCAGAGCTGAAATAGAGAACTATGTCGACAACTATTTCTCCGTGGACAAGTTTGCTGCAACTTATGCATAAAACATACCACCTATGGCCGATGAAAATGATTGGGAGATTGTCGATCTAGGGTTCAAACTTCAACCACCAGTTCTTAGGAGGTCACCTAGGAGGCCTAGCAAGCTAAGGATCGAAGCCTCCGCCGATAAAGGTTCAAGGATGGAAGCTAGGAAAAGGAAATGCAAACGTTGTGGTGGATTCGGCCATATCAAGAGGTTGTGCAAAAACCCAGTTACACATGATATTGTCCCTGTTCACACCCCGGTGGCAGAAAATGAGGTTTCTCAGCCAGAACTGGAGGAAGAGCAGCGCAAAGACGAAGAACCTGAGGAAGTGCAGCGCGTGGAGGAAAACGGTGATGAGCACTCAGAGGAAAACATACGTAAGCAACCAATTTATGAAGAAGTGGAGGTGCCGGCGAGAAAAGGGCGTGAAAAGAAATAAAAGGGTAAGCGGAATAGGGAGGAAAGGGCAAATAATGGAGGTGTATTCGAATATGAAGAAGTTGCTAGGGTGATTGAGGATGTTCTTGAGGATCTTTCGGCTAACTACAGGAGAAATAATAAATCCCTGCCAATTTCATCTTTTACGATTCTCCGGATGAAAGGTAAGCTTAAAAATTGTTTTATTTGCCATTTTATCAATTTTTTATCCTCATCAATTGATGTTGAATGCAGCGTGGGCTAGCAGACTAATAAGAGGAGCAGAAAGATGCGTGAACAGTAACATCGTATGTTTAATTATATCATTGAAACTAAACTAGTTGTGTCGTCTTTATTTATATCTGGCGCATGCAACGTGTCTGTGATGGGGTCATGTGGACCAGATTACAATTTTTTAAATATTATTACATTAACTTTTTACCTGCGTATGGACGCAGCTACTAGTTCCCATCTCCCTTGGATTCCCATCTCCTCTAGCGCACTCCAGATTTATGGCTATACCATCAAGTAGCAGAGTCAGCGTATTGTCCCATCAGATGTGAACGCAGTGACTTTTTTTGTTCAGAATTTGATGAGTTTTGATTAGTTTGAAAGATAGAGAAACCTAAAACATGTATCTAGACATGTTTTGGGTATAGACACATTTATTAAATATCTAAAAAATCTAAGTCAGTTATATCTGGACAGGAGTAGTACACTATTATAACACGCACGATCCCTTCTCCTCTGGCGTACTCCAAATTATGGTTGTGCCATCAAGTGCTAGGAGCAGAGTCAGCGCATTGTCCCATCCGATATGCCAGGAACACGCGAACTTTATTTTTAGGATCGGATGAGTTTCGATCGACTAGTTTCAAAGACAAAGACAACTAAAACATGGCCAACATATATAGATTATGACGATAATTGACCATGACTCAAGTGACCCAGATCTAAACAGGGCATTAAGATACCATACATACATTTAATTTATGCTTAAGTGGCCCTAATCTACTATGATGCTCCCGAAGTCTCCATCATCGACGATGTTGTCCGCATCGCTGCCAGCCTCCTCCGTGTCGGAATCGATGTCGATGTTCCCGGCAGCGTTCCTCCTCCTCATGGATTCTTCACGGTGCGGCGCATCGATAATGGTGGAGGTCATACACCCAGGCACTGCCCAGAAGCGCTGCCTCCCTTTGGGGTTACGCAGATTCGGGTGGATCTCCCGCCGGTGGCTTCCGCACAGCTCAATCAACGCAGCCCGCTCCTTCTTGAATAGCTTCCGCCAGTACGCGCTCGTGCACGAGTACCGTGACATTGCCCTCTTCCGCTCTGGTAGCTGGCGGTGGCGCTCCTCGATCTGCCTCGCGAACGCGTTGTCGCGCAAGAGCGGCGTGACAGGAACCCTGACGTAGCTGAGCTCGAAGATGGCCGGAACCCTCATGAACGGCGGCGCGAGTATGTCATTGTGGGCAAACATCTGAGCCTCGTGCAATCTGAGTTTGGGCCTCTCCCTCTCCATGGCGATGAAGGAACACGATCTGAGCTTCGGCCCCAAGGTTAAGGGGATAAGGGCAAGGGCGTAGGCCCAGCATCGTTGCCACTGCCAATCGGTTCATAGAACAGCCTTCTCGCGGATCGCCCTCGCGAAGGAAATCCTTATCGTCCATGCACCACGATCCAACGGCGCCTAACAATCGGGCATCGGGTCTTCTAGAAGCCCAGAGCGGTTGTTGGTTAGCTCTGTATCCCGATTGTTTGTGGCCAACGGCTGTCGTTGAAAATAATAAACATTTCAATGACAATGGTGGATCCATATGTGGTTTGTGAAAACAACACACATGCAATCACTCTAGCTGTGGTCCATATGTGGTTTGAGAAGAACACACATGAAATGACACCGGTGGATCCATAGGTGGATTGTGAAAAGAACACACATGCAATGAACTCTGGTGGAACCACATGCAATGACATTGGTGGATCCATGTGTGGTCTGTGAAGAGAACACACATGCAATGAAATCTGGTGGATGCATATATGGTCTGTGAAAAGAATAGTCATGAAATTACTCCAGGTGTGGTTAATGAAACAATACACATTTCAATGACAATGGTGGATGCATATGTGGTTTGTGAAAAGAACACACATGCAATTACTCTGGTGGATCCATGTGTGGTTTGTGGAAAGAACACATGCAATAATTCTGGTTGATCCATATGTGGTTCATGGAAAGAACACACATGCAATGACATTGGTGGATCCGTGTGTGGTTTGGGACTTGAACACACATGAAATGACATTGGTTGATCCATATGTTAGTAAAAAGAACACACATGCAATGACACTGGTGGATCCATGTGTGGTCTCTGAAGAGAACACACATTTAAATGACACTGGTGGATCCATATGTGGTATGTGAAAAGAATAGTCATGGAATGACTCCAGTTGTTGTTAGTAAAAATAACACACATGCAATGACAATGGTGGTTACATATGTGGTCTGTGGAAAGAACACACATGCAAAGACTAAGGTTGTGGTTAATGAGAAGAACACACATGCAATGACACTGGTGGATCCATAGGTGGATTGTGAAAAGAACACACATGCAATGACTTTGGTTGTTGTTAGTAAAACAAACACACATGTAATGAAACTGGTCGATCCATGTGTGGCCTTTGTAGAGAATACAGTTTAAATGAGACTAGTGGATCCGTATGTGGTATGTGAAAAGAATAGTCATGCAATGACTCCAGTTATTGTTAGTAATAAGAACACACATGTAGTGACACTGGTGGATCCATGTGTGGTCTCTGAAGAGAACACACATGCAATGACTCTAGGTGTGGTTAATGAGAAGAACACACATGCAATGACACTGGTGGATTGTGAAAAGAACACACATGCAATGACTCTGGTTGTTGTTAGTAAAAAGAACACACATGCAATGACACTGGTGGATCCATAGCTGGATTGTGAAAAGAACACACATGCAATGACTCTGGTTGTTGTTATTAAAAAGAACACACATGCAATGACACTGGTGGATCCATGTGTGGCCTGTGAAGAGAACACACATTTCAATGACACTAGTGGATCCATATGTCGTATGTGAAAAGAACAGTCATGAAATGACTCCGGTTGTTGTTAGTCAAAAGAGCACACATGCAATGACACTGGTGGATCCATGTGTTGTCTTTGAAGAAAACACACATGCAGTGACACTAGTGGATCCATAGGTGGATTGTGAAAAGAACACACATGCAATGACTCTGGTTGTTGTTAGTAAAATGAACACACATGCAATGACACTGTGGATCCATGTGTGGTCTCTGAAGAGAACACACATTTTCAATGACACTGGTGGATCCATATGTGGTATGTGAAAAGAATAGTCATGAAATGACTCCAGTTGTTGTTAGTAAAAAGAACACACATGCAATGACAATGGTAGTTCCATGTGTGGTGTCTGAAGAGAACACACATGCAATGACTCTAGCCATGGTTAATTTGAACAAGACACATGCAATGACACTGGTGGATCCATAGGTAGATTGTGAAAAGAACACACATGCGATGACTCTGGTTTTTGTTAGTAAAAAGAACACACATGCAATGACACTGTTGTATCCATGTGTGGTCTCTAAAGAGAACACAAATTTCAATGACACTGGTGGATCCATATGTGGTATGTGAAAAGAATAGTCATGAAATGACTCCAGTTGTTGTTAGTAAAAAGAGCACAGATGCAATTACACTGGTGGATCCATGTGTGTCTCTGAAGAGACCACACATGCAATGACACTGGTGGATCCATAGGTGGATTGTGAAAAGAACACACATGCAATGACTCTGGTTGTTGTTAGTAAAAAGAACACACATGCAATGACACTGGTGGATCCATGTGTGGTCTCTGAAGAGAACACAAATTTCAATGACACTGGTGGATCCATATGTGGTATGTGAAAAGAATAGTCATGAAATGACTCCAGCTCTTATTAGTAAAAAGGGCACGCATGCAATGACACTGGTGGATCCATGTGTGGTCTCTGAAGAGAACACACATGAAATGACACTGGTGGATCCATAGGTGGATTGTGAAAAGAACACACATGCAATGACTCTGGTTGTTGTTAGTAAAAACAACACGCATGCAATGACACTGGTGGATCCATGTGCGGTCTTCGAAGAGAACACACATTTCAATGACACTGGTGGATCCATATGTGGTACGTGAAAAGAATACTCATGAAATGACTCCAGTTGTTTTTGGTAAAAAGAACACACATGCAATGACAATGGTGGTTCCATGTGTGGTCTCTAAACAGAACACACATGCAATGACTCTAGCCGTGGTTAATGAGAAGAACACACATGCAATGACACAGGTGGATCCATAGGTGGATTGTGAAAAGAACACACATTCAATGACTCTGGTTGTTGCTAGTAAAAAGAACACACATGCAATGACTTTGGTGGATCCATGTATGGTCTCTAAAGAGAACACACATTCCAATGACACTGGTGGATCCATATGTGGTATGTGAAAAGAATAGTCATGAAATGACTCCAGTTGTTGTTAGTAAAAAGAGCACACATGCAATTACACTGGTGGATCCATGTGTGGTCTCTGAAGAGAACACACATGCAATGACACTAGTGGATCCATAGGTGGATTGTGAAAAGAACACACATGCAATGACTCTGGTTGTTCTTAGTAAAACAAACACACATTTCAATGACACTGGTGGATCCATATGTCGTATGTGAAAAGAACAGTCATGAAATGACTCAAGTTGTTGTTAGTCAAAAGAGCACACATGCAATGACACTGGTGGATCCATGTGTTGTCTTTGAAGAAAACACACATGCAGTGACACTAGTGGATCCATAGGTGGATTGTGAAAAGAACACACATGCAATGACTCTGGTTGTTGTTAGTAAAATGAACACACATGCAATGACACTGGTGGATCCATGTGTGGTCTCTGAAGAGAACACACATTTTCAATGACACTGGTGGATCCATATGTGGTATGTGAAAAGAATAGTCATGAAATGACTCCAGTTGTTGTTAGTAAAAAGAACACACATGCAATGACAATGGTAGTTCCATGTGTGGTGTCTGAAGAGAACACACATGCAATGACTCTAGCCATGGTTAATTTGAACAAGACACATGCAATGACACTGGTGGATCCATAGGTAGATTGTGAAAAGAACACACATGCAATGACTCTGGTTTTTGTTAGTAAAAAGAACACACATGCAATGACACTGGTGTATCCATGTGTGGTCTCTAAAGAGAACACACATTTCAATGACACTGGTGGATCCATATGTGGTATGTGAAAAGAATAGTCATGAAATGACTCCAGTTGTTGTTAGTAAAAAGAGCACAGATGCAATTACACTGGTGGATCCATGTGTGTCTCTGAAGAGACCACACATGCAATGACACTGGTGGATCCATAGGTGGATTGTGAAAAGAACACACATGCAATGACTCTGGTTGTTGTTAGTAAAAAGAACACACATGCAATGACACTGGTGGATCCATGTGTGGTCTCTGAAGAGAACACAAATTTCAATGACACTGGTGGATCCATATGTGGTATGTGAAAAGAATAGTCATGAAATGACTCCAGCTCTTATTAGTAAAAAGGGCACGCATGCAATGACACTGGTGGATCCATGTGTGGTCTCTGAAGAGAACACACATGAAATGACACTGGTGGATCCATAGGTGGATTGTGAAAAGAACACACATGCAATGACTCTGGTTGTTGTTAGTAAAAACAACACGCATGCAATGACACTGGTGGATCCATGTGCGGTCTTCGAAGAGAACACACATTTCAATGACACTGGTGGATCCATATGTGGTACGTGAAAAGAATACTCATGAAATGACTCCAGTTGTTTTTGGTAAAAAGAACACACATGCAATGAGAATGGTGGTTCCATGTGTGGTCTCTAAACAGAACACACATGCAATGACTCTAGCCGTGGTTAATGAGAAGAACACACATGCAATGACACAAGTGGATCCATTGGTGGATTGTGAAAAGAACACACATTCAATGACTCTGGTTGTTGCTAGTAAAAAGAACACACATGCAATGACTTTGGTGGATCCATGTATGGTCTCTAAAGAGAACACACATTCCAATGACACTGGTGGATCCATATGTGGTATGTGAAAAGAATAGTCATGAAATGACTCCAGTTGTTGTTAGTAAAAAGAGCACACATGCAATTACACTGGTGGATCCATGTGTGGTCTCTGAAGAGAACACACATGCAATGACACTAGTGGATCCATAGGTGGATTGTGAAAAGAACACGCATGCAATGACTCTGGTTGTTCTTAGTAAAACAAACACACATGCAATGACACTGGTGGATCCACGTGTGGTCTCTGAAGAGAACACAAATTTCAATGACACTGGTGGATCCATATGTGGTATGTGAAAAGAATAGTCATGAAATGACTCTAGTTGTTGTTAGTAAAAGGAGAAGAAATGCAATGACACTGGTGGATCCATAGGTGGGTTGTGAAAAGAACACACATGCAATGACTCTGGTTGTTGTTAGTAAAAAGAACACACATACAATGACACTGGTGGATCCATGTGTGGTCTCAGAAGAGAATACACATTTCAATGACACTGGTGGATCCATATGTGGTATGTGAAAAGAACAGTCATGAAATGACTCCAGTTGTTGTTAGTCAAAAGAGCACACATGCAATGACACTGGTGGATCCATGTGTTGTCTTTGAAGAAAACACACATGAAGTGACTCTAGCTGTGGTTAATGAGAAGACCACACATGCAATGACAATAGTGGATCCATAGGTGGATTGTGAAAAGAACACATATGAAATAACTCTGGTTCTTGTTAGTAAAAAGAACACACATGCAATGACTCTGGTTGTTGTTAGTAAAAAGAACACACATGCAATGATACTGGTGGATCCATGTGTGGTCTCGGAAGAGAACACACATTTGAATGACACTGGTGGATCCAAATGTTGTATGTGCAAAGAACAGTCATGAAATGACTCCAGTTGTTGTTAGTAAAAAGAACACACATGCAATGACAATGGTCGTTCCATGTGTGTTCTCTGAAGAGAACACTCATGCAATGACTCTAGCCGTGGTTAATGAGAAGAAGACACATGCAATGACACAGGTGGATCCATAGGTGGATTGTGAAAAGAACACACATGCAATTACTCTGGTTGTTGCTAGTAAAAAGAACACACATGCAATGACATTGGTGGATCCATGTATGGTCTCTGAAGAGAACACATATTCTGATGACACTGGTGGATCCATATGTGGTATGTGAAAAGAATAATCATGAAATGACTCAAGTTGTTGTTAGTAAAAAGAGCACACATGCAATTACACTGGTGGATCCATGTGTGGTCTCTGAAGAGAACACACGTGCAATGACACTTGTGGATCCATAGGTGGGTTGTTAAAAGAACACACATACAATGACTCTTGTTGTTGTTAGTAAAACGAACACACATGCAATGACACTGGTGGATCCACGTGTGGTCTATGAAGAGAACACAAATTTCAATGACACTAGTGGATCCATATGTGGTATGTGAAAAGAATAGTCATGAAATTACTCAAAAGAGCAGAAATGCAATGACACTGGTGGATGCATGTGTGGTCTCTGAAGAGAACACACATGCAATGACACTGGTGGATCCATAGGTGGATTGTGAAAAGAACACACATGCAATGACTCTGGTTGTTGTTATTAAAAAGAACACACATACAATGTCACTGGTGGATCCATGTGTGGTCTCTGAAGAGAATACACATTTCAATGATGCTGGTGGATCCATATGTGGTATGTGAAAAGAATAGTCATGTAATGATTCCAGTTGTTGTTAGTAAAAAGAACACACATGCAATGACACTGGTGTATCCATGTGTGGTCTCTGAAGAGAACACACATGCAATGACTCTAGCTGTGGTTAATGAGAAGAGCACACATGCAATGACACTGGTGGATCCATAGGTGGACTATGAAAAGAACACACATGCAATAACTCTGGTTGTTGTTAGTAAAAAGAACACAGATGCAATGACACTGGTGGATCCATGTGTGGTCTCAGAAGAGAACACACATTTTAATTACACTGGTGGATCCAAATGTTGTATGTGAAAAAGAACAGTCATGAAATGACTCTAGTTGTTGTTAGTAAAAAGAGCACACATGCAATTACACTGGTGGATCCATGTGTGGTCTTTGAAGGAACACACATGCAATGACACTGGTGGATTGTGAAAAAACACACATGCAATGACTATGGTTGTTGTTAGTAAAAAGAACACACATGCAATGGCACTGGTGGATCCATGTGTGGTCTTTGAAGAGAAGACACATTTTAATGACACTGGTGGATCCATATGTGGTATGTGAAAAGAATAGTCATGGAATGACTCTAATTGTTGTTAGTAAAAAGAGCACACATGCAATGACACTGGTGGATCCATGTGTGGTCTCTGAAGAGAACACACATGCAATGACTCTAGCTATGGTTAATGAGAAGAACACACATGCAATGACTACAGTGGATACATAGGTGGATTGTGAAAATAACACACATGCAATGACTCTGGTTGTTAGTAAAAAGAACACACATGCAATGACACTGGTGGATCCATGTGTGATCTCTGAAGAGAACACACATTTTCAATGACACTGGTGGATCCATATGTGGTATGTGTAAAGAATAGTCATGAAATGACTCCAGTTGTTGTTAGTAAAAAGAGCACACATGCAATGACAATGGTGGATCCATGTGTGGTCTGTGAAAAGAACACACATGCAATGACCAAGGCCGTGGTTAATGAGAAGAACACACATGCAATGACACTGGTGGATCCATAGGTGTATTGTGAAAAGAACACACATGGAATGACTCTAGTTGTTGTTAGTAAAAAGAACACACATGAAATGACACTGGTGGATCCATGTGTGATCTCTGAAGAGAACTCACATTTTCAATGACACTGGTGGATCCATATGTGGTATGTGTAAAGAATAGTCATGAAATGACTCTGGTTGTTGTTAGTAAAAAGAGCACACATGCAATGACAATGGTGGATCCATGTGTGGTCTATGAAATGAACATGCATGCAATGACTAAGGCCATGGTTAATGAGAAGAACACCCATGCAATGACACTGGTGGATCCATAGGTGGATTGTGAAAAGAACACACATGGAATGACTCTGGTTGTTGTTAGTAAAAAGAACACACATGCAATAACACTAGTGGATCCATGTGTGGTCTCTAAAGAGAACACACATTTCAATAACACTAGTGGATCGATATGTTGTATGTGAAAAGAACGGTCATGAAAAGACTCCAGTTGTTGTTAGTAAAAAGAGGACACATGCAATGACACTGGTGGTTCCATGTGCGGTCCATGAAGAGAACACACATGCAATGACACTGGTGGATCCATAGGTGTATTGTGAAAAGCACACACATGCAATGAATCTGGTTGTTGTTAGTAAAAAGAACACACATGCAATGACACTGGTGGATCCATGTCTGGTCTCTTAAGAGAACACACATTTCAATGACACTGCTGGATCCATATGTGGTATGTGAAAAGAATAGTCATGAAATGACTCCAGTTGATGTTAGTAAAAAGAACACACATGCAATGACACTGGCGGTTCCATGTGTGGTCTCTCAAGAGAACACACATGCAATGACTCTAGCTGTGGTTAATGAGAAGAAAACATATGCAATTACACTGGTGGATCCATAGGTGGATTGTGAAAAGAACACACATGCAATGACTCTGGTTGTTGTTAGTAAAAAGAACACACATGCAATGACACTGGTGGATGCATTTGTGGTCTCTGAAGAGAACACACATTTCAATGACACTGGTGTATCCATATGTTGTATGTGAAAAGAACAGTCATGAAATGATTCCAGTTGTTGAAAGTAAAAAGAGCACACATGCAATTACATTGGTGGATCCATGTGTGGTCTCTAAGGAGAACACACATGCAATGACACTGGTGGATCCATAGGTGGATTGTGAAAAGAACACACATGCAATGACTATGGTTGTTGTTAGTAAAAAGAACACACATGTAATGACAATGGTGGATCCATGTGTGGTATGTGAAAAAACAGTCATGAAATGACTCTAGTTGTTGTTAGTAAAAAGAGCACACATGCAAATACACTGGTGGATCCATGTGTGGTCTGGAAGAGAACACACATGCAATGACACTGGTGGATCCATAGGTGGATTGTAAAAAGAACACACATCCAATGACTCTGGTTGTTGTTAGTAAAAAGAACACACATGCAATGACACTATGGATCCATGTGTAGTCTCTAAAGAGAACACACATTTTCAATGACACTGGTGGAACCCTATGTGGTATGTGTAAAGCATAGTCATGAAATGACTCCAGTTGTTGTTAGTAAAAAGAGCACAAATGCAATGGCAATGGTGGATCCATGTGTGGTCTATGAAAAGAACACGCATGCAATGACTAAGGCCGTGGTTAATGAGAAGAACACACATGAAATGACACTGGTTGATCCATAGGTGGATTGTGAAAAGAACACACATGGAATGACTCTGGTTGTTGTTAGTAAAAAGAACACACATGCAATGACACTAGTGGATCCATGTGTGGTCTCTGAAGAGAACACACATTTCAATGACACTGGTGGATCCATATGTTGTATGTGAAAAGAACATTCATGAAAAGACTCCAGTTGTTCTTAGTAAAAAGAGCACACATGCAATGACACTGGTGGATCCATAGGTGGATTGTGAAAAGAACACACATGCAATGCCTCTGGTTGTTGTTAGTAAAAGGAACACACATGCAATGACACTGGTGGATCCATGTGTGGTATCTGAAGATAACACACATGCAATGACTCTAGCTGTGGTTAATGGGAAGAACACGCATGCAATGACATAGGTGGATCCATAGGTGGATTGTGAAAAGAACACACATGCAATGACTCTTGTTGTTGTTAGTAAAAAGAACACACATCCAATGACTCTGGTTGTTGTTTGTAAAACGAACACACATGCAATGAATCTAGCTGTGGTGAATGGGAAGAACACGCATGCAATGACATTGGTGCATCCATAGGTGGATTGTGAAAAGAACACACATGCAATGACTCTGGTTGATGTTAGTAAAAAGAACACACATCCAATGACACTGGTGGATCCATATGTGGTATGTGTAAAGAATAGTCATGAAATGACTCCAGTTGTTGTTAGTAAAAAGAGCACACATGGAATGATAATGGTGGATCCATGTGTGCTCTCTGAAGAGAACACACATGCAATTACTCTAGCTATGGTTAATGAGAAGAACAGACATGCAATTACACTCGTGGATCCATAGGTGGATTGGGAAAAGAACACACATGCAATGACTCTTGTTGTTGTTAGTAAAAAGAACACACATGCAATGACACTGGTGGATCCATGTGTGGTCTCTAAGGAGAACACACATTTGAATGACACTGGGGGATCCATATGTTGTATGTGAAAAGAACAGTCATGAAATGACTCCAGTTGTTGTTAGTAAAAAGAGCACACATGCAATTACATTAGTGGATCCATGTGTGGTCTCTCAAGAGAACACACATGGAATGACACTGGTGGATCCATAGGTGGATTGTGAAAAGAACACACATGCAATGACTCTGGTTTATGTTAGTAAAAAGAACACACATGCAATGACACTGGTGGATGCATGTGTGGTCTCTGAAGAGAACACACATTTCAATGACACTGGTGCATCGATATGTGGTATGTTAAAAGAATAGTCATGAAATGACTCTAGTTGTTGTTAGTAAAAATAACACACATGCAATGACACTGGTGGATCCATCTGCGGTCTCTAAAGAGAACACACATGCAATGACTCTAGCTGTGGTTAATGGGAAGAACACACATGCAATGACACTTGTGGATCCATGGGTGGATTGTGAAAAGAACACACATGCAATGATTCTGGTTGTTAGTTAAAAGAACACACATGCAATGACACTGGTGGATCCATGTGTGGTCTCTGAAGAGAACAGACATTTGAACGACACTGGTGGATCCATATGTTGTATGTGAAAAGAACAGTCATGAAATGACTCCACTTGTTGTTAGTAAAAAGAGCACACATACAATTACATTAGTGGATCCATGTGTGGTCTCTGAAGAGAACACACATGCAATGACACTGGTGGATCCATAGGTGGATTGTGAAAAGAACACACATGCAATGACTCTTGTTATTTTTAGTAAAAAGAACACAAATGCAATGACACTGGTGGATCCATGTGTGGTCTTTAAAGAGAACACACATTTCAATGACACTAGTGGATCCATATGTGGTATGTGAAAAGAATAGTCATGAAATGACTCTAGTTGTTGTTAGTAAAAAGAGCACACATGCAATGCAACTGTTGGATCCATGTGTGGTCTCTGAAGAGAACAATCATGCAATGACTCTAGCTGTGGTTAATGAGAAGAACACACATGCAATGACTACGGTGGATCCATAGGTGGATTGTGAAAATAACACACATGCAATGACTCTGGTTGTTGTTAGTAAAAAGAACACACATGCAATGATAGTGGTGGATCCATGTGTGGTCTCTGAAGAGAACACACATTTCAATGACACTGGTGGATACATATGTGGTATGTGAAAAGAATAGTCATGAAATGACTCCAGTTGTTGTCAGTAAAAAGAGCACACATGGAATGATAATGGTGGATCCATGTGTGGTCTCTAAAGAGAACACACATGCAATGACTCTAGCTGTGGTTAACGAGAAGAACACACATGCAATTACAATAGTGGATCCATAGGTGGATTGTGAAAAGAACACACATGCAATGACTCTGGTAGTTGTTAGTAAAAAAACACACATGCAATGACACTGGTGGATCCATGTGTGGTCTCTGAAGAGAACACACATATCAATGACACTGGTGGATCCATATGTTGTATATGAAAAGAACAATCATGAAATGACTCCAGTTGTTGTTAGTAAAAAGAGCACACATGCAATGACACTGGTGGATCCATGTGTGGTCTCTGAAGAGAACACACATGCAATGACATTGGTGGATCCATAGGTGGATTGTGAAAAGAACACACATGCAATGACACTGGTGGATCCATGTGTGGTCTCTGAAGAGAACACACATTTCAATGACACTGGTGCATCGATATGTGGTATGTTAAAAGAATAGTCATGAAATGACTCTTGTTGTTGTTAGTAAAAAACACACATGCAATGACACTGGTGGATCCATTTGCGGTCTCTAAAGAGAACACACATGCAATGACTCTAGCTGTGGTTAATGGGAAGAACACACATGCAATGACACTAGTGGATCCATAGGTGGATTGTGAAAAGAACACACATGCAATGACTCTGGTTGTTAGTAAAAATAACACACATGCAATGACACTGGTGGATCCTTGTGTGGTCTCTGAAGAGAACACATATTTCAATGACACTGGTGGATCCATATGTTGTGTGTGAAAAGAACAGTCATGAAATGACTCCAGTTGTTGTTAGTAAAAAGAGCACACATGCAATTACATTAGTGGATCCATGTGTGGTCTCTGAAGAGAACACACATGCAATGACACTGGTGGATCCATAGGTGGATTGTGAAAAGAACACACATGCAATGACTCTGGTTGTTGTTAGTAAAAAGAACACACATGCAATGACACTGGTGGATCCATGTGTGGTATCTGAATATAACACACATGCAATGACTCTAGTTGTGGTTAATGAGAAGAACACACATGCAATTACACTGGTGGATCCATAGGTGGATTGTGAAAAGAACACACATGCAATGGCTCTGGTTGTTGTTAGTAAAAAGAACACACATGCAATGACTCTAGTTGTTGTTAGTAAAACGAACACACATGCAATGAATCTAGCTGTGGTGAATGGGAAGAACACGCATGCAATGACATTGGTGGATCCATAGGTGGATTGTGAAAAGAACACACATCCAATGACACTGGTGAATCCATATGTGGTATGTGTAAAGAATAGTCATGAAATGACTCCAGTTGTTGTTAGTAAAAAGAGCACACATGGAATGATAATGGTGGATCCATGTGTGCTCTCTGAAGAGAAAACACATGCAATGACTCTAGCTATGGTTAATGAGAAGAACAGACATGCAATTACACTCGTGGATCCATAGGTGTATTGTGAAAAGAACACACATGCAATGACTCTTGTTGTTGTTAGTAAAAATAACACACATGCAATGACACTGGTGGATCCATGTGTGGTCTCTGAAGAGAACACACATTTGAATGACACTGGTGAATCCATATGTTGTATGTGAAAAGAACAGTCATAAAATGACTCCAGTTGTTGTTAGTAAAAAGAGCACACATGCAATTACATTAGTGGATCCATGTGTGGTCTCTGAAGAGAACACACATGCAATGACTCTAGCTATGGTTAATGGGAAGAACACACATGCAATGACACTGGCCGATCCATAGGTGGATTGTGAAAAGAAGACACATGCAATGACACTGGTGGATCCATAGGTGGATTGTGAAAAGAACACACATGCAATGACTCTGGTTGTTGTTAGTAAAAAGAATAAACATGCAATGACATTGGTGGAGCCATGTGTGGTCTCTCAAGAGAACACACATTTCAATGACACTCGTGGATCCATATGTTGTATGTGAAAAGAACACTCATAAAATGACTTCAGTTGTTGTTAGTAAAAAGAACACACATGCAATGACACTGGTGGATCCATGTGTGGTCTCTGAAGAGAACACACATGCAATTACTCTAGCTGTGGTTAATGGGAAGAACACACATGCAATGACACTAGTGGATCCATAGGTGGATTGTGAAAAGAACACACATGCAATGACTCTGGTTGTTAGTAAAAAGAACACACATGCAATGACACTGGTGGATCCATGTGTGGTCTCTGAAGAGAACACACATTTCAATGACACTGGTGGATCCATATGTTGTGTGTGAAAAGAACAGTCATGAAATGACTCCAGTTGTTGTTAGTAAAAAGAGCACACATGCAATTACATTAGTGGATCCATGTGTGGTCTCTGAAGAGAACACACATGCAATGTCACTGGTGGATCCATAGGTGGATTGTGAAAAGAACACACATGCAATGACTCTGGTTGTTGTTAGTAAAAAGAACACACATGCAATGACACTGGTGGATCCATGTGTGGTATCTGAATATAACACACATGCAATGACTCTAGTTGTGCTTAATGAGAAGAACACACATGCAATTACACTGGTGGATCCATAGGTGGATTGTGAAAAGAACACACATGCAATGGCTCTGGTTGTTGTTAGTAAAAAGAACACACATGCAATGACTCTGGTTGTTGTTAGTAAAACAAACACACATGCAATGAATCTAGCTGTGGTGAATGGGAAGAACACGCATGCAATGACATTGGTGGATCCATAGGTGGATTGTGAAAAGAACACACATGCAATGACTCTGGTTGTTGTTAGTAAAAAGAACACACATCCAATGACACTGGTGGATCCATATGTGGTATGTGTAAAGAATAGTCATGAAATGACTCCAGTTGTTGTTAGTAAAAAGAGCACACATGGAATGATAATGGTGGATCCATGTGTGCTCTCTGAAGAACACACATGCAATGACTCTAGCTATGGTTAATGAGAAGAACAGACATGCAATTACACTCATGGATCCATAGGTGGATTGTGAAAAGAACACACATGCAATGACTCTTGTTGTTGTTAGTAAAAAGAACACACATGCAATGGCACTGGTGGATCCATGTGTGGTCTCTAAAGAGAACACAGATTTGAATGACACTGGTGGATGCATATGTTGTATGTGAAAAGAATAGTCATGAAATGACTCCAATTTTTGTTAGTAAAAAGATCACACATGCAATTACATTAGTGAATCCATGTGTGGTCTCTGAAGAGAACACACATGCAATGACACTGGTGGATCCATAGGTGGATTGTGAAAAGAACACACATGCAATGACTCTGGTTTTTGTTAGTAAAAAGAACACACATGCAATGACACTGGTGGATCCATGTGTGGTCTCTGAATAGAACACACATTTCAATGACACTGGTGCATCGATATGTGGTATGTTAAAAGAATAGTCATGAAATGACTCTAGTTGTTGTTAGTAAAAATAACACACATGCAATGACACTGGTGGATCCATCTGCGGTCTCTAAAGAGAACACACATGCAATGACTCTAGCTGTGGTTAATGGGAAGAACACACATGCAATGACACTAGTGGATCCATAGGTGGATTGTGAAAAGAACACACATGCAATAACTCTGGTTGTTAGTAAAAAGAACACACATGCAATGACACTAGTGGCTCCATGTGTGGTCTCTGAAGAGAACACACATTTCAATGACACTAGTGGATCCATATGTTGTGTGTGAAAAGAACAATCATGAAATGACTCCAGTTGTTGTTAGTAAAAAGAGCACACATGCAATTACATTAGTGGATCCATGTGTGGTCTCTGAAGAGAACACACATGCAATGCCACTGGTGGATCCATAGGTGGATTGTGAAAAGAACACACATGCAATGACTCTGGTTGTTGTTAGTAAAAAGAACACACATGCAATGACACTGGTGGATCCATGTGTGGTATCTAAATATAACACACATGCAATGACTCTAGTTGTGCTTAATGAGAAGAACACACATGCAATTACACTGGTTGATCCATAGGTGGATTGTGAAAAGAACACACATGCAATGGCTCTGGTTGTTGTTAGTAAAAAGAACACACATGCAATGACTCTGGTTGTTGTTAGTAAAACAAACACACATGCAATGAATCTAGCTGTGGTGAATGGGAAGAACACGCATGCAATGACATTGGTGGAACCATAGGTGGATTGTGAAAAGAACACACATGCAATGACTCTGGTTGTTGTTAGTAAAAAGAACACACATGCAATGACACTGGTGGATCCATGTGTGGTATCTGAATATAACACACATGCAATGACTCTAGTTGTGGTTAATGAGAAGAACACACATGCAATTACACTGGTGGATCCATAGGTGGATTGTGAAAAGAACACACATGCAATGGCTCTGGTTGTTGTTAGTAAAAAGAACACACATGCAATGACTCTAGTTGTTGTTAGTAAAACGAACACACATGCAATGAATCTAGCTGTGGTGAATGGGAAGAACACGCATGCAATGACATTGGTGGATCCATAGGTGGATTGTGAAAAGAACACACATCCAATGACACTGGTGAATCCATATGTGGTATGTGTAAAGAATAGTCATGAAATGACTCCAGTTGTTGTTAGTAAAAAGAGCACACATGGAATGATAATGGTGGATCCATGTGTGCTCTCTGAAGAGAAAACACATGCAATGACTCTAGCTATGGTTAATGAGAAGAACAGACATGCAATTACACTCGTGGATCCATAGGTGTATTGTGAAAAGAACACACATGCAATGACTCTTGTTGTTGTTAGTAAAAATAACACACATGCAATGACACTGGTGGATCCATGTGTGGTCTCTGAAGAGAACACACATTTGAATGACACTGGTGAATCCATATGTTGTATGTGAAAAGAACAGTCATAAAATGACTCCAGTTGTTGTTAGTAAAAAGAGCACACATGCAATTACATTAGTGGATCCATGTGTGGTCTCTGAAGAGAACACACATGCAATGACTCTAGCTATGGTTAATGGGAAGAACACACATGCAATGACACTGGCCGATCCATAGGTGGATTGTGAAAAGAAGACACATGCAATGACACTGGTGGATCCATAGGTGGATTGTGAAAAGAACACACATGCAATGACTCTGGTTGTTGTTAGTAAAAAGAATAAACATGCAATGACATTGGTGGAGCCATGTGTGGTCTCTCAAGAGAACACACATTTCAATGACACTCGTGGATCCATATGTTGTATGTGAAAAGAACACTCATAAAATGACTTCAGTTGTTGTTAGTAAAAAGAACACACATGCAATGACACTGGTGGATCCATGTGTGGTCTCTGAAGAGAACACACATGCAATTACTCTAGCTGTGGTTAATGGGAAGAACACACATGCAATGACACTAGTGGATCCATAGGTGGATTGTGAAAAGAACACACATGCAATGACTCTGGTTGTTAGTAAAAAGAACACACATGCAATGACACTGGTGGATCCATGTGTGGTCTCTGAAGAGAACACACATTTCAATGACACTGGTGGATCCATATGTTGTGTGTGAAAAGAACAGTCATGAAATGACTCCAGTTGTTGTTAGTAAAAAGAGCACACATGCAATTACATTAGTGGATCCATGTGTGGTCTCTGAAGAGAACACACATGCAATGTCACTGGTGGATCCATAGGTGGATTGTGAAAAGAACACACATGCAATGACTCTAGTTGTTGGTAGTAAAAAGAACACACATGCAATGACACTGGTGGATCCATGTGTGGTATCTGAATATAACACACATGCAATGACTCTAGTTGTGCTTAATGAGAAGAACACACATGCAATTACACTGGTGGATCCATAGGTGGATTGTGAAAAGAACACACATGCAATGGCTCTGGTTGTTGTTAGTAAAAAGAACACACATGCAATGACTCTGGTTGTTGTTAGTAAAACAAACACACATGCAATGAATCTAGCTGTGGTGAATGGGAAGAACACGCATGCAATGACATTGGTGGATCCATAGGTGGATTGTGAAAAGAACACACATGCAATGACTCTGGTTGTTGTTAGTAAAAAGAACACACATCCAATGACACTGGTGGATCCATATGTGGTATGTGTAAAGAATAGTCATGAAATGACTCCAGTTGTTGTTAGTAAAAAGAGCACACATGGAATGATAATGGTGGATCCATGTGTGCTCTCTGAAGAGAACACACATGCAATGACTCTAGCTATGGTTAATGAGAAGAACAGACATGCAATTACACTCATGGATCCATAGGTGGATTGTGAAAAGAACACACATGCAATGACTCTTGTTGTTGTTAGTAAAAAGAACACACATGCAATGGCACTGGTGGATCCATGTGTGGTCTCTAAAGAGAACACAGATTTGAATGACACTGGTGGATGCATATGTTGTATGTGAAAAGAATAGTCATGAAATGACTCCAATTTTTGTTAGTAAAAAGATCACACATGCAATTACATTAGTGAATCCATGTGTGGTCTCTGAAGAGAACACACATGCAATGACACTGGTGGATCCATAGGTGGATTGTGAAAAGAACACACATGCAATGACTCTGGTTTTTGTTAGTAAAAAGAACACACATGCAATGACACTGGTGGATCCATGTGTGGTCTCTGAAGAGAACACACATTTCAATGACACTAGTGCATCGATATGTGGTATGTTAAAAGAATAGTCATGAAATGACTCTAGTTGTTGTTAGTAAAAATAACACACATGCAATGACACTGGTGGATCCATCTGCGGTCTATAAAGAGAACACACATGCAATGACTCTAGCTGTGGTTAATGGGAAGAACACACATGCAATGACACTAGTGGATCCATAGGTGGATTGTGAAAAGAACACACATGCAATAACTCTGGTTGTTAGTAAAAAGAACACACATGCAATGACACTAGTGGCTCCATGTGTGGTCTCTGAAGAGAACACACATTTCAATGACACTAGTGGATCCATATGTTGTGTGTGAAAAGAACAATCATGAAATGACTCCAGTTGTTGTTAGTAAAAAGAGCACACATGCAATTACATTAGTGGATCCATGTGTGGTCTCTGAAGAGAACACACATGCAATGCCACTGGTGGATCCATAGGTGGATTGTGAAAAGAACACACATGCAATGACTCTGGTTGTTGTTAGTAAAAAGAACACACATGCAATGACACTGGTGGATCCATGTGTGGTATCTAAATATAACACACATGCAATGACTCTAGTTGTGCTTAATGAGAAGAACACACATGCAATTACACTGGTGGATCCATAGGTGGATTGTGAAAAGAACACACATGCAATGGCTCTGGTTGTTGTTAGTAAAAAGAACACACATGCAATGACTCTGGTTGTTGTTAGTAAAACAAACACACATGCAATGAATCTAGCTGTGGTGAATGGGAAGAACACGCATGCAATGACATTGGTGGAACCATAGGTGGATTGTGAAAAGAACACACATGCAATGACTCTGGTTGTTGTTAGTAAAAAGAACACACATCCAATGACACTGGTGGATCCATATGTGGTATGTGTAAAGAATAGTCATGAAATGACTCCAGTTGTTTTTAGTAAAAAGAGCACAGATGGAATGATAATGGTGGATCCATGTGTGCTCTCTGAAGAGAACACACATGCAATGACTCTAGCTATGGTTAATGAGAAGAACAGACATGCAATTACACTCGTGGATCCATAGGTGGATTGTGAAAAGAACACACATGCAATGACTCTTGTTGTTGTTAGTAAAAAGAACAAACATGCAATGGCACTGGTGGATCCATGTGTGGTCTCTAAAGAGAACACACATTTGAATGACACTGGTGGATCCATATGTTGTATTGGAAAAGAACAGTCATGAAATGACTCCAGTTGTTGTTAGTAAAAAGAGCACACATGCAATTACATTAGTGGATCCATGTGTGGTCTCTAAAGAAAACACACATGCAATGACACTGGTGGATCCATAGGTGGATTGTGAAAAGAACACACATGCAATGAGTCTGGTTTTTGTTAGTAAAAAGAACACACATGCAATGACACTGGTGGATCCATGTGTGGTCTCTGAAGAGAACACACATTTCAATGACACTGGTGCATCGATATGTGGTATGTTAAAAGAATAGTCATGAAATGACTCTAGTTGTTGTTAGTAAAAATAACACACATGCAATGACACTGGTGGATCCATCTGCGGTCTCTAAAGAGAACACACATGCAATGACTCTAGCTGTGGTTAATGGGAAGAACACACATGCAATGACACTAGTGGATCCATAGGTGGATTGTGAAAAGAACACACATGCAATGACTCTGGTTGTTAGTAAAAAGAACACACATGCAATGACACTGGTGGATCCATTTGTGGTCTCTGAAGAGAACACACATTTCAATGACACTGGTGGATCCATATGTTGTGTGTGAAAAGAACAGTCATGAAACTACTCCAGTTGTTGTTAGTAAAAGAGCACACATGCAATTACATTAGTGGATCCATGTGTGGTCTCAGAAGAGAACACACATGCAATGCCACTGGTGGATCCATAGGTGGATTGTGAAAAGAACACACATGCAAGGACTCTGGTTGTTGTTAGTAAAAAAAACACACATGCAATGACACTGGTAGATCCATGTGTGGTATCTGAATATAACACACATGCAATGACTCTAGTTGTGCTTAATGAGAAGAACACACATGCAATTACACTGGTGGATCCATAGGTGGATTGTGAAAAGAACACACATGCAATGGCTCTGGTTGTTGTTAGTAAAAAGAACACACATGCAATGACTCTGGTTGTTGTTAGTAAAACAAAGACACATGCAATGAATCTAGCTGTGGTGAATGGGAAGAACACGCATGCAATGACATTGGTGGATCCATAGGTGGATTGTGAAAAGAACACACATGCAATGACTCTGGTTATTGTTAGTAAAAAGAACACACATCCAATGACACTGGTGGATCCATATGTGGTCTCTGAAGAGAACACACATATCAATGACACTGGTGGATCCATATGTTGTATATGAAAAGAACAATCATGAAATGACTCCAGTTGTTGTTAGTAAAAAGAGCACACATGCAATGACACTGGTGGATCCATGTGTGGTCTCTGAAGAGAACACACATGCAATGACATTGGTGGATCCATAGGTGGATTGTGAAAAGAACACACATGCAATGACACTGGTGGATCCATGTGTGGTCTCTGAAGAGAACACACATTTCAATGACACTGGTGCATCGATATGTGGTATGTTAAAAGAATAGTCATGAAATGACTCTTGTTGTTCTTAGTAAAAAAACACACATGCAATGACACTGGTGGATCCATGTGTGGTCTCTGAAGAGAACACACATGCAATGACATTGGTGGATCCATAGGTGGATTGTGAAAAGAACACACATGCAATGACACTGGTGGATCCATGTGTGGTCTCTGAAGAGAACACACATTTCAATGACACTGGTGCATCGATATGTGGTATGTTAAAAGAATAGTCATGAAATGACTCTTGTTGTTCTTAGTAAAAAAACACACATGCAATGACACTGGTGGATCCATTTGCGGTCTCTAAAGAGAACACACATGCAATGACTCTAGCTGTGGTTAATGGGAAGAACACACATGCAATGACACTAGTGGATCCATAGGTGGATTGTGAAAAGAACACACATGCAATGACTCTGGTTGTTAGTAAAAATAACACACATGCAATGACACTGGTGGATCCTTGTGTGGTCTCTGAAGAGAAGACACATTTCAATGACACTGGTGGATCCATATGTTGTGTGTGAAAAGAACAGTCATGAAATGACTCCACTTGTTGTTAGTAAAAAGAGCACACATGCAATTACATTAGTGGATCCATGTGTGGTCTCTGAAGAGAACACACATGCAATGACACTGGTGGATCCATAGGTGGATTGTGAAAAGAACACACATGCAATGACTCTGGTTGTTGTTAGTAAAAAGAACACACATGCAATGACACTGGTGGATCCATGTGTGGTATCTGAATATAACACACATGCAATGACTCTAGTTGTGGTTAATGAGAAGAACACACATGCAATTACACTGGTGGATCCATAGGTGGATTGTGAAAAGAACACACATGCAATGGCTCTGGTTGTTGTTAGTAAAAAGAACACACATGCAATCACTCTAGTTGTTGTTAGTAAAACGAACACACATGCAATGAATCTAGCTGTGGTGAATGGGAAGAACACGCATGCAATGACATTGGTGGATCCATAGGTGGATTGTGAAAAGAACACACATCCAATGACACTGGTGAATCCATATGTGGTATGTGTAAAGAATAGTCATGAAATGACTCCAGTTGTTGTTAGTAAAAAGAGCACACATGGAATGATAATGGTGGATCCATGTGTGCTCTCTGAAGAGAAAACACATGCAATGACTCTAGCTATGGTTAATGAGAAGAACAGACATGCAATTACACTCGTGGATCCATAGGTGTATTGTGAAAAGAACACACATGCAATGACTCTTGTTGTTGTTAGTAAAAAGAACACACATGCAATGACACTGGTGGATCCATGTGTGGTCTCTGAAGAGAACACACATTTGAATGACACTGGTGAATCCATATGTTGTATGTGAAAAGAACAGTCATAAAATGACTCCAGTTGTTGTTAGTAAAAAGAGCACACATGCAATTACATTAGTGGATCCATGTGTGGTCTCTGAAGAGAACACACATGCAATGACTCTAGCTATGGTTAATGGGAAGAACACACATGCAATGACACTGGCCGATCCATAGGTGGATTGTGAAAAGAAGACACATGCAATGACACTGGTGGATCCATAGGTGGATTGTGAAAAGAACACACATGCAATGACTCTGGTTGTTGTTAGTAAAAAGAATAAACATGCAATGACATTGGTGGAGCCATGTGTGGTCTCTCAAGAGAACACACATTTCAATGACACTAGTGGATCCATATGTTGTATGTGAAAAGAACAGTCATGCAATGACTCCAGTTTTTGTTAGTAAAAAGAGCACACATGCAATTACACTGGTGGATCGATGTGTGGTCTCTGAAGAGAACGCAAATTTCAATGACACTGGTGGATCCATATGTCGTATGTGAAAAGAATAGTCATGAAATGACTCCAGTTGTTGTTAGTAAAAAGAACACACATGCAATGACACTGGTGGATCCATGTGGGGTCTCTGAAGAGAACACACATGCAATGACTCTAGCTGTGGTTAATGGGAAGAACACACATGCAATGACACTAGTGGATCCATAGGTGGATTGTGAAAAGAACACACATGCAATGACTCTGGTTGTTAGTAAAAAGAACACACATGCAATGACACTGGTGGATCCATGTGTGGTCTCTGAAGAGAACACATATTTCAATGACACTGGTGGATCCATATGTTGTGTGTGAAAAGAACAGTCATGAAATGACTCCAGTTGTTGTTAGTAAAAAGAGCACACATGCAATTACATTAGTGGATCCATGTGTGGTCTCTGAAGAGAACACACATGCAATGTCACTGGTGGATCCATAGGTGGATTGTGAAAAGAACACACATGCAATGACTCTGGTTGTTGTTAGTAAAAAGAACACACATGCAATGACACTGGTGGATCCATGTGTGGTATCTGAATATAACACACATGCAATGACTCTAGTTGTGCTTAATGAGAAGAACACACATGCAATTACACTGGTGGATCCATAGGTGGATTGTGAAAAGAACACACATGCAATGGCTCTGGTTGTTGTTAGTAAAAAGAACACACATGCAATGACTCTGGTTGTTGTTAGTAAAACAAACACACATGCAATGAATCTAGCTGTGGTGAATGGGAAGAACACGCATGCAATGACATTGGTGGATCCATAGGTGGATTGTGAAAAGAACACACATGCAATGACTCTGGTTGTTGTTAGTAAAAAGAACACACATCCAATGACACTGGTGGATCCATATGTGGTATGTGTAAAGAATAGTCATGAAATGACTCCAGTTGTTTTTAGTAAAAAGAGCACACATGGAATGATAATGGTGGATCCATGTGTGCTCTCTGAAGAGAACACACATGCAATGACTCTAGCTATGGTTAATGAGAAGAACAGACATGCAATTACACTCGTGGATCCATAGGTGGATTGTGAAAAGAACACACATGCAATGACTCTTGTTGTTGTTAGTAAAAAGAACAAACATGCAATGGCACTGGTGGATCCATGTGTGGTCTCTAAAGAGAACACACATTTGAATGATACTGGTGGATCCATATGTTGTATTGGAAAAGAACAGCCATGAAATGACTCCAGTTGTTGTTAGTAAAAAGAGTACACATGCAATTACACTTGTGGATCCATGTGTGGTCTCTAAAGAGAACACACATGCAATGACACTGGTGGATCCATAGGTGGATTGTGAAAAGAACACACATGCAATGACTCTTGTTGTTTATAGTAAAAAGAACACACATGCAATGACACTGGTGGATCCATGTGTGGTCTTTGAAGAGATCACACATTTCAATGACACTGGTGGATCCATATGTGGTATGTGAAAAGAATAGTCATGAAATGACTCTAGTTGTTGTTAGTAAAAAGGGCACACATGCAATGACACTGGTGGATCCATGTGTGGTCTTTGAAGAGAACACACATGCAATGACACTGGTGGATTCATAGGCGGATTGTGAAAAGAACACACATACAATGAATGTAGTTGTTGTTAGTAAAAAGAACACACATGTAGTGACACTGGTGGATCCATGTGTGGTCTCTGAATAGAACACACATTTCAATGACGCTGCTGGATCCATATGTTGTATGTGAAAAGAACAGTCATGAAATGACTCCAGTTGTTGTTAGTAAAAAGAGCACACATACAATTACATTAGTGGATCCATGTGTGGTCTCTGAAGAAAACACACATGCAATGACACTGGTGGATCCATAGGTGGATTGTGAAAAGAACACACATGCAATGACTCGTGTTGTTTTTCGTAAAAAGAACACACATGCAATGACACTGGTGGATCCATGTGTGGTCTTTGAAGAGAACACACATTACAATGACAGTGGTGGATCCATATGTGGTATGTGAAAAGAATAGTCATTAAATGACTCTAGTTGTTGTTAGTAAAAAGAGCACACATGCAATGCCACTGGTGGATCCATGTGTGGTGTCTGAAGCGAACAAGCATGCAATGACTCTAGCTGTGGTTAATGAGAAGAAGACACATGCAATGACTACGGTGGATCCATACGTGGATTGTGAAAATAACACACATGCAATGACTCTGGTTGTTGTTAGTATAAAGAACACACATGCAATGATGGTGGTGGATCCATGTGTGGTCTCTGAAGAGAACACACATTTCAATGACAGTGGTGGATACATATGTGGTATGTGAAAAGAATAGTCATGAAATCACTCCAGTTGTTGTCAGTAAAAAGTGCACACATGGAATGATAATGGTGGATCCATGTGTGGTCTCTAAAGAGAACACACATGCAATGACTCTAGCTGTGGTTAATGATAAGAACACACATGCAATTACACTTGTGGATCCATAGGTGGATTGTGAAAAGAACACACATGCAATGACTCTGGTTGTTGTTAGTAAAAAACCCACATGCAATGACACTGGTGGATCCATGTGTGGTCTCTGAAGAGAACACACATATCAATGACACTGGTGGATCCATATGTGGTATGTGAAAAGAATAATCATGAAATGACTCCAGTTGTTGTTAGTAAAAAGAGCACACATGGAATAATAATGGTGGATCCATGTGTGGTCTCTGAATAGAACACATATGCAATGACTCTAGCTGAGGTTAATGAGAAGAACCGACATGTAATTACACTGGTGGATCCATAGGTGGATTGTGAAAAGAACACACATGCAATGACTAGTTGTTGTTAGTAAAAAGAACACACATGCAATGGCACTGGTGGATCCATGTGTGGTCTCTGAAGAGAACACACATTTGAATGACACTGGTGGATCCATATGTTGTCTGTGAAAAGAACAGTCATGAAATGAATCCAGTTGTTGTTAGTAAAAAGAGCACACATGCAACTACATTAGTGGATCCATGTGTGGTCTCTGAAGAGAACACACATGCAATGAGACTGGTGGATCCATAGGTGGATTGTGAAAAGAACACACATGCAATGACTCTTGTTGTTTTTAGTAAAAAGAACACACAATCAATGACACTGGTGGATCCATGTGTGGTCTTTGAAGAGAACACACATTTCAATGACACTGGTGGATCCATGTGTGGTATGTGAAAAGAATAGTCATGAAATGACTCTAGTTGTTGTTAGTAAAAAGAGCACACATGCAATGCCATTGGTGGATCCATGTGTGGTCTCTAAAGAGAACAATCATGCAATGACTCTAGCTGTGGTTAATGAGAAGAACACACATGCAATAACTATGGTGGATCCATAGGTGGATTGTGAAAATAACACACATGCAATGACTGTGGTTGTTGTTAGTAAAAAGAACACACATGCAATGACAATGGTGGATCCATGTGTGGTCTCTGAAGAGAACACACATTTCAATGACACTAGTGGATCCATATGTGGTATGTGAAAAGAATAGTCATGAAATGAGTCCAATTGTTGTTAGTAAAAAGAGCACACGTGGAATGGCAGTGGTGGATCCATGTGTGGTCTCTGAAGAGAAAACACATGCAATGACTCTAGTTGTGGTTAATGAGAAGAACACACATGCAATGACACTAGTGGATCCATAGGTGGATTGTGAAAAGAACACACATGCAATGGCTCTTGTTGTTTTTAGTAAAAAGAACACACATGCAATGACACTGGTGGATCCATGTGTGGTCTTTGAAGAGAACACACATTTCAATGACACTGGTGGATCCATATGTGGTATGTGAAAAGAATAGTCATGAAATGACTCTAGTTGTTGTTAGTAAAAAGAGCACACATGCAATGCCACTGGTGGATCCATGTGTGGTCTCTGAAGAGAACAATCATGCAATGACTCTAGCTGTGGATAATGAGAAGAACACACATGCAATGACTACGGTGGATCCATAGGTGGATTGTGAAAATAACACACATGCAATGACTCTGGTTGTTGTTAGTAAAAAGAACACACATGCAATGATAGTGGTGGATCCATGTGTGGTCTCTGAAGAGAACACACATTTCAATGACACTGGTGGATGCATATTTTGTATGTGAAAAGAACAGCCATGAAATGACTCCCGTTGTTGTTAGTAAAAAGAGTACACATGCAATGACACTGGTGGATCCATGTGTGGTCTCTGAAGAGAACATACATGCAAAGACACTGGTGGATCCATAGGTGGATTGTGAAAAGAACACACATGCAATGACTCTAGTTGTTGTTAGTAAAAAGAACACACATGCAATGACACTGGTGGATCCATGTGTGGTCTCTGAAGAGAAGACACATTTGAATGACACTGATGGATCCATATGTTGTATGTGAAAAGAACAGTCATGAAATGACTCCATTTGTTGTTTGTAAAAAGAGCACACATGCAATGACACTGGTGGATCCATGTGTGGTCTCTGAAGAGAACACACATGCAATGACACTAGTGGATCCATAGGTGGATTGTGAAAAGAACACATATGCAATGACTCTGGTTTTTGTTAGTAAAAAGAACACACATTCAATGACAATGGTGGATCCATGTGTGGTCTCTGAAGAGAACACACATTTCAATGACACTAGTGGATCGCTATGTGGTATGTTAAAAGAATAGTCATGAAATGACTCTATTTTTTGTTAGTAAAAAGAACACACATGCAATGACACTGGTAGATCCATCTGTGGTCTCTAAAGAGAACACACATGCAATGACTCTAGCTGTGGTTAATGGGAAGAACACACATGCAATGACACTGGTGGATCCATAGGTGGATTTTGAAAAGAACACACATGCAATGACTCTGGTTGTTGTTAGTAAAAAGAACAAACATGCAATGACATTGGTGGAGCCATGTGTGGTCTCTGAAGAGAACACACATTTCAATGACACTGGTGGATCCATATGTTGTATGTGAAAAGAACAGTCATGAAATGACTCCAGTTGTTGTTAGTAAAAAGAGCACACATGCAATTACACTGGTGGATCCATGTGTGGTCTCTGAAGAGAACGCAAATTTCAATGACACTGGTGGATCCATATGTGGTATGTGAAAAGAATAATCATGAAATGACTCCAGTTGTTGTTAGTAAAAAGAACACACATGCAATGACACTGGTGGATCCATGTGTGGTCTCTGAAGAGAACACACATGCAATGACTCTAGCTGTGGTTAATGAGAATAACACACATGCAATTACACTGGTGGATCCGTAGGTGGATTGTGAAAAGAACACACATGCAATGACTGTGGTTGTTGTTAGTAAAAAAGAACACACATGCAATGACTCTGGTTGTTGGTAGTAAAACGATCACACATGCAATGACTGGTGGATCCATGTGTGGTCTCTGAAGAGAACACACATGCAATGACTCTAGCTGTGGTTAATGGGAAGAACACACATGCAATGACACTGGTGGATCCATAGGTGGATTATGAAAAGAACACACATGCAATGACTCTGGTTGTTGTTAGTAAAAAGAACACACATGCAATGACACTAGTGGATGCATGTGTGGTCTCCGAAGAGAACACATATTTCAATGACACTGGTGGATCCATATGTTGTATGTGAAAACAACTGTCATGAAATGACTCCAATTGTTGTTAGTAAAAAGAGCACAGATGCAATTACATTGGTGGATCTATGTGTGGTCTCTGAAGTGAACACACATGCAATGACACTGGTGGATCGATAGGTGGATTGTGAAAAGAACACACATGCAATGACTCTGGTTGTTTTTAGTAAAAAGAACACACATGCAATGACACTGGTGGATCCATGTGTGGTCTCTGAAGAGAACAAAAATTTCAATGACACTGGTGGATCCATATGTGGTATGTGAAAAGAACAGTCATGAAATGACTCTAGTTGTTGTTAGTAAAAAGAGCACAAATGCAATTACATTGGTGGATCCATGTGTGGTCTCTAAAGAGAACACACGTGCAATGACTCTAGCTGTGGTTAATGGGAAGAACACACATGCAATGACACTAGCCGATCCACAGGTGGATTGTGAAAAGAACACACATGCAATGACTCTGGTTGTTGTTAGTAAAAAGAACAGCCATGCAATGACACTGGTGGATCCATGTGTGGTCTCTAAAGAGAACACACATTTCAATGACACTGGTGGATCCAAATGTTGTGTGTGAAAAGAATAGTCATGAAATGACTCCAGTTGTTGTTAGTAAAAACAGAACACATGCAATTCCACTGGTGGATCCATGTGTGGTCTCTGAAGAGAACACACATGCAATGACTCTAACTGTGGTTAATGAGAAGAACACACATGCTATGACTACGGTGGATCCATAGGTGGATTGTGAAAATAACACACATGCAATGACTCTGGTTGTTGTTAGTAAAAAGAACACACATGCAATAACACTGGTGGATCCATGTGTGGTCTCTGAAGAGAACACACATTTCAATGACACTGGTGGATCCATATGTGGTATGTGAAAAGAATAGTCATGAAATGACTCCAGTTGTTGTTACTAAAAAGACCACACATGGAATGACAATGGTGGATCCATGTGTGGTCTCTGAAGAGAACACACATGCAATGACTCTAGCTATAGTTAATGAGAAGAACAGACATGCAATTACACTGGTGGATCCATAGGTAAATTGTGAAAAGAACACACATGCAATGACTCTGGTTGTTGTTAGTAAAAAGAACACACATGCAATGACACTAGTGGATCCATGTGTGGTCTCTGAAGAGAATACACATTTGAATGACACTGGTGGATCCATATGTTGTATGGAAAAGAACAATCATGAAATGACTCTAGTTGTTGTTAGTAAAAAAGAGCACACATGTAATTACATTAGTGGATCCATGTGTGGTCTCTGAAGAGAACACACATGCTATGACACTGGTGGATCCATAGGTGGATTGTGAAAAGAACACACATGCAATGACTCTTGTTGCTGTTAGTAAAAAGAACACACATGCAATGAAACTGGTGGATCCATGTGTGGTCTTTGAAGAGAACACACATTTCAATGACACTGGTGGATCCATATGTGGTATGTGAAAATAATAGTCACGAAATGACTCCAGTTGTTGATAGTAAAAAAGAGCACACATGCAATGCCACTGGTGGATCCATGTGTGGTCTCTGAAGAGAACACACATGCAATGACTCTAGCTGTGGTTAATGAGAAGAACACACATGCAATGACTACGGTGGATCCATAGGTGGATTGTGAAAATAACACACATGCAATGACTCTGGTTCTTGTTAGTAAAAAGAACACACATGCAATGACACTGGTGGATCCATGTGTGGTCTCTGAAGAGAACACACATTTCAATGACACTGGTGGATCCATATGTGGTATGTGAAAATAATAGTCATGAAATGACTCCAGCTATTGTTAGTAAAAAGAGCACACATGGAATGACAATGGTGGATCCATGTGTGGTCTCTGAAGAGAACACACATTCAATGACTCTAGTTGTGGTTAATGAGAAGAACACACATGCAATTACACTGGTGGATCCATAGGTGGATTGTGAAAAGAACACACATGCAATGACTCTAGTTGTTGTTAGTAAAAAGAACACACATGCAATGACACTGGTGGATCCATGTGTGGTCTCTGAAGAGAACACACATGCAAGGACACTGGTGGATCCATAGGTGGATTGTGAAAAGAACACACATGCAATAACTCTTGTTGTTGTTAGTAAAAACAACACACATGCAATGACACTGGTGGATCCATGTGTGGTCTTTGAAGAGAACACACATTTCAATGACACTGGTGGATCCATATGTGGTATGTGAAAAGAATAGTTATTAAATGACTCAAGTTGTTGTTAGTAAAAAGAGCACACATGCAATGCCACTGGTGGATCCATGTGTTTTCTCTGAAGAGAACACACATGCAATGACTCTAGCTGTGGTTAATGAGAAGAACACACATGCAATGACTACGGTGGATCCATAGGTGGATTGTGAAAAGAACACACATGCAATGACTCTGGTTGTTAGTAAAAAGAACACACATGCAATGACACTGGTGGATCCATGTGTGGTCTCTGAAGAGAAGACACATTTGAATGACACTGATGGATCCATATGTTGTATGTGAAAAGAACAGTCATGAAATGACTCCATTTGTTGTTTGTAAAAAGAGCACACATGCAATGACACTGGTGGATCCATGTGTGGTCTCTGAAGAGAACACACATGCAATGACACTAGTGGATCCATAGGTGGATTGTGAAAAGAACACATATGCAATGACTCTGGTTTTTGTTAGTAAAAAGAACACACATTCAATGACAATGGTGGATCCATGTGTGGTCTCTGAAGAGAACACACATTTCAATGACACTAGTGGATCGCTATGTGGTATGTTAAAAGAATAGTCATGAAATGACTCTATTTGTTGTTAGTAAAAAGAACACACATGCAATGACACTGGTAGATCCATCTGTGGTCTCTAAAGAGAACACACATGCAATGACTCTAGCTGTGGTTAATGGGAAGAACACACATGCAATGACACTGGTGGATCCATAGGTGGATTTTGAAAAGAACACACATGCAATGACTCTGGTTGTTGTTAGTAAAAAGAACAAACATGCAATGACATTGGTGGAGCCATGTGTGGTCTCTGAAGAGAACACACATTTCAATGACACTGGTGGATCCATATGTTGTATGTGAAAAGAACAGTCATGAAATGACTCCAGTTGTTGTTAGTAAAAAGAGCACACATGCAATTACACTGGTGGATCCATGTGTGGTCTCTGAAGAGAACGCAAATTTCAATGACACTGGTGGATCCATATGTGGTATGTGAAAAGAATAATCATGAAATGACTCCAGTTGTTGTTAGTAAAAAGAACACACATGCAATGACACTGGTGGATCCATGTGTGGTCTCTGAAGAGAACACACATGCAATGACTCTAGCTGTGGTTAATGAGAATAACACACATGCAATTACACTGGTGGATCCGTAGGTGGATTGTGAAAAGAACACACATGCAATGACTGTGGTTGTTGTTAGTAAAAAAGAACACACATGCAATGACTCTGGTTGTTGGTAGTAAAACGATCACACATGCAATGACTGGTGGATCCATGTGTGGTCTCTGAAGAGAACACACATGCAATGACTCTAGCTGTGGTTAATGGGAAGAACACACATCCAATGACACTGGTGGATCCATAGGTGGATTATGAAAAGAACACACATGCAATGACTCTGGTTGTTGTTAGTAAAAAGAACACACATGCAATGACACTAGTGGATGCATGTGTGGTCTCCGAAGAGAACACATATTTCAATGACACTGGTGGATCCATATGTTGTATGTGAAAACAACTGTCATGAAATGACTCCAATTGTTGTTAGTAAAAAGAGCACAGATGCAATTACATTGGTGGATCTATGTGTGGTCTCTGAAGTGAACACACATGCAATGACACTGGTGGATCGATAGGTGGATTGTGAAAAGAACACACATGCAATGACTCTGGTTGTTTTTAGTAAAAAGAACACACATGCAATGACACTGGTGGATCCATGTGTGGTCTCTGAAGAGAACAAAAATTTCAATGACACTGGTGGATCCATATGTGGTATGTGAAAAGAACAGTCATGAAATGACTCTAGTTGTTGTTAGTAAAAAGAGCACAAATGCAATTACATTGGTGGATCCATGTGTGGTCTCTAAAGAGAACACACGTGCAATGACTCTAGCTGTGGTTAATGGGAAGAACACACATGCAATGACACTAGCCGATCCACAGGTGGATTGTGAAAAGAACACACATGCAATGACTCTAGTTGTTGTTAGTAAAAAGAACAGCCATGCAATGACACTAGTGGATCCATGTGTGGTCTCTAAAGAGAACACACATTTCAATGACACTGGTGGATCCAAATGTTGTGTGTGAAAAGAATAGTCATGAAATGACTCCAGTTGTTGTTAGTAAAAACAGAACACATGCAATTCCACTGGTGGATCCATGTGTGGTCTCTGAAGAGAACACACATGCAATGACTCTAACTGTGGTTAATGAGAAGAACACACATGCTATGACTACGGTGGATCCATAGGTGGATTGTGAAAATAACACACATGCAATGACTCTGGTTGTTGTTAGTAAAAAGAACACACATGCAATAACACTGGTGGATCCATGTGTGGTCTCTGAAGAGAACACACATTTCAATGACACTGGTGGATCCATATGTGGTATGTGAAAAGAATAGTCATGAAATGACTCCAGTTGTTGTTACTAAAAAGACCACACATGGAATGACAATGGTGGATCCATGTGTGGTCTCTGAAGAGAACACACATGCAATGACTCTAGCTATAGTTAATGAGAAGAACAGACATGCAATTACACTGGTGGATCCATAGGTAAATTGTGAAAAGAACACACATGCAATGACTCTGGTTGTTGTTAGTAAAAAGAACACACATGCAATGACACTAGTGGATCCATGTGTGGTCTCTGAAGAGAATACACATTTGAATGACACTGGTGGATCCATATGTTGTATGTGAAAAGAACAATCATGAAATGACTCTAGTTGTTGTTAGTAAAAAAGAGCACACATGTAATTACATTAGTGGATCCATGTGTGGTCTCTGAAGAGAACACACATGCTATGACACTGGTGGATCCATAGGTGGATTGTGAAAAGAACACACATGCAATGACTCTTGTTGCTGTTAGTAAAAAGAACACACATGCAATGAAACTGGTGGATCCATGTGTGGTCTTTGAAGAGAACACACATTTCAATGACACTGGTGGATCCATATGTGGTATGTGAAAAGAATAGTCACGAAATGACTCCAGTTGTTGATAGTAAAAAAGAGCACACATGCAATGCCACTGGTGGATCCATGTGTGGTCTCTGAAGAGAACACACATGCAATGACTCTAGCTGTGGTTAATGAGAAGAACACACATGCAATGACTACGGTGGATCCATAGGTGGATTGTGAAAATAACACACATGCAATGACTCTGGTTCTTGTTAGTAAAAAGAACACACATGCAATGACACTGGTGGATCCATGTGTGGTCTCTGAAGAGAACACACATTTCAATGACACTGGTGGATCCATATGTGGTATGTGAAAATAATAGTCATGAAATGACTCCAGCTATTGTTAGTAAAAAGAGCACACATGGAATGACAATGGTGGATCCATGTGTGGTCTCTGAAGAGAACACACATTCAATGACTCTAGTTGTGGTTAATGAGAAGAACACACATGCAATTACACTGGTGGATCCATAGGTGGATTGTGAAAAGAACACACATGCAATGACTCTAGTTGTTGTTAGTAAAAAGAACACACATGCAATGACACTGGTGGATCCATGTGTGGTCTCTGAAGAGAACACACATGCAAGGACACTGGTGGATCCATAGGTGGATTGTGAAAAGAACACACATGCAATAACTCTTGTTGTTGTTAGTAAAAACAACACACATGCAATGACACTGGTGGATCCATGTGTGGTCTTTGAAGAGAACACACATTTCAATGACACTGGTGGATCCATATGTGGTATGTGAAAAGAATAGTTATTAAATGACTCAAGTTGTTGTTAGTAAAAAGAGCACACATGCAATGCCACTGGTGGATCCATGTGTTTTCTCTGAAGAGAACACACATGCAATGACTCTAGCTGTGGTTAATGAGAAGAACACACATGCAATGACTACGGTGGATCCATAGGTGGATTGTGAAAATAACACACATGCATTGACTCTGGTTGTTGTTAGTAAAAATAACACACATGCAATGACACTGGTGGATCCATGTGTGGTCTCTGAAGAGAACACACATTTCAATGACACTGGTGGATCCATATGTGGTATGTGAAAAGAATAGTTATTAAATGACTCAAGTTGTTGTTTGTAAAAAGAGCACACGTGGAATGACAATGGTGGTTCCATGTGTGGTCTCTGAAGAGAACACACATTTCAATGACACTGGTGGATCCATATGTGGTATGTGAAAAGAATAGTCGTGAAATCACTCAATTGTTTTTAGTAAAAAGAGCACACGTGCAATGACACTGGTGGATCCATGTGTGGTCTCTGAAGAGAACAAACATTTCAATGTCACTGGTGGATCCATATGTGGTATGTGAAAAGAACAGTCATGAAATGACTCTAGTTGTTGTTAGTAAAAAGAGCACACTGCAATTACACTAGTGGATCCATGTGTGGTCTCTGAAGAGAACACACATGCAATGACTCTAGCTATGGTTAATGGGAAGAACACACATGCAATGACACTGGCCGATCCATAGGTGGATTGTGAAAAGAAGACACATGCAATGACACTGGTGGATCCATAGGTGGATTGTGAAAAGAACACACATGCAATGACTCTGGTTGTTGTTAGTAAAAAGAATAAACATGCAATGACATTGGTGGAGCCATGTGTGGTCTCTCAAGAGAACACACATTTCAATGACACTAGTGGATCCATATGTTGTATGTGAAAAGAACAGTCATGCAATGACTCCAGTTTTTGTTAGTAAAAAGAGCACACATGCAATTACACTGGTGGATCCATGTGTGGTCTCTGAAGAGAACGCAAATTTCAATGACACTGGTGGATCCATATGTCGTATGTGAAAAGAATAGTCATGAAATGACTCCAGTTGTTGTTAGTAAAAAGAACACACATGCAATGACACTGGTGGATCCATGTGTGGTCTCTGAAGAGAACACACATGCAATGACTCTAGCTGTGGTTAATGAGAATAACGCACATGCAATTACACTGGTGGATCCATAGGTGGATTGTGAAAAGAACACACATGCAATGATTGTGGTTGTTGTTAGTAAAAAGAACACACATGCAATGACTCTGGTTGTTGGTAGTAAAACGAACACACATGCAATGACTGGTGGATCCATGTGTGGTCTCTGAAGAGAACACACATGCATTGACTCTAGCTATGGTTAATGGGAAGAACACACATGCAATGACACTGGTGGATCCATAGGTGGATTGTGAAAAGAACACACATGCAATGACTCTGGTTGTTGTTAGTAAAAAGAACACACATGCAATGACACTAGTGGATGCATGTGTGGTCTCCGAAGAGAACACATATTTCAATGACACTGGTGGATCCATATGTTGTATGTGAAAACAACTGTCATGAAAAGACTCCAATTGTTGTTAGTAAAAAGAGCACAAATGCAATTACATTGGTGGATCTATGTTTGGTCTCTGAAGAGAACACACATGCAATGACACTGGTGGATCCATAGGTGGATTGTGAAAATAACACACATGCAATGACTCTGGTTGTTTTTAGTAAAAAGAACACACATGCAATGACACTGTTGGATCCATGTGTGGTCTCTGAAGAGAACAAAAATTTCAATGACACTGGTGGATCCATATGTGGTATGTGAAAAGAACAATCATGAAATGACTCTAGTTGTTGTTAGTAAAAAGAGCACAAATGCAATTACATTGGTGGATCCATGTGTGGTCTCTAAAGAGAACACACGTGCAATGACTCTAGCTGTGGTTAATGGGAAGAACACACATGCAATGACACTAGCCGATCCATAGGTGGATTGTGAAAAGAACACACATGCAATGACTCTGGTTGCTGTTAGTAAAAAGAACAGACATGCAATGACGCTGGTGGATCCATGTGTGGTCTCTAAAGAGAACACACATTTCAATGACACTGGTGGATCCAAATGTTGTGTGTGACAAGAATAGTCATGAAATGACTCTAGTTGTTGTTAGTAAAAAGAGCACACATGCAATTCCACTGGTGGATCCATGTGTGGTCTCTGAAGAGAACACACATGCAATGACTCTAACTGTGGTTAATGAGAAGAACACACATGCTATGACTACGGTGGATCCATAGGTGGATTGTGAAAATAACACACATGCAATGACTCTGGTTGTTGTTAGTAAAAAGAACACACATGCAATAACACTGGTGGATCCATGTGTGGTCTCTGAAGAGAACACACATTTCAATGACACTGGTGGATCCATATGTGGTATGTGAAAAGAATAGTCATGAAATGACTCAAGTTGTTGTTACTAAAAAGACCACACACGGAATGACAATGGTGGATCCATGTGTGGTCTCTGAAGAGAACACACATGCAATGACTCTAGCTGTAGTTAATGAGAAGAACAGACATGCAATTACACTGGTGGATCCATAGGTAAATTGTGAAAAGAACACACATGCAATGACTCTGGTTGTTGTTAGTAAAAAGAACACACATGCAATGACACTAGTGGATCCATGTGTGGTCTCTGAAGAGAATACACATTTGAATGACACTTGTGGATCCATATGTTGTATGTGAAAAGAACAGTCATGAAATGACTCTAGTTGTTGTTAGTAAAAAAGAGCACACATGCAATTACATTAGTGGATCCATGTGTGGTCTCTGAAGAGAACACCCATGCTATGACACTGGTGGATCCATAGGTGGATTGTGAAAAGAACACACATGCAATGACTCTTGTTGCTGTTAGTAAAAAGAACACATATGCAATGAAACTGGTGGATCCATGTGTGGTCTTTGAAGAGAACACACATTTCAATGACACTGGTGGATCCATATGTGGTATGTGAAAAGAATAGTCATGAAATGACTCCAGTTGTTGTTAGTAAAAAAGAGCACACATGCAATGCCACTGGTGGATCCATGTGTGGTCTCTGAAGAGAACACACATGCAATGACTCTAGCTGTGGTTAATGAGAAGAACACACATGCAATGACTACGGTGGATCCATAGGTGGATTGTGAAAATAACACACATGCAATGACTCTGGTTCTTGTTAGTAAAAAGAACACACATGCAATGACACTGGTGGATCCATGTGTGGTCTCTGAAGAGAACACACATTTCAATGACACTGCTGGATCCATATGTGGTATGTGAAAATAATAGTCATGAAATGACTCCAGTTGTTGTTAGTAAAAAGAGCACACATGGAATGACAATGGTGGATCCATGTGTGGTCTCTGAAGAGAACACACATTCAATGACTCTAGTTGTGGTTAATGAGAAGAACACACATGCAATTACACTGGTGGATCCATAGGTGGATAGTGAAAAGAACACACATGCAATGACTCTAGTTGTTGTTAGTAAAAAGAACACACATGCAATGACACTGGTGGATCCATGTGTGGTCTTTGAAGAGAACACACATTTCAATGACACTGGTGGATCCATATGTGGTATGTGAAAAGAATAGTTATTAAATGACTCAAGTTGTTGTTAGTAAAAAGAGCACACATGCAATGCCACTGGTGGATCCATGTGTGGTCTCTGAAGAGAACACACATGCAATGACTCTAGCTGTGGTTAATGAGAAGAACACACATGCAATGACTACGGTGGATCCATAGGTGGATTGTGAAAATAACACACATGCATTGACTCTGGTTGTTGTTAGTAAAAATAACACACATGCAATGACACTGGTGGATCCATGTGTGGTCTCTAAAGAGAACACACATTTCAATGACACTAGTGGATCCATATGTGGTATGTGAAAAGAATAGTTATTAAATGACTCAAGTTGTTGTTACTAAAAAGAGCACACGTGGAATGACAATGGTGGTTCCATGTGTGGTCTCTGAAGAGAACACAGATGCAATGACTCTAGCTGTGGTTAATGAGAAGAACACACATGCAATTACACTAGTGGATCCATAGGTGGATTGTGAAAAGAACACACATGCCATGACTCTGGTTGTTGTTAGTAAAAATAACACACATGCAATGACACTGGTGGATCCATGTGTGGTCTCTGAAGAGAACACACATTCAATGACACTGGTGGATCCATATGTGGTATGTGAAAAGAATAGTCATGAAAAGACTCTAGTTGTTGTTAGTAAAAAGATCACACGTGGAATGACAATGGTGGTTCTATGTGTGGTCTCTGAAGAGAACACACATGCAATGACTCTAGTTGTGGTTAATGAGAAGAACACACATGCAATTACACTGGTGGATCCATAGGTGGATTGTGAAAAGAACACACATGCAATGACTCTGGTTGTTGTTAGTAAAAAGAACTCACATGTAATGACAATGGTGGATCCATGTGTGGTCTCTGAAGAGAACACACATTTCAATGACACTGGTGGATCCATATGTGGTATGTGAAAAGAATAGTCGTGAAATCACTCCAATTGTTTTTAGTAAAAAGAGCACACATGCAATGACACTGGTGGATCCATGTGTGGTCTCTGAAGAGAACAAACATTTCAATGACACTGGTGGATCCATAAGTGGTATGTGAAAAGAACAGTCATGAAATGACTCTAGTTGTTGTTAGTAAAAAGAGCACACATGCAATTACACTATTGGATCCATGTGTGGTCTCTGAAGAGAACACACATGCAATGACTCTAGCTATGGTTAATGGGAAGAACACACATGCAATGACACTGGCCGATCCATAGGTGGATTGTGAAAAGAAGACACATGCAATGACTCTGGTTGTTGTTAGTAAAAAGAACACACATGCAATGACACTGGTGGATCCATGTGTGGTCTCTGAAGAGAATACACATTTCAATGACACTGGTGGATCCATATGTGGTCTCTGAAGAGAACACACATTTCAATGACACTGGTGGATCCATATGTTGTGTGTGAAAAGAACAATCATGAAATGACTCCAGTTGTTGTTAGTAAAAAGAGCACACATGCAATTACATTAGTGGATCCATGTGTGGTCTCTGAAGAGAACACACATGCAATGACACTGGTAGATCCATAGGGGATTGTGAAAAGAACACACATGCAATGACTCTGGTTGTTGTTAGTAAAAAGAACACACATGCAATGACACTGGTGGATCCATGTGTGGTATCTGAATATAACACACATGCAATGACTCTAGTTGTGGTTAATGAGAAGAACACACATGCAATTACACTGGTGGATCCATAGGTGGATTGTAAAAAGAACACACATGCAATGGCTCTGGTTGTTGTTAGTAAAAAGAACACACATGCAATGACTCTGGTTGTTGTTAGTAAAACGAACACACATGCAATGAATCTAGCTGTGGTGAATGGGAAGAACACGCATGCAATGACATTGGTGGATCCATAGGTGGATTGTGAAAAGAACACACATGCAATGACTCTGGTTGTTGTTAGTAAAAGGAACACACATCCAATGACACTGGTGGATCCATATGTGGTATGTGTAAAGAATAGTCATGAAATGACTCTAGGTGTTGTTAGTAAAAAGAGGACACAAGGAATGATAATGGTGGATCCATGTGTGCTCTCTGAAGAGAACACACATGAAATGACTCTAGCTATGGTTAATGAGAAGAACAGACATGCAATTACACTCGTGGATCCATAGGTGGATTGTGAAAAGAACACACATGCAATGACTCTTGTTGTTGTTAGTAAAAAGAACACACATGCAATGACACTGGTGGACCCATGTGTGGTCTCTGAAGAGAACACACATTTGAATGACACTGGTGGATCCATATGCTGTATGTGAAAAGAACAGTCATGAAATGACTCCAGTTGTTGTTACTAAAAAGAGCACACATGGAATTACATTAGTGGAACCATGTGTGCTCTCTGAAGAGAACATACATGCAATGACACTGGTGGATCCATAGGTGGATTGTGAAAAGAACACACATGCAATGACTCTGGTTTTGTTAGAAAAAAGAACACACATGCAATGACACTGGTGGATCCATGTGTGGTCTCTGAAGAGAACACACATTTCAATGACACTGGTGCATCGATATGTGGTATGTTAAAAGAATAGTCATGAAATGACTCTAGTTGTTGTTACTAAAAATAACACACATGCAATGACACTGGTGGATCCATCTGCGGTCTCTAAAGAGAACACACATGCAATGACTCTAGTTGTGGTTAATGGGAAAAACACACATGCAATGACACTAGTGGATCCATAGGTGGATTGTGAAAAGAACAGACATGCAATGACTCTGGTTGTTAGTAAAAAGAACACACATGCAATGACACTGTTGGATCCATGTGTGGTCTCTGAAGAGAACACACATTTCAATGACACTGGTGGATCCATATGTTGTGTGTGAAAAGAACAGTCATGAAATGACTCCAGTTGTTGTTAGTAAAAAGAGCACACATGCAATTACATTAGTGGATCCATGTGTGGTCTCTGAAGAGAACACACATGCAATGACACTGGTGGATCCATAGGTGGATTGTGAAAAGAACACACATGCAATGACTCTGGTTGCTGTTAGTAAAAAGAACACACATGCAATGACACTGGTGGATCCATGTGTGGTATCTGAATATAACACACATGCAATGACTCCAGTTGTGGTTAATGAGAAGAACACACATGCAATTACACTGGTGGATCCATAGGTGGATTGTGAAAAGAACACACATGCAATGGCTCTGGTTGTTGTTAGTAAAAAGAACACACATGCAATGACTCTGGTTCTTGTTAGTAAAACAAACACACATGCAATGAATCTAGCTGTGGTGAATGGGAAGAACACGCATGCACTGACATTGGTGGATCCATAGGTGGATTGTGAAAAGAACACACATGCAATGACTCTGGTTGTTGTTAGTAAAAAGAACACACATCCAATGACACTGGTGGATCCATATGTGGTATGTGTAAAGAATAGTCATGAAATGACTCCAGTTGTTGTTAGTAAACAGAGCACACATGGAATGATAATGGTGGATCCATGTGTGCTCTCTGAAGAGAACACACATGCAATGACTCTAGCTATGGTTAATGAGAAGAACAGACATGCAATTACACTCGTGGATCCATAGGTGGATTGTGAAAAGAACACACATGCAATGACTCTTGTTGTTGTTAGTAAAAAGAACAAACATGCAATGGCACTGGTGGATCCATGTGTGGTCTCTGAAGAGAACACACATTTGAATAACACTGGTGGATCCATATGTTGTATGTGAAAAGAACAGTCATGAAATGACTCCAGTTGTTGTTAGTAAAAAGAGCACACATGCAATTACATTAGTGGATCCATGTGTGGTCTCTGAAGAGAACACACATGCAATGACACTGGTGGATCCATAGGTGGATTGTGAAAAGAACACACATGCAATGACTCTTGTTGTTTTTAGTAAAAAGAACACACATGCAATGACACTGGTGGATCCATGTGTGGTCTTTGAAGAGAACACACATTTCAATGGCACTGGTGGATCCATATGTGGTATGTGAAAAGAATAGTCATGAAATAACTCTAGTTGTTGTTAGTAAAAAGGGCACACATGCAATGACACTGGTGGATCCATGTGTGGTCTTTGAAGAGAACACACATGCAATGACACTGGTGCATCGATATGTGGTATGTTAAAAGAATAGTCATGAAATGACTCTAGTTGTTGTTAGTAAAAATAACACACATGCAATGACACTGGTGGATCCATCTGCGGTCTCTAAAGAGAACACACATGCAATGACTCTAGCTGTGGTTAATGGGAAGAACACACATGCAATGACACTAGTGGATCCATAGGTGGATTGTTAAAAGAACACACATGCAATGACTCTGGTTGTTAGTAAAAAGAACACACATGCAATGACACTGTTGGATCCATGTGTGGTCTCTGAAGAGAACACACATTTCAATGACACTGGTGGATCCATATGTTGTGTGTGAAAAGAACAGTCATGAAATGACTCCAGTTGTTGTTAGTAAAAAGAGCACACATGCAATTACATTAGTGGATCCATGTGTGGTCTCTGAAGAGAACACACATGCAATGACACTGGTGGATCCATAGGTGGATTGTGAAAAGAACACACATGCAATGACTCTGGTTGTTGTTAGTAAAAAGAACACACATGCAATGACACTGGTGGATCCATGTGTGGTATCTGAATATAACACACATGCAATGACTCCAGTTGTGGTTAATGAGAAGAACACACATGCAATTACACTGGTGGATCCATAGGTGGATTGTGAAAAGAACACACATGCAATGGCTCTGGTTGTTGTTAGTAAAAAGAACACACATGCAATGACTCTGGTTCTTGTTAGTAAAACAAACACACATGCAATGAATCTAGCTGTGGTGAATGGGAAGAACACGCATGCAATGACATTGGTGGATCCATAGGTGGATTGTGAAAAGAACACACATGCAATGACTCTGGTTGTTGTTAGTAAAAAGAACACACATCCAATGACACTGGTGGATCCATATGTGGTATGTGTAAAAATAGTCATGAAATGACTCCAGTTGTTGTTAGTAAACAGAGCACACATGGAATGATAATGGTGGATCCATGTGTGCTCTCTGAAGAGAACACACATGCAATGACTCTAGCTATGGTTAATGAGAAGAACAGACATGCAATTACACTCGTGGATCCATAGGTGGATTGTGAAAAGAACACACATGCAATGACTCTTGTTGTTGTTAGTAAAAAGAACAAACATGCAATGGCACTGGTGGATCCATGTGTGGTCTCTGAAGAGAACACACATTTGAATAACACTGGTGGATCCATATGTTGTATGTGAAAAGAACAGTCATGAAATGACTCCAGTTGTTGTTAGTAAAAAGAGCACACATGCAATTACATTAGTGGATCCATGTGTGGTCTCTGAAGAGAACACACATGCAATGACACTGGTGGATCCATAGGTGGATTGTGAAAAGAACACACATGCAACGACTCTTGTTGTTTTTAGTAAAAAGAACACACATGCAATGACACTGGTGGATCCATGTGTGGTCTTTGAAGAGAACACACATTTCAATGACACTGGTGGATCCATATGTGGTATGTGAAAAGAATAGTCATGAAATTACTCTAGTTGTTGTTAGTAAAAAGGGCACACATGCAATGACACTGGTGGATCCATGTGTGGTCTTTGAAGAGAACACACATGCAATGACACTGGTGGATTCATAGGCGGATTATGAAAAGAACACACATACAATGACTCTAGTTGTTGTTAGTAAAAAGAACACACATGAAGTGACACTGGTGGATCCATGTGTGGTCTCTGAATAGAACACACATTTCAATGACGCTGCTGGATCCATATGTTGTATGTGAAAAGAACAGTCATGAAATGACTCCAGTTGTTGCTAGTAAAAAGAGCACACATACAATTACATTAGTGGATCCATGTGTGGTCTCTGAAGAAAACACACATGCAATGACACTGGTGGATCCATAGGTGGATTGTGAAAAGAACACACATGAAATGACTCTTGTTGTTTTTAGTAAAAAGAACACACATGCAATGACACTGGTGGATCCATGTGTGGTCTTTGAAGAGAACACACATTACAATGATAGTGGTCGATCCATATGTGGTATGTGAAAAGAATAGTCATGAAATGACTCTAGTTGTTGTTAGTAAAAAGAGCACACATGCAATGCCACTGGTGGATCCATGTGTGGTCTCTGAAGCGAACAAGCATGCAATGACTCTAGCTGTGGTTAATGAGAAGAAGACACATGCAATTACTACGGTGGATCCATAGGTGGATTGTGAAAATAACACACATGCAATGACTCTGGTTGTTGTTAGTATAAAGAACACACATGCAATGATAGTGGTGGATCCATGTGTGGTCTCTGAAGAGAACACACATTTCAATGACAGTGGTGGATACATATGTGGTATGTGAAAAGAATAGTCATGAAATCACTCCAGTTGTTGTCAGTAAAAAGAGCACACATGGAATGATAATGGTGGATCCATGTGTGGTCTCTAAAGAGAACACACATGCAATGACTCTAGCTGTGGTTAATGAGAAGAACACACATGCAATTACACTTGTGGATCCATAGGTGGATTGTGAAAAGAACCCACATGCAATGACTCTGGTTGTTGTTAGTAAAAAACACACATGCAATGACACTGGTGGATCCATGTGTGGTCTCTGAAGAGAACACACATATCAATGACACTGGTGGATCCATATGTGGTATGTGTAAAGAATAGTCATGAAATGACTCTTGTTGTTATTAGTAAAAAGAGCACACATGGAATAATAATGGTGGATCCATGTGTGGTCTCTGAATAGAACACACATGCAATGACTCTAGCTGAGGTTAATGAGAAGAACCGACATGTAATTACACTGGTGGATCCATAGGTGGATTGTGAAAAGAACACACATGCAATGACTCTTGTTGCTGTTAGTAAAAAGAACACACATGCAATGAAACTGGTGGATCCATGTGTGGTCTTTGAAGAGAACACACATTTCAATGACACTGGTGGATCCATATGTGGTATGTGAAAAGAATAGTCATGAAATGACTCTAGTTGTTGTTAGTAAAAAGAGCACACATGCAATGCCACTGGTGGATCCATGTGTGGTCTCTGAAGCGAACAAGCATGCAATGACTCTAGCTGTGGTTAATGAGAAGAAGACACATGCAATGACTACGGTGGATCCATAGGTGGATTGTGAAAATAACACACATGCAATGACTCTGGTTGTTGTTAGTATAAAGAACACACATGCAATGATAGTGGTGGATCCATGTGTGGTCTCTGAAGAGAACACACATTTCAATGACAGTGGTGGATACATATGTGGTATGTGAAAAGAATAGTCATGAAATCACTCCAGTTGTTGTCAGTAAAAAGAGCACACATGGAATGATAATGGTGGATCCATGTGTGGTCTCTAAAGAGAACACACATGCAATGACTCTAGCTGTGGTTAATGAGAAGAACACACATGCAATTACACTTGTGGATCCATAGGTGGATTGTGAAAAGAACACACATGCAATGACTCTGGTTGTTGTTAGTAAAAAACACACATGCAATGACACTGGTGGATCCATGTGTGGTCTCTGAAGAGAACACACATATCAATGACACTGGTGGATCCATATGTGGTATGTGAAAAGAATAGTCATGAAATGACTCCAGTTGTTGTTAGTAAAAAGAGCACACATGGAATAATAATGGTGGATCCATGTGTGGTCTCTGAATAGAACACACATGCAATGACTCTAGCTGAGGTTAATGAGAAGAACCGACATGTAATTACACTGGTGGATCCATAGGTGGATTGTGAAAAGAACACACATGCAATGACTCTGGTTGTTGTTAGTAAAAAGAACACACATGCAATGGCACTGGTGGATCCATGTGTGGTCTCTGAAGAGAACACACATTTGAATGACACTGGTGGATCCATATGTTGTATGTGAAAAGAACAGTCATGAAATGACTCCAGTTGTCGTTAGTAAAAAGAGCACACATGCAACTACATTAGTGGATCCATGTGTGGTCTCTAAAGAGAACACACATGCAATGACACTGGTGGATCCATAGGTGGATTGTGAAAAGAACACACATGCAATGACTCTTGTTGTTGTTAGTAAAAAGAACACACATGCAATGACAATGGTGGATCCATGTGTGGTCTTTGAAGAGAACACACATTTTAATGACACTGGTGGATCCATATGTGGTATGTGAAAAGAATAGTTATGAAATGACTCCAGTTGTTGTTAGTAAAAAGAGCACACATGCAATGCCACTGGTGGATCCATGTGTGGTCTCTGAAGAGAACATACATGTAATGACACTGGTGGATCCATAGGTGGATTGTGAAAAGAACACACATGCAATGACTCTGGTTTTGTTAGTAAAAAGAACACACATGCAATGACACTGGTGGATCCATGTGTGGTCTCTGAAGAGAACACACATTTCAATGACACCGGTGCATCGATATGTGGTATGTTAAAAGAATAGTCATGAAATGACTCTAGTTGTTGTTAGTAAAAATAGCACAAATGCAATGACACCGGTGGATCCATCTGCGGTCTCTAAAGAGAACACACATGCAATGACTCTAGCTGTGGTTAATGGGAAGAACACACATGCAATGACACTAGTGGATCCATAGGTGGATTGTGAAAAGAACACACATGCAATGACTCTGGTTGTTAGTAAAAAGAACACACATGCAATGACACTGGTGGATCCATGTGTGGTCTCTGAAGAGAACACACATTTCAATGACACTGGTGGATCCATATGTTGTGTGTGAAAAGAACAGTCATGAAATGACTCCAGTGGTTGTTAGTAAAAAGACCACACATGCAATTACATTAGTGGATCCATGTGTGGTCTCTGAAGAGAACACACATGCAATGACACTGGTGGATCCATAGGTGGATTGTGAAAAGAACACACATGCAATGACTCTGGTTGTTGTTAGTAAAAAGAACACACATGCAATGACACTGGTGGATCCATGTGTGGTATCTGAATATAACACACATGCAATGACTCTAGTTGTGGTTAATGAGAAGAACACACATGCAATTACACTGGTGGATCCATAGGTGGATTGTGAAAAGAACACACATGCAATGGCTCTGGTTGTTGTTAGTAAAAAGAACACACATGCAATGACTCTGGTTCTTGTTAGTAAAACAAACACACATGCAATGAATCTAGCTGTGGTGAATGGGAAGAACACGCATGCAATGACATTGGTGGATCCATAGGTGGATTGTGAAAAGAACACACATGCAATGACTCTGGTTGTTGTTAGTAAAAAGAACACACATCCAATGACACTAGTGGATCCATATGTGGTATGTGTAAAGAATAGTGATGAAATGACTCAAGTTGTTGTTAGTAATCAGAGCACACATGGAATGATAATGGTGGATCCATGTGTGCTCTCTGAAGAGAACACACATGCAATGACTCTAGCTATGGTTAATGAGAAGAACAGACATGCAATTACACTCGTGGATCCATAGGTGGATTGTGAAAAGAACACACATGCAATGACTCTTGTTTTTGTTAGTAAAAAGAACAAACATGCAATGGCACTGGTGGATCCATGTGTGGTCTCTGAAGAGAACACACATTTGAATAACACTGGTGGATCCATATGTTGTATGGGAAAAGAACAGTCATGAAATGACTCCAGTAGTTGTTAGTAAAAAGAGCACACATGCAATTACATTAGTGGATCCATGTGTGGTCTCTGAAGAGAACACACATGCAATGACACTGGTGGATCCATAGGTGGATTGTGAAAAGAACACACATGCAATGACTCTTGTTGTTTTTAGTAAAAAGAACACACATGCAATGACACTGGTGGATCCATGTGTGCTCTTTGAAGAGAACACACATTTCAATGACATTGGTGGATCCATATGTGGTATGTGAAAAGAATAGTCATGAAATGACTCTAGTTGTTGTTAGTAAAAAGGGCACACATGCAATGACACTGGTGGATCCATGTGTGGTCTTTGAAGAGAAAACACATATAATGACACTGGTGGATTCATAGGCGGATTATGAAAAGAACACACATACAATGACTCTAGTTGTTGTTAGTAAAAAGAACACACATGCAGTGACACTGGTGGATCCATGTGTGGTCTCTGAAGAGAACACACATTTGAATGACACTGGTGGATCCATATGTTGTATTTGAAAAGAACAGTCATGAAATGACTCCAGTTGTTGTTAGTAAAAAGAGCACACATGCAACTACATTAGTGGATCCATGTGTGGTCTCTAAAGAGAACACACATGCAATGACACTGGTGGATCCATAGGTGGATTGTGAAAAGAACACACATGCAATGACTCTTGTTGTTTTTAGTAAAAAGAACACACATGCAATGACACTGGTGGATCCATGTGTGGTCTTTGAAGAGAACACACATTTCAATGACACTGGTGGATCCATGTGTGGTATGTGAAAAGAATAGTCATGAAATGACTCTAGTTGTTGTTAGTAAACAGAGCACACATGCAATGCCATTGGTGGATCCATGTGTGGTCTCTGAAGAGAACAATCATGCAATGACTCTAGCTGTGGTTAATGAGAAGAACACACATGCAATGACTATGGTGGATCCATAGGTGGATTGTGAAAATAACACACATGCAATGACTGTGGTTGTTGTTAGTAAAAAGAACACACATGCAATGACAATGGTGGATCCATGTGTGGTCTCTGAAGAGAACACACATTTCAATGACACTGGTGGATCCATATGTGGTATGTGAAAAGAATAGTCATGAAATGAGTCTAGTTGTTGTTAGTAAAAAGAGCACACGTGGAATGGCAGTGGTGGATCCATGTGTGGTCTCTGAAGAGAACACACATGCAATGACTCTAGTTGTGGTTAATGAGAAGAACACACATGCAATGACACTAGTGGATCCATAGGTGGATTGTGAAAAGAACACTAATGCAATGGCTCTTGTTGTTTTTAGTAAAAAGAACACACATGCAATGACACGGGTAGATCCATGTGTTGTCTTTGAAGAGAACACACATTTCAATGACACTGGTGGATCCATATGTGGTATGTGAAAAGAATAGTCATGAAATGACTCTAGTTGTTGTTAGTAAAAAGAGCACACATGCAATGCCACTAGTGGATCCATGTGTGGTCTCTGAAGAGAACAATCATGCAATGACTCTAGCTGTGGATAATGAGAAGAACACACATGCAATGACTACGGTGGATCCATAGGTGGATTGTGAAAATAACACACATGCAATGACTCTGGTTGTTGTTAGTAAAAAGAACACACATGCAATGACAGTGGTGGATCCATGTGTGGTCTCTGAAGAGAACACACATTTCAATGACACTGGTGGATCCATATTTTGTATGTGAAAAGAATAGCAATGACACTGGTGGATCCATGTGTGGTCTCTGAAGAGAACATACATGCAATGACACTGGTGGATCCATAGGTGGAGTGAAAAGAACACACATGCAATGACTCTAGTTGTTGTTAGTAAAAAGAACACACATGCAATGACACTGGTGGATCCATGTGTGGTCTCTGAAGAGAAGACACATTTGAATGACACTGGTGGATCCATATGTTGTATGTGAAAAGAACAGTCATGAAATGACTCCATTTGTTGTTAGTAAAAAGACCACACATTCAATGACACTGGTGGATCCATGTGTGGTCTCTGAAGAGAACACACATGCAATGACACTAGTGGATCCATAGGTGGATTGTGAAAAGAACACATATGCAATGACTCTGGTTTTTGTTAGTAAAAAGAACACACATTCAATGACAATGGTGGATCCATGTGTGGTCTCTGAAGAGAACACACATTTCAATGACACTAGTGGATCGATATGTGGTATTTTAAAAGAATATTCATGAAATGACTCTATTTGTTGTTAGTAAAAAGAACACACATGCAATGACACTGGTAGATCCATCTGTGGTCTCTAGAGAGAACACACATGCAATGACTCTAGCTGTGGTTAATAGGAAGAACACACATGCAATGACACTGGTGGATCCATAGGTGGATTGTGAAAATAACACACATGCAATGACTCTGGTTGTTGTTAGTAAAAAGAACAAACATGCAATGACATTGGTGGAGCCATGTGTGGTCTCTCAAGAGAACACACATTTGACACTGGTGGATCCATATGTTGTATTTGAAAAGAACAGTCATGAAATGACTCCAGTTGTTGTTAGTAAAAAGAGCACACATGCAATTACACTGGTGGATCCATGTGTGGTCTCTGAAGAGAACGCAAATTTCAATGACACTAGTGGATCCATATGTGGTATGTGAAAAGAATAGTCATGAAATGACTCAAGTTGTTGTTAGTAAAAAGAACACACATGCAATGACACTGGTAGATCCATGTGTGGTCTCTGAAGAGAACACACATGCAATGACTCTAGCTATGGTTAATGAGAATAACACACATGCAATTACACTGGTGGATCCATAGGTGGATTGTGAAAAGAACACACATGCAATGACTGTGGTTGTTGTTAGTAAAAAGAACACACATGCAATGACTCTGGTTGTTGGTAGTAAAACGAACACACATGCAATGACTGGTGGATCCATGTGTGGTCTCTGAAGAGAACACACATGCAATGACTCTAGTTGTGGTTAATGGGAAGAACACACATGCAATGACACTGGTGGATGCATGTGTGGTCTCCGAAGAGAACACATATTTCAATGACACTGGTGGATCCATATGTTTTATGTGAAAACAACTGTCATGAAATGACTCTAATTGTTGTTAGTAAAAAGACCACACATGCAATTACATTGGTGGATCTATGTGTGGTCTCTGAAGAGAACACACATGCAATGACACTGGTGGATCCATAGGTGGATTGTGAAAAGAACACACATGCAATGACTCTGGTTGTTTTTAGTAAAAAGAACACCCATGCAATGACACTGGTGGATCCATGTGTGGTCTCTGAAGGGAACAAAAATTTCAATGACACTGGTGGATCCATATGTGGTATGTGAAAAGAACAGTCATGAAATAACTCTAGTTGATGTTAGTAAAAAGAGCACAAATGCAATTACATTGGTGGATCCATGTGTGGTCTCTGAAGAGAACACACGTGCAATGACTCTAGCTGTGGTTAATGGGAAGAGCACAAGTGCAATGACACTGGTGGATCCATGTGTGGTTTCTGAAGAGAACACACATGTAATGACATTGGTGGATCCATATGTGGATTGTGAAAAGAACACACATGCAATGACTCTAGTTGTGGTTAATGAGAAGAACACACATGCAATGACACTGGTCGATCCATAGGTGGATTGTGAAAAGAACACACATGCAATGACTCTAGTTGTTGTTAGTAAAAAGAACAGACATGCAATGACACTGGTGGATCCATGTGTGGTCTCTAAAGAGAACACACATTTCAATGACACTGGTGGATCCAAATGTTGTGTGTGAAAAGAATAGTCATGAAATGACTCCAGTTGTTGTTAGTAAAAAGAGCACACATGCAATTCCACTGGTGGATCCATGTGTGGTCTCTGAAGAGAACACACATGCAATGACTCTAACTGTGGTTAATGAGAAGAACACACATGCTATGACTACGGTGGATCCATAGGTGGATTGTGAAAATAACACACATGCAATGACTCTTGTTGTTGTTAGTAAAAAGAACACACATGCAATAACACTGGTGGATCCATGTGTGGTCTCTGAAGAGAACACACATTTCAATGACACTGGTGGATCCATATGTGGTATGTGAAAAGAATAGTCATGAAATAACTCCAGTTGTTGTTACTAAAAAGATGACCCATGGAATGACAATGGTGGATCCATGTCTGGTCTCTGAAGAGAACACACATGCAATGACTCTAGCTGTAGTTAATGAGAAGAACAGACATGCAATTACACTGGTGGATCCATAGGTGGATTGTGAAAAGAACACACATGCAATGACTCTGGTTGTTGTTAGTAAAAAGAACACACATGCAATGACACTAGTGGATCCATGTGTGGTCTCTGAAGAGAACACACATTTGAATGACACTGGTGGATCCATATGTTGTATGTGAAAAGAACAGTCATGAAATGAGTCTAGTTTTTGTTAGTAAAGAGAGCACACATGCAATTACATTAGTGGATCCATGTGTGGTCTCTGAAGAGAACACACATGATATGACACTGGTGGATCCATAGGTGGATTGTGAAAAGAACACACATGCAATGACTCTTGTTGTTGTTAGTAAAAAGAACACACATGCAATGAAACTGGTGGATCCATGTGTGGTCTTTGAAGAGAACACACATTTCAATGACACTGTGGATCCATATGTGGTATGTGAAAAGAATAGTCATGAAATGACTCCAGTTGTTGTTAGTAAAAAAGAGCACACATGCAATGCCACTGGTGGATCCATGTGTGGTCTCTGAAGAGAACACACATGCAATGACTCTAGCTGTGGTTAATGAGAAGAACACACATGCAATGACTACGGTGGATCCATAGGTGGATTGTGAAAATAACACACATGCAATGACTCTGGTTCTTGTTAGTAAAAAGAACACACATGCAATTACACTGGTGGATCCATGTGTGGTCTCTGAAGAGAACACACATTTCAATGACACTGGTGGATCCATATGTGGTATGTGAAAATAATAGTCATGAAATGACTCCAGTTGTTGTTAGTAAAAAGAGCACACACGGAATGACAATGGTGGATCCATGTGTGGTCTCTGAAGAGAACACACATTCAATGACTCTAGTTGTGGTTAATGAGAAGAACACACATGCAATTACACTTGTGGATCCATAGGTGGATTGTGAAAAGAACACACATGCAATGACTCTAGTTGTTGTTAGTAAAAAGAACACACATGCAATGATACTGGTGGATCCATGTGTGGTCTCTGAAGAGAACACACATGCAAGGACACTAGTGGATCCATAGGTGGATTGTGAAAAGAACACATATGCAATGACTCTGGTTTTTGTTAGTAAAAAGAACACACATTCAATGACAATGGTGGATCCATGTGTGGTCTCTGAAGAGAACACACATTTCAATGACACTAGTGGATCGATATGTGGTATTTTAAAAGAATATTCATGAAATGACTCTATTTGTTGTTAGTAAAAAGAACACACATGCAATGACACTGGTAGATCCATATGTGGTCTCTGGAGAGAACACACATGCAATGACTCTAGCTGTGGTTAATAGGAAGAACACACATGCAATGACACTGGTGGATCCATAGGTGGATTGTGAAAAGAACACACATGCAATGACTCTGGTTGTTGTTAGTAAAAAGAACAAACATGCAATGACATTGGTGGAGCCATGTGTGGTCTCTCAAGAGAACACACATTTGACACTGGTGGATCCATATGTTGTATGTGAAAAGAACAGTCATGAAATGACTCCAGTTGTTGTTAGTAAAAAGAGCACACATGCAATTACACTGGTGGATCCATGTGTGGTCTCTGAAGAGAACGCAAATTTCAATGACACTGGTGGATCCATATGTGGTATGTGAAAAGAATAGTCATGAAATGACTCAAGTTGTTGTTAGTAAAAAGAACACACATGTAATGACACTGGTAGATCCATGTGTGGTCTCTGAAGAGAACACACATACAATGACTCTAGCTGTGGTTAATGAGAATAACACACATGCAATTACACTGGTGGATCCATAGGTGGATTGTGAAAAGAACACACATGCAATGACTGTGGTTGTTGTTAGTAAAAAGAACACACATGCAATGACTCTGGTTGTTGGTAGTAAAACGAACACACATGCAATGACTGGTGGATCCATGTGTGGTCTCTGAAGAGAACACACATGCAATGACTCTAGTTGTGGTTAATGGGAAGAACACACATGCAATGACACTGGTGGATGCATGTGTGGTCTCCGAAGAGAACACATATTTCAATGACACTGGTGGATCCATATGTTTTATGTGAAAACAACTGTCATGAAATGACTCTAATTGTTGTTAGTAAAAAGAGCACACATGCAATTACATTGGTGGATCTATGTGTGGTCTCTGAAGAGAACACACATGCAATGACACTGGTGGATCCATAGGTGGATTGTGAAAAGAACACACATGCAATGACTCTGGTTGTTTTTAGTAAAAAGAACACACATGCAATGACACTGGTGGATCCATGTGTGGTCTCTGAAGGGAACAAACATTTCAATGACACTGGTGGATCCATATGTGGTATGTGAAAAGAACAGTCATGAAATAACTCTAGTTGTTGTTAGTAAAAAGAGCACAAATGCAATTACATTGGTGGATCCATGTGTGGTCTCTGAAGAGAACACACGTGCAATGACTCTAGCTGTGGTTAATGGGAAGAGCACAAGTGCAATGAAACTGGTGGATCCATGTGTGGTTTCTGAAGAGAACACACATGTAATGACATTGGTGGATCCATATGTGGATTGTGAAAAGAACACACATGCAATGACTCTAGTTGTGGTTAATGAGAAGAACACACATGCAATGACACTGGTGGATCCATAGGTGGATTGTGAAAAGAACACACATGCAATGACTCTAGTTGTTGTTAGTAAAAAGAACAGACATGCAATGAAACTGGTGGATCCATGTGTGGTCTCTAAAGAGAACACACATTTCAATGACACTGGTGGATCCAAATGTTGTGTGTGAAAAGAATAGTCATGAAATGACTCCAGTTGTTGTTAGTAAAAAGAGCACACATGCAATTCCACTGGTGGATCCATGTGTGGTCTCTGAAGAGAACACACATGCAATGACTCTAACTATGGTTAATGAGAAGAACACACATGCTATGACTACGGTGGATCCATAGGTGGATTGTGAAAATAGCACACATGCAATGACTCTGGTTGTTGTTAGTAAAAAGAACACACATGCAATAACACTGGTGGATCCATGTGTGGTCTCTGAAGAGAACACACATTTCAATGACACTGGTGGATCCATATGTGGTATGTGAAAAGAATAGTCATGAAATAACTCCAGTTGTTGTTACTAAAAAGACCACCCATGGAATGACAATGGTGGATCCATGTCTGGTCTCTGAAGAGAACACACATGCAATGACTCTAGCTGTAGTTAATGAGAAGAACAGACATGCAATTACACTGGTGGATCCATAGGTGGATTGTGAAAAGAACACACATGCAATGACTCTGGTTGTTGTTAGTAAAAAGAACACACATGCAATGACACTAGTGGATCCATGTGTGGTCTCTGAAGAGAACACACATTTGAATGACACTGGTGGATCCATATGTTGTATGTGAAAAGAACAGTCATGAAATGAGTCTAGTTTTTGTTAGTAAAAAGTGCACACATGCAATTACATTAGTGGATCCATGTGTGGTCTCTGAAGAGAACACACATGCTATGACACTGGTGGATCCATAGGTGGATTGTGAAAAGAACAGACATGCAATGACTCTTGTTGTTGTTAGTAAAAAGAACACACATGCAATGAAAGTGGTGGATCCATGTGTGGTCTTTGAAGAGAACACACATTTCAATGACACTGTGGATCCATATGTGGTATGTGAAAAGAATAGTCATGAAATGACTCCAGTTGTTGTTAGTAAAAAAGAGCACACATGCAATGCCACTGGTGGATGCATGTGTGGTCTCTGAAGAGAACACACATGCAATGACTCTAGCTGTGGTTAATGAGAAGAACACACATGCAATGACTACGGTGGATCCATAGGTGGATTGTGAAAATAACACACATGCAATGACTCTGGTTCTTGTTAGTAAAAAGAACACACATGCAATGACACTGGTGGATCCATGTGTGGTCTCTGAAGAGAACACACATTTCAATGACACTGGTGGATCCATATGTGGTATGTGAAAATAATAGTCATGAAATGACTCCAGTTGTTGTTAGTAAAAAGAGCACACACGGAATGACAATGGTGGATCCATGTGTGGTCTCTGAAGAGAACACACATTCAACGACTCTAGTTGTGGTTAATGAGAAGAACACACATGCAATTACACTTGTGGATCCATAGGTGGATTGTGAAAAGAACACACATGCAATGACTCTAGTTGTTGTTAGTAAAAAGAACACACATGCAATGATACTGGTGGATCCATGTGTGGTCTCTAAAGAGAACACACATGCAAGGACACTGGTGGATCCATAGGTGTATTGTGAAAAGAACACACATGCAATAACTCTTGTTGTTGTTAGTAAAAAGAACACACATGCAATGACACTGGTGGATCCATGTGTGGTCTTTGAAGAGAACACACATTTCAATGACACTGGTGGATCCATATGTGGTATGTGAAAAGAATAGTTATTAAATGACTCAAGTTGTTGTTAGTAAAAAGAGCACACATGCAATGACACTGGTGGATCCATGTGTGGTCTCTGAAGAGAACACACATGCAATGACTCTAGCTGTGGTTAATGACAAGAACACACATGCAATGAGTACGGTGGATCCATAGGTGGATTGTGAAAATAACACACATGCATTGACTCTGGTTGTTGTTAGTAAAAATAACACACATGCAATGACACTGGTGGATCCATGTGTGGTCTCTGAAGAGAACACACATTTCAATGACACTGGTGGATCCATATGTGGTATGTGAAAAGAATAGTCATGAAAAGACTCTAGTTGTTGTTAGTAAAAAGAGCACACGTGGAATGACAATGGTGGTTCTATGTGTGGTCTCTGAAGAGAACACACATGCAATGACTCTAGTTGTGGTTAATGAGAAGAACACACATGCAATTACAGTGGTGGATCCATAGGTGGATTGTGAAAAGAACACACATGCAATGACTCTGGTTGTTGTTAGTAAAAAGAACTCACATGTAATGACAATGGTGGATCCATGTGTGGTCTCTGAAGAGAACACACATTTCAATGACACTGGTGGATCCATATGTGGTATGTGAAAAGAATAGTCGTGAAATCACTCCAATTGTTGTTAGTAAAAAGAGCACACATGCAATGACACTGGTGGATCCATGTGTGGTCTCTGAAGAGAACAAACATTTCAATGTCAATGGTGGATCCATATGTGGTATGTGAAAAGAACAGTTATGAAATGACTCTAGTTGTTGTTAGTAAAAAGAGCACACATGCAATTACACTAGTGGATCCATGTGTGGTCTTTGAAGAGAACACACATGCAATGACTCTAGCTATGGTTAATGGGAAGAACACACATGCAATGACACTGGCCGATCCATAGGTGGATTGTGAAAGAAGACACATGCAATGACTCTGGTTGTTGTTAGTAAAAAGAACACACATGCAATGACACTGGTGGATCCATGTGTGGTCTCTGAAGAGAACACACATTTCAATGACACTGGTGGATCCATGTGTGGTATGTGAAAAGAATAGTCATGAAATGACTCTTGTTGTTGTTAGTAAAAAGACCACACATACAATGCCACTGGTGGAACCATGTGTGGTCTCTGAAGAGAACACACATGTAATGACTCTAGCTGTGGTTAATGAGAAGAACACACTTGCAATGACTATGGTGGATCCATAGGTGGATTGTGAAAATAACACACATGCAATGACTCTGGTTGTTGTTAGTAAAAAGAACACACATGCAATGACACTGGTGGATCCATGTGTGGTCTCTGAAGAGAACACACATTTCAATGACACTAGTGGATCCATTTGTGGTATGTGAAAATAATAGTCATGAAATGACTCTAGTTGTTGTTAGTAAAAAGAGCACACATGGAATGACAATGGTGTATCCATGTGTGGTCTCTAAAGAGAACACACATGCAATTACTCTAGCTGTGGTTAATGAGAAGAACAAACATGCAATTACACTGGTGGATCCATAGGTGGATTGTGAAAAGAACACACATGCAATGACACTGGTGGATCCATCTGTGGTCTCTGAAGAGAACACACTTTTGAATGACACTGGTGGATCCATATGTTGTATGTGAAAAGAATAGTCATGAAATGACTCTAGTTGTTGTTAGTAAAAAGAGAACACATGCAATTACATTAGTGGATCCATGTGTGGTCTATGAAGAGAACACACATGCAATGACGGTGGTGGATCCATAGGTGGATTGTGAAAAGAACACACATGCAATGACTCTTGTTGTTGTTAGTAAAAAGAACACACATGCAATGACACTGGTGGATCCATGTGTGGTCTTTGAAGAGAACACATATTTCAATGAGATTGGTGGATCCATATGTGGTATGTGAAAACAATAGTCATGAAATGACTCCAGTTGTTGTTAGTAAAAAGAGCACACATGCAATGCTTCTGGTGGATCCATGTGTGGTCTCTGAAGAGAACACACATGCAATGACTCTAGCTGTGGTTAATGAGAAGAACACACATGCAATGACTACGGTGGATCCATAGGTGGATTGTGAAAATAACACACAAGCAATGACTCTGGTTGTTGTTAGTAAAAAGAACACACATGGAATGACACTGGTGGATCCATGTGTGGTCTCTGAAGAGAACACACATTTCAATGACACTGGTGGATCCATATGTGGTATGTGAAAAGAATAGTCGTGAAATGACTCCAGTTGTTGTTAGTAAAAAGAGCACATGTGGAATGACAATGGTGGATCCATGTGTGGTCTCTGAAGAGAACACACATGCAATGACTCTAGTTGTGGTTAACGAGAAGAACACACATGTAATTACACTGGTGGATCCATAGGTGGATTGTGAAAAGAACACACATAAAATGACTCTAGTTGTTGTTAGTAAAAAGAACACACATGCAATGACACTGGTGGCTCCATGTGTGGTCTCCGAAGAGAACACACATGCAATGACACTGGTGGATCCATATGTGGATTGTGAAAATAACACACATGCATTGACTCTGGTTGTTGTTAGTAAAAATAACACACATGCAATGACACTGGTGGATCCATGTGTGGTCTTTGAAGAGAACACACATTTCAATGACACTGGTGGATCCATATGTGGTATGTGAAAAGAATAGTCATGAAATGACTCCAGTTGTTGTTAGTAAAAAAGAGCACACATGCAATGCCACTGGTGGATGCATGTGTGGTCTCTGAAGAGAACACACATGCAATGACTCTAGCTGTGGTTAATGAGAAGAACACACATGCAATGACTACGGTGGATCCATAGGTGGATTGTGAAAATAACACACATGCAATGACTCTGGTTCTTGTTAGTAAAAAGAACACACATGCAATGACACTGGTGGATCCATGTGTGGTCTCTGAAGAGAACACACATTTCAATGACACTGGTGGATCCATATGTGGTATGTGAAAATAATAGTCATGAAATGACTCCAGTTGTTGTTAGTAAAAAGAGCACACACGGAATGACAATGGTGGATCCATGTGTGGTCTCTGAAGAGAACACACATTCAACGACTCTAGTTGTGGTTAATGAGAAGAACACACATGCAATTACACTTGTGGATCCATAGGTGGATTGTGAAAAGAACACACATGCAATGACTCTAGTTGTTGTTAGTAAAAAGAACACACATGCAATGATACTGGTGGATCCATGTGTGGTCTCTGAAGAGAACACACATGCAAGGACACTGGTGGATCCATAGGTGTATTGTGAAAAGAACACACATGCAATAACTCTTGTTGTTGTTAGTAAAAAGAACACACATGCAATGACACTGGTGGATCCATGTGTGGTCTTTGAAGAGAACACACATTTCAATGACACTGGTGGATCCATATGTGGTATGTGAAAAGAATAGTTATTAAATGACTCAAGTTGTTGTTAGTAAAAAGAGCACACATGCAATGACACTGGTGGATCCATGTGTGGTCTCTGAAGAGAACACACATGCAATGACTCTAGCTGTGGTTAATGACAAGAACACACATGCAATGAGTACGGTGGATCCATAGGTGGATTGTGAAAATAACACACATGCATTGACTCTGGTTGTTGTTAGTAAAAATAACACACATGCAATGACACTGGTGGATCCATGTGTGGTCTCTGAAGAGAACACACATTTCAATGACACTGGTGGATCCATATGTGGTATGTGAAAAGAATAGTCATGAAAAGACTCTAGTTGTTGTTAGTAAAAAGAGCACACGTGGAATGACAATGGTGGTTCTATGTGTGGTCTCTGAAGAGAACACACATGCAATGACTCTAGTTGTGGTTAATGAGAAGAACACACATGCAATTACAGTGGTGGATCCATAGGTGGATTGTGAAAAGAACACACATGCAATGACTCTGGTTGTTGTTAGTAAAAAGAACTCACATGTAATGACAATGGTGGATCCATGTGTGGTCTCTGAAGAGAACACACATTTCAATGACACTGGTGGATCCATATGTGGTATGTGAAAAGAATAGTCGTGAAATCACTCCAATTGTTGTTAGTAAAAAGAGCACACATGCAATGACACTGGTGGATCCATGTGTGGTCTCTGAAGAGAACAAACATTTCAATGTCAATGGTGGATCCATATGTGGTATGTGAAAAGAACAGTTATGAAATGACTCTAGTTGTTGTTAGTAAAAAGAGCACACATGCAATTACACTAGTGGATCCATGTGTGGTCTTTGAAGAGAACACACATGCAATGACTCTAGCTATGGTTAATGGGAAGAACACACATGCAATGACACTGGCCGATCCATAGGTGGATTGTGAAAGAAGACACATGCAATGACTCTGGTTGTTGTTAGTAAAAAGAACACACATGCAATGACACTGGTGGATCCATGTGTGGTCTCTGAAGAGAACACACATTTCAATGACACTGGTGGATCCATGTGTGGTATGTGAAAAGAATAGTCATGAAATGACTCTTGTTGTTGTTAGTAAAAAGACCACACATACAATGCCACTGGTGGAACCATGTGTGGTCTCTGAAGAGAACACACATGTAATGACTCTAGCTGTGGTTAATGAGAAGAACACACTTGCAATGACTATGGTGGATCCATAGGTGGATTGTGAAAATAACACACATGCAATGACTCTGGTTGTTGTTAGTAAAAAGAACACACATGCAATGACACTGGTGGATCCATGTGTGGTCTCTGAAGAGAACACACATTTCAATGACACTAGTGGATCCATTTGTGGTATGTGAAAATAATAGTCATGAAATGACTCTAGTTGTTGTTAGTAAAAAGAGCACACATGGAATGACAATGGTGTATCCATGTGTGGTCTCTAAAGAGAACACACATGCAATTACTCTAGCTGTGGTTAATGAGAAGAACAAACATGCAATTACACTGGTGGATCCATAGGTGGATTGTGAAAAGAACACACATGCAATGACACTGGTGGATCCATCTGTGGTCTCTGAAGAGAACACACTTTTGAATGACACTGGTGGATCCATATGTTGTATGTGAAAAGAATAGTCATGAAATGACTCTAGTTGTTGTTAGTAAAAAGAGAACACATGCAATTACATTAGTGGATCCATGTGTGGTCTATTAAGAGAACACACATGCAATGACGGTGGTGGATCCATAGGTGGATTGTGAAAAGAACACACATGCAATGACTCTTGTTGTTGTTAGTAAAAAGAACACACATGCAATGACACTGGTGGATCCATGTGTGGTCTTTGAAGAGAACACATATTTCAATGAGATTGGTGGATCCATATGTGGTATGTGAAAACAATAGTCATGAAATGACTCCAGTTGTTGTTAGTAAAAAGAGCACACATGCAATGCTTCTGGTGGATCCATGTGTGGTCTCTGAAGAGAACACACATGCAATGACTCTAGCTGTGGTTAATGAGAAGAACACACATGCAATGACTACGGTGGATCCATAGGTGGATTGTGAAAATAACACACAAGCAATGACTCTGGTTGTTGTTAGTAAAAAGAACACACATGGAATGACACTGGTGGATCCATGTGTGGTCTCTGAAGAGAACACACATTTCAATGACACTGGTGGATCCATATGTGGTATGTGAAAAGAATAGTCGTGAAATGACTCCAGTTGTTGTTAGTAAAAAGAGCACATGTGGAATGACAATGGTGGATCCATGTGTGGTCTCTGAAGAGAACACACATGCAATGACTCTAGTTGTGGTTAACGAGAAGAACACACATGTAATTACACTGGTGGATCCATAGGTGGATTGTGAAAAGAACACACATAAAATGACTCTAGTTGTTGTTAGTAAAAAGAACACACATGCAATGACACTGGTGGCTCCATGTGTGGTCTCCGAAGAGAACACACATGCAATGACACTGGTGGATCCATATGTGGATTGTGAAAATAACACACATGCATTGACTCTGGTTGTTGTTAGTAAAAATAACACACATGCAATGACACTGGTGGATCCATGTGTGGTCTTTGAAGAGAACACACATTTCAATGACACTGGTGGATCCATATGTGGTATGTGAAAAGAATAGTTATGAAATGACTCTAGTTGTTGTTAGTAAAAAGAGCACACATGCAATGCCACTGGTGGATCCATGTGTGGTCTCTGAAGAGAACACACATGCAATGACTCTAGCTGTGGTTAATGAGAAGAACACACATGCAATTACACTGGTGGATCCATAGGTGGATTGTGAAAAGAACACACATGCAATGACTCTGGTTGTTGTTAGTAAAAATAACACACATGCAATGACACTGGTGGATCCATGTGTGGTCTCTGAAGAGAACACACATTTCAATGACACTGGTGGATCCATATGTGGTATGTGAAAAGAATAGTCATGAAAAGACTCTAGTTGTTGTTAGTAAAAAGAGCACACGTGGAATGACAATGGTGGTTCTATGTGTGGTCTCTGAAGAGAACACGCATGCAATGACTTTAGTTGTGGTTAATGAGAAGAACACACATGCAATTACACTGGTGGATCCATAGGTGGATTGTGAAAAGAACACACGTGCAATGACTCTGGTTGTTGTTAGTAAAAAGAACTCACATGTAATGACAATGGTGGATCCATGTGTGGTCTCTGAAGAGAACACACATTTGAATGCCACTGGTGGATCCATATGTTGTATATGAAAAGAACAGTCATGAAATCACTCCAATTGTTGTTAGTACAAAGAGCACACATGCAATTACTCTAGCGGATCCATGTGTGGTCTCTGAAGTGAACACACATGCAATGACTCTATTTGTGGTTAATGAGAAGAACACAATGCAATTACACTTGTGGATCCATAGGTGGATTGTGAAAAGAACACACACGCAATGACTCTTGTTGTTATTAGTAAAAAGAACACACATGCAATGACACTGGTGGATCCATGTGTTGTCTCTAAAGAGAACACACATTTCAATGACACTGGTGGATCCATATGTTGTATGTGAAAAGAACAGTCATGAAATGACTCCAGTTGTTGTTAGTAAAAAGAGCACACATACAATTACACTGGTGGATCCATGTGTGGTCTCTGAAGAGAACATAGATGCAATGACACTTGTGGATCCATAGGTGGATTGTGAAAAGAACACACGTGCAATTACTCTGGTTGTTGTTAATAAAAAGAACACACATGCAATGACACTAGTAGATCAATGTGTGGTCTATGAATATAACACACATTTCAATGACACTGGTGGATCCATATGTGGTATGTGGAAAGAATAGTCATGAAATGACTCCAGTTGTTGTTAGTAAAAAGAGCACAAGTGCAATGACACTGGTGGATCCATGTGTGGTTTCTGAAGAGAACACATATGCAATGACATTGGTGGATCCATATGTGGATTGTGAAAAGAACACACATGCAATGACTCTAGTTGTGGTTAATGAGAAGAACACACATGCAATGACACTGGTGGATCCATAGGTGGATTGTGAAAGGAACACACATGCAATGACTCTGGTTGTTGTTAGTAAAAACAACACACATGCAATGACACTGGTGGATCCTTGTCTGGTCTCTAAAGAGAACACGCATTTCAATGATACTGGTGGATCCATATTTTCTATGTGAAAAGAACAGCCATGAAATGACTCCAGTCGTTGTTAGTAAAAAGAGTACACATGCAATGACACTATTGGATGCATATGTGGTCTTTGAAGAGAACACATATGCAATGACTCTAGCCGTGGTTAATGAGAAGAACACACATGCAATGACACTGGTGGATCCTTAGGTAGATTGTGAAAAGAATACACATGCAATGACTCTGGTTGTTGTTAGTAAAAAGAACACACATGCAATGACATTGGTGGATCCATGTGTGGTCTCTGAAGAGAACACACATTTCAATGACACTGGTGGATCCATATGTTGTCTGTGAAAAGAACAGTCATAAAATGACTCCAGTTGTTGTTAGTGAAAAGAACACCCATGCAATGAAACTGGTGGATCCATGTGTGGTCTATGAAGAGAACACAGATGGAATGACACTGGTGGATACATAGGTGGATTGTGAAAAGAATACACATGCAATGACTCTGGTTGTTGTTAGTAAAAATAACACACATGCAATGACACTGCTGGATCCATGTGTGGTCTTTGAAGAGAACACACATTTCAATGACACTGGTGGATTCATATGTGGTATGTGAAAAGAACAGTCATGAAATGACTCTAGTTGTTGTTATTAAAAAGAGCACACATGCAATTATATTGGTGGATCCATGTGTAGTCTCTGAAGAGAACACACATGCAATGACTCTATTTGTGGTTAATGAGAAGAACACAAATGCAATTACACTTGTGGATCCATAGGTGGATTGTGAAAAGAACACACACGCAATGAGTCTTGTTGTTATTAGTTAAAAGAACACACATGCAATGACATTGGTGGATCCATGTGTCGTCTCTAAAGAGAACACACATTTCAATGACACTAGTGGATCCATATGTTGTATGTGAAAAGAACAGTCATGAAATGACTCCAGTTGTTGTTAGTAAAAAGAGCACACATACAATTACACTGGTGGATCCATGTGTGGTCTCTGAAGAGAACACACATGCAATGACACTTGTGGATCCATAGGTGGATGGTAAAAAGAACACACATGCAATGACACTAGTGGATCCATGTGTGGTCTATGAAGAGAACACACATTTCAATGACACTGGTGGATCCATATGTGGTACGTGGAAAGAATAGTCATGAAATGACTCCAGCTGTTGTTAGTAAAAAGAGCACAAGTGCAATGACACTGGTGGATCCATGTGTGGTTTCTGTAGAGAACACGCATGTAATGACATTGGTGGATCCATATGTGGATTGTGAAAAGAACACACATGCAATGACTCTAGTTGTGGTTAATGAGAAGAACACACATGCAATGACACTGGTGGATCCATAGGTGGATTGTGAAATGAACACACATGCAATGACTCTGGTTGTTGTTAGTAAAAAGAACACACATGCAATGACACTGGTGGATCCATGTTTGGTATCTAAAGAGAACACACATTTCAATGACACTGGTGGATCCATATTTTGTATGTGAAAAGAACAGCCATGAAATGACTCTAGTTGTTGTTAGTAAAAAGAGTACACATGCAATGACACTGGTGGATCCATATGTGGTCTTTGAAGAGAACACATATGCAATGACTCTAGCTGTGGTTAATGAGAAGAACACACATGCAATGACACTGGTGGATCCTTAGGTAGATTGTGAAAAGAACACACATGCAATGACTCTGGTTGTTGTCAGTAAAAAGAACACACATGCAATGACATTGGTGGATGCATGTGTGGTCTCTAAAGAGAACACACATTTCAATGACATTGGTGGATCCATGTGTTGTCTCTGATGAGAACACACATTTCAATGACACTGGTGGATCCATATGTTGTATGTGAAAAGAACAGTCATAAAATGACTCCAGTTGTTGTTAGTGAAAAGAACACACATGCAATGAAACTGGTGGATCCATGTGTGGTCTATGAAGAGAACACAGATGGAATGACACTGGTGGATACATAGGTCGATTGTGAAAAGAACACACATGCAATGACTTTGGTTGTTGTTAGTAAAAATAACACACATGCAATGACACTGCTGGATCCATGTGTGGTCTTTGAAGAGAACACACATTTCAATGACACTGGTGGATCCATATGTGGTATGTGAAAAGAAGAGTCATGAAATGACTCTAGTTGTTGTTAGTAAAAAGAGCACACATGCAATTATATTGGTGGATCCATGTGTGGTCTCTGAAGAGAACACACATGCAATGACACTGGTGGATCCATAGGTGGATTGTGAAAAGAACACACGTGCAATTACTCTGGTTGTTGTTAGTAAAAATAACACACATGCAATGAAACTGGTGGATCCATTTGTGGTCTCTAAAGAGAACACACATTTCAATTACACTGGTGGATCCATATGTAGTATGTGAAAATAATATTCATGAAATGACTCTAGTTGTTGTTAGTAAAAAGAACACACATGCAATGACACTGGTGGATCCATGTGTGGTCTCTGAAGAGAACACACATGCAATGACTCTAGCTGTGGTCTCTAAAGAGAACACACATGCAATGACATTGGTGGATCCATAGGTGGATTGTGAAATGAACACACATGCAATGACTCTGGTTGTTGTTAGTAAAAAGAACACACATGCAATGACACTGGTGGATCCATGTGTGGTCTCTAAAGAGAACATACATTTCAATGACACTGGTGGATCCATATTTTGTATGTGAAAAGAACAGCCATGAAATGACTCCAGTTGTTGTTAGTAAAAAGAGTACACATGCAATTACACTTGTAGATCCATGTGTGGTCTCTAAAGAGAACACACATGCAATAACACTTGTGGATCCATAGGTGGATTGTGAAAAGATCACACGTGCAATTACTCTGGTTGTTGTTAGAAAAAAGAACACACATGCAATGACACTAGTGGATCCATGTGTGGTCTATGAAGAGAACACACATTTCAATGACACTGGTGGATCCATATGTGGTACGTGGAAAGAATAGTCATGAAATGACTCCAGCTGTTGTTAGTAAAAAGAGCACAAGTGCAATGACACTGGTGGATCCATGTGTGGTTTCTGAAGAGAACACACATGTAATGACATTGGTGGATCCATATGTGGATTGTGAAAAGAACACACATGCAATGACTCTAGTTGTGGTTAATGAGAAGAACACACATGCAATGACACTGGTGGATCCATAGGTGGATTGTGAAATGAACACACATGCAATGACTCTGGTTGTTGTTAGTAAAAAGAACACACATGCAATGACACTGGTGGATCCATGTGTGGTCTCTAAAGAGAACACACATTTCAATGACACTGGTGGATCCATATTTTGTATGTGAAAAGAACAGCCATGAAATGACTCCAGTTGTTGTTAGTAAAAAGAGTACACATGCAATTACACTTGTAGATCCATGTGTGGTCTCTAAAGAGAACACACATGCAATGACACTTGTGGATCCATAGGTGGATTGTGAAAAGATCACACGTGCAATTACTCTGGTTGTTGTTAGAAAAAAGAACACACATGCAATGACACTAGTGGATCCATGTGTGGTCTATGAAGAGAACACACATTTCAATGACACTGGTGGATCCATATGTGGTACGTGGAAAGAATAGTCATGAAATGACTCCAGCTGTTGTTAGTAAAAAGAGCACAAGTGCAATGACACTGGTGGATCCATGTGTGGTTTCTGAAGAGAACACACATGTAATGACATTGGTGGATCCATATGTGGATTGTGAAAAGAACACACATGCAATGACTCTAGTTGTGGTTAATGAGAAGAACACACATGCAATGACACTGGTGGATCCATAGGTGGATTGTGAAATGAACACACATGCAATGACTCTGGTTGTTGTTTGTAAAAAGAACACACATGCAATGACACTGGTGGATCCATGTTTTGTCTCTAAAGAGAACACACATTTCAATGACACTGGTGGATCCATATTTTGTATGTGAAAAGAACAGCCATGAAATGACTCAAGTTGTTGTTAGTCAAAAGAGTACACATGCAATGACACTGGTGGATCCATATGTGGCCTTTGAAGAGAACACATATGCAATGACTCTAGCTGTGGTTAATGAGAAGAACACACATGCAATGACACTGGTGGATCCTTAGGTAGATTGTGAAAAGAACACACATGCAATGACTCTGGTTGTTGTTAGTAAAAAGAACACACATGCAATGACATTGGTAGATCCATGTGTGGTCTCTGAAGAGAACACACATTTCAATGACACTGGTGGATCCATATGTTGTATGTGAAAAGAATAGTCATAAAATGACTCCAGTTGTTGTTAGTGAAAAGAACACACATGCAATGATACTGGTGGATCCATGTGTGGTCTCTGAAGAGAACACAGATGGAATGACACTGGTGGCTACATAGGTGGATTGTGAAAACAACACACATGCAATGACTTTGGTTGTTTTTCGTAAAAAGAACACACATGCAATGACACTGGTGGATCCATGTGTGGTCTTTGAAGAGAACACACATTTCAATGACACTGGTGGATCCAAATGTGGTATGTGAAAAGAACAGTCATGAAATGACTCTAGTTGTTGTTAGTAAAAAGAGCACACATGCAATTATATTGGTGGATCCATGTGTGGTCTCTGAAGAGAACACACATGCAATGACACTGGTGGATCCATAGGTGGATTGTGAAAAGAACACACGTGCAATTACTCTGGTTGTTGTTAGTAAAAATAACACACATGCAATGAAACTGGTGGATCCATTTGTGGTCTCTAAAGAGAACACACATTTCAATTACACTGGTGGATCCATATGTAGTATGTGAAAAGAATATTCATGATAATGACTCTAGTTGTTGTTAGTAAAAAGAACACACATGCAATGACACTGGTGGATCCATGTGTGGTCTCTGAAGAGAACACACATGCAATGACTCTAGCTGTGGTCTCTAAAGAGAACACACATGCAATGGCATTGGTGGATCCATAGGTGGATTGTGAAATGAACACACATGCAATGACTCTGGTTGTTGTTAGTAAAAAGAACACACATGCAATGACACTGGTGGATCCATGTGTGGTCTCTGAAGAGAACACACATGCAATGACTCTAGCTGTGGTCTCTAAAGAGAACACACATGCAATGACATTGGTGGATCCATAGGTGGATTGTGAAATGAACACACATTCAATGACTCTGGTTGTTGTTAGTAAAAAGAACACACATGCAATGACACTGGTGGATCCATGTGTGGTCTCTAAAGAGAACACACATTTCAATGACACTGGTGGATCCATATTTTGTATGTGAAAAGAACAGCCATGAAATGACTCCAGTTGTTGTTAGTAAAAAGAGTACACATGCAATTACACTTGTGGATCCATGTGTGGTCTCTAAAGAGAACACACATGCAATGACACTTGTGGATCCATAGGTGGATTGTGAAAAGATCACACGTGCAATTACTCTGGTTGTTGTTAGTAAAAAGAACACACATGCAATGACACTAGTGGATCCATGTGTGGTCTATGAAGAGAACACACATTTCAATGACACTGGTGGATCCATATGTGGTATGTGGAAAGAATAGTCATGAAATGACTCCAGCTGTTGTTAGTAAAAAGAGCACAAGTGCAATGACACTGGTGGATCCATGTGTGGTTTCTGAAGAGAACACGCATGTAATGACATTGGTGGATCCATATGTGGATTGTGAAAAGAACACACATGCAATGACTCTAGTTGTGGTTAATGAGAAGAACACACATGCAATGACACTGGTGGATCCATAGGTGGATTGTGAAATGAACACACATGCAATGACTCTGGTTGTTGTTAGTAAAAAGAACACACATGCAATGACACTGGTGGGTCCATGTGTGGTCTCTAAAGAGAACACACATTTCAATGACACTGGTGGATCCATATTTTGTATGTGAAAAGAACAGCCATGAAATGACTCAAGTTGTTGTTAGTCAAAAGAGTACACATGCAATGACACTGGTGGATCCATATGTGGTCTTTGAAGAGAACACATATGCAATGACTCTAGCTGTGGTTAATGAGAAGAACAGACATGCAATGACACTGGTGGATCCTTAGGTAGATTGTGAAAAGAACACACATGCAATGACTCTGGTTGTTGTTAGTAAAAAGAACACACATGCAATGACATTGGTGGATCCATGTGTGGTCTCTGAAGAGAACACACATTTCAATGACACTGGTGGATCCATATGTTGTATGTGAAAAGAATAGTCATAAAATAACTCCAGTTGTTGTTAGTGAAAAGAACACACATGCAATGATACTGGTGGATCCATGTGTGGTCTCTGAAGAGAACACAGATGGAATGACACTGGTGGCTACATAGGTGGATTGTGAAAAGGACACACATGCAATGACTTTGGTTGTTGTTCGTAAAAAGAACACACATGCAATGACACTGGTGGATCCATGTGTGGTCTTTGAAGAGCACACACATTTCAATGACACTGGTGGATCCAAATGTGGTATGTGAAAAGAACAGTCATGAAATGACTCTAGTTGTTGTTAGTAAAAAGAGCACACATGCAATTATATTGGTGGATCCATGTGTGGTCTCTGAAGAGAACACACATGCAATGACACTGGTGGATCCATAGGTGGATTGTGAAAAGAACACACGTGCAATTACTCTGGTTGTTGTTAGTAAAAATAACACACATGCAATGAAACTGGTGGATCCATTTGTGGTCTCTAAAGAGAACAAAGATTTCAATTACACTGGTGGATCCATATGTAGTATGTGAAAAGAATATTCATGAAATGACTCTAGTTGTTGTTAGTAAAAAGAACACACATGCAATGACACTGGTGGATCCATGTGTGGTCTCTGAAGAGAACACACATGCAATGACTCTAGCTGTGGTCTCTAAAGAGAACACACATGCAATGACATTGGTGGATCCATAGGTGAATTGTGAAATGAACACACATGCAATGACTCTGGTTGTTGTTAGTAAAAAGAACACACATGCAATGACACTGGTGGATCCATGTGTGGTCTCTAAAGAGAACACACATTTCAATGACACTGGTGGATCCATATTTTGTATGTGAAAAGAACAGCCATGAAATGACTCCAGTTGTTGTTAGTAAAAAGAGTACACATGCAATTACACTTGTGGATCCATGTGTGGTCTCTAAAGAGAATACACATGCAATGACACTTGTGGATCCATAGGTGGATTGTGAAAAGATCACACGTGCAATTACTCTGGTTGTTGTTAGTAAAAAGAACACACATGCAATGACACTAGTGGATCCATGTGTGGTCTATGAAGAGAACACACATTTCAATGACACTGGTGGATCCATATGTGGTACGTGGAAAGAATAGTCATGAAATGACTCCAGCTGTTGTTAGTAAAAAGAGCACAAGTGCAATAACACTGGTGGATCCATGTGTGGTTTCTGAAGAGAACACGCATGTAATGACATTGGTGGATCCATATGTGGATTGTGAAAAGAACACACATGCAATGACTCTAGTTGTGGTTAATGAGAAGAACACACATGCAATGACACTGGTGGCTCCATAGGTGGATTGTGAAATGAACACACAGGCAATGACTCTGGTTGTTGTTAGTAAAAAGAACACACATGCAATGACACTGGTGGATCCATGTGTGGTCTCTAAAGAGAACACACATTTCAATGACACTGGTGGATCCATATTTTGTATGTGAAAAGAACAGCCATGAAATGACTCAAGTTGTTGTTAGTCAAAAGAGTACACATGCAATGACACTGGTGGATCCATATGTGGTCTTTGAAGAGAACACATATGCAATGACTCTAGCTATGGTTAATGAGAAGAACACACATGCAATGACACTGGTGGATCCTTAGGTAGATTGTGAAAAGAACACACATGCAATGACTCTGGTTGTTGTTAGTAAAAAGAACACACATGCAATGACATTGGTGGATCCATGTGTGGTCTCTGAAGAGAACACACATTTCAATGACACTGGTGGATCCATATGTTGTATGTGAAAAGAATAGTCATAAAATGACTCCAGTTGTTGTTAGTGAAAAGAACACACATGCAATGATACTGGTGGATCCATGTGTGGTCTCTGAAGAGAACACAGATGGAATGACACTGGTGGCTACATAGGTGGATTGTGAAAAGAACACACATGCAATGACTTTGGTTGTTGTTAGTAAAAAGAACACACATGCAATGACACTGGTGGATCCATGTGTGGTCTTTGAAGAGAACACACATTTCAATGACACTAGTGGATCCAAATGTGGTATGTGAAAAGAACAGTCATGAAATGACTCTAGTTGTTGTTAGTAAAAAGAGCACACATGCAATTATATTGGTGGATCCATGTGTGGTCTCTGAAGAGAACACACATGCAATGACACTGGTGGATCCATAGGTGGATTGTGAAAAGAACACACGTGCAATTACTCTGGTTGTTGTTAGTAAAAATAACACACATGCAATGAAACTGGTGGATCCATTTGTGGTCTCTAAAGAGAACACACATTTCAATTACACTGGTGGATCCATATGTAGTATGTGAAAAGAATATTCATGAAATGACTCTAGTTGTTGTTAGTAAAAAGAACACACATGCCATGACACTGGTGGATCCATGTGTGGTCTCTGAAGAGAACACACATGCAATGACTCTAGCTGTGGTCTCTAAAGAGAACACACATGCAATGACATTGGTGGATCCATAGGTGGATTGTGAAATGAACACACATTCAATGACTCTGGTTGTTGTTAGTAAAAAGAACACACATGCAATGACACTGGTGGATCCATGTGTGGTCTCTAAAGAGAACACACATTTCAATGACACTGGTGGATCCATATTTTGTATGTGAAAAGAACAACCATGAAATGACTCCAGTTGTTGTTAGTAAAAAGAGTACACATGCAATTACACTTGTGGATCCATGTGTGGTCTCTAAAGAGAACACACATGCAATGACACTTGTGGATCCATAGGTGGATTGTGAAAAGATCACACGTGCAATTACTCTGGTTGTTGTTAGTAAAAAGAACACACATGCAATGACACTAGTGGATCCATGTGTGGTCTATGAAGAGAACACACATTTCAATGACACTGGTGGATCCATATGTGGTACGTGGAAAGAATAGTCATGAAATGACTCCAGCTGTTGTTAGTAAAAAGAGCACAAGTGCAATGACACTGGTGGATCCATGTGTGGTTTCTGAAGAGAACACGCATGTAATGACATTGGTGGATCCCTATGTGGATTGTGAAAAGAACACACATGCAATGACTCTAGTTGTGGTTAATGAGAAGAACACACATGCAATGGCACTGGTGGATCCATAGGTGGATTGTGAAATGAACACACATGCAATGACTCTGGTTGTTGTTAGTAAAAAGAACACACATGCAATGACACTGATGGATCCATGTGTGGTCTCTAAAGAGAACACACATTTCAATGACACTGGTGGATCCATATTTTGTATGTGAAAAGAACAGCCATGAAATGACTCAAGTTGTTGTTAGTCAAAAGAGTACACATGCAATGACACTGGTGGATCCATATGTGGTCTTTGAAGAGAACACATATGCAATGACTCTAGCTGTGGTTAATGAGAAGAACACACATGCAATGACACTGGTGGATCCTTAGGTAGATTGTGAAAAGAACACACATGCAATGACTCTGGTTGTTGTTAGTAAAAAGAACACACATGCAATGACATTGGTGGATCCATGTGTGGTCTCTGAAGAGAACACACATTTCAATGACACTGGTGGATCCATATGTTGTATGTGAAAAGAATAGTCATAAAATGACTCCAGTTGTTGTTAGTGAAAAGAACACACATGCAATGATACTGGTGGATCCATGTGTGGTATCTGAAGAGAACACAGATGGAATGACACTGGTGGCTACATAGGTGGATTGTGAAAAGAACACACATGCAATGACTTTGGTTGTTGTTAGTAAAAAGAACACACATGCAATGACACTGGTGGATCCATGTGTGGTCTTTGAAGAGAACACACATTTTAATGACACTAGTGGATCCAAATGTGGTATGTGAAAAGAACAGTCATGAAATGACTCTAGTTGTTGTTAGTAAAAAGAGCACACATGCAATTATATTGGTGGATCCATGTGTGGTCTCTGAAGAGAACACACATGCAATGCCACTGGTGGATCCATAGGTGGATTGTGAAAAGAACACACGTGCAATTACTCTGGTTGTTGTTAGTAAAAATAACACACATGCAATGAAACTGGTGGATCCATTTGTGGTCTCTAAAGAGAACACACATTTCAATTACACTGGTGGATCCATATGTAGTATGTGAAAAGAATATTCATGAAATGACTCTAGTTGTTGTTAGTAAAAAGAACACACATGCAATGACACTGGTGGATCCATGTGTGGTCTCTGAAGAGAACACACATGCAATGACTCTAGCTGTGGTCTCTAAAGAGAACACACATGCAATGACATTGGTGGATCCATAGGTGGATTGTGAAATGAACACACATTCAATGACTCTGGTTGTTGTTAGTAAAAAGAACACACATGCAATGACACTGGTGGATCCATGTGTGGTCTCTAAAGAGAACACACATTTCAATGACACTGGTGGATCCATATTTTGTATGTGAAAAGAACAACCATGAAATGACTCCAGTTGTTGTTAGTAAAAAGAGTACACATGCAATTACACTTGTGGATCCATGTGTGGTCTCTAAAGAGAACACACATGCAATGACACTTGTGGATCCATAGGTGGATTGTGAAAAGATCACACGTGCAATTACTCTGGTTGTTGTTAGTAAAAAGAACACACATGCAATGACACTAGTGGATCCATGTGTGGTCTATGAAGAGAACACACATTTCAATGACACTGGTGGATCCATATGTGGTACGTGGAAAGAATAGTCATGAAATGACTCCAGCTGTTGTTAGTAAAAAGAGCACAAGTGCAATGACACTGGTGGATCCATGTGTGGTTTCTGAAGAGAACACGCATGTAATGACATTGGTGCATCCCTATGTGGATTGTGAAAAGAACACACATGCAATGACTCTAGTTGTGGTTAATGAGAAGAACACACATGCAATGGCACTGGTGGATCCATAGGTGGATTGTGAAATGAACACACATGCAATGACTCTGGTTGTTGTTAGTAAAAAGAACACACATGCAATGACACTGATGGATCCATGTGTGGTCTCTAAAGAGAACACACATTTCAATGACACTGGTGGATCCATATTTTGTATGTGAAAAGAACAGCCATGAAATGACTCAAGTTGTTGTTAGTCAAAAGAGTACACATGCAATGACACTGGTGGATCCATATGTGGTCTTTGAAGAGAACACATATGCAATGACTCTAGCTGTGGTTAATGAGAAGAACACACATGCAATGACACTGGTGGATCCTTAGGTAGATTGTGAAAAGAACACACATGCAATGACTCTGGTTGTTGTTAGTAAAAAGAACACACATGCAATGACATTGGTGGATCCATGTGTGGTCTCTGAAGAGAACACACATTTCAATGACACTGGTGGATCCATATGTTGTATGTGAAAAGAATAGTCATAAAATGACTCCAGTTGTTGTTAGTGAAAAGAACACACATGCAATGATACTGGTGGATCCATGTGTGGTATCTGAAGAGAACACAGATGGAATGACACTGGTGGCTACATAGGTGGATTGTGAAAAGAACACACATGCAATGACTTTGGTTGTTGTTAGTAAAAAGAACACACATGCAATGACAATGGTGGATCCATGTGTGGTCTTTGAAGAGAACACACATTTCAATGACACTAGTGGATCCAAATGTGGTATGTGAAAAGAACAGTCATGAAATGACTCTAGTTGTTGTTACTAAAAAGAGCACACATGCAATTATATTGGTGGATCCATGTGTGGTCTCTGAAGAGAACACACATGCAATGACACTGGTGGATCCATAGGTGGATTGTGAAAAGAACACACGTGCAATTACTCTAGTTGTTGTTAGTAAAAATAACACACATGCAATGAAACTGGTGGATCCATTTGTGGTCTCTAAAGAGAACACACATTTCAATTACACTGGTCGATCCATATGTAGTATGTGAAAAGAATATTCATGAAATGACTCTAGTTGTTGTTAGTAAAAAGAACACACATGCAATGACACTGGTGGATCCATGTGTGGTCTCTGAAGAGAACACACATGCAATGACTCTAGCTGTGGTCTCTAAAGGGAACACACATGCAATGACATTGGTGGATCCATAGGTGGATTGTGAAATGAACACACATTCAATGACTCTGGTTGTTGTTAGTAAAAAGAACACACATGCAATGACACTGGTGGATCCATGTGTGGTCTCTAAAGAGAACACACATTTCAATGACATTGGTGGATCCATATTTTGTATGTGAAAAGAACAGCCATGAAATGACTCCTGTTGTTGTTAGTAAAAAGAGTACACATGCAATTACACTTGTGGATCCATGTGTGGTCTCTAAAGAGAACACACATGCAATGACACTTGTGGATCCATAGGTGGATTGTGAAAAGGTCACACGTGCAATTACTCTGGTTGTTGTTAGTAAAAAGAACACACATGCAATGACACTAGTGGATCCATGTGTGGTCTATGAAGAGAACACACATTTCAATGACACTGGTGGATCCATATGTGGTACGTGGAAAGAATAGTCATGAAATGACTCCAGCTGTTGTTAGTAAAAAGAGCACAAGTGCAATGACACTGGTGGATCCATGTGTGGTTTCTGAAGAGAACACGCATGCAATGACATTGGTGGATCCATATGTGGATTGAGAAAAGAACACACATGCAATGACTCTAGTTGTGGTTAATGAGAAGAACACACATGCAATGACAGTGGTGGATCCATAGGTGGATTGTGAAATGAACACACATGCAATGACTCTGGTTGTTGTTAGTAAAAAGAACACACATGCAATGACACTGGTGGATCCATGTTTGGTCTCTAAAGAGAACACACATTTCAATGACACTGGTGGATCCATATTTTGTATGTGAAAAGAACAGCCATGAAATGACTCAAGTTGTTGTTAGTCAAAAGAGTACACATGCAATGACACTGGTGGATCCATATGTGGTCTTTGAAGAGAACACATATGCAATGACTCTAGCTGTGGTTAATGAGAAGAACACACATGCAATGACACTGGTGGATCCTTAGGTAGATTGTGAAAAGAACACACATGCAATGACTCTGGTTGTTGTTAGTAAAAAGAACACACATGCAATGACATTGGTGGATCCATGTGTGGTCTCTGAAGAGAACACACATTTCAATGATACTGGTGGATCCATATGTTGTATGTGAAAAGAATAGTCATAAAATGACTCCAGTTGTTGTTAGTGAAAAGAACACACATGCAATGATACTGGTGGATCCATGTGTGGTATCTGAAGAGAACACAGATGGAATGACACTGGTGGCTACATAGGTGGATTGTGAAAAGAACACACATGCAATGACTTTGGTTGTTGTTAGTAAAAAGAACACACATGCAATGACACTGGTGGATCCATGTGTGGTCTTTGAAGAGACCACACATTTCAATGACACTGGTGAATCCAAATGTGGTATGTGAAAAGAACAGTCATATAATGACTCTAGTGTTGTTAGTAAAAAGAGCACACATGCAATTACTCTAGCAGATCCATGTGTGGTCTCTGAAGAGAACACACATGCAATGACTCTATTTGTGGTTAATGAGAAGAACACAAATGCAATTACACTTGTGGATCCATAGGTGGATTGTGAAAAGAACACACACGCAATGACTCTTGTTGTTATTAGTAAAAAGAACAAACATGCAATGACACTGGTGGATCCATGTGTCGTCTCTAAAGAGAACACACATTTCAATGACACTGGTGGATCCATATGTTGTATGTGAAAAGAACAGTCATGAAATGACTCCAGTTGTTGTTAGTAAAAAGAGCACACATACAATTACACTGGTGGATCCATGTGTGGTCTCTGAAGAGAACACACATGCAATGACACTTGTGGATCCATAGGTGGATACTAAAAAGAACACACATGCAATGACACTAGTGGATCCATGTGTGGTCTATGAAGAGAACACATATTTCAGTGACACTAGTGGATCCATATGTGGTATGTGGAAAGAATAGTCATGAAATGACTCCAGTTGTTGTTAGTAAAAAGAGCACAAGTGCAATGACACTGGTGGATCCACGTGTGGTTTCTGAAGAGAACACACATGCAATGACATTGGTGGATCCATATGTGGATTGTGAAAAGAACACACATGCAATGACTCTAGTTGTGGTTAATGAGAAGAACACACATGCAATGACATTGGTGGATCCATAGGTGGATTGTGAAATGAACACACATGTAGTGACTCTGGTTGTTGTTAGTAAAAATAACACACATGCAATGACATTGGTGGATCCATGTGTGGTCTCTAAAGAGAACACACATTTCAATGACACTGGTGGATCCATATTTTGTATGTGAAAAGAACAGCCATGAAATGACTCTAGTTGTTGTTAGTAAAAAGAGTACACATGCAATGACACTGGTGGATCCATATGTGGTCTTTGAAGAGAACACATATGCAATGACTCTAGCTGTGGTTAATGAGAAGAACACATATGCAATGACACTGGTGGATCCTTAGGTAGATTGTGAAAAGAACACACATGCAATGACTCTGGTTGTTGTTAGTAAAAAGAACACACATGCAATGACATTGGTGGATGCATGTGTGGAATCTGAAGAGAACACACATTTCAATGACATTGGTGGATCCATGTGTTGTCTCTGAAGAGAACACACATTTCAATGACACTGGTGGATCCATATGTTGTATGTGAAAAGAACAGTCATAAAATGACTCCAGTTGTTGTTAGTGAAAAGAACACACATGCAATGAAACTGGTGGATCCATGTGTGGTCTATGAAGAGAACACAGATGGAATGACACTGGTGGATACATAGGTGGATTGTGAAAAGAACACACATGCAATGACTTTGGTTGTTGTTAGTAAAAATAACACACATGCAATGACACTGCTGGATCCATGTGTGGTCTTTGAAGAGAACATACATTTCAATGACACTGGTGGATCCATATGTGGTATGTGAAAAGAACAGTCATGAAATGACTCTAGTTGTTGTTAGTAAAAAGAGCACACATGCAATTATATTGGTGGATCCATGTGTGGTCTCTGAAGAGAACACACATGCAATGACACTGGTGGATCCATAGGTGGATTGTGAAAAGAACACACGTGCAATTACTCTGGTTGTTGTTAGTAAAAATAACACACATGCAATGACACTGGTGGATCCATTTGTGGTCTCTGAAGAGAACACACATTTCAATGACACTGGTGGATCCATATGTGGTATGTGAAAATAATATTCATGAAATGACTCTAGTTGTTGTTAGTAAAAAGAACACACATGCAATGACACTGGTGGATCCATGTGTGGTCTCTGAAGAGAACACACATGCAATGACTCTAGCTGTGGTCTCTAAAGAGAACACACATGCTATGACATTGGTGGATCCATAGGTGGATTGTGAAATGAACACACATGCAATGACTCTGGTTGTTGTTAGTAAAAAGAACACACATGCAATGACACTGGTGGATCCATGTGTGGTATCTAAAGAGAACACACATTTCAATGACACTGGTGGATCCATATTTTGTATGTGAAAAGAACAACCATGAAATGACTCCAGTTGTTGTTAGTAAAAAGAGTACACATGCAATGATACTGGTGGATCCATGTGTGGCTCTGAAGAGAACATACATGCAATGACACTAGTGGATCCATAGGTGGATTGTGAAAAGAACACACATGCAATGACTCTGGTTGTTGTTAGTAAAAAGAACACACATGCAATGACACTGGTGGATCCATGTGTGGTCTCGGAAGAGAACACATATTTCAATGACACTGGTGGATCCATATGTTGTATGTGAAAAGAACAGTCATAAAATGACTCCAGTTGTTGTTAGTAAAAAGAGTACACATGCAATGATACTAGTGGATCCAGGTGTGGTCTCTGAAGAGAACACAGATGGAATGACACTGGTGGCTACATAGGTGGATTGTGAAAAGAACACACATGCAATGACTTTGGTTGTTAGTAAAAAGAACACACATGCAATGACACTGGTGGATAAATGTGTGGGCTTTGAAGAGAACGCGCATTTCAATGACACTAGTGGATCCATATGTGGTATGTGAAAAGAACAGTCATATAATGACTCTAGTTGTTGTTAGTAAGAACAACACACATGCAATTACACTGGTGGATCCATGTGTGGTCTCTGAAGAGAAGACACATGCAATGACACTGGTGGATCCATAGGTGGATTGTGAAAATAACACACATGCAATGACTCTCGTTGTTGTTAATACATGCAATGACACTGTTGGATCCATGTGTGGTCTCTGAAGAGAACACACATTTCAATGACACTGGTGGATCCATGTGTGGTCACTGAAGAGAACGCACATTTCAATGATACTGGTGGATCCATGTGTGGTCTCTGAAGAGAACACACGTTTCAATGACACTGGTGTATCCATATGTGGTATGTGAAAAGAATAGTCATGAAGTGACTCTAGTTGTTGTTAGTAAAAAGAACACACATGCAATGACACTGGTGGATCCATGTGTGGTCTTTGAAGAGAACACACATTTTAATGACACTGGTGGATCCATATGTGGTATGTGAAAAGAATAGTCATGAAATGACTCCAGTTGTTGTTAGTAAAAAGAGCACACATGCAATGCTACTGGTGGATCCATGTGTGGTCTCTGAAGAAAACACACATGAAGTGACTCTAGCTATGGTTAATGAGAATAACACACATGAAATGACTACGGTGGATCCATAGGTGGATTGTGAAAATAACACACATGCAACGACTCTGGTTGTTGTTAGTAAAAAGAACACACATGCAATGACACTGGTGGATCCATGTGTGTTCTCTTCAGAGACCATACATGCAATGACTCTAGTTGTGGTTAATGGGAATAACACACATGCAATTACACTGGTGGAGCCATAAGTGGATTGTGAAAAGAACACACATAAAATGACTCTAGTTGTTGTTAGTAAAAAGAACACACATGCAATGACACTGGTGGCTCCATGTGTGGTCTCTGAAGAGAACACATATGCAATGACACTGGTGGATCCATAGGTTGATTGTGAAAAGAACACACATGCAATGACTCTTGTTGTTGTTAGTAAAAAGAACACACATGCAATGACACTGGTGGATCCATGTGTGGTCTTTGAAGAGAACACACATTTCAATGACACTGGTGGATCCATATGTGGTATGTGAAAAGAATAGTTATGAAATGACTCTAGTTGTTGTTAGTAAAAAGAACACACATGCAATGATACTGGTGGATCCATGTGTGTTCTCTGAAGAGAACACAGATGGAATGACACTGGTGGATACATAGGTGGATTGTGAAAAGAACACACATGCAATGACTTTGGTTGTTATTAGTAAAAAGAACACACATGCGATGACACTAGTGGATCCATGTGTGGTCTTTGAAGAGAACACACATTTCAATCACACTGGTGGATCCATATGTGGTATGTGAAAAGAACAGTCATATAATGACTCTAGTTGTTGTTAGTAAAAAGAGCACACATGCAATTACACTGGTGGATCCATGTGTGGTCTCTGAAGAGAAGACACATGCAATGACACTGGTGGATCCATAGGTGGATTGTGAAAAGAACACACATGCAATGACTCTCGTTGTTGTTAATAAAAAGAACACACATGCAATGACACTGTTGGATCCATGTGTGGTCTCTGAAGAGAACACACATTTCAATGACACTGGTGGATCCATGTGTGGTCGCTGAAGAGAACGCACATTTCAATGACACTGGTGGATCCATGTGTGGTCTCTGAAAAGAACACACATTTCAATGACACTGGTGTATCCATATATGGTATGTGAAAAGAATAGTCGTGAAGTGACTCTAGTTGTTGTTAGTAAAAAGAACACACATGCAATGACACTAGTGGATCCATGTGTGGTCTTTGAAGAGAACACACATTTCAATGACACTGGTGGATCCATATGTGGTATGTGAAAAGAATATTCATGAAATGACTCCAGTTGTTGTTAGTAAAAAGAGCACACATGCAATGCTACTGGTGGATCCATGTGTGGTCTCTAAAGAGAACACACATGCAATGACTCTAGCTGTGGTTAATGAGAAGAACACACATGCAATGACTATGGTGGATCCATAGGTGGATTGTGAAAATAACAGACATGCAATGACTCTGGTTATTGTTAGTAAAAATAACACACATGCAATGACACTGGTGGATCCATGTGTGGTCTCTGAAGAGAACACACATTTCAATGACACTGGAGGATCCATATGTGGTATGTGAAAAGAACAGACAGGCAATGACTCTGGTTGTTGTTTGTAAAACGAACACACATGCAATGACACTGGTGGATCCATGTGTGGTCTCTGAAGAGAACACACATGCAATGACTCTAGCTGTGGTTAATGAGAAGATAACACATGGAATGACACTGGTTGATCCATAGGTGGATTGTGAAAAGAACACACATGCAATTTCTCTGGTTGTTGTTAGTAAAAAGAACACACATGGAATGACACTGGTGGATCCATGTGTGCTCTCTAAAGAGAACACACATTTCAATGACACTGGTGGATCCATATTATGTATGTGAAAAGAATAGTCATGAAATGACTCTGGTTGTTGTTAGTAAAAACAACACACATGAAATGACACTGGTGGATCCAAGTGTGGTCTCTGAAGAGAACACACATGCAATGACTCTATCTGTGGTTAATGAGAACACAAATGCAATTACACTTGTGGATCCATAGGTGGATTGTGAAAAGAACACACACGCAATGACTCTTGTTGTTATTAGTAAAAAGAACACACATGCAATGACACAGGTGGATCCATGTGTGGTCTCTAAAGAGAACACACATTTCAATGACACTAGTGGATCCATATGTTGTATGTGAAAAGAACAGTCATGAAATGACTCCAGTTGTTGTTCGTAAAAATAGCACACATACAATTACACTGGTGGATCCATGTGTGGTCTCTGAAGAGAACACACATTCAATGACACTTGTGGATCCATAGGTGGATTGTGAAAAGAACACACGTGCAATTACTCTGGTTGTTGTTAGTAAAAAGAACACACATGCAATGACACTGGTGGATCCATGTGTGGTCTCTGAAGAGAAGACACATTTCAATGACACTGGTGGATCCATATGTGGTATGTGGAAAGAATAGTCATGAAATGACTCCAGTTGTTGTTAGTAAAAAGAGCACAAGTGCAATGACACTGGTGGATCCATGTGTGGTTTCTGAAGAGAACACACATGCAATGACAGAGGTGGATCCATAGGTGGATTGTGAAAAGAACACACATGCAATGACTCTAGCTGTGGTTAATGAGAAGAACACACATGCAATGACACTGGTGGATCCATAGGTGGATTGTGAAATTAACACACATGCAATGACTCTGGTTGTTGTTAGTAAAAAGAACACACATGCAATGACACTGGTGGATCCATGTGTGGTCTCTAAAGAGAACACACATTTCAATGACACTGGTGGATCCATATTTTGTATGTGAAAAGAACAGCCATGAAATGACTCCAGTTGTTGTTAGTAAAAAGAGTACACATGCAATGACACTGGTGGATCCATGTGTTGTCTTTGAAGAGAACACATATGCAATGACTCTAGCTGTGGTTAATGAGAAGACAACACATGCAATGACACTCGTGGATCCTTAGGTAGATTGTGAAAAGAACACACATGCAATGACTCTGGTTGTTGTTAGTAAAAAGAACACACATGCAATGACATTGGTGGATCCATGTGTGGTCTCTGAAGAAAACACACATTTCAATGACACTGGTGGATCCATATGTTGTATGTGAAAAGAACAGTCATAAAATGACTCCAGTTGTTGTTAGTGAAAAGAACACACATGGAATGACACTGGTGGATACATAGGTGGATTGTGAAAAGAACACACATGCAATGACTTTGGTTGTTGTTAGTAAAAATAAGACACATGCAATGACACTGGTGGATCCATGTGTGGTCTTTGAATAGAACACACATTTCAATGACACTAGTGGATCCATATGTGGTATGTGAAAAGAACATTCATGAAATGACTCTAGTTGTTGTTAGTAAAAAAGAGCACACATGTTATTAAATTGGTGGATCCATGTGTGGTCTCTGAAGAGAACACACATGCAATGACACTGGTGTATCCATAGGTGGATTGTGAAAAGAAAACAAGTGCAATTACTCTAGTTGTTGTTACTAAAAAAACACACATGCAATGACACTGGTGGATCTATTTGTGGTGTCTGAAGAGAACACACATTTCAATGACACTAGCTGTGGTTAATGAGAAGAACACACATGCAATGACACTTGTGGATCCATAGGTGGATTGTGAAATGAACACACATGCAATGACTCTGGTTGTTTTTAGTAAAAAGAACACACATGCAATGACGCTGGTGGATCCATGTGTGGTCTCTAAAGAGAACACACATTTCAATAACACTGGTGGATCCATATTTTGTATGTGAAAATAACAGCCATGAAATGACTCCAGTTGTTGTTAGTAAAAAGAGTACACATGCAATGACACTGGTGGATCCATGTGTGGTCTCTGAAGAGAACATACATGCAATGACACTGGTGGATCCATAGGTGGATTGTGAAAAGAACACACATGCAATGACTCTGGTTGTTGTTAGTAAAAAGAACACACATGCAATGACACTAGTGAATCCATGTGTGGTATCTGAAGAGAACACACATTTCAATGACACTGGTGGATCCATATGTTGTATGTGAAAAGAACACTCATAAAATGACTTCAGTTGTTGTTAGTAAAAAGAACACACATGCAATGACACTGGTGGATCCATGTGTGGTCTCTGAAGAGAACACAGATGGAATGACACTGGTGGATACATAGGTGGATTGTGAAAAGAACACACATGCAATGACTTTGGTTGTTGTTAGTAAAAAGAACACACATGCAATGACACTGGTGGATCCATGTGTGGACTTTGAAGAGAACAGACATTTCAATGGGACTGGTGGATCCATATGTGGTATGTGACAAGAACAGTCATATAACGACTCTAGTTATTGTTAGTAAAAAGAGCACACATGCAATTACACTGGTGGATCCATGTGTGGTCTCTGAAGAGAAGACACATGCAATGACACTGGTGGATCCATAGGTGGATTGTGAAAAGAACACACATGCAATGACTCTTGTTGTTGTTAATAAAAAGAACACACATGCAATGCCATAGTTGGATCCATGTGTGGTCTCTGAAGAGAACCCACATTTCAATGACACTAGTGGATCCATATGTGGTATGTGAAAAGAACAGTCATGAAATGAATCTAGTTGTTGTTAGTAAAAAGAGCACACATGCAATTACACTGGTGGATCCATGTGTGGTCTCTGAAGAGAACACACATGCAATGACACTGGTGGATCCATAGGTGGATTGTGAAAAGTACAAACGTGCAATTACTCTGGTTGTTGTTAGTAAAAAGAACACACGTGCAATGACACTGGTGGATCCATGTGTGGTCTCTGAAGAGAACACACATTTCAAATATACTGGTGGATCCATATGTGGTATGTGAAAAGAATAGTCATGAAATGACTCTAGTTGTTGTTAGTAAAAAGAACACACATGCAATGACACTGGTTGATCCATTGGTGGTCTGTGAAAAGAACATGGATGTAATGACTCTAGCTATGGTTAATGAGAAGAACACACATGCAATGACACTGGTGGATCCATAGGTGGATTGTGAAATGAACACACACGCAATGACTCTGGTTGTTGTTAGTAAAAAGAACACACATGCAATGACTCTTGTTGTTGTTAATAAAAAGAACACACATGCAATGACATAGTTGGATCCATGTGTGGTCTCTGAAGAGAACACACATTTCAATGACACTGGTGGATCCATATGTGGTATGTGAAAAGAACAGTCATGAAATGAATCTAGTTGTTGTTAGTAAAAAGAGCACACATGCAATTACACTGGTGGATCCATGTGTGGTCTCTGAAGAGAACACACATGCAATGACACTGGTGGATCCATAGGTGGCTTGTGAAAAGTACACACGTGCAATTACTCTGGTTGTTGTTAGTAAAAAGAACACACGTGCAATGACACTGGTGGATCCATGTGTGGTCTCTGAAGAGAACACACATTTCAAATACACTGGTGGATCCATATGTGGTATGTGAAAAGAATAGTCATGAAATGACTCTAGTTGTTGTTAGTAAAAAGAACACACATGCAATGACACTGGTTGATCCATTGGTGGTCTGTGAAAAGAACACGGATGCAATGACTCTAGCTGTGGTTAATGAGAAGAACACACATGCAATGACACTGGTGGATCCATAGGTGGATTATGAAATGAACACACACGCAATGACTCTGGTTGTTGTTAGTAAAAAGAACACACGTGCAATGACACTGGTGGATCCATTTGTGGTCTCTAAAGAGAACACACATTTCAATGACACTAGTGGATCCATATTTTGTATGTGAAAAGAACAGCCATGAAATGACTCAAGTTGTTGTTAGTAAAAAGAGTACACATGCAATGACAATGGTGGATCCATGTGTGGTCTCTGAAGAGAACACACATGCAATGACACTATTGGATCCATAGGTGGATTGTGAAAAGAACACACATGCAATGACTCTGGTTGTTGTTAGTAAAAAGAAAACACATGAAATGACACTGGTGGATCCATCTGTGGTCTCTAAAGAGAACACACATTTCAATGACACTAGATGATCCATATGTTGTATGTGAAAAGAACAGTCATGGAATGACTCCAGTTGTTGTTAGTAAAAAGATCACACATACAATTACACTGGTGGATCCATGTGTGGTCTCTGAAGAGAACACGCATGCATGACACTGGTGGATCCATAGATGGATTGTGAAAAGAACACACATGCAATGACTCTGGTTGTTGTGAGTAAAAATAACACACATGTAATAACACTAGTGGATCCATGTGTGGTCTCTGAAGAGAACACACATTTTAATGACACTTGTGGATCCATATGTGGTATGTGAAAAGAATAGTCATGAAATGAATCTAGTTGATTTTAGTAAAAAGAGCACACATGCAATTACACTGGTGGATCCATGTGTGGTCTCTGAAGAGAACACAAGAGACCACATGCAATGACACTGGTGGATCCATAGGTGGATTGTGAAAAGAACACACATGCAATGACTCTAGTTCTCGTTAGTAAAAATAACACACATGCAATGACACTGGTGGATCCATGTGTGGTCCCAGAAGAGAACACACATTTCAATGACACTGGTGGATACATATGTGGTATGTGAAAAGAATAGTCATGAAATGACTCTAGTTGTTGCTAGTAAAAAGAACACACATGCAATGACACTCATGGATCCATGTGTGGTCTCTGAAGAGAACACAGATGCAATGACTCTAGCTGTGGTTAATGAGAAGAACACACATGCAATGACACTGGTGGATCCATAGGTGGATTGTGAAAAGAACACACATGCAATGACTCTGGTTGTTGTTAGTAAAAAGAACACACATGCAATGACACTGGTGGATCCATGTGTGGTCTTTGAAGAGAACACCCATTTCAATGACACTGGTGGATCCATATGTTGTATGTGAAAAGAGCAGTCATAAAATGACTCTAGTTGTTGTTAGTAAAAAGAACACACATGCAATGACACTGGTGGATCCATGTGTGGTCTTTGAAGAGAAAACAGATGGAATGACACTGGTGAATCCATAGGTGGATTGTGAAAAGAATTCACATGCAATGACTCTGGTTGTTGTTAGTAAAAAGAACACACATGCAATGACACTGGTGGATCCATGTGTGGTCTTTCAAGAGAACACACGTTTCAATGACACTGGTGGATCCATATGTGGTATGTGAAAAGAACAGTCATATAATGGCTCTAGTTGTTGTTAGTAAAAAGAGCACACATGCAATTACACTGGTGGATCCATGTGTGGTCTCTGAAGAGAACACACATGCAATGACACTGGTGGATCCATAGGTGGATTGTGAAAAGAACACACGTGCAATTACTCTGGTTGTTGTTAGTAAAAAGAACACACATACAATGACACTGGTGGATCCATGTGTGGTCTCTAAAGAGAACACACATTTCAATGACACTGGTGGATCCATATGTGGTATGTGAAAAGAATAGTCATGAAATGACTCTAGTTGTTGTTAGTAAAAAGAACACACATGTAATGACACTGGTTGATCCATGTTTGGTCTGTGAAAAGAACACAGATGCAATGACTCTAGCTGTGGTTAATGAGAAGAACACACATGCAATGACACTGGTGGATCCATAGGTGGATTGTGAAATGAACACACACGCAATGACTCTGGTTGTTGTTAGTAAAAAGAACACACATTCAATGACACTAGTGGATCCATGTGTGGTCTCTAAAGAGAACACACATTTCAATGACAGTGGTGGATCCATATTTTGTATGTGAAAAGAACAGCCATGAAATGACTCCAGTTGTTGTTAGTAAAAAGAGTACACATGCAATGACACTATTGGATCCATAGGTGGATTGTGGAAAGAACACACATGCAATGACTCTGGTTGTTTTTAGTAAAAAGAAAACACATGCATTGACACTGGTGGATCCATGTGTGGTCTCTGAAGAGAACACACATTTCAATGACACTGGTGGATCCATATGTGGTATGTGAAAAGAATAGTCATGAAATGACTATAGTTGTTGTTAGTAAAAAGAACACACATGAACAGACACTGGTGGATCCATGTGTGGTCTCTAAAGAGAACACATATGCAATGACTCTAGCTATGGTTAATGCGAAGAACACACATGCAATGACACTGGTGGATCCATAGGTAGATTGTGAAAAGAACACACATGCAATGACTCTCATTGTTGTTAGTAAAAATAACACACATGCAATGACACTGGTGGATCCATGTGTGGTCTCTAAAGAGAACACACATTTCAATGACACTAGTGGATCCATATGTTGTATGTGAAAAGAATAGTCATGAAATGACTCTAGTTGTTGTTAGTAAAAAGAGTACACATGCAATGACACTGGTGGATCCATGTGTGGTCTCTGAAGAGAACACACATGCAATGACACTGGTGGATCCATAGGTGGATTGTGAAAAGAACACACATGAAATGACTCTGGTTGTTGTCAGTAAAAAGAACACACATACAATGACACTGGTGGATCCATATGTGGTCTGTGAAAAGAATAGTCATGAAATGACTCTAGTTGTTGTTAGTAAAAAGAGTACACATGCAATTACACTGGTGGATCCATGTGTGGTCTCTGAAGAGAACACACATGCAATGACACTGGTGGATCCATAGGTGGATTGTGAAAAGAACACACATGCAATGACTCTGGTTGTTGTTAGTAAAAATAACACACATGCAATGACACTGGTGGATCCATGTGTGGTCTCTGAAGAGAACACACATTTTAATGACACTGGTGGATCGATATGTGGTATGTGAAAAGAACATTCATGAAATGACTCTAGATGTTGTTAGTAAAAAGAGCACACATGCCATTACACTGGTGGATCCATGTGTGGTCTCTGAAGAGAACACACATGCAATGACACTGGTGGATCCATAGGTGGATTGTGAAAAGAACACACATGCAATGACTCTGGTTGTTGTTAGTAAAAAGAACACACATGCAATGACACTGGTGGATCCATGTGTGGTCTCTAAAGAGAACACACATGCAATGACACTGGTGGATCCTTAGGTAGATTGTGAAAAGAACACACATGCAATGACTCTGGTTGTTGTTAGTAAAAAGAACACACATGCAATGACATTGGTGGATCCATGTGTGGTCTCTGAAGAGAACACACATTTCAATGACACTGGTGGATCCATATGTGGTATGTGAAAAGAATAGTCATGAAATGACTATAGTTGTTGTTAGTAAAAAGAACACACATGAACAGACACTGGTGGATCCATGTGTGGTCTCTAAAGAGAACACATATGCAATGACTCTAGCTATGGTTAATGCGAAGAACACACATGCAATGACACTAGTGGATCCATAGGTAGATTGTGAAAAGAACACACATGCAATGACTCTCATTGTTGTTAGTAAAAATAACACACATGCAATGACACTGGTGGATCCATGTGTGGTCTCTAAAGAGAACACACATTTCAATGACACTAGTGGATCCATATGTTGTATGTGAAAAGAATAGTCATGAAATCACTCCAGTTGTTGTTAGTAAAAAGTGTACACATGGAATGACACTGGTGGATCCATGTGTGGTCTCTGAAGAGAACACACATGCAATGACACTGGTGGATCCATAGGTGGATTTTGAAAAGAACACACATGCAATGACTCTGGTTGTTGTTAGTAAAAAGAACACACATGCAATGACACTGGTGGATCCATGTTTGGTCTCTGAAGAGAACACACATTTCAATGACACTGGTGGATCCATATGTGGTATGTGAAAAGAATAGTCATGAAATGACTCCAGTTGTTGTTTGTAAAAAGAACACACATGCAATGACACTGGTGGATCCATGTGTGGTCTCTAAAGAGAACACGGATGCAATGACTCTAGATGTGGTTAATGAGAATAACACACATGCAATGACACTGGTGGGTCCATAGGTGGATTGTGAAAATAACACACATGCAATGACTCTGGTTGTTGTTAGTAAAAAGAACACACATGCAATGACACTGGTGGATCCATGTGTGGTCTCTGAAGAGAACACACGTTTCAATGACAGTGGTGGATCCATATATTGTATGTGAAAAGAACAGTCATGAAATGACTCCAGTTGTTGTTAGTAAAAAGACCACACATGCAATTACACTGGTGGATCCATGTGTGGTCTCTGAAGAGAACACACATGCAATGACACTGGTGGATCCATAGGTGAATTGTGAAAACAACACACATGTAATGACTATGGTTATTGTTAGTAAAAAGTACACACATGCAATGACACTGGTGGATCCATGTGTGGTCTCTGAAGAGACCACACATTTCAATGACACTAGAGGATCCATATGTTGTATGTGAAAAGAACAGTCATGAAATGACTCTAATTGTTGTTACTAAAAAGAGCACACATGCAATTACACTGGTGGATCCATGTGTGGTCTCTGAAGAGAACACGCATGCAATGACACTGGTGGATCCATAGGTGGATTGTGAAAAGAACACACATGAAATGACTCTCGTTGTTGTCAGTAAAAAGAACACACATACAATGACACTGGTGGATCCATATGTGGTATGTGAAAAGAACAGTCATGAAATGACTCTAGTTGTTGTTAGTAAAAAGAGTACACATGCAATTACACTGGTGGATCCATGTGTGGTCTCTGAAGAGAACACACATGCAATGACACTGGTGGATCCATAGGTGGATTGTGAAAAGAACACACATGCAATGACTCTGGTTGTTGTTAGTAAAAATAACACACATGCAATGACACTGGTGGATCCATGTGTGGTCTCTGAAGAGAACACACATTTTAATGACACTGGTGGATCGATATGTGGTATGTGAAAAGAACAGTCATGAAATGACTCTAGATGTTGTTAGTAAAAAGAGCACACATGCCATTACACTGGTGGATCCATGTGTGGTCTCTGAAGAGAACACACATGCAATGACACTGGTGGATCCATAGGTGGATTGTGAAAAGAACACACATGCAATGACTCTGGTTGTTGTTAGTAAAAAGAACACACATGCAATGACACTGGTGGATCCATGTGTGGTCTCTGAAGAGAACACACATTTCAATGACACGGGTGGATCCATATGTGGCATGTGAAAAGAATAGTCATGAAATGACTCTAGCTGTTGTTAGTAAAAAGAGCACACATGCAATTACACTGGTGGATCCATGTGTCGTTTCTGAAGAGAACACTCATTTCAATGACACTGGTGGATCCATATGTGGTATGTGAAAAGAATAGTCATGAAATGACTCTAGTTGTTGTTAGTAAAAAGAACACACATGCAATGACACTGGTGGATCCTTACATAGATTGTGAAAAGAACACACATGCAATGACTCTGGTTGTTGTTAGTAAAAATAACACACATGCAATGACACTGGTGGATCCATGTGTGTTCTCTAAAGAGAACACAAATTTCAATGACACTGGTGCATCCATATTTTGGATGTGAAAAGAACAGTCATGAAATGACTCAAGTTGTTGTTAGTAAAAAGAACACACATCCAATGACACTGGTGGATCGACGTGTGGTCTCTGAAGAGAACACAAATGCAATGACTCTAGCTGTGGTTAATGAGAAGAACATACATGTAATGACACTGGTGGATCCATAGGTGGATTGTGAAAAGAACACACATTCAATGACTCTTGTTGTTGTTATTAAAAAGAACACACATGCAATGACACTGGTGGATCCATGTGTGGTCTTTGAAGAGAACACAGATGGAATGACACTGGTGGATCCATATGTGGATTGTGAAAAGAATTCACATGCAATGACTCTGGTTGTTGTTAGTAAAAAGAACACACATGCAATGACACTGGTGGATCCATGTGTGGTCTTTGAAGAGAACACACGTTTCAATGACACTGGTGGATCCATATGTGGTATGTGAAAAGAACAGTCATATAATGACTCTAGTTGTTGTTAGTAAAAAGAGCACACATGCAATTACACTGGTGGATCGATGTGTGGTCTCTGAAGAGAACACACATGCAATGACACTGGTGGATCCATAGGTGGATTGTATAAAGAACACACGTGCAATTACTCTGGTTGTTGTTAGTAAAAAGAACACACATACAATGACACTGGTGGATCCATGTGTGGTCTCTAAAGAGAACACACATTTCAATGACACTGGTGGATCCATATGTGGTATGTGAAAAGAATAGTCATGAAATGACTCTAGTTGTTGTTAGTAAAAAGAACACACATGTAATGACACTGGTTGATCCATGTTTGGTCTGTGAAAAGAACACAGATGCAATGACTCTAGCTGTGGTTAATGAGAAGAACACACATGCAATGACACTGGTGGATCCATAGGTGGATTGTGAAATGAACACACACGCAATGACTCTGGTTGTTGTTAGTAAAAAGAACACACATTCAATGACACTAGTGGATCCATGTGTGGTCTCTAAAGAGAACACACATTTCAATGACAGTGGTGGATCCATATTTTGTATGTGAAAAGAACAGCCATGAAATGACTCCAGTTGTTGTTAGTAAAAAGAGTACACATGCAATGACACTATTGGATCCATAGGTGGATTATGGAAAGAACACACATGCAATGACTCTGGTTGTTTTTAGTAAAAAGAAAACACATGCATTGACACTGGTGGATCCATGTGTGGTCTCTGAAGAGAACACACATTTCAATGACACTGGTGGATCCATATGTGGTATGTGAAAAGAATAGTCATGAAATGACTATAGTTGTTGTTAGTAAAAAGAACACACATGAACAGACACTGGTGGATCCATGTGTGGTCTCTAAAGAGAACACATATGCAATGACTCTAGCTATGGTTAATGCGAAGAACACACATGCAATGACACTGGTGGATCCATAGGTAGATTGTGAAAAGAACACACATGCAATGACTCTCATTGTTGTTAGTAAAAATAACACACATGCAATGACACTGGTGGATCCATGTGTGGTCTCTAAAGAGAACACACATTTCAATAACACTAGTGGATCCATATGTTGTATGTGAAAAGAATAGTCATGAAATGACTCCAGTTGTTGTTAGTAAAAAGTGTACACATGCAATGACACTGGTGGATCCATGTGTGGTCTCTGAAGAGAACACACATGCAATGACACTGGTGGATCCATAGGTGGATTGTGAAAAGAACACACATGCAATGACTCTGGTTGTTGTTAGTAAAAAGAACACACATGCAATGACACTGGTGGATCCATGTTTGGTCTCTGAAGAGAACACACATTTCAATGACACTGGTGGATCCATATGTGGTATGTGAAAAGAATAGTCATGAAATGACTCCAGTTGTTGTTTGTAAAAAGAACACACATGCAATGACACTGGTGGATCCATGTGTGGTCTCTAAAGAGAACACGGATGCAATGACTCTAGATGTGGTTAATGAGAATAACACACATGCAATGACACTGGTGGGTCCATAGGTGGATTGTTAAAATAACACACATGCAATGACTCTGGTTGTTGTTAGTAAAAAGAACACACATGCAATGACACTGGTGGATCCATGTGTGGTCTCTGAAGAGAACACACGTTTCAATGACAGTGGTGGATCCATATATTGTATGTGAAAAGAACAGTCATGAAATGACTCCAGTTGTTGTTAGTAAAAAGACCACACATGCAATTACACTGGTGGATCCATGTGTGGTCTCTGAAGAGAACACACATGCAATGACACTGGTGGATCCATAGGTGAATTGTGAAAACAACACACATGTAATGACTCTGGTTATTGTTAGTAAAAAGTACACACATGCAATGACACTGGTGGATCCATGTGTGGTCTCTGAAGAGACCACACATTTCAATGACACTAGAGGATCCATATGTTGTATGTGAAAACAACAGTCATGAAATGACTCTAATTGTTGTTACTAAAAAGAGCACACATGCAATTACACTGGTGGATCCATGTGTGGTCTCTGAAGAGAACACGCATGCAATGACACTGGTGGATCCATAGGTGGATTGTGAAAAGAACACACATGAAATGACTCTCGTTGTTGTCAGTAAAAAGAACACACATACAATGACACTGGTGGATCCATATGTGGTATGTGAAAAGAACAGTCATGAAATGACTCTAGTTGTTGTTAGTAAAAAGAGTACACATGCAATTACACTGGTGGATCCATGTGTGGTCTCTGAAGAGAACACACATGCAATGACACTGGTGGATCCATAGGTGGATTGTGAAAAGAACACACATGCAATGACTCTGGTTGTTGTTAGTAAAAATAACACACATGCAATGACACTGGTGGATCCATGTGTGGTCTCTGAAGAGAACACACATTTTAATGACACTGGTGGATCGATATGTGGTATGTGAAAAGAACAGTCATGAAATGACTCTAGATGTTGTTAGTAAAAAGAGCACACATGCCATTACACTGGTGGATCCATGTGTGGTCTCTGAAGAGAACACACATGCAATGACACTGGTGGATCCATAGGTGGATTGTGAAAAGAACACACATGCAATGACTCTGGTTGTTGTTAGTAAAAAGAACACACATGCAATGACACTGGTGGATCCATTTGTGGTCTCTCAAGAGAACACACATTTCAATGACACGGGTGGATCCATATGTGGCATGTGAAAAGAATAGTCATGAAATGACTATAGCTGTTGTTAGTAAAAAGAGCACACATGCAATTACACTGGTGGATCCATGTGTCGTCTCTGAAGAGAACACTCATTTCAATGACACTGGTGGATCCATATGTGGTATGTGAAAAGAATAGTCATGAAATGACTCTAGTTGTTGTTAGTAAAAAGAACACACATGCAATGACACTGGTGGATCCTTACATAGATTGTGAAAAGAACACACATGCAATGACTCTGGTTGTTGTTAGTAAAAATAACACACATGCAATGACACTGGTGGATCCATGTGTGTTCTCTAAAGAGAACACAAATTTCAATGACACTGGTGCATCCATATTTTGGATGTGAAAAGAACAGTCATGAAATGACTCAAGTTGTTGTTAGTAAAAAGAACACACATCCAATGACACTGGTGGATCGACGTGTGGTCTCTGAAGAGAACACAAATGCAATGACTCTAGCTGTGGTTAATGAGAAGAACATACATGTAATGACACTGGTGGATCCATAGGTGGATTGTGAAAAGAACACACATTCAATGACTCTGGTTGTTGTTATTAAAAAGAACACACATGCAATGACACTGGTGGATCCATGTGTGGTCTTTGAAGAGAACACAGATGGAATGACACTGGTGGATCCATAGGTGGATTGTGAAAAGAATTCACATGCAATGACTCTGGTTGTTGTTAGTAAAAAGAACACACATGCAATGACACTGGTGGATCCATGTGTGGTCTTTGAAGAGAACACACGTTTCAATGACACTGGTGGATCCATATGTGGTATGTGAAAAGAACAGTCATATAATGACTCTAGTTGTTGTTAGTAAAAAGAGCACACATGCAATTACACTGGTGGATCCATGTGTGGTCTCTGAAGAGAACACACATGCAATGACACTGGTGGATCCATAGGTGGATTGTGAAAAGAACACACGTGCAATTACTCTGGTTGTTGTTAGTAAAAAGAACACACATACAATGACACTGGTGGATCCATGTGTGGTCTCTAAAGAGAACACACATTTCAATGACACTGGTGGATCCATATGTGGTATGTGAAAAGAATAGTCATGAAATGACTCTAGTTGTTGTTAGTAAAAAGAACACACATGTAATGACACTGGTTGATCCATGTTTGGTCTGTGAAAAGAACACAGATGCAATGACTCTAGCTGTGGTTAATGAGAAGAACACACATGCAATGACACTGGTGGATCCATAGGTGGATTGTAAAATGAACACACACGCAATGACTCTGGTTGTTGTTAGTAAAAAGAACACACATTCAATGACACTAGTGGATCCATGTGTGGTCTCTAAAGAGAACACACATTTCAATGACACTGGTGGATCCATATTTTGTATGTGAAAAGAACAGCCATGAAATGACTCCAGTTGTTGTTAGTAAAAAGAGTACACATGCAATGACACTATTGGATCCATAGGTGGATTGTGGAAAGAACACACATGCAATGACTCTGGTTGTTTTTAGTAAAAAGAAAACACATGCATTGACACTGGTGGATCCATGTGTGGTCTCTGAAGAGAACACACATTTCAATGACACTGGTGGATCCATATGTGGTATGTGAAAAGAATAGTCATGAAATGACTATAGTTGTTGTTAGTAAAAAGAACACACATGAACAGACACTGGTCGATCCATGTGTGGTCTCTAAAGAGAACACATATGCAATGACTCTAGCTATGGTTAATGCGAAGAACACACATGCAATGACACTGGTGGATCCATAGGTAGATTGTGAAAAGAACACACATGCAATGACTCTCATTGTTGTTAGTAAAAATAACACACATGCAATGACACTGGTGGATCCATGTGTGGTCTCTAAAGAGAACACACATTTCAATGACACTAGTGGATCCATATGTTGTATGTGAAAAGAATAGTCATGAAATGACTCCAGTTGTTGTTAGTAAAAAGTGTACACATGCAATGACACTGGTGGATCCATGTGTGGTCTCTGAAGAGAACACACATGCAATGACACTGGTGGATCCATAGGTGGATTGCGAAAAGAACACACATGCAATGACTCTGGTTGTTGTTAGTAAAAAGAACACACATGCAATGACACTGGTGGATCCATGTTTGGTCTCTGAAGAGAACACACATTTCAATGACACTGGTGGATCCATATGTGGTATGTGAAAAGAATAGTCATGAAATGACTCCAGTTGTTGTTTGTAAAAAGAACACACATGCAATGACACTGGTGGATCCATGTGTGGTCTCTAAAGAGAACACGGATGCAATGACTCTAGATGTGGTTAATGAGAATAACACACATGCAATGACACTGGTGGGTCCATAGGTGGATTGTGAAAATAACACACATGCAATGACTCTGGTTGTTGTTAGTAAAAAGAACACACATGCAATAACACTGGTGGATCCATGTGTGGTCTCTGAAGAGAACACACATTTCAATGACAGTGGTGGATCCATATATTGTATGTGAAAAGAACAGTCATGAAATGACTCCAGTTGTTGTTAGTAAAAAGACCACACATGCAATTACACTGGTGGATCCATGTGTGGTCTCTGAAGAGAACACACATGCAATGACACTGGTGGATCCATAAGTGAATTGTGAAAACAACACACATGTAATGACTCTGGTTATTGTTAGTAAAAAATACACACATGCAATGACACTGGTGGATCCATGTGTGGTCTCTGAAGAGACCACACATTTCAATGAGACTAGAGGATCCATATGTTGTATGTGAAAAGAACAGTCATGAAATGACTCTAATTGTTGTTACTAAAAAGAGCACACATGCAATTACACTGGTGGATCCATGTGTGGTCTCTGAAGAGTACACGCATGCAATGACACTGGTGGATCCATAGGTGGATTGTGAAAAGAACACACATGAAATGACTCTCGTTGTTGTCAGTAAAAAGAACACACATACAATGACACTGGTGGATCCATATGTGGTATGTGAAAAGAACAGTCATGAAATGACTCTAGTTGTTGTTAGTAAAAAGAGTACACATGCAATTACACTGGTGGATCCATGTGTGGTCTCTGAAGAGAACACACATGCAATGACACTGGTGGATCCATAGGTGGATTGTGAAAAGAACACACATGCAATGACTCTGGTTGTTGTTAGTAAAAATAACACACATGCAATGACACTGGTGGATCCATAGGTGGATTGTGAAAAGAACACACATGCAATGACTCTGGTTGTTGTTAGTAAAAAGAACACACATGCAATGACACTGGTGGATCCATGTGTGGTCTCTGAAGAGAACACACATTTCAATGACACGGGTGGATCCATATGTGGCATGTGAAAAGAATAGTCATGAAATGACTATAGTTGTTGTTAGTAAAAAGAACACACATGAATAGACACTGGTGGATGCATGTGTGGTCTCTAAAGAGAACACATATGCAATGACTCTAGCTGTGGTTAATGAGAAGAACACACATGCAATGACACTGGTGGATCCATAGGTAGATTGTGAAAAGAACACACATGCAATGACTCTCGTTGTTGTTAGTAAAAAGAACACACATGCAATGACACTGGTGGATCCATGTGTGGTCTCTAAAGAGAACACACATTTCAATGACACTAGTGGATCCATATGTTGTATGTGAAAAGAACAGTCATGAAATGACTCCAGTTGTTGTTAGTAAAAAGAGTACACATGCAATGACACTGGTGGATCCATGTGTGGTCTCTAAAGAGAAAACACATGCAATGACACTGGTGGATCCATAGGTGGATTGTGAAAAGAACACACATGCAATTACTCTGGTTGTTAGTAAAAAGAACACACATGCAATGACACTGGTGGATCCATGTGTGGTCTCTGAAGAGAACACATATTTCAATGACATTGGTGGATCCATATGTGGTATGTGAAAAGAATAGTCATGAAATGACTCCAGTTGTTGTTAGTAAGAAGAACACACATGTAATGACACTGGTGGATCCATGTGTGGTCTCTGAAGAGAACACGGATGCAATGACTCTAGCTATGGTTAATGAGAAGAACACACATGCAATGACACTCGTGGATCCATAGGTGGATTGTGAAAATAACACACATGCAATGACTCTGGTTGTTGTTAGTAAAAAGAACACACATGCAATGACACTGGTGGATCCATGTGTGGTCTCTGAAGAGAACACACATTTCAATGACAGTGGTGGATCCATATGTTGTATGTGAAAATAATAGTCATGAAATGACTCTAGTTGTTGTTAGTAAAAAGACCACACATGCAATTACACTGGTGGATCTATGTGTGGTCTCTGAAGAGAACACACATGCAATGACACTGGTGGATCCATAGGTGAATTGTGAAAAGAACACACATGTAATGACTCTGGTTGTTGTTAGTAAAAAGTACACACATGCAATGACACTGGTGGATCCATGTGTGGTCTCTGAAGAGAACACACATTTCAATGACACTGGAGGATCCATATGTTGTATGTGAAAAGAACAGTCATGAAATGACTCTAGCTGTTGTTAGTAAAAAGAGCACACATGCAATTACACTGGTGGATCCATGTGTCGTCTCTGAAGAGAACACTCATTTCAATGACACTGGTGGATCCATATGTGGTATGTGAAAAGAATAGTCATGAAATGACTCTAGTTGTTGTTAGTAAAAAGAACACACATGCAATGACACTGGTGGATCCATGTGTGGTCTTTGAAGAGAACACATATGCAATGACTCTAGCTGTGGTTAATGACAGGACACACATGCAATGACACTGGTGGATCCTTACATAGATTGTGAAAAGAACACACATGCAATGACTCTGGTTGTTGTTAGTAAAAATAACACACATGCAATGACACTGGTGGATCCATGTGTGGTCTCTAAAGAGAACACAAATTTCAATGACACTGGTGGATCCATATTTTGGATGTGAAAAGAACAGTCATGAAATGACTCAAGTTGTTGTTAGTAAAAAGAACACACATCCAATGACACTGGTGGATCGACGTGTGGTCTCTAAAGAGAACACAAATGCAATGACTCTAGCTGTGGTTAATGAGAAGAACATACATGTAATGACACTGGTGGATCCATAGGTGGATTGTGAAAAGAACACACATTCAATGACTCTGGTTGTTGTTATTAAAAAGAACACACATGCAATGAATCTGGTGGATCCATGTGTGGTCTTTGAAGAGAACACACATTTCAATGACACTGGTGGATCCATATGTGGTATGTGAAAAGAATAGTCATGAAATGACTATAGTTGTTGTTAGTAGAAAGAACACACATGCAATGACACTAGTTGATCCATGTGTGGTCTGTGAAAAGAACACGGATGCAATGACTCTAGCTGTGGTTAATGAGAAGAACACACATGCAATGACACTGGTGGATCCATAGGTGGATTGTGAAATGAACACACACGCAATGACTCTGGTTGTTGTTAGTAAAAAGAAAACACATGCAATGACACTGGTGGATCCATGTGGGGTCTCTAAAGAGAACACACATTTCAATGACACTAGTGGATCCATATTTTGTATGTGAAAAGAACAACCATGAAATGACTCCAGTTGTTGTTAGTAAGAAGAACACACATGTAATGACACTGGTGGATCCATGTGTGGTCTCTGAAGAGAACACGGATGCAATGACTCTAGCTATGGTTAATGAGAAGAACACACATGTAATGACACTCGTGGATACATAGGTGGATTGTGAAAATAACACAAATGCAATGACTCTGGTTGTTGTTAGTAAAAAGAACACACATGCAATGACACTGGTGGATCCATGTGTGGTCTCTGAAGAGAACACACATTTCAATGACAGTGGTGGATCCATATGTTGTATGTGAAAAGAATAGTCATGAAATGACTCTAGTTGTTGTTAGTAAAAAGACCACACATGCAATTACACTGGTGGATCTATGTGTGGTCTCTGAAGAGAACACACATGCAATGACACTGGTGGATCCATAGGTGAATTGTGAAAAGAACACACATGTAATGACTCTGGTTGTTGTTAGTAAAAAGTACACACATGCAATAACACTGGTGGATCCATGTGTGGTCTCTGAAGAGAACACACATTTCAATGACACTGGAGGATCCATATGTTGTATGTGAAAAGAACAGTCATGAAATGACTCTAGCTATTGTTAGTAAAAAGAGCACACATGCAATTACACTGGTGGATCCATGTGTCGTCTCTGAAGAGAACACTCATTTTAATGACACTGTTGGATCCATATGTGGTATGTGAAAAGAATAGTCATGAAATGACTCTAGTTGTTGTTAGTAAAAAGAACACACATGCAATGACACTGGTGGATCCATGTGTGGTCTTTGAAGAGAACACATATGCAATGACTCTAGCTGTGGTTAATGACAGGACACACATGCAATGACACTGGTGGATCCTTACATAGATTGTGAAAAGAACACACATGCAATGACTCTGGTTGTTGTTAGTAAAAATAACACACATGCAATGACACTGGTGGATCCATGTGTGTTATCTAAAGAGAACACAAATTTCAATGACACTGGTGGATCCATATTTTGGATGTGAAAAGAACAGTCATGAAATGACTCAAGTTGTTGTTAGTAAAAAGAACACACATCCAATGACACTGGTGGATCGACGTGTGGTATCTGAAGAGAACACAAAGGCAATGACTCTAGCTGTGGTTAATGAGAAGAACATACATGTAATGACACTGGTGGATCCATAGGTGGATTGTGAAAAGAACACACATTCAATGACTCTGGTTGTTGTTATTAAAAAGAACACACATGCAATGACACTGGTGGATCCATGTGTGGTCTTTGAAGAGAACACACATTTCAATGACACTGGTGGATCCATATGTGGTATGTGAAAAGAATAGTCATGAAATGACTATAGTTGTTGTTAGTAAAAAGAACACACATGCAATGACACTAGTTGATCCATGTGTGGTCTGTGAAAAGAACACGGATGCAATGACTCTAGCTGTGGTTAACGAGAAGAACACACATGCAATGACACTGGTGGATCCATAGGTGGATTGTGAAATGAACACACACGCAATGACTCTGGTTGTTGTTAGTAAAAAGAACACACATGCAATGACACTGGTGGATCCATGTGGGGTCTCTAAAGAGAACACACATTTCAATGACACTAGTGGATCCATATTTTGTATGTGAAAAGAACAACCATGAAATGACTCCAGTTGTTGTTAGTAAAAAGAGTACACATGCAATGACACTGGTGGATCCACGTGTGGTCTCTAAAGAGAACACACATGCAATGACACTGGTGGATCCATGTGTGGTCTCTAAAGAGAACACACATTTCAATGATACTGGATGATCCATATGTTGTATGTGAAAAGAACAGTCATGGAATGACTCCAGTTGTTGTTAGTAAAAAGATCACACATACAATTACACTGGTGGATCCATGTGTGGCCTCTAAAGAGAACACGCATGCAATGACACTGGTGGATCCATAGGTGGATTGTGAAAAGAAAACAAATTCAATGACTCTGGTTGTTGTTAGTAAAAAGAACACACATGCAATGACACTGGTGGATCCATGTGTGGTCTTTGAAGAGAACATACATTTCAATGACACTGGTGGATCCATATGTGGTATGTGAAAAGAACAGTCATGAAATGACTCTAGTTGTTGTTAGTAAAAATAGCACACATGCAATTACACTGGTGGATCCATGTGTTGTCTCTGAAGAGAACACACATGCAATGACACTGGTGGATCCATAGGTGGATTGTGAAAAGAACACACATGCAATGACTCTGGTTGTTGTTAGTAAAAATAACACACATGCAATGAGACTTGTGGATCCATGTGTGGTCTCTGAAGAGAACACACATTTTAATGACACTGGTGGATCCATATGTGGTATGTGAAAAGAATAGTCATGAAATGACTCTACTTGTTGTTAGTAAAAAGTGCACACATGCAATTACACTGGTGGATCCATGTGTGGTCTCTGAAGAGAACACACATGCAATGACACTGGTGGATCCATAGGTGGATAGTGAAAACAACACACATGCAATGACTCTGGTTGTTGTTGGTAAAAAGGACACACATGCAATGACACTAGTGGATCCATGTGTGGTCTCTGAAGAGAACACACATTTCAATGACTTTGGTGGATCCATATGTGGTATGTGAAAAGAATAGTCATGAAATGACTCTAGTTGTTGTTAGTAAAAAGAACACAAATGCAATGACACTGGTGGATCCATGTGTGGTCTCTGAAGAGAGCACGGATGCAATGACTCTAGCTGTGGTTGATGAGAAGAACACACATGCAATGACACTGGTGGATCTATAGGTGGATTGTGAAAAGAACATACATGCAATGACTCTGGTTGTTGTTAGTAAAAAGAACACACATGCAATGACACTCGTGGATCCGTGGCATCCCGCTAAAACCACTACTAGAAAATCGCGTGTTGTTTTTATTTTGTACATCATCATGACCACATGCTCATGTCATCATGCCTCATTGCATTTGAGCATCGTCATGTCATCATGCATATTTGGCCAAAAACTATTTTATAAAAGCTTATCTTTGTTTTCTAAATATCCCCTTCTTATTTTCAAATGATAAAACCCGGTACTTTCGGATTATTTTTATTTGCCTAGAAACTATTTGCAAAAGTCTCTTAAAAGAAAAACTAAATCAAATAAAGTTTTACCGGGGAGGCAGCCCAGCCAGTAGGCCAGGCCACCTACAACCTCGGCCCAATAAAACCTAACCCTAATCTTCTCTATGTCTCAGCTAAACCCTAACCCTAAATCCACCCCATCTATCCTATCCACCCTATCGCTAACCAGCCTAGCCGCTGCCAACCATCAACCGGCTACACCTAATCCTACCCGACCCGGTCGCACCTCTCCTGGTGGACACACCCACCGACCTGGCCCTGCTACACGGGTGGAGCAGCACACCGACTCGCCCCGCACGCAAGCGCGCACGCTGCCGTCCCACCCCTTGACACGCCACCTCCCACGGACGTACCTGCCGCTAGCGATCGAACTTGGTCCCACCTCGCACCGGCCGCTCCCTCATGATCCCCAAATACTACTCGTGAGCCCCCATCTTCCCTGATCGTCGCCGCCTCCCTCACCCGCATGACCAAGCCCGCCATCGGCCGTCGCCAGGCCTCCTCCCCCGCCCGCTCGCACGTCCGCATCGCTCACCTAGCCGCTCCATCATCCTCTCTGGCCTCCCACATCCCCGAGCCCCGTGGCCGCTCCTCCCTACCGCCTCTGGCTCCCGACCTCGCTGCCTTGGCCAGACACGGCCCGTTCTCGCCCTCCCGTGCCGCGTTGCGGCCCCACCTCCACTCCCCTCGCGCCGTCCTCCCCGCCTCTACTCTCCCGTCACCGCGAGAGTCGTCGCCCCTATGTCCTCTCCCGCGACCCTGTCGCTCGGCGCCGCCTCCCTCTCGAGCTCCGGTGATGCGAGGCCCGTTTCCTCCTCTGGCCATCGCGCCACCTCTCTGCAGGCCGAGCCCGTGAGCCGCCGCCTCCCCGAGCGCCCCGCCGCAACAACAGCGTTCACCTCGCCCCTGTGCTCGACCTCGCTCGGAGCCGGCCACCGCTCTGCGCGCTTCTCGGTCCCTCCTGGACCACAACCGCGGTGCCCCACTTTGCCACCAAGGACTTCTCCAGCACAGCTGTCTCCCGACCGTGCTGCTACCGTTGCCTCTGCAGGTCCTGCTCCAAGGCTTCGTTCTGTTTTGTTCAGTGTGACAAGGCCTCCTCGTTGACATGCAACTCAAGACCGACACCGATACCGAGAACTGCTACAAGGACGCCAAGTTTTCATCCCGAGCCCGAAGCCGAGAACCCCGACAAGATCTTCCCAGTGCCAACGGCGCAGGCGAGCAGTACCCCTAGGACTCCGACATGGTGCGACAAGTACTTCTACCCGAGCATAAGACCGATCAGAAACGCCAAGATCTCCAATCGAATCCGAGGACGCTGAGACCCCAGTACGACAAGACATCCTTTCCGCACTGATGCCCGTGGACCGGACGCCAAGGTCGCCTACACAGAACGCCGAGTTCTCCACCTTGAACGCCATGACCGTCTACACGGACCCGAAGACCACGGATGCGACAAGATCTACTCTGTTGTCCGAGAACGTTCCCACCGAGACCGATCCTCGTCGAACCCTGTCGAAACCCGAACCCCCGGAATCCAAGACCTACGGAACCACATGTGTGACCCTAAGCCCCTATTTTTATAATATGACATATAACTGTCGCATAATTAAATCATCATGCTTGCATACATGTCATCTGGTGAGTTGGGTTAAATAGTCGATTCACCTCATAATTAAATATGGAGTCTATATGCGGGCTATTATAGTCTTATTCCAGACTCCATTTAAATTCCTTGTTAAGACAACATTTAAATTGCGGGGTAGCTAAACAACATGAATGTAACACCCCGTCCACTCCTGGGCCCGGGGGTGTCACTCCTGGCAACTTAATAGGATATCTAGACTGGCCCCACAGACCAGCACTAGTCTTTTCTGCGCACTTTGTCCTCACTCGTGCGCACCTGGTTACCCACTTCCCGGTCGGTCACCCATCTTAGAATTGCTCTAGGCCAAGCACACTTAACCTTAGAGTTCTTTTCGAATGAGCTTCCGGAAAAGAAGTTGCAACTTGTTGATATGGATATCCTATCAATCCTATTAAGCCATGTGCCTGGATCTCACATACACCCACCCTTTAGAAGATCGATGCCCTCATCGATCAAGCACACCCCAGGAACGTTCCCTCTTGGTACGCGTCTGTGCGTCCAGTGCCGGCACATGTGCCATGCCGTGTCCACTCCGGGCCACACGCGCCATGCTCCACATGTCCCGCCACTGACCCGCACATACCCGTGTAATCGCAAGGGTCGGCTCTGATACCACTTGTAACACCCCGTCCACTCCTGGGCCCGGGGGTGTCACTCCTGGCAGCTTAATAGGATATCTAGACTGGCCCCACAGACCAACACTAGTCTTTTCTGTGCACTTTGTCCTCACTCGTGCGCACCTGCTTACCCACTTCCCGGTCGGTCACCCATCCTAGAATTGCTTTAGGCCAAGCACGCTTAACCTTAGAGTTCTTTTCGAATGAGCTTCCGGAAAAGAAGTTGCAACTTGTTGATATGGGTATCCTATCAATCCTATTAAGCCATGTGCCTGGATCTCATAATGAACCATCTAATTAATTGTTGGGGCCCCGGTTCCGCTTAATATTGTTTAGTTGCACCGCACCTTTGCCATGTCATGCATCATACATGCATCATGCCTGATCTTCTTGTTGGGTCCGCAGCATAGAAAAAAAATCCTACGGTGTGAACTACACGCCAAGATCTATCTACTAGGAACAAAGCAACGGGTGGACATACATCCAGCGATAACTTACCCTCGTAGACAACGAGCTTTGTTAACGAGTAGGAACTCGTGGTTGATGTAGTCGTACACTTGTCGATCTCAAGATCGTGATGAAGTCCAGCAGGTCCGGCTCCAGCACGTCCATCAGATCCAGCTCCAGCACCACCAAGTCCAGCACCGCAAAGCAGCGGTGCATCCGTGATCGCACACACGTCCGGTACCCCGACAACCTCCGTCCCTCGCTCTAGGAAAGCAGCGGAAGCAGCAACTCCTTTCCAGATAAAGCCACCGGGAACATGTATCTCGCTAATCCGAGACCATGGGGGAATAATACTAGAGGGGAGAGAGATCATTCACAAGGAGGTGTGTGTGAGAAGTGAGGAGGGGGTGGCCTTTTATAGGAGGAGGGGGGTGCCCCTCCTTCATGGCCAGCGCATGGAGGAGGTGACTCTTCACCTCCTCCATTCACGTGGTGGTAACTCCCTCAACATAAATTTGCCCCTTCACATTCTCTTTTAAATTCTCCACTTTAAATGCATTAAATTTCTCCAAATTTAATGCTCTCTCATTTAATAAAACTCTTTTATTATTTTTATTCAGAATTTTGTTAATTACTTTAATTAACAAATATTCACATAAAACCCCCTGCAATATTTCAATATTACATGCAGAACCAATTTCAGCAATTTCACCCGAAGCAGTTTCGGTGTCTATTGAAATAATTCCAGCGCTTTCTTAAATCTTTATCTGAAACATATTTGCTCCAAATGGTGTCGGTATCCCTTAAGTGTGTCACCCTACGGTTCGCGAATAATGCAGACATGATCGAGACCCTTCTCAGATCAATAATCAGAAGCGGGACCTGGAGATCCATACTGACTCCTACACATTCAACGATGACTTATGTGATCGTGAGAACCTTTAACGCTAGTAACTAAATCCCTTTGTCTCGCGATATATTACATGTCCGAGATTCGATCATCGGTATCTCCATACCTAGTTTGATCTTGTTACCGACATGCACTCTTTTCTTGTTCCCGTGATATAACATTCTAGTGATCACATCACTTGCTTGCAAGTTATTTCAATGTGATATCACCGAGAGGGCCCAGAGTATATCTATCCGTCATCAGGATGGACAAATCCCACTCTTGATCCATGAGCCTCAACATAACACCTTCGTAGCACTGAACCCACCTTTATAGTCACCCTGTTATAGTGTGACGTTTGATGTTATCAAGATACACTTTCGGTGTTAGCAATTAACATGATCTCATGGTCTAAGGATAAAGATTACTTCGTATGATATTATAGCAATATAAAAATAATGACTTTGATCGTAATGCTATACTTCGGATGAATGTTCATCACATCATTATACCAATGGTGTGACCTTGTTATTAACAACATTCAATGTCCATGATCAGGAAACCTTGATCATCTTGTTAATCAACAAGCTAGTCTATAAGAGAGGCATAACTAGGAACCCTTTTTGTTTATTAAACACACATGTATTGATGTTTCCGAACAATACAATTCTAGCATGTAAAATAAAAATTTATCATAAACATGGAATAAGATAATAACCACTTTATTATTGCCTCTCGGGCATATTCCCTTCAGTCTCCCACTTGCACTAGAGTCAATAATCTAGTTTGAAAAACTGTGCGTATTGAACACCTATGGCTTTCTGGTGTTGCATATACGCTATTGCTAGTGGTTAACATAATCTCTGGATCTGACAGTTTCAGGTCCGTGTGTATTTGCATGTCTCTGCGTCTCTACGCATCACTCATTCTCAAATGAGACGACATTGTATAGATTTGGTCCTTTGGTGAGACCTTTAGTTCGTTCGGCTCAAAATATGTTGATATTATTGTCACACAATATATCTTCATAGTATTAAACCACTTTGAACCACACCTAGTTTGATAACAAACTACTTAACACAAATTCCCTCCTTTGCGGCTACTATAGCAGTCATATACTTAGCCTTTTGTTGTAGTATCCGTCACAATGTCTCAACTTTGGAACTCATCCAAATCCATCATGGAACATCTTTCCATTACATTGTGCCACCCATAGTCTAAATTGAGATAAATTTAATTTGTATCTTGTGACAAAACTAGTATCAATGTAACACTTTACAATGAACTACCTTTAACTATTTGTCACTTATACATTATATATTCTTAGTTCTTCCAAAGCTCATAAGAATATCTTTACTATTGTCCAATGATCATCTTATGAATCATTCTGGTATATGCTCGTAACATTTAGAGCATAGGAAATTCTGGATATATACATATCATGGTATAATCGATCAAAATCTTCATGTGATTTTACTCACCAAGTGTTGAAACACTTGAATTTTGATACAATCCTTTCCATGCAGCAAGAACCTTTCTTGTTGTTTCCATATTGAACCCTTTCAATATCTCATATATGTATGTCTGGCACAACCATATTAGCGCCTTAATCTATCTATATAGATATTGATGCCTAATATTCCGAGTTTGCCCAAGTCTTTCATCGAAATCTTATTTTAATGAAATTCTTAACTTGTGTCAATACAAGATACATCATTTCCAATCAACAATATGTCCTCTACATAATGTATTAGAAATATGTCTCAGCGCTCCCACTTAATTTCTTGCAAATGCAAGCATCTTCATCATCTCCGATGAATTCAAACTCTTTTAACATTTTCATCATGGTGAAGATTCCAACTCCGCTATGCTTACTTCGACTATTGAAGTTTACATGCCCTTTTAGCACCCTTTGAATTAATAAAACCCTTCGGACCATGTCATGTACATTTCCTAGGTTACCGTTCTATTAGAAGAACCTTGTTTTGTTTATTCAACTACCATATACCAAATTATATGTAGTGGTTGCTACATTAATCCGTCAAGACTATATATCGCTATGAAAGATCAAATCTTGTCATAGTCAACTCCTTGAACATTGTCGTAAACTCCTTTCAGACATGTCGACTATTTCATAGATGTTAAACATCCATGTCTTATTTCTTTATAGATCCAAACACGACCGATAGGCTTCACGCCTTTCTAGAGGGTCTTCCAAGTTCAGAAACTTCTTTTCTCGTGTATGGATACTATCACGGATTCTATGACTTATAGTCATTTTATGGAGTCAGGGCCCATCATCGCTTCTTTGCATGTAGTCGGTCCATCATTGTCAAAACAATAACGACTTCCTTATCAAATCTTACTATTTGATTCTTACCGACCCACATGGTTCTATAGGAACTCTAATCTCCGAGATCACACCTTTTGTAATCACGAGAGCCATGAGCATTGTGGCCGCCGTCGGGACACTTTCCGGCGCTGCACTACTTAGCACATATAGCTAAGGTTCAACAACCTTATCAAAGTTCTATTGTCCTCCCACTTAACTTTTCACGAAAAATTCATTCTCAAGAAACTTGACGTTTCAAGTAACAAACTCTTTTGTCTTCGGTGTTATGGAGAAATTCCCAACAAATTCTTTGGGATAACCTACAAAGACATGCTTATCCGACTTTGGTTGTAAACATTGTACTTATGCATAGCATAACAAAATTTAAGAAAATACAATTCGGGTTTTATCCCAAACCATACTCATATGGTGTCATTTCAATGGATCACGATGGTGCTCTTTTCAGTGTAAAAGCGGTAGTCTCTAAAGCTTCAATATTTAAAACATAATGGCAGTTTTATAAATGACACCCTTGATCTTACCATGTCAAACATGGTTTGATTTTATCTCTCGAATATGCCATACTCCTATGGTTTATCGGGAAACACAAATCATGGAACAATTCCTCAAGTCTTAGGTGTTTTTGCTAAACATGTAACTCAAATATCTTCCTTTATGATCGAATCGTAAACTCTTTATTTTCTTGTTACAATGATTTTCCACTTCATCTTGAAAGTCTTTGAACAACTTTCAAATGTTTCATACTTCTTCCTTATTAAGTAAATATACAGATATATTCACTCAAATTTTTGAAGAAAGCATATGAAGCAAAAAGATCCATCGCATATGGCTACACATAATGGACTATGCACATCAGCATGCACAATTTCCAATAAGCTAGTCATCCATTCCTCTCTGGCCTATGGACGGAGTTTCAATTATCTTGAGGAAAGTCTCACATGCGTCAATTGATCAAAATAAAAAGACTCCAAATATCCATCAACATGGAGTTTCTTCATGTTTTATTTCCAATATAATTTAAAACAGCGATGTCAATTCATAAGTGATCTTTTTAATCATTTGTCTTGCGACATTTTAGCAATAATGTTTATGGATGTGATTTATCCCACTAGACTTGTAAAATTTCGTCCATCCTTTATGGAATACGGTAATTTATTTGAACAAATGTTCTCGTAATACCAGAACAAAATAACAATTATTTAAACAAATCTTGAAGGCTTGGTTTGATGACAACGAAAAACACAATAACACTTTATTTGTTTTCGATGAACATCATCACTCATTCTCTTGGTAGTTACTTAGGCCATTGTAGTTCATGAATTGCGTTGTCCTGTATGACACTTCATACCAACCAATTCGGTATCCAATACCGGTATCCAATACCTAAGAACCACATTGTTTAACAAGCAAGGAATACAGCCATAACATGTATATCTTCTATATACCTAAGTTGGACATCTCCAACCTTTTATTTTCTGCCAAATATTTTATAGATTCTCTTTCAGCAATTCCTTTTCTTTTAAAAGAATCTATCAACATCAATAGTGGTGTCATCAACATGACACATGGTACAAAGCGTATATAGTCAAATACTAATACCTTTGGACTTGCACTTTGAAGTGGATCACCATCATCAAATGTTTGGTGTTCTTTCAAAAATCCATTCTTTAGTAATCTATTAGTGTAGTAAACATTGTACTTACCTCTTCTATTCATCCTTATCATGACAACTTTCATGATCAAGCTACTATAGCCTATAAGGAAGAATCGCGAGTATAATATCAGTTCCCAAAACCCTTTTGGTAGATTCGGATGCCTAGCATCTTCATCCTTCACAAATTCTCATACAATATGAGAACATGTATTTTGCTAAATTATACTCTATCATAATGCAACCAAAAACACTGTTTCATATATCACAATATCTTTCACACATGATGGTTTCTGAAACAATTTTCAGCTCCAATATAATCTTGATATTAAAACAACTTTTTGAATATCAATAATCATGGAGGCAAACATGATACTTTAGATACTAACATTGGAATCCTTACTCTTGATTTAATACTACTTATTAAACTTCATGGAGTAAATAGAGTTTGCTGAAAGTTTGCAATAGGACTTACAAACTTTAAATTGACATTCAAAACAATACGATACCAGTTCATAAAGTAAATATCCAGAATTCTATAGTTCTATTATCTCAAATAAAAAAAACTAAGAATAAGGTAGAAAACGAATGCCAATGACTACAACAAACTATGCAAATTCACTTTGATTTAATTTATGACAAATTTGGTTCGACTAATCCAAATTAGAAATGAACTCCCACTCAAAAACGACATCCCTCGTGCCTTTTTAGTGATTACATGAACCAAATCCACTACACCAAGTCCGATTATCACGTGAGTCAGTGTAGCTTCAAAGGCGAGCATCAATATGGTCATCACATCAACTATATGACTCATGCTTAACCTTTCGGTCCGTGTTCCAAGGCCATGTCTATACATGCTAGGCTCGCCAAGTCAGAACCTTAGTATTCGCGTGTGTAAAACTGTCTTACACCCGTTGCATGAAAGCATAGAGTTGAGAACACCCGATCATCACGTGATGTCTCGAAAACACGATCCATAGAACGGTGCATACTTAAGGAAGAACACATTTTATCTTGATATTTAAATGAGGGATCATCTTACAATGCTACAGAAAGCGCCAAACTAGCAGTATAAGATGCTAACATCTAATGTGTAAAGTGAGATGATATGGTCCATGCATTTGATCTCTATCACTTGCATCGTGGTATGATCTCTATCATTCCTTTGTGTGTAAGGCCAAGGTCTATGGAACTTACACGTTGAGTGTGTTGTAAGAGTATCTATCATATATCTACTTACAACAATACCATATCAATACACTAGCCTATCAACGATCTAAACTAGACGCCTCTAATTTATCAATTGCAAGTTTTACGTGGCTTAGGGCTTTCGGAGATAGAACCGTTCTTACCTCCGAACATGAACCACAACGAGGATAACTAAGTTATTAGCAACTCGTTGTAAATCAGATATTGGCTATAGTAGGAGAGACAGACACCCGCCAGCCACTTATGCAAAACAAGTTGCATGTCAGTCGTGGAACCGGTCTCATGTACGATGACATGTAAGGTTGGTCTGGGCCGCTTCATCCCACTATGCCACCAATATCCAAAATACATGAAAGAAGCAATAACATGATCATCATCGCCCACATATAAACATATGTGTACTACCCGTGCTAAGCACCTACACATAGATCAAGCTCTGATACCACTATTGGGTCTGCAGCATAGAAAGCAAAAAAATTCCTACGGTGTGAACTACACGCCAAGATCTATCTACTAGGAACAAAGCAACGGGTGGACATACATCCAACGAGAACTTACCCTCGCAGACAACGATCTTTGTTAACGAGTAGGAACTCGTGGTTGATGTAGTTGTACACTTCCCGATCTCAAGATCGTGATGAAGTCCAGCAGGTCCGGCTCCAGCACGTCCATCAGATCCATCTCCAGCACCACCAAGTCCAGCACCGCAAAGCAGCGGTGCATCCGTGATCGCACACACGTCCGGTACCCCGACAACCTCCGTCCCTCGCTCCAGGAAAGCAGCGGAAGCAGCAACTCCTTTCTAGATAAAGCCACCGGGAACATGTATCTCGCTAATCCGAGACCATCGGGGTATAATACTAGAGGGGAGAGAGATCCTTCACAAGGAGGTGTGTGTGAGAAGTGAGGAGGGGGTGGCCTTTTATAGGAGGAGGGGGTGCCCCTCCTTCATGGCCGGCGCATGGAGGAGGTGACTCTTCACCTCCTCCATTCATGTGGTGGTAACTCCCTCTACATAAATTTGCCCCTTCACATTCTCTTTTAAAGTCTCCACTTTAAATGCATTAAATTTCTCCAAATTTAATGCTCTCTCATTTAATAAAACTCTTTTATTATTTTTATTCAGAATTTTGTTAATTACTTTAATTAACAAACATGCACATATAATCCCCTGCAATATTGCAATATTACATGCAGAACCAATTTCAGCAATTTCACCCGAAACAGTTTCGGTGTCTATTGAAATAATTCCAGCGCTTTCTTAAATCTTTATATGAAACATATTTGCTCCAAATGGTGTCGGTATCCCTTAAGTGTGTCACCCTACGGTTCGCGAATAATGCAGACATGATCGAGACCCTTCTCAGATCAATAATCAGAAGCGGGACCTGGAGATCCATATTGACTCCTACACATTCAACGATGACTTATGTGATCGTGAGAACCTTTAACGCTAGTAACTAAATCCCTTTGTCTCGCGATATATTACATGTCCGAGATTCGATCATCGGTATCTCCATACCTAGTTTGATCTCGTTACCGACATGCACTCTTTTCTCGTTCCCGTGATATAACATTCTAGTGATCACATCACTTGCTTGCAAGCTATTTCAATGTGATATCACCGAGAGGGCCCAGAGTATATCTATCCGTCATCGGGATGGACAAATCCCACTCTTGATCCATGAGCCTCAACATAACACCTTCGTAGCACAGAACCCACCTTTATAGTCACCCTGTTACGGTGTGACGTTTGATGTTATCAAGATACTCTTCCGGTGTTAGCAATTAACATGATCTCATGGTCTAAGGATAAAGATTACTTCGTATGATATTATAGCAATATAAACATAATGACTTTGATCGTAATGCTATACTTTAGATGAATGTTCATCACATCATTATACCAATGGTGTGACCTTGTTATTAACAACATCCAATGTCCATGATCAGGAAACCTTGATCATCTTGCTAATCAACAAGCTAGTCTATAAGAGAGGCATAACTAGGAACCCTTTTTGTTTATTAAACACACATGTATTGATGTTTCCGATCAATACAATTCTAGCATGTAAAATAAACATTTATCATAAACATGGAATAAGATAATAACCACTTTATTATTGCCTCTCGGGCATATTCCCTTCACTTCTGGCGTAGTATTAAGTATTGCATCCGATGTTTCTTCTAGTGTTTGCTTCTTTGCGGATTAGGCCGATGAGTTGATGCGAGTATCGACAAGTTCTCCGGATATGAACCTTCGGCAGTGTTTTCCAGGCGAGCATCTCCCCTTTCTACCTAATTTTCTTTTATATTCTTTATTTCCTCCTGTTGATCTATTGCTATCCGTGTTGCGATGCTTTAGTTTCCGTGCACCATTTATACTCCTTGCAGCCTCTATATTGCCATGGACACATCCTATTGCCTGTTGTTTGATAGATAGTCAGCCTTGCGAGTCGTAGTTGCTTTCTTATGTGTTGCTTCGCGTCATTGACGTTTCACCGTTGACGGCAGGTTGACACATGATAAATGGTGGGGATGCTTAATGGTGGAGACGATCACGACTTCCAATGCAACTGTTAAAATGCTGGGAATAGATATAACTAATGCAGAGGCATTAGTGGGCAATAGATGTTATTTGGTTTTTCCACGCTCACTTGTGTCCCGTAGGACCCTGAGTACTTGATACATGTTCATTGACTATCGCACTATCCGCATATGGGACGATGAATCCCCTTAGCCAGAGCTTGATTCATTTTTATTTCTTGGGGCCACAAACTAGTTTGGGGTTTTATTACTATCTTGTACTTATGCCATGCTTTACTGCTTTATTTACGATTGTGCGTGGAGCACCTGTACTGTTTTGGATCGTGCCACATTTTCGCGGTATCGACAAGCCTAGTCACACTTTCGGGTTCCTAGTCGTTTACAGCCGTCATCACAAACCTTGGGTCCGTTCCGGAGCCGGCCAACTTCGTTGCGGGTAGCTTAGTGGGGTGGCCCCCTGAATTCTTTTATGAATCCTGTGATTGCTTTGTCATGAAAGCCTCGTTGGGTTTTGATTTGGTTTTTCCGAGGTTGATCGTGTGTGTGTTGCTATTTGTGCACCCCTGCAGGGTAAATCTTTCGGAAAGCCGTGTCCACGGTTATGGATGACTTGGAGCATAGTATCTCGATCATAGACAAACATAACTAAAGTAGTGCTATGAATTTGACTTAATATATGTGGCTAGTATTCAACTTCACTATAATGGAATGGATAATAAAAGTGCCAACAACTGGTGGAACTGGGGTGTATCGTGTCATGTCATACCTTCCTAGTAAGTATCGCAACTCCAATGGAATGAAATAAAAGTGCCAACAACTGCTGGGTTTGGGATGCCACATGCTAATTGTATCTGACTAGTAAGTACTGCAACTACAACTGAATGGTTAACTAAAACTGCCCACTACTTATGCTATCAGGAAGACTCATGCTAGCTATATCTGACTAGTAAGTGCTTCAACTATAATGGAATGAATAAAACTGCCAACTGTGTGGGTTCCTCCGTTTGACTTCCTCGTTTGGTCTCGAAGGGGAATACCAGGATGGGTATGATTGGTGTTAGTATAAGGTTGGTTCCGAGTAGGTCTTTCTTATCTCTCTCTAATAGCCGACAGTTAATCTAGTCTCTATAGGTTGTTTAGTGTATGTTGCGCTGCCGCTTCAGCCCACCATACCTATGTAGGCGAGAGCCGCCGAATTCTAGCCTTGCCGTGTACTGGCCTCAGTACTGACGCTCCTCTTTTTCCTTTTCCCTTTGTCGACACCCCTTTTGTTTTAGCAGGTTTGAGATCGACGTCGTTAGCAGGGTTACCCTTCCGGCTTGGCCTGGGCAGGGTTATGGACGCCATTGGTTATTCTTCAGGGCTCTTAGCCCCATTTGCATCTTGTCCGTACTCGGACCCTGTAACGTTTTCAAGGTGATTTGGATCTTTGTATTGTATATCTGTATTCTTGACTCCTTGAGTCGCTGTTGTATATATATCTATTCTGTGGGTCCCATCAAGGACTGTTGTGTAATGATATTACTTCGTTTTCCACCCGCACGAAAGTGCCTGGTGGGCGTCCTTGAATCGTTTCTATGCGGGTTTGGCGGGAAGCCCTAAAACATGCATAGGGCCAATTCGAGGGTGTTAAAGGATCCATGTGTGGTCTCTGAAGAGAACACACATTTCAATGACAATGGTGGATCCATATGTTGTATGTGAAAAGAACAGTCATGAAATGACTCCAGTTGTTGTTAGTAAAAAGACCACACATGCAATTACACTGGTGGATCCATGTGTGGTCTCTGAAGAGAACACACATGCAATGACACAGGTGGATCCATAGGTGGATTGTGAAAAGAACACACATGCAATGACTCTGGTTGTTGTTAGTAAAAAGAACACACATGCAATGACATTGGTGTATCCATGTGTGGTCTTTGAAGAGAACACACATTTCAATGACACTGGTGGATCCATATGTTGTATGTTAAAAGAACAGTCATGAAATGACTCCAGTTGTTGTTAGTAAAAAGAGCACACATGCAATTACACTGGTGGATCCATGTGTGGTCTCTGAAGAGAACACACATTTCAATGACACTGGTGGATCCATATGTGGTATGTGAAAAGAATATTCATGAAATGAATCTAGTTGTTGTTAGTAAAAAGAACAGACATGCAATGACACTGGTGGATCCATGTGTGGTCTTTGAAGAGAACACAGATGCAATGACTCTAGCTATGGCTAATGAGAAGAACACACATGCAATGACACTGGTGGATCCATAGGTAGATTGTGAAAAGAACACACATGGAATGACTCTGGTTGTTGTTAGTACAAATAACACACATGCAATGACACTTGTGGATCCATGTGTGGTCTCTAAACAGAACACACATTTCAATGACACTGGGGGGTCCATATTTTGTATGTGAAAAGAAAAGTCATGAAATGACTCCAATTGTTGTTAGTAAAAAGAGTACACATGCAATTACATTGGTGGATCCATAGGTGGATTGTGAAACAAACACACATGCAATGACTCTGGTTGTTAGTAAAAAGAACACACATGCAATGACACTGGTGGATCCATGTGTGGTCTCTGAAGAGAACACACGTTTCAATGACACTGGTGGATCCATATGTGGTATGTGAAAAGAATAGTCAAGAAATGACTCAAGTTGTTATTAGTAAAAAGAACGCACATGCATTGACACTGGTGGATCGATGTGTGGACTCTGAAGAGAACACAGATGCAATGACTTTAGCTGTGGTTAATGAGAAGAACACACATTTAATGACACTGGTGGATCCATAGGTGGATTGTGAAAAGAACACACACGCAATGACTCTGGTTGTTGTTATTAAAAGGAACACACATGCAATGACACTGGTGGATTCATGTGTGGTATCCAAAGAGAACACACATTTCAATGACACTGGTGGATCCATATGTTGTATGTGAAAAGAACAGTCATGAAATGACTCCAGTTGTTGTTAGTAAAAAGACCACACATGCAATTACACTGGTGGATCCATGTGTGGTCTCTGAAGAGAACACACATGCAATGACACTGGTGGATCCATAGGTGGATTGTGAAAAGAACACACATGCAATGACTCTGGTTGTTGTTAGCAAAAAGAACACACATGCAATGACACTGGTGGATCCATGTGTGGTCTCTGAAGAGAACACAAATTTCAATGACACTGGTGGATCCATATGTTGTATGTGAAAAGAACAGTCATGAAATGACTATAGTTGTTGTTAGTAAAAAGAGCACACATGCAATTACGCTAGTGGATCCATGTGTGGTCTCTAAAGAGAACACACAAGCAATGACACTGGTGGATCCTTAGGTGGATTTTGAAAAGAACACACATGCAATGACTCTGGTTGTTTTTTAGTAAAAAGAGAACACATGCAATTACACTGGTGGATCCATGTGTGGTCTCTGAAGAGAACACACGTGCAATGACACTGTTGGATCCATGTGTGGTCTCTGAAGAGAACACACATTTCAATGACACTGGTGGATCCATGTGTGTTCGCTGAAGAGAACGCACATTTCAATGACACTGGTGGATCCATGTGTGGTCTCTGAAGAGAACACACATTTCATTGACACTGGTGTATCCATATGTGGTATGTGAAAAGAATAGTCGTGAAGTGACTCTAGTTGTTGTTAGTAAAAAGAACACACATGCAATGACACTGGTGGATCCATGTGTGGTCTTTGAAGAGAACACACATTTGAATGACACTGGTGGATCCATATGTGGTATTTGAAAAGAATAGTCATGAAATGACTCCAGTTGTTGTTAGTAAAAATAGCACACATGCAATGCTACTGGTGGATCCATGTGTGGTCCCGGAAGAGAACACACATGCAATGACACTGGTGGATCCATAGGTGGATTGTGACAAGAACACACATGCAATGACTCTGGTTGTTGTTAGTAAAAAGAACACACATGCAATGACACTGGTGGATCCATGTGTGGTATCTAAAGAGAACACACATTTCAATGACACTGGTGGATCCATATGTTGTATGTGAAAAGAACAGTCATGAAATGACTCCAGTTGTTGTTAGTAAAAAGACCACACATGCAATTACACTGGTGGATCCATGTGTGGTCTCTGAAGAGAACACACATGCAATGACACTGGTGAATCCATAGGTGGATTGTGAAAAGAACACACATGCAATGACTCTGGTTGTTGTTAGTAAAAAGAACACACATGCAATGACACTGGTGGATCCATGTGTAGTCTCTAAAGAGAACACACATTTCAATGACACTGGTGGATCCATATGTGGTATGTTAAAAGAACAGTCAGGAAATGACTCTAGTTGTTGTTAGTAAAAAGAGCACACATGCAATTACACTGGTGGATCCATCTGTGGTCTCTGAAGAGAACACACATGCAATGACACTGGTGGATCCATATGTGGATTGTGAAAATAACACACATGCAATGACTCTGGTTGTTGTTAGTAAAAAGAGAACACATGCAATGACACTGGTGGATCCATGTGTGGTCTCTAAAGAGAACACACATTTCAATGACACTTGTGGATCCATATGTGGTATGTGAAAAGAATAGTCATGAAATGACTCCAGTTGTTGTTAGTAAAAAGGGCACACATGCAATGACACTGGTGGATCCATGTGTGGTCTTTGAAGAGAACACACATGCAATGACACTGATGGATTCATAGGTGGATTGTGAAAAGAACACACATACAATGACTCTAGTTGTTGTTAGTAAAAAGAACACACATGTAGTGACACTGGTGGATCCATGTGTGGTCTCTTAATAGAACACACATTTCAATGACGCTGCTGGATCCAGATGTTGTATGTGAAAAGAACAGTCATGAAATGACTCCAGTTGTTGTTAGTAAAAATAACACACATGCAATGACACTGGTGGATCCATGTGTCGTCTCTGAAGAGAACACACATGCAATGACTCTAGTTGTGGTTAATGAGAAGAACACGCAGGCAATGACTACGGTGATTCCATAGGTGGATTATGAAAAGAACACACATGCAATGACTCTGGTTGTTGTTAGTAAAAAGAACACACATTCAATTACACTAGCGGATCCATGTGTGGTCTGTGAAAAGACTAGTCATGAAATGACTCCAGTTGTTGTTAGTAAAAAGAGTACACATGCAATTACACTGGTGGATCCATGTGTGGTCTCTGAAGAGAACCCACATGCAATGACTAAGGCCGTGGTTAAAGAGAAGAACACACATGCAATGACACTGGTGGATATATAGGTGGATTGTGAAAATAACACACATGGAATGACTCTGGTTGTTGTTAGTAAAAAGAACGCACATGCAATGACACTGGTGGATCCATGTGTGGTCTCTGAAGAGACCACACATTTCAATGACACTGGTGGACCCATGTGTGGTCGCTGAAGAGAACACACATTTCAAGGACACTGGTGGATCCATGTGTGTTCTCTGAAGAGAACACACATGTCAATGACACTAGTGGATCTATATGTGGTATGTGAAAAGAATAGTCATGAAATGACTCCAGTAGTTGTTAGTAAAAAGCGCACACATGTAATGAAACTGGTGGATCCATGTGTGGTCTCTGAAGAGAACACACATGCAATGACTGTAGCTGTGGTTAATAAGAAGAACACACATGCAATGACACTGGTGGATCCATAGGTGGATTGTGAAAAGAACACACATGCAATGACTCTGCTTGTTGTTAGTAAAAAGAACACAGATGCAATGACACTGATGGATCCATGTGTGGTCTCTGAAGAGAACACAGATTTCAATGACACTAGTGGATCTATATGTGGTATGTGAAAACAATAGTCATGAAATGACTCCAGTGGTTGTTAGTAAAAAGAGCACACATGTAATGAAACTGGTGGATCCATGTGTGGTCTCTGAAGAGAATACACATGCAATGACTCTAGCTGTGGTTAATAAGAAGAACACACATGCAATGACACTGGTGGATCCATATGTGGTTTGTGAAAAAAACACACATGCAATAACTCTAGTTGTTGTTAGTAAAAAGAACACACATACAATGACACTAGTGGATCCATGTGTGGTCTCTGAAGAGAACACACATTTCAATGACACTGGTGGATCCATATGTTGTATGTGAAAAGAACAGTCATGAAATGCCTTTGGTTATTGTTAGTAAAAAGAACACACATGCAATGACATTGGTGGATCCATGTGTGGTGTCTGAAGAGAACACACATTTCAATGACACTGGTGGATCCATATGTTGTATGTGAAAAGAACAGTCATGAAATGACTCTAGTTGTTGTTAGTAAAAGAGCACACATGCAATTGCACTGGTGGATCCATAGGTGGATGGTGGAAAGAACACTGGTGTAATAACTCTCGTTGTTGTTAGTAAAAAGAGCACACATGCAATTACACTGGTGGATCCATGTGTGGGCTCTGAAGAGAACACACATGCAATGACTCTAGCTGTGGTTAATGAGAAGAACACACATGTAATGAATACGGTGGATCCATAGGTCGATTGTGAAAATAACACACATGCAATGACTCTGGTTGTTGTTAGTAAAACGGACACACATGCAATGACACTAGTGGATCCATGTGTGGTCTTTGAAGAGAACACACATTTCAATGACACTGGTGGATCCATATATTGTATGTGAAAAGAACAGTCATGAAATGACTCCAGTTGTTGTTAGTAAAAACAACACACATGCAATGACACTGGTGGATCCATGTGTGGTCTCTGAAGAGAACACACATTTCAATGACACTGGTGGATCCATATGTGGTATGTGAAAAGAATAGTCATGAAATGACTCTAGTTGTTGTTAGTAAAAAGAACACACATGCAATGACACTGGTGGATCCATGTGTGGTCTCTGAAGAGAACACAGATGCAATGACTCTAGCTATGGTTAATGAGAAGAACACACATGCAATGACACAAGTGGATCCAGAGGTGGATTGTGAAAAGAACACACATGTAATGACTCTGGTTGTTGTTAGTAAAAAGAACACAGATGCAATGACACTGGTGGATCCATGTGTGGTCTCTAAAGAGAACACACATTTCAATGACACTGGTGGATCCATATTTTTATGTGAAAAGAATAGTCATGAAATGACTCTAGTTGTTGTTAGTAAAAAGAGTACACATGCAATTACACTGGTGGATCCATGTGTGGTCTCTGAAGAGAACACACATGCAATGACACTGGTGGATCCATAGGTGGATTGTGAAAAGAACACACATGCAATGACTCTGCTTGTTGTTAGTAAAAAGAACACACATGCAATGACACTGGTGGATTCATGTGTGGTCTCTGAAGAGAACACACATTTCAATCACACTGGTGGATCCATATGTGGTATGTGAAAAGAATAGTCATGAAATGACTCCAGTTGTTGTTAGTAAAAAGAGCACACATGCAATTACACTGATCCATGTGTCGTCTCTGAAGAGAACACACATGAAATGACTAAGGCCGTGGTTAATGAGAAGAACACACATGCAATGACACTAGTGGATCCATAGGTGGATTGTGAAAAGAACACGCATGCAATGACTCTAGTTGTTGTTAGTAAAAATATCACACATACAATGACACTAGTGGATCCATGTGTGGTCTCTGAAGAGAACACACATTTCAATGACATTGGTGGATCCATATGTTGTATGTGAAAAGAACAGTCATGAAATGACTCTGGTTGTTGTTAGTAAAAAGAACACACAGGCAATGACACTGGTGGATCCATGTGTGGTCTCTGAAGAGAACACACATTTCAATGACACTGCTGGAGCCATATGTTGTATGTGAAAAGAACAGTCATGAAATGACTCTAGTTGTTGTTAGTAAAAAGAGCACACATGCAATTACACTGGTGGATCCATAGGTGGATTGTGGAAAGACCACACATGTAATAACTCTGGTTGTTGTTAGTAAAAAGAGCACACGTGCAATTACACTGGTGGATCCATGTGTGGGATCTGAAGAGAACACACATGCAATGACTCTAGCTATGGTTAATGAGAAGATCACACATGCAATGACTACGGTGGATCCATAGGTCGATTGTGAAAATAACACACATGCAATGACTCTGGTTGTTGTTAGTAAAACGGACACACATGCAATGACACTGGTGGGTCCATGTGTGGTCTTTGAAGAGAACATACATTTCAATGACACTGGTTGATCCATATGTTGTATGTGAAAAGAACAGTCATGAAATGACTCTAGTTGTTGTTAGTAAAAACACCAAACATGCAATGACACTGTTGGATCCATGTGTGGTCTATGAAGAGAACACACATTTCAATGACACTGGTGGATCCATATGTGGTATGTGAAAACAATAGTCATGAAATGACTCTAGTTGTTGTTAGTAAAAAGAACACACATGCAATAACACTGGTGGATCCATGTGTGGTCTCTGAAGAGAACACGGATGCAATGACTCTAGCTGTGGTTAATGAGAAGAACACACATGCAATGACACAAGTGGATCCAGAGGTGGATTGTGAAAAGAACACACATGCAATGACTCTAGTTGTTGTTAGTAAAAAGAACACACATGCAATGGAACTGTTGTATCCATGTGTGGTCTCTAAAGAGAACACACATTTCAATGACACTGGTGGATACATATTTTGTATGTGAAAAGAATAGTCATGAAATGACTCCAGTTGTTCTTAGTAAAAAGAGCACACATGCAATTACACTGGTGGATCCATGTGTGGCCTCTGAAGAGAACACACATGCAATGACACTGGTGTATCCATAGGTGGATTGTGAAAAGAACACACATGCAATGACTCTGCTAGTTGTTAGTAAAAAGAACACACATGCAATGACACTGGTGGATCCATGTATGGTCTTTGAAGAGAACACACATTCAAATCACACTGGTGGATCCATATGTGGTATGTGAAATGACTCTAGTTGTTGTTAGTAAAAAGAGCACACATGCAATTACACTGATCCATGTGTCATCTCTGAAGAGAACACACATGAAATGACTAAGGACGTGGTTAATGAAAATAACACACATGCAATGACACTAGTGGATCCATAGGTGGATTGTGAAAAGAACACACATGCAATGACTCTGGTTGTTGTTAGTACAATGACACTGGTGGATCCATGTGTGGTCTCTAAAGAAAACACACATTTCAATGACACTGGTGGATCGATATTTTGTATGTGAAAAGAACAGTCATGAAATGACTCCAGTTGTTGTTAGTAAAAAGAGCACACATGCAATTACACTGGTGGATCCATGTGTGGTCACTAAAGAGAACACACATGCAATGACATTGGTGGATCCATAGGTGGATTGTGAAAAGAACACACATGCAATGACTCTGGTTGTTGTTAGTAAAAAGAACACACATGCAATGACACTGGTGTATCCATGTGTGGTCTCTGAAGAGAACACACATTTCAATGACACTGGTGGATCCCTATGTGGTATGTGAAAAGAACAGTCATGAAATGACTCCAGTTATTGTTAGAAAAAAAGAGCACACATGCAATTACACTGGTGGATCCATGTGTGGTCTTTGAAGAGAACATACATGCAATGACACTGGTGGATCCATAGGTGGATTGTTAAAAGAACACACATGCAATGGTTCTGGTTGTTGTTAGTAAAAAGAACACACATGCAATGACACTGGTGGATCCATGTGTGGTCTCTAAAGAGAACACACATTTCAATGACGCTTGTGGATTCATATGTGGTATGTGAAAAGAATAGTCATGAAATGACTCCAGTTGTTGTTAGTAAAAAGGGCACACATGCAATGACATTGGTGGATCCATGTGTTGTCTCTTAAGAGAACACACATGCAATGACACTAGTGGATTCATAGGTGGATTGTCAAAAGAACACACATACAATGACTCTAGTTGTTGTTAGTAAAAAGAACACACATGCAATGACACTGCTGGATCCATGTGTGGTCTCTGAATAGAACACACATTTCAATGACACTGGTGGATCCATATGTTGTATGTGAAAAGAACAGTCATGAAATGACTCCAGTTGTTGTTAGTAAAAAGAGCACACATGCAATGACACTGCTGGATCCATGTGTGGTCTCTGAATAGAACACACATTTCAATGACACTGGTGGATCCATATGTTGTATGTGAAAGAACAGTCATGAAATGACTCCAGTTGTTGTTAGTAAAAAGAACACACATGCAATGATTCTAGTTGTGGTTAATGAGAAGAACACATAGGCAATGACTACGGTGGATCCGTAGGTGGATTGTGAAAAGAACACACATGCAATGACTCTGGTTGTTGTTAGTAAAAATAACACACATGCAATGACAATAGTGAATCCATGTGTGGTCTCTAAAGAGAACACACATTTCAATGACACTAGTGGATCCATATGTGGTATGTGAAAAGAATAGTCATGAAATGACTCCAGTTGTTGTTAGTAAAAAGAGCACACATGCAATGAAACTGGTGGATCCATGTGTGGTCTATGAAGAGAACACACATGCAATGACTCTAGATGTGGTTAATGAGAAGAACACACATGCAATGACACTGGTGGATCCATAGGTGGATTGTGAAAAGAACACGCATGCAATGACTCTGGTTGTTGTTAGTAAAAGGAACACACATGCAATGACACTGGTGGATCCATGTGTGGTCTCTGAAGAGAACACACATTTCAATGACACTGGTGGATCCATGTGTTGTATGAGAAAAGAACAGTCATGAAATGACTCTAGTTGTTGTTAGTAAAAAGGGCACACATGCAATGACACTGGTGGATCCATGTGTGGTTTCTGAAGAGAACACACATGCAATGACATTGGTGGATTCATAGGTGGATTGTGAAAAGAACACACATACAATGACTCTAGTTGTTGTTAGTAAAAAGAACACACATGCAATGACACTGGTGGATCCATGTGTGGTCTCTGAATAGAACACACATTTCAATGACACTGGTGGATCCATATGGTGTATGTGAAAAGAACAGTCATGAAATGACTCCAGTTGTTGTTAGTAAAAAGAACAGACATGCAATGACACTGGTGGATCCATGTGTGGTCTCTGAAGAGAACACACATGCAATGACTCTAGTTGTGGTTAATGAGAAGAACACACAGGCAATGACTATGGTGGATACATAGGTGGATTGTGAAAAGAACACTCATTCAATGACTCTGGTTGTTGTTAGCAAAAAGAACACACATTCAATTACACTAGTGGATCCATGTGTGGTCTCTGAAGAGAACACACATTTCAATGACACTGGTGGATCCATATGTGGTATGTGAAAAGACTAGTCATGAAATGACTCTAGTTGTTGTTAGTAAATAGAGTACACATGAAATTACACTCGTGGATCCATGTGTGGTCTCTAAAGAGAACCCACATGCAATGACTAAGGCCGTGGTTAAAGAGAAGAACACACATGCAATGACACTGGTGGATCCATAGGTGGATTGTGAAAATAACACACGTGGAATGAGTCTGGTTGTTGTTAGTAAAAAGAACGCACATGCAATGACACTGGTGGACCCATGTGTGGTCTCTGAAGAGACCACACATTTCAATGACACTGGTGGACCCATGTGTGGTATGTGAAAAGAATAGTCATGAATAGTCATGAAATGACTCCATTGTTTTTAGTAAAAAGGGCACACATGCAATGACATTGTTGGATCCATGTGTGGTCTCTGAAGAGAACACACATCCAATGACACTAGTGGATTCATAGGTGGATTGTGAAAAGAACACACATACAATGACTCTAGTTGTTGTTAGTAAAAAGAACACACATGCAATGACACTGCTGGATCCATGTGTGGTCTCTAAATAGAACACACATTTCAATGACACTGGTGGATCCATATGTTGTATGTGAAAAGAACGGTCATGAAATGACTCCAGTTGTTGTTAGTGAAAAGAGCACACATGAAATGACACTAGTGGATCCATGTGTGGTCTCTGAAGAGACCACACATTTCAATGACACTAGTGGACCTATATGTGGTATGTGAAAAGAATAGTCATGAAATGACTCTAGTGGTTGTTAGTAAAAAGAGCACACATGCAATGAAACTGGTGGATCCATGTGTGGTCTCTAAAGAGAACACACATGCAATGACTCTAGTTGTGGTTAATGAGAAGAACACACATGAAATGACACTGGTAGATCCATAGGTGGATTGTGAAAATAACACACATGCAATGACTCTGGTTGTTGTTAGTAAAAAGAACACACATACAATGACACTAGTGGATCCATGTGTGGTCTCTGAAGAGAACACACATTTCGATGACACTGGTGGATCCATATGTTGTATGTGAAAAGAACAGTCATGAAATGACTCTGGTTGTTGTTAGTAAAAAGAACACACATGCAATGACACTGGCGGATCCACATGTGGTCTTTGAAGAGAACACACATTTCAATGACACTGGTGGATCCATATCTTGTATGTGAAAAGAACAGTCATGAAATGACTCTAGTTGTTGTTACTAAAAAGAGCACACATGCAATTACACTGGTGGATTGTGGAAAGAACACACATGTAATAACTCTGGTTGTTGTTAGTAAAAAGATCACACATACAATTACACTGGTGGATCCATTTGTGGGCTCTGAAGAGAACACACATCCAATGACTCTAGCTGTGGTTAATGAGAAGAACACACATGCAATGACTACGGTGGATCCATAGGTCGATTATGAAAATAACACACATGCAATGACTCTGGTTGTTGTTAGTAAAACGGACACACATGCAATGACACTGGTGGATCCATGTGTGGTCTTTGAAGAGAACACACATCTGAATGACACTGGTGGATCCATATGTTTTATGTGAAAAGAACAGTCATGAAATGACTCCAGTTGTTGTTAGTAAAAACAACACACATGCAATGACCCTGGTGGATCCATGTGTGGTCTCTGAAGAGAACACACATTTCAATGACACTAGTGGACCTATATGTGGTATGTGAAAAGAATAGTCATGAAATGACTCTAGTGGTTGTTAGTAAAAAGAGCACACATGCAATGAAACTGGTGGATCCATGTGTGGTCTCTAAAGAGAACACACATGCAATGACTCTAGTTGTGGTTAATGAGAAGAACACACATGAAATGACACTGGTGGATCCATAGGTGAATTGTGAAAATAACACACATGCAATGACTCTGGTTGTTGTTAGTAAAAAGAACACACATACAATGACACTAGTGGATCCATGTGTGGTCTCTGAAGAGAACACACATTTCAATGACACTGGTGGATCCATATGTTGTATGTGAAAAGAACAGTCATGAAATGACTCTGGTTGTTGTTAGTAAAAAGAACACACATGCAATGACACTAGCGGATCCACATGTGGTCTTTGAAGAGAACACACATTTCAATGACACTGGTGGATCCATATCTTGTATGTGAAAAGAACAGTCATGAAATGACTCTAGTTGTTGTTAGTAAAAAGAGCACACATGCAATTACACTGGTGGATTGTGGAAAGAACACACATGTAATAACTCTGGTTGTTGTTAGTAAAAAGATCACACATACAATTACACTGGTGGATCCATTTGTGGGCTCTGAAGAGAACACACATCCAATGACTCTAGCTGTGGTTAATGAGAACAACACACATGCAATGACTACGGTGGATCCATAGGTCGATTATGAAAATAACACACATGCAATGACTCTGGTTATTGTTAGTAAAACGGACACACATGCAATGACACTGGTGGATCCATGTGTGGTCTTTGAAGAGAACACACATCTGAATGACACTGGTGGATCCATATGTTGTATGTGAAAAGAACAGTCATGAAATGACTCCAGTTGTTGTTAGTAAAAACAACACACATGCAATGACCCTGGTGGATCCATGTGTGGTCTCTGAAGAGAACACACATTTCAATGACACTGGTGGATCCATATGTGGTATGTGAAAAGAATAGTCATGAAATGACTCCAGTTGTTGTTAGTAAAAAGAACACACATGCAATGACACTGGTCGATCCATGTGTGATCTCTGAAGAGACCACACATTTCAATGACACTGGTGGACCCATGTGTGGTCGCTGAAGAGAACACACATTTCAATGACACTTGTGGATCCATGTGTGGTCTCTGAAGAGAACACACATTTCAATGACACTGGTGGATCCATATGTGGTATGTGAAAACAATAGTCGTGAAATGACTCCAGTGGTTGTTAGTAAAAGAGCACACATGGAATGAAACTGGTGGATCCATGTGTGGTCTCTGAAGGGAACACACATGCAATGACTCTAGCTGTGGTTAATGAGAAGAACACACATGCAGTGACACTGGTGGATCCACAGGTGGATTGTGAAAAGAATACACATGCAATGACTCTGGTTGTTGTTAGAAAAAAGAACACACATACAATGACACTAGTGGATCCATGTGTGGTCTCTGAAGAGAATACACATTTCAATGACATTGGTGGATCCATATGTTGTATGTGAAAAGAATAGTCATGAAATGACTCCAGTTGTTGTTAGTAAAAAGAGCACACATGCAATTACATTGGTGGATCCATGTGTGGTCTCTGAAGAGAACACACATGCAATGACACTGGTGGATCCATAGGTGGATTGTGAAAAGAACACACATGCAATGACTCTGCTTGTTGTTAGTAAAAATAACACACATGCAATAACACTGGTGGATCCATGTGTGGTCTCTGAAGAGAACATACATTTCAATCACACTGCTGGATCCATATGTGGTATGTGAAAAGAATAGTCATGAAATGACTCTAGTTGTTGTTAGTAAAAATATCACACATGCAATTACATTGATCCATGTGTCGTCTCTGAAGAGAACACACATGAAATGACTAAGGCCGTGGTTAATGAGAAGAACACACATGCAATGACACTAGTGGATCCATAGGTGGATTGTGAAAAGAACACACATGCAATGACTCTGGTTGTTGTTAGTAAAAAGAACAGACATGTAATGACACTAGTGTATCCATGTGTGGTCTCTAAAGAGAACACACATTTCAATGACACTGGTGGATCCATATTTTGTATGTGAAAAGAACAATCATGAAATGACTCGAGTTATTGTTAGTAAAAAGAGCACACATGCAATTACACTGGTGGATCCATGTGTGGTCTCTGAAGAGAACACACATGCAATGACACTAGTGGATCCATATGTGGATTGTGAAAAGAACACACATGCAATGACTCTGGTTGTTGTTAGTAAAAAGAACACACATGCAATGACACTGGTGGATCCATGTGTGGTCTCTGAAGTCAACACACATTTTAATGACACTGGTGGATCCATATGTGGTATGTGAAAAGAACAGTCTTGAAATGACTCCAGTTGTTGTTAGAAAAAAGAGCACACATGCAATTACACTGGTGGATCCATGTGTGGTATTTGAAGAGAAGATACATGCAATGACACTGGTGGATCCATAGGTGGATTGTGAAAAGAAGACACATGCAATGATTTTGGTTGTTGTTAGTAAAAAGAACACACATGCAATGACATGGTGGATCCATGTGTGGTCTCTAAAGAGAACACACATTTCAATGACGCTTGTGGATCCATATGTGGTATGTGAAAAGAATAGTCATGAAATGACTCCATTGTTGTTAGTAAAAAGGGCACACATGCAATGACATTGGTGGATCCATGTGGGGTCTCTGAAGAGAACACACATGCAATGACACTTGTGGATTCATAGGTGGATTGTGAAAAGAACACACATACAATGAATCTAGTTGTTGTTAGTAAAAAGAACACACATGCAATGACACTGCTGGATCCATGTGTGGTCTCTAAATAAAACACACATTTCAATGACACTGGTGGATCCATATGTTGTATGTCAAAAGAACGGTCATGAAATGACTCTAGTTGTTGTTAGTAATAAGAACACACATGCAATGACACTGGTGGATCCATGTGTGGTCTCTGAAGAGAACACACATGCAATGACTCTAGTTGTGGTTAATGAGAAGAACACACAAGCAATGACTACGGTGGATCCATAGGTGGATTGTGAAAAGAACACACATGCAATGACTCTGGTTGTTGTTAGTAAAAAGAACACACATGCAATGACACTAGTGAATCCATGTGTTGTCTCTGAAGAGAACACACATTTCAATGACACTAGTGGATCCATATGTGGTATGTGAAAAGAATAGTCATGAAATGACTCCAGTTGTTGTTAGTAAAAAGAGCACACATGCAATGAAACTGGTGGATCCATGTGTGGTCTCTGAAGAGAACACACATGCAATGACACTGGTGGATCCATAGGTGGATTGTGAAAAGAACACACATGCAATGACTCTGGTTGCTGTTAGTAAAAGGAACACACACGCAATGACACAGGTGGATCCATGTGTGGTCTCTGAAGAGAACACACATTTCAATGACACTGGTGGATCCATATGTTGTATGAGAAAAGAATAGTCATTAAATGACTCTAGTTGTTGTTAGTAAAAAGAGTACACATGCAATTACACTGGTGGGTCCATGTGTGGTCTCTGAAGAGAACACACATGGAATGACACTGGTGGATCCGTAGGTGGATTGTGAAAAGAACACACATGCAACAACTCTGGTTGTTGTTAGTTAAAAGAACACACATGCAATGACACTGGTGGATCCATGTGTTGTCTCTGAAGAGAACACACATTTCAGTGACACTGATGGATCCATATGTTGTACGTGAAAAGAACAGTCATGAAATGACTCTAGTTGTTGTTAGTAAAAAGAGCACACATGCAATTACACTGGTGGATCAATGTGTGGTCTCTGAAGAGAACACACATGTAATGACTCTAGCTGTGCTTAATGAGAAGAACACACATGCAATGACTACGGTGGATCCATAGGTCGATTGTGAAAATAACACACATGCAATGACTATGGTGGATCCATAGGTCGATTGTGAAAATAACACACATGCAAAGACTCTCGCTGTAGTTAGTAAAAAGGACACACATGCAATGACACTAGTCGATCCATGTGTGGTCTCTGAAGAGAACACACATTTCAATGACACCGGTGGATCCATATGTGGTATGTGAAAAGAATAGTCATGAAATGACTCCAGTTGTTGTTAGTAAATAGAACATACATGCAATGACACTGGTGGATCCATGTGTGGTCTCTGAAGAGAACACAATGCAATGACTCTAGCTATGGTTAATGAGAAGAACACATATGCAATGACACTGGTGTATCCATTGGTGGATTGTGAAACGAACATACATGCAATGACTCTAGTTGTTGTTAGTAAAAAGAACACACATGTAATGACACTGGTGGATCCATGTGTGGTCTCTGAAGAGAACACACATTTCAATCACACTGGTGGATCCATATGTTGTATGTGAAAAGGACAGTCATGAAATGACTCCAGTTGTTGTTAGTAAAAATAGCACACATGCAATGACACTGCTGGATCCATGTGTGGTCTCTGAAGAGAACACACATGCAATGACACTAGTGGATTCATAGGTGGATTGTGAAAAGAACACACATACAATGACTCTAGTTGTTGTTAGTAAAAAGAACACACATGCAATGACACTGGTGGATCCATGTGTGGTCTCTAAATAGAACACACATTTCAATGACACTGGTGGATCCATATGTTGTATCTGAAAAGAACAGTCATGAAATGACTCCAGTTGTTGTTAGTAAAAAGAACACACATGCGATGACACTGGTGGATCCATGTGTGGTTTCTGAAGAGAACACACATGCAATGACTCTAGTTGTGGTTAATGAGAAGAACACACATGCAATGACTACGGTGGATCCATAGGTGGATTGTGAAAAGATCACACATGCAATGACTCTGGTCGTTGTTAGTAAAAAGAACACAAATGCAATGACACTAGTGGATCCATGTGTGGTCTTTGAAGAGAACACACATTTCAATGGCACTGGTGGATCCATATGTGGTATGTGAAAAGAATATTCATGAAATGGCTCAAGTTGTTGTTAGTAAAAAGAGCACACATGCAATTACACTTGTGGATCCATGTGTGGTGTCTGAAGAGAACACACATGCAATGACTAAGGCCGTGGTTAATGAGAAGAACACACATGCAATGACACTGGTGGATCCATAGGTGGATTGTGAAAATAACACATATGCAATGACTCTGGTTGTTGTTAGTAAAAAGAACACACATGCAATGACACTGATGGATCCATGTGTGGTCTCTGAAGAGAACACACATTTCAATGACACTGGTAGATCCATGTGTGGTCGCTGAAGAGAACGCACATTTCAATGACACTGGTGTATCCATATGTGTTATGTGAAAAGAATAGTCGTGAAGTGACTCCTGTTGTTGTTAGTAAAAAGAGCACATATGCAATGACACTGGTGGATCCATGTGTGGTCACTGAAGAGAACACACATTTGAATGACACCAGTGGATCCATATGTGGTATGTGAAAACAATAGTCATGAAATGACTCTAGTTGTTGTTAGTAAAAAGAACACACATGTAATGACACTGGTGGATCCATGTGTGGTCTCTGAAGAGAACACACATTTCAATGACACTGGTTGATCCATATGTTGTATGTGAAAAGAACAGTCATGAAATGACTCTAGGTGTTATTAGTAAAAATAGCATACATGCAATTACACTGGTGGATCCATGTGTGGTCTCTGAAGACAACACACATGGAATGACACTGGTGGATCTATAGGTGGATTGTGAAAAGAACACAGATGCAATGAATCTGGTTGTTGTTAGTAAAAAGAACACACATGCAATGACATTGGTGGATCCTTGTGTTGTCTCTGAAGAGAACACACATTTCAATGACACTAGTGGAACCATATGTTGTATGTGAAAAGAACAGTCATGAAATGACTCTAGTTGTTGTTAGTAAAAAGAGCACACATGCAATTACACTGGTGGATCCATGTGTGGTCTCTGAAGAGAACACACATGCAATGACTCTAGCTGTGCTTAATGAGAAGAACAAACATGCAATAACTACGTTGGATCCATAGGTCGATTGTGAAAATAACACACATGCAATGACTCTAGTTGTTGTTAGTAAAAAGGACACACATGCAATGACACTGGTGGATCCATGTGTGGTCTTTGAAGAGAACACACATTTCAATGACACTGGTGGATCCATATGTTGTATGTGAAAAGAACAGTCAAGAAATGACACCAGTTGTTGTTAGTAAAAAGAACACACATGCAATGACAGTGGTGGATCCATGTGTGGTCTCTGAAAAGAACACACATTTCAATGACACTGGTGGACCCATATGTGGAATGTGAAAAGAATAGTCATGGAATGACTCCAGTTGTTGTTAGTAAAAAGAACACACATGCAATAACACTGGTGGATCCATGTGTTGTCTCTGAAGAGAACACAGATGCAATTACTCTAGATGTGGTTAATGAGAAGAACACACATGCAATGACACTGGTGTATCCATAGGTTCATTGTGAAAAGAACATACATGCAATGACTCTGGTTGTTGTTAGTAAAAAGAACACACATGTAATGACACTGGTGGATCCATGTGTGGTCTCTGAAGAGAACACACATTTCAATGACACTGGTGGATCCATATGTTGTATGTGAAAAGAACAGTCATGAAATGACTCTAGTTGTTGTTAGTAAAAAGAGCACACATGCAATGACACTGGTGGATCGATAGGTGGATTTTGAAAAGAACACACATGCTATGACTTTGGATGTTGTTAGTAAAAAGAACACACATGCAATGACACTGGTGGATCCATGTGTGGTCTCTGAAGAGAACACACATTCCAATGACACTGGTGGATCCATATGTGGTATGTGAAACGACTAGTTAAGAAATGACTCCAGTTGTTGTTAGTAAAAAGAGCACACATCCAATTACACTTATGGATCCATGTGTGGTCTCTGCAGAGAACAGACATGCAATGACACTGGTGGATCCGTAGGTGGATTGTGAAAAGAACACACATGCAATGACTCAAGGTTGTTGTTAGTAAAAAGAACACACATGCAATGACATTGGTGGATCCATGTGTGGTATCTAAAGAGAACACACATTTCAATGACACTTGTGGATCCATATGTGGTATGTGAAAATAATAGTCATGAAATGACTCTAGTTGTTGTTAGTAAAATGGGTACACATGCTGGTGGATCCATGTGTGGTCTCTGAAGAGAACACACATGCAATGACACTAGTGGATTCCTAGGTGGATTGTGAAAAGAACACACATACAATGGCTCTAGTTGTTGTTAGTAAAAAGAACACACATGTAGTGACACTGGTGGATCCATGTGTGGTCTCTAAATAGAACACACATTTCAATGACACTGGTGGATCCATATGTTGTATGTGAAAAGAACAGTCATGAAATGACTCCAGTTGTTGTTGGTAAAAAGAACACACATGCAATGACACTGGTGGATCCATGTGTGGTTTCTGAAGAGAACACACATGCAGTGCCTCTAGTTGTGGTTAATGAGAAGAACTCACATGAAATGACTACGGTGGATCCATAGGTGGATTGTGAAAAGAATACACATGCAATGGCTCTGGTTGTTGTTAGTAAATACAACACACATGCAATGACACTAGTGGATCCATGTGTGGTCTTTGAAGAGAACATACATTTCAATGACACTGGCGCATCCATATGTGGTATGTGAAAATAATAGTCATGAAATGACTCCAGGTGTTGTTTGTAAAAAGAGCACACATGCAATTACACTGGTGGATCCATCTGTGGTCTCTGAAGAGAACACACATGCAATGACTAAGGCCGTGGTTAATGAGAAGAACGCACATGCAATGACACAGGTGGATCCATAGGTGGATTATGAAAATAACACACATGCAATGACTCTGGTTGTTGTTAGTAAAAAGAACACACATACAATGACACTGGTGGATCCATATGTGGTCTCTGAAGAGAACACACATTTCAATGACACTGGTGGATCCATGTGTGGTCGCTGAAGAGAACGCACATTTCAATGACACAGGTGTTGCCATGTGTGGTCTCTGAAGAGAACACACATTTCAATGACACTGGTGTATCCATATGTGGTATGTGAAAAGAATAGTCCTGAAATGACTTCGGTTGTTGTTAGTAAAAAGAGCACACATGCAATGACACTGGTGGATCCATGTGTGGTCACTGAAGAGAACACACATTTCAATGACACCAGTAGATCCATATGTGGTATGTGAAAAGCATAGTCATGAAATGACTCCAGTTGTTGTTAGTAAAAAGAGCACACATGCAATAACACTGGTGGATCCATGTGTGGTCTCTAAAGAGAACATACATTTCAATCACACTGCTGGATCCATATGTGGTATGTGAAAAGAATAGTCATGAAATGACTCTAGTTGTTGTTAGTAAAAATAGCACACATGCAATTACATTGATCCATGTGTCGTCTCTGAAGAGAACACACATGAAATGACTAAGGCCGTGGTTCATGAGAAGAACACACATGCAATGACACTAGTGGATCCATAGGTGGATTGTGAAAAGAACACACATGCAATGACTCTGGTTGTTGTTAGTAAAAAGAAGAGACATGCAATGACACTAGTGGATCCATGTGTGGTCTCTAAAGAGAACACACATTTCAATGACACTGGTGGATCCATATTTTGTATGTGAAAAGAACAATCATGAAATGACTCCAGTTGTTGTTAGTAAAAAGAGCACACATGCAATTTCACTGGTGGATCCATGTGTGGTCTCTAAAGAGAACACACATGCAATGACACTAGTGGATCCATATGTGGATTGTGAAAAGAACACACATGCAATGACTCTGGTTGTTGTTAGTAAAAAGAACACACATGCAATGACACTGGTGGATCCATGTGTGGTCTCTGAAGTCAACACACATTTTAATGACACTGGTGGATCCATATGTGGTATGTGAAAAGAACAGTCTTGAAATGACTCCAGTTGTTGTTAGAAAAAAGAGCACACATGCAATTACACTGGTGGATCCATGTGTGGTATTTGAAGAGAAGATACATGCAATGACACTGGTGGATCCATAGGTGGATTGTGAAAAGAAGACACATGCAATGATTTTGGTTGTTGTTAGTAAAAAGAACACACATGCAATGACACTGGTGGATCCATGTGTGGTCTCTAAAGAGAACACACATTTCAATGACGCTTGTGGATCCATATGTGGTATGTGAAAAGAATAGTCATGAAATGACTCCATTGTTGTTAGTAAAAAGGGCACACATGCAATGGCATTGGTGGATCCATGTGTGGTCTCTGAAGAGAACACACATGCAATGACACTAGTGGATTCATAGGTGGATTGCGAAAAGAACACACATACAATGACTCTAGTTGTTGTTAGTAAAAAGAACACACATGCAATGACACTGCTGGATCCATGTGTGGTCTCTAAATAAAACACACATTTCAATGACACTGGTGGATCCATATGTTGTATGTCAAAAGAACGGTCATGAAATGACTCCAGTTGTTGTTAGTAATAAGAACACACATGCAATGACACTGGTGGATCCATGTGTGGTCTCTGAAGAGAACACACATGCAATGACTCTAGTTGTGGTTAATGAGAAGAACACACAAGCAATGACTACGGTGGATCCATAGGTGGATTGTGAAAAGAACACACATGCAATGACTCTGGTTGTTGTTAGTAAAAAGAACACACATGCAATGACACTAGTGAATCCATGTGTTGTCTCTGAAGAGAACACACATTTCAATGACACTAGTGGATCCATATGTGGTATGTGAAAAGAATAGTCATGAAATGACTCCAGTTGTTGTTAGTAAAAAGAGCACACATGCAATGAAACTGGTGGATCCATGTGTGGTCTCTGAAGAGAACACACATGCAATGACACTGGTGGATCCATAGGTGGATTGTGAAAAGAACACACATGCAATGACTCTGGTTGTTGTTAGTAAAAGAAACACACACGCAATGACACAGGTGGATCCATGTGTGGTCTCTGAAGAGAACACACATTTCAATGACACTGGTGGATCCATATGTTGTATGAGAAAAGAATAGTCATGAAATGACTCTAGTTGTTGTTAGTAAAAAGAGTACACATGCAATTACACTGGTGGGTCCATGTGTGGTCTCTGAAGAGAACACACATGGAATGACACTGGTGGATCCATAGGTGGATTGTGAAAAGAACACACATGCAACAACTCTGGTTGTTGTTAGTTAAAAGAACACACATGCAATGACACTGGTGGATCCATGTGTTGTCTCTGAAGAGAACACACATTTCAGTGACACTGATGGATCCATATGTTGTACGTGAAAAGAACAGTCATGAAATGACTCCAGTTGTTGTTAGTAAAAAGAGCACACATGCAATTACACTGGTGGATCAATGTGTGGTCTCTGAATAGAACACACATGTAATGACTCTAGCTGTGCTTAATGAGAAGAACACACATGCAATGACTACGGTGGATCCATAGGTCGATTGTGAAAATAACACACATGCAATGACTACGGTGGATCCATAGGTCGATTGTGAAAATAACACACATGCAAAGACTCTCGCTGTAGTTAGTAAAAAGGACACACATGCAATGACACTAGTCGATCCATGTGTGGTCTATGAAGAGAACACACATTTCAATGACACCGGTGGATCCATATGTGGTATGTGAAAAGAAAAGTCATGAAATGACTCCAGTTGTTGTTAGTAAAAAGAACATACATGCAATGACACTGGTGGATCCATGTGTGGTCTCTGAAGAGAACACAATGCAATGACTCTAGCTATGGTTAATGAGAATAACACATATGCAATGACACTGGTGTATCCATTGGTGGATTGTGAAACGAACATACATGCAATGACTCTGGTTGTTGTTAGTAAAAAGAACACACATGTAATGACACTGGTGGATCCATGTGTGGTCTCTGAAGAGAACACACATTTCAATCACACTGGTGGATCCATATGTTGTATGTGAAAAGGACAGCCATGAAATGACTCCAGTTGTTGTTAGTAAAAATAGCACACATGCAATTACACTGGTGGATCCATGTGTGGTCTCTAAAGAGAACACACATGTAATGACACTCGTGGATCCATAGGTGGATTGTGAAAAGAACACACATGCAATGACTCAGGTTGTTGTTAGTAAAAAGAACACACATGCAATGACACTGGTGGATCCATGTGTGGTCTCTAAAGAGAACACACATTTCAATGACACTTGTGGATCCATATGTGGTATGTGAAAAGGATAGTCATGAACTGACTCCAGTTGTTGTTAGTAAAAAGGGTAAACATGCAATGACACTGCTGGATCCATGTGTGGTCTCTGAAGAGAACACACATGCAATGACACTAGTGGATTCATAGGTGGATTGTGAAAAGAACATACATACAATGACTCTAGTTGTTGTTAGTAAAAAGAACACACATGCAATGACACTGGTGGATCCATGTGTGGTCTCTAAATAGAACACACATTTCAATGACACTGGTGGATCCATATGTTGTATCTGAAAAGAACAGTCATGAAATGACTCCAGTTGTTGTTAGTAAAAATAACACACATGCAATGACACTGGTGGATCCATGTGTGGTTTCTGAAGAGAACACACATGCAATGACTCTAGTTGTGGTTAATGAGAAGAACACACATGCAATGACTACGGTGAATCCATAGGTGGATTGTGAAAAGATCACACATGCAATGACTCTGGTCGTTGTTAGTAAAAAGAACACAAATGCAATGACACTAGTGGATCCATGTGTGGTCTTTGAAGAGAACACACATTTCAATGGCACTGGTGGATCCATATGTGGTATGTGAAAAGAATATTCATGAAATGGCTCAAGTTGTTGTTAGTAAAAAGAGCACACATGCAATTACACTTGTGGATCCATGTGTGGTGTCTGAAGAGAACACACATGCAATGACTAAGGCCGTGGTTAATGAGAAGAACACACATGCAATGACACTGGTGGATCCATAGGTGGATTGTGAAAATAACACACATGCAATGACTCTGGTTGTTGTTAGTAAAAAGAACACACATGCAATGACACTGATGGATCCATGTGTGGTCTCTGAAGAGAACACACATTTCAATGCACTGGTAGATCCATGTGTGGTCGCTGAAGAGAACGCACATTTCAATGACACTGGTGGATCCATGTGTCGTCTCTGAAGAGAACACACATTTTAATGACACTGGTGTATCCATATGTGTTATGTGAAAAGAATAGTCGTGAAGTGACTCCTGTTGTTGTTAGTAAAAAGAGCACATATGCAATGACACTGGTGGATCCATGTGTGGTCACTGAAGAGAACACACATTTCAATGACACCAGTGGATCCATATGTGGTATGTGAAAACAATAGTCATGAAATGACTCTAGTTGTTGTTAGTAAAAAGAACACACATGTAATGACACTGGTGGATCCATGTGTGGTCTCTGAAGAGAACACACATTTCAATGACACTGGTTGATCCATATGTTGTATGTGAAAAGAACAGTCATGAAATGACTCTAGGTGTTATTAGTAAAAAGAGCATACATGCAATTACACTGGTGGATCCATGTGTGGTCTCTGAAGACAACACACATGGAATGACACTGGTGGATCTATAGGTGGATTGTGAAAAGAACACAGATGCAATGAATCTGGTTGTTGTTAGTAAAAAGAACACACATGCAATGACATTGGTGGATCCTTGTGTTGTCTCTGAAGAGAACACACATTTCAATGACACTGGTGGAACCATATGTTGTATGTGAAAAGAACAGTCATGAAATGACTCTAGTTGTTGTTAGTAAAAAGAGCACACATGCAATTACACTGGTGGATCCATGTGTGGTCTCTGAAGAGAACACACATGCAATGACTCAAGCTGTGCTTAATGAGAAGAACAAACATGCAATAACTACGGTGGATCCATAGGTCGATTGTGAAAATAACACACATGCAATGACTCTAGTTGTTGTTAGTAAAAAGGACACACATGCAATGACACTGGTGGATCCATATGTGGTCTTTGAAGAGAACACACATTTCAATGACACTGGTGGATCCATATGTTGTATGTGAAAAGAACAGTCAAGAAATGACACCAGTTGTTGTTAGTAAAAAGAACACACATGCAATGACAGTGGTGGATCCATGTGTGGTCTCTAAAGAAAACACACATTTCAATGACACTGGTGGATCGATATTTTGTATGTGAAAAGAACAGTCATGAAATGGCTCAAGTTGTTGTTAGTAAAAAGAGCACACATGCAATTACACTTGTGGATCCATGTGTGGTGTCTGAAGAGAACACACATGCAATGACTAAGGCCGTGGTTAATGAGAAGAACACACATGCAATGACACTGGTGGATCCATAGGTGGATTGTGAAAATAACACACATGCAATGACTCTGGTTGTTGTTAGTAAAAAGAACACACATGCAATGACACTGATGGATCCATGTGTGGTCTGTGAAGAGAACACACATTTCAATGACACTGGTAGATCCATGTGTGGTCGCTGAAGAGAACGCACATTTCAATGACACTAGTGGATCCATGTGTCGTCTCTGAAGAGAACACACATTTTAATGACACTGGTGTATCCATATGTGTTATGTGAAAAGAATAGTCGTGAAGTGACTCCTGTTGTTGTTAGTAAAAAGAGCACATATGCAATTACACTTGTGGATCCATGTGTGGTCACTGAAGAGAACACACATTTCAATGACACTAGTGGATCCATATGTGGTATGTGAAAACAATAGTCATGAAATGACTCTAGTTGTTGTTAGTAAAAAGAACACACATGTAATGACACTGGTGGATCCATGTGTGGTCTCTGAAGAGAACACACATTTCAATGACACTGGTTGATCCATATGTTGTATGTGAAAAGAACAGTCATGAAATGACTCTAGGTGTTATTAGTAAAAAGAGCATACATGCAATTACACTGGTGGATCCATGTGTGGTCTCTGAAGACAACACACATGGAATGACACTGGTGGATCTATAGGTGGATTGTAAAAAGAACACATATGCAATGAATCTGGTTGTTGTTAGTAAAAAGAACACACATGCAATGACATTGGTGGATCCTTGTGTTGTCTCTGAAGAGAACACACATTTCAATGACACTGGTGGAACCATATGTTGTATGTGAAAAGAACAGTCATGAAATGACTCTAGTTGTTGTTAGTAAAAAGAGCACACATGCAATTACACTGGTGGATCCATGTGTGGTCTCTGAAGAGAACACACATGCAATGACTCAAGCTGTGCTTAATGAGAAGAACAAACATGCAATAACTACGGTGGATCCATAGGTCGATTGTGAAAATAACACACATGCAATGACTCTAGTTGTTGTTAGTAAAAAGGACACACATGCAATGACACTGGTGGATCCATATGTGGTCTTTGAAGAGAACACACATTTCAATGACACTGGTGGATCCATATGTTGTATGTGAAAAGAACAGTCAAGAAATGACACCAGTTGTTGTTAGTAAAAAGAACACACATGCAATGACAGTGGTGGATCCATGTGTGGTCTCTAAAGAAAACACACATTTCAATGACACTGGTGGATCGATATTTTGTATGTGAAAAGAACAGTCATGAAATGGCTCAAGTTGTTGTTAGTAAAAAGAGCACACATGCAATTACACTTGTGGATCCATGTGTGGTGTCTGAAGAGAACACACATGCAATGACTAAGGCCGTGGTTAATGAGAAGAACACACATGCAATGACACTGGTGGATCCATAGGTGGATTGTGAAAATAACACACATGCAATGACTCTGGTTGTTGTTAGTAAAAAGAACACACATGCAATGACACTGATGGATCCATGTGTGGTCTGTGAAGAGAACACACATTTCAATGACACTGGTAGATCCATGTGTGGTCGCTGAAGAGAACGCACATTTCAATGACACTAGTGGATCCATGTGTCGTCTCTGAAGAGAACACACATTTTAATGACACTGGTGTATCCATATGTGTTATGTGAAAAGAATAGTCGTGAAGTGACTCCTGTTGTTGTTAGTAAAAAGAGCACATATGCAATTACACTTGTGGATCCATGTGTGGTCACTGAAGAGAACACACATTTCAATGACACTAGTGGATCCATATGTGGTATGTGAAAACAATAGTCATGAAATGACTCTAGTTGTTGTTAGTAAAAAGAACACACATGTAATGACACTGGTGGATCCATGTGTGGTCTCTGAAGAGAACACACATTTCAATGACACTGGTTGATCCATATGTTGTATGTGAAAAGAACAGTCATGAAATGACTCTAGGTGTTATTAGTAAAAAGAGCATACATGCAATTACACTGGTGGATCCATGTGTGGTCTCTGAAGACAACACACATGGAATGACACTGGTGGATCTATAGGTGGATTGTAAAAAGAACACATATGCAATGAATCTGGTTGTTGTTAGTAAAAAGAACACACATGCAATGACATTGGTGGATCCTTGTGTTGTCTCTGAAGAGAACACACATTTCAATGACACTGGTGGAACCATATGTTGTATGTGAAAAGAACAGTCATGAAATGACTCTAGTTGTTGTTAGTAAAAAGAGCACACATGCAATTACACTGGTGGATCCATGTGTGGTCTCTGAAGAGAACACACATGCAATGACTCAAGCTGTGCTTAATGAGAAGAACAAACATGCAATAACTACGGTGGATCCATAGGTCGATTGTGAAAATAACACACATGCAATGACTCTAGTTGTTGTTAGTAAAAAGGACACACATGCAATGACACTGGTGGATCCATGTGTGGTCTTTGAAGAGAACACACATTTCAATGACACTGGTGGATCCATATGTTGTATGTGAAAAGAACAGTCAAGAAATGACACGAGTTGTTGTTAGTAAAAAGAACACACATGCAATGACAGTGGTGGATCCATGTGTGGTCTCTGAAAAGAACATACATTTCAATGACACTGGTGGACCCATATGTGGAATGTGAAAAGAATAGTCATGGAATGACTCCAGTTGTTGTTAGTAAAAAGAACACACATGCAATAACACTGGTGGATCCATGTGTTGTCTCTGAAGAGAACACAGATGTAATTACTCTAGATGTGGTTAATGAGAAGAACACACATGCAATGACACTGGTGTATCCATAGGTTCATTGTGAAAAGAACATACATGCAATGACTCTAGTTGTTGTTAGTAAAAAGAACACACATGTAATGACACTGGTGGATCCATGTGTGGTCTCTGAAGAGAACACACATTTCAATGACACTGGTGGATCCATATGTTGTATGTGAAAAGAACAGTCATGAAATGACTCTAGTTGTTGTTAGTAAAAAGAGCACACATGCAATGACACTGGTGGATCGATAGGTGGATTTTGAAAAGAACACACATGCTATGACTTTGGATGTTGTTAGTAAAAAGAACACACATGCAATGACACTGGTGGATCCATGTGTGGTCTCTGAAGAGAACACACATTCCAATGACACTGGTGGATCCATATGTGGTATGTGAAACGACCAGTTAAGAAATGACTCCAGTTGTTGTTAGTAAAAAGAGCACACATCCAATTACACTTATGGATCCATGTGTGGTCTATGCAGAGAACACACATGCAATGACACTGGTGGATCCGTAGGTGGATTGTGAAAAGAACACACATGCAATGACTCAAGGTTGTTGTTAGTAAAAAGAACACACATGCAATGACACTGGTGGATCCATGTGTGGTATCTAAAGAGAACACACATTTCAATGACACTTGTGGATCCATATGTGGTATGTGAAAAGAATAGTCATGAAATGACTCTAGTTGTGGTTGGTAAAAAGAGCACACATGCAATTACACTGGTGGATCCATGTGTGGTTTCTGAAGAGAACACACATGGAATGACACTGGTGGATCTATAAGTGGATTGTGAAAATAACACACATGCAATGACTCTGGTTGTTGTTAGTAAAAAGAACACACATGCAATAACACTGGTGGATCCATGTGTTGTCTCTAAAGAGAACACACATTTCAATGACACTGGTGGAACCATATGTTGTATGTGAAAAGAACAGTCATGAAATGACTCCAGTTGTTGTTAGTAAAAAGAGCACACATACAATTACACTGGTGGATCCATGTGTTGCCTCTGAAGAGAACACACATGCAATGACTCTAGCTGTGCTTAATGAGAAGAACACACATGCAATGACTATGGTGGATCCATAGGTCGATTGTGAAAATAACAAAAATGCAATGACTCTGGTTGTTGTTAGTATAAAGAACACACATGCAATGACACTGGTGGATCCATGTGTGATCTTTGAACAGAACACACATTTCAATGACACTGGTGGATCCATATGTTGTATGTGAAAAGAACAGTCATGAAATGACTCTAGTTGTTGTTAGTAAAAAGAACACACATGCAATGACACTGGTGGATCCATGTGTGGTCTCTGAAGAGAACACAGATGCAATGGCTCTAGCTGTGGTTAATGAGAAGAACACATATGCAATGACACTGGTGGATCCATAGGTGGATTGTGAAAAGAACACACATGCAATGACTCTGGTTGTTGTTAGTAAAAGGAACACACATGCAATGACACTGGTGGATCCATGTGTGGTCTCTGAAGAGAAGACACATTTCAATGACACTGGTGGATCCATATGTTGTATGTGAAAAGAACAGTCATGAAATGACTCTAGTCATTGTTAGTAAAAAGAGCACACATGCAATTACACTGGTAGATCCATGTGTGGTCTGTGAAGAGAACACACATGCAATGACTAAGGCCGTGGTTAATGAGAAGAACACACATGCAATGACACTGGTGGATCCATAGGTGGATTGTGAAAATAACACACATGCAATGACACTAGTGGATCCAGGTGTGGTGACTGAAGAGAACGCACATTTTAATGACACTGGTGGATCCATGTGTGGTATCTGAAGAGAGCACACATTTCAATGACACTAGTGTATCCATTTGTGGTATGTGAAAAGAATAGTCGTGAAATGACTCTAGTTGTTGTTAGTGAAAAGAGCACACATGCAATGACACTGGAGGATCCATGTGTGGTCTCTAAAGAGAACACACATTTCAATGACACTTGTGGATCCATATGTGGTATATGAATAGAATAGTCATGAAATGACTCTAGTTGTTGTTAGTAAAAAGGGTACACATACAATGACACTGGTGGATCCATGTGTGGTCTCTGAAGAGAACACACATGCAATGACACTAGTGGATTCATAGGTGGATTGTGAAAAGAACACACGTACAATGACTCTAGTTGTTGTTAGTAAAAAGAACACACATGAAGTGACACTGGTGGATCCATGTGTGGTCTCTAAATAGAACACACATTTCAATGACACTGGTGGATCCATATGTTGTATGTGAAAAGAATAGTCATGAAATGACTCCAGTTGTTGTTGCTAAAAAGAACACACATGCAATGACACTGGTGGATCCATGTGTGGTTTCTAAAGAGAACACACATGCAGTGACTCTAGTTGTGGTTAATGAGAAGAACTCACATGCAATGACTACGGTGGATCCATAGGTGGATTGTGAAAAGAACACACATGCAATGACTCTGGTCGTTGTTAGTAAAAAGAACACACATGCAATGACACTAGTGGATCCATGTGTGGTCTTTGAAGAGAACATACATTTCAATGACACTGGTGCATCCATATGTGGTATGTGAAAAGAATAGTCATGAAATGACTCCAGGTGTTGCTTGTAAAAAGAGCACACAAGCAATTACACTGGTGGATCCATGTGTGGTCTCTGAAGAGAACACCCATGCAATGACAAAGGCCGTGGTTAATGAGAAGAACGCACATGCAATGACACTGGTGGATCCATAGGTGGATTATGAAAATAACACACATGCAATGACTCTGGTTGTTCTTAGTAAAAAGAACACACATGCAATGACGCCGGTGGATCCATGTGTGGTCTCTGAAGAGAACACACATTTCAATGACACTGGTGTATCCATATGTGGTATGAGAAAAGAATAATCCTGAAATGACTCCAGTTGTTGTTAGTAAAAAGAGCACACATGCAATGACACTGGTGGATCCATGTGTGGTCACTGAAGAGAACACACATTTCAATGACACCAGTGGATCCATATGTGGTATGTGAAAAGAATAGTCATGAAATGACTCCAGTTGTTAGTAAAAACAGCACACATGCAACGAAACTGGTGGATCCATGTGTGGTCTCTGAAGAGAACACGCATGCAATGCTCTAGCTGTGGTTAATGAGAAGAACACACATGCAATGACACTGGTGGATCCATAGGTGGATTGTGAAAAGAACACAAATGCAATGACTCTGGTTGTTGTTAGTAAAAAGAACACACATGTAATGACACTATTGGATCCATGTGTGGTCTCTAAAGAGAACACACATTTCAATGACACTGGCGGATCCATATGTTGTATATGAAAAGAACAGTCATGAAATGACTCTAGTTGTTGTTAGTAAAAAGAGCACACATGCAATTACACTGGTGTATCCATGTGTGGTCTTTGAAGAGAACACACATGTAATGACACTAGTGGATATATAGGTGGATTGTGAAAAGAACACACATGCAATGACTCTGGTTGTTGTTAGTAAAAAGAACACACATGCAATGACATTGGTGGATCCATGTGTTGTCTCTGAAGAGAACACACATTTCAATGACACTGGTGGAACCATATGTTGTATGTGAAAAGAACAGTCATGAAATGACTCCAGTTGTTGCTAGTAAAAACAACACACATGCAATTACACTAGTGGATCCATGTGTTGTCTCTGAAGAGAACAGACATGCAATGACTCTAGCTTTGCTTAATGAGAAGAACACACATGCAATGACTATAGTGTTTCAATAGGTCGATTGTGAAAATAACACACATGCAATGACTCTGGTTGTTGTTTGTAAAAAGGACACACATGCAATGACACTAGTGGATCCATGTGTGGTCTTTGAAGAGAACACACATTTCAATGACACTGGTGGATCCATATGTTTTATGTGAAAAGAGCAGTCATGAAATGACTTCAGTTGTTGTTAGTAAAAAGAACACACATGCAATGACACTGGTGGATCCATGTGTGGTCTCTGAAGAGAACACAGATGCAATGACTCTAGTTGTGGTTAATGAGAAGAACACACATGCAATGAATCTGGTTGTTGTTAGTAAAAAGAACACACATGCAATGACACTAGTGGATCCAAGTGTCGTCTCTATAGAGAAGACACATTTCAATGACACTAGTGGATCCATATGTTGTATGTGAAAAGAACAGTCATGAAATGACTCCAGTCATTGTTAGTAAAAAGAGCACACATGCAATTACACTGGTAGATCCATGTGTGGTCTCTGAAGAGAACACACATGCAATGACTAAGACCGTGGTTAATGAGAAGAGCACACATGCAATGACACTAGTGGATCCATAGGTGGATTGTGAAAATAATGCACATGCAATGACACTGGTGGATCAATGTGTGGTATCTGAAGAGACCACACATTTCAATGACACTGGTGGATCCAGGTGTGGTCGCTGAAGAGAACGCACATTTCAATGAGACTGGTGGATCCATGTGTGGTCTCTAAAGAGAACACACATTTCAATGACACTAGTGTATCCATATGTGGTATGTGAAAAGAATAGTCGTGAAATGACTCCAGTTGTTGTTAGTAAAAAGAGCACACATGAATGACACTGGTGGATCCATGTGTGGTCTCTAAAAAGAACACACGTTTCAATGACACTAGTGGATCCATATGTGGTATGTGAAAAGAATAGTCATGAAATGACTCCAGTTGTTGTTAGTAAAAAGAGCACTCATGCAATGAAACTGCTGGATCCATGTGTGGTCTCTGAACAGAACACACATGCAATGACTCTAGCTGTGGTTAATGAGAGGAACACACGTGCAATGACACTGGTGGATCCATAGGTGGATTGTGAAAAGAACACACATGCAATGACTCTGGTTGTTGTTAGTAAAAAGAACACAGATGCAATGACACTGGTGGATCCATGTTTGGTCTTTGAAGAGAACACACATTTCAATGACACTGGAGGATCCATATGTGTTATGTGAAAAGAATAGTCATGAAATGACTCTAGTTGTTGTTTGTAAAAAGAGCACACATGCAATTACACTGGTGGATCCATGTGTGGTCTCTAAAGAGAACACACATGGAATGACACTGGTGGATCCATAGGTGGATTGTGAAAACAATACACATGCAATGACTCTAGTTGTTGTTAGTAAAAAAGAACACACATGCAATGACACTGGTGGATCCATGTGTTGTCTCTGAAGAGAACACACATTTCAATGACACTGGTAGATCCATATGTTGTATGTGAAAAGAACAGTCATGAAATGACTCCAGTTGTTGTTAGTAAAAAGAGCACACATGCAATTACACTAGTGGATTCATGTGTGCTCTCTGAAGAGAACACACATGCAATGACTCTAGATGTGGTTAATGAGAAGAACACACATGCAATGACTACGGTGGATCCATAGGTCGATTGTGAAAATAACACACATGCAATGACTCTAGTTGTTGTTAGTAAAAAGGACACACATGCAATGACACTGGTGGATCCATGTGTGGTCTTTGAAGAGAACACACATTTCAATGACACTGGTGGATCCATATGTGGTATGTGAAAAGAATAGTCATGAAATGACTCTAGTTGTTGTTAGTAAAAAGAGCAGACATGCAATGACAGTGGTGGATTCATGTGTGTTCTTAGAGAACACACATGCAATGACTCTAGCTGTGGTTAATGAGAAGATAACACATGCAATGACTACGGTGGATCCATACGCGGATTGTGAAAATAGGACACATGCAATGACTCTGGTTGTTGTTAGTAAAAAGAACACACATGCAATGACACTGGTGGATCCATGTGTTGTCTCTGAAGAGAACACACATTTCAATGACACTAGTGGATCCATATGTTGTATGTGAAAAGCACAGTCATGAAATGACTCCAGTTGTTGTTAGTAAAAAGAGCACACATGCAATTACACTGGTGGATCCATGTGTGCTCTCTGAAGAGAACACACATGCAATGACTCTAGCTGTGGTTAATGAGTAGAACACACATGCAATGACTACGGTGGATCCATAGGTCGATTGTGAAAATAACACACATGCAATGACTCTGGTTTTTGTTAGTAAAAAGGACACACATGCAATGACACTGGTGGATCCATGTGTGGTCTTTGAATAGAACACACATTTCAATGACACTGGTGGATCCATATGTGGTACGTGATTCGAATAGTCATGAAATGACTCTAGTTGTTGTTAGTAAAAAGAGAACACATGCGATGACACTAGTGGATCCATGTGTGTTCTCAGAGAATACACATGCAATGACTCTAGCTGTGGTTAATGAGAAGAACACACATGCAATGACTACGGTGGATCCATACGTGGATTGTGAAAATAACACACATGCAATGACTCTGGTTGTTGTTAGTAAAAAGAACACACATGCAATGACACTGGTGGATCCATGTGTTGTCTCTGAAGAGAACACACATTTCAATGACACTGGTGGAACCATATGTTGTATGTGAAAAGAACAGTCATTAAATGACTCCAGTTGTTGTTAGTAAAAAGAGCACACATGCAATTACACTGGTGGATCCATGTGTGGTCTCTGAAGAGAACACACATGTAATGACTCTAGTTGTGGTTAATGAGAAGAACACACATGCAATGACTACGGTGGATCCATAGGTCGATTGTGAAAATAACACACATGCAATGACTCTGGTTGTTGTTAGTAAAAAGGACACACATGTAATGACACTGGTGGATCCATGTGTGGTCCTTGATGAGAACACACATTTCAAACACACTGGTGGATCCATATGTTGTATGTGAAAAGAACAGTCATGAAATGACTACAGTTGTTGTTAGTAAAAAGAACACACATGCAATGACACTAGTGGATCCATGTGTGGTCTCTAAAGAGAACACAGATGCAATGACTCTAGCTGTGGTTAATGAGAAGAACACACATGCAATGTCACTGGTGGATCCATAGGTGGATTGTGAAAAGAACACACATGCAATGACTTTGGTTGTTGTTAGTAAAAAGAACACACATGCAATGACACTGGTGGAGCCATGTGTTGTCTCTGAAGAGAACACACATTTCAATGACACTGGTGGAACCATATGTTGTATGTGAAAAGAATAGTCATGAAATGACTCCAGTTGTTGTTAGTAAAAACAGCACACATGCAATTACACTGCTGGATCCATGTGTGGTCTCTAAAGAGAACACACATGTAATGACTCTAGCTGTGGTTAATGAGAAGAACACACATGCAATGACTACGGTGGATCCATAGGTCGATTGTGAAAATAACACACATCCAATGACTCTGGCTGTTGTTAGTAAAAAGGACACACATGCAATGAAACTGGTGGATCCATGTGTGGTCTTTGAAGAGAACACACATTTCAAACACACTGGTGGATCCATATGTTGTATGTGAAATGAACAGTCATAAAATGACTCCAATTGTTGTTAGTAAAAAGAACACACATGCAATGACACTAGTGGATCCATGTGTGGTCTCTGAAGAGAACACACATGCAATGACTCTAGCTGTGGTTAATGAGAAGAACACACATGCAATGACTACGGTGGATCCATAGGTCGATTGTGAAAATAACACACATGCAATGACTCTGATGTTGTTAGTAAAAACGACACACATGCAATGACACTGGTGTATCCATGTGTGGTCTTTGAAGAGAACACACATTTCAATGACACAGGTGGATCCATATGTGGTATGTGAAAAGAATAGTCATGAAATGACTCCAGTTGTTGTTAGTAAAAAGAGCACACATGCAATGACACTCGTGGATCCATGTGTGTTCTCAGAGAACACACATGCAATGACTCTAGCTGTGGTTAAATGAGAAGAACACACATGCAATGACTACGGTGGATCCATACGTCGATTGTGAAAATAACACACATGCAATGACTCTAGTTGTTGTTAGTAAAAAGAACACACATGCAATGACACTAGTGGATCCATGTGTGGTCTCTGAAGAGAACACACATTTCAATGACATTGGTGGAACCATATGTTGTATGTGAAAAGAACAGTCATGAAATGACTCCAGTTGTTGTTAGTAAAAAGAGCACACATGCAATTACACTGGTGGATTCACGTGTGTTCTTAGAGAACACACATGCAATGACTCTAGCTGTGGTTAATGAGAAGAACACACATGCAATGACTACGGTGGATCCATAGGTCGATTTTGAAAATAATACACATGCAATGACTCTGGTTGTTGTTAGTAAAAAGGACACACATGCAATGACACTGGTGGATCCATGTGTGGTCTTTGAAGAGAACACACATTTCAATGACACTGGTGGATCCATATGTTGTATGTCAAAAGAACAGTCATGAAATGACTCCAGTTGTTGTTAGTAAAAAGAACACACATGCAATGACACTGGTGGATCCATGTGTTGTCTGTGAAGAGAACACACATTTCAACGACACTGGTGGAACCATATGTTTTATGTGAAAAGAACAGTCATGAAATGACTCCAGTTGTTGTTAGTAAAAAGAGCACACATGCAATTACACTGCTGGATCCATGTGTGGTCTCTCAAGAGAACACACATGCAATGACTCTAGCTGTGGTTAATGAGAAGAACACACATTCAATGACTACGGTGGATCCATAGGTCGATTGTGAAAATAACACACATGCAATGACACTGGTGGATCCATGTGTGGTCTTTGAAGAGAACACACATTTCAATGACACTGGTGGATCCATATGTGGTTTGTGAAAAGAATAGTCATGAAATGACTCTAGTTGTTGTTAATAAAAAGAGCACACATGCAATAACACTGGTGGATCCATGTGTGTTCTCAGTGACTCTAGTTGTGGTTAATGAGAAGAACACACATGCAATGACTACGGTGGATCCATACGTGGATTGTGAAAATAACACACATGCAATGACTCTGGTTGTTGTTAGTAAAAAGAACACACATACAATGACACTGGTGGATCCATGTGTTGTCTGTGAAGAGAACACACATTTCAATGACACTGGTGGAACCATATGTTGTATGTGAAAAGAACAGTCATGAAATGACTCCAGTTGTTGTGAGTAAAAAGAGCACACATGCAATTACACTGGTGGATCCATGTGTGGTCTCTGAAGAGAACACACATGCAATGACTCTAGCTGTGATTAATGAGAAGAACACACATGTAATGACTACGGTGGATCCATAGGTCGATTGTGAAAATAACACACATGCAATGACTCTGGTTGTTGTTAGTAAAAAGGACAGACATGCAATGACACTAGTGGATCCATGTGTGGTCTTTGAAGAGAACACACATTTCAATGACACTGGTGGATCCATATGTTGTATGTGAAAAGAACAGTGATGAAATGACTCCAGTTGTTGTTAGTAAAAAGAACACACATGCAATGACACTAGTGGATCCATGTGTGGTCGCTGAAGAGAACACAGATGCAATGACTCTAGTTGTGGTTAATGAGAAGAACACACGTGCAATGACACTGGTGGATCCATAGGTGGATTGTGAAAAGAACACACATGCAATGACTCTGGTCGTTGTTAGTAAAAAGAACACACATGCAATGACACTGGTGGATCCATGTGTGGTCTCTGAAGAGAACACACATTTCAATGACACTGGTGCATCCATATGTTGTTTGTGAAAAGAACAATCATGACATGACTCTAGTTGTTGTTAGTGAAAAGAGCACACATACAATTACACTGGTAGATCCATGTGTGGTCTCTAAAGAGAACAAACATGGAATGACACTGGTGGATCCATAGGTGGATTGTGAAAAGAATACACATGCAATGACTCTGGTTGTTGTTAGTAAAAAGAACACACATGCAATGACACTGGTGGATCCATGTGTTGTCTCTGAAGAGAACACACATTTCAATGACACTGGTGGATCCATATGTTGTATGTGAAAAGAACAGTCATGAAATGACTCCAGTTGTTGTTAGTAAAAATAGCACACATGCAATTACACTGGTGGATCCATGTGTGCTCTCTGAAGAGAACACACATGCAATGACTCTAGCTGTGGTTAATGAGAAGAACACACATTCAATGACTACGGTGGATCCATAGGTCGATTGTGAAAATAACACACATGCAATGACACTGGTGGATCCATGTGTGCTCTTGTAAGAGAACATACATTTCAATGACACTGGTGGATCCATATGTGGTATGTGAAAAGAATAGTCATGAAATGACTCTAGTTGTAGTTAGTAAAAAGAGCACACATGCAATAACACTGGTGGATCCATGTGTGTTCTCAGAGAACACACATGCAATGACTCTGGTTGTGGTTAATGAGAAGAACACACATGCAATGACTCTAGCTGTTGTTAATGAGAAGAACACACATGCAATGACTACGGTGGATCCATACGTGGATTGTGAAAATAACACACATGCAATGACTCTGGTTGTTGTTAGTAAAAAGAACACACATGCAATGACATTGGTGGATCCATGTGTTGTCTCTGAAGAGAACACACATTTCATTGACACTGGTGGAACCATATGTTGTATGTGAAAAGAACAGTCATGAAATGACTCCAGTTGTTGTTAGTAAAAAGAGCACACATGCAATTACACTGGTGGATCCATGTGTGGTCTCTGAAGAGAACACACATGCAATGACTCTAGCTGTGGTTAATGAGAAGAACACACATTCAATGACTACGGTGGATCCATAGGTCGATTGTGAAAATAACACACATGCAATGACACTGGTGGATCCATGTGTGGTCTTTGAAGAGAACACACATTTCAATGACACTGGTGGATCCATATGTGGTATGTGAAAAGAATAGTCATGAAATGACTCTAGTCGTTGTTAGTAAAAAGAGCACACATGCAATAACACTGGTGGATCCATGTGTGTTCTGAGTGACTCTAGTTGTGGTTAATGAGAAGAACACACATGCAATGACTACGGTGGATCCATACGTGGATTGTGAAAATAACACACATGCAATGACTCTGGTTGTTGTTAGTAAAAAGAACACACATACAATAACACTGGTGGATCCATGTGTTGTCTCTGAAGAGAACACACATTTCAATGACACTGGTGGAACCATATGTTGTATGTGAAAAGAACAGTCATGGAATGACTCCAGTTGTTGTGAGTAAAAAGAGCACACATGCAATTACACTGGTGGATCCATGTGTGGTCTCTGAAGAGAACACACATGCAATGACTCTAGCTGTGGTTAATGAGAAGAACACACATGCAATGACTACGGTGGATCCATAGGTCGATTGTGAAAATAACACACATGCAATGACTCTGGTTGTTGTTAGTAAAAAGGACACACATGCAATGACACTAGTGGATCCATGTGTGGTCTTTGAAGAGAACACACATTTCAATGACACTGGTGGATCCATATGTTGTATGTGAAAAGAACAGTGATGAAATGACTCCAGTTGTTGTTAGTAAAAAGAACACACATGCAATGACACTAGTGGATCCATGTGTGGTATCTCAAGAGAACACAGATGCAATAACACTGGTAGATCCATGTGTGGTCTCTAAATAGAACAAACATGGAATGACACTGGTGGATCCATAGGTGGATTGTGAAAAGAATACACATGCAATGACTGGTTGTTGTTAGTAAAAAGAACACACATGGAATGACACTGGTGGATCCATGTGTTGTCTCTGAAGAGAACACACATTTCAATGACACTGGTGGATCCATATGTTGTATGTGAAAAGAACAGTCATGAAATGACTCCAGTTGTTGTTAGTAAAAATAGCACACATGCAATTACACTGGTGGATCCATGTGTGCTCTCTGAAGAGAACACACATGCAATGACTCTAGCAGTGGTTAATGAGAAGAAAACACAGGCAATGACTACGGTGGATCCATAGGTCGATTGTGAAAATAACACACATGCAATGACTCTGGTTTTTGTTAGTAAAAAGGACACACATGCAATGACACTGGTGGATCCATGTGTGGTGTTTGAATAGAACACACATTTCAATGACACTGGTGGATCCGTATGTGGTATGTGAAAAGAATAGTCATGAAATGACTCTAGTTATTGTTAGTAAAAAGAGCACACATGCAATGACACTGGTGGATCCATGTGTGTTCTCAAAGAACACACATGCAATGACTCTAGCTGTGGTTAATGAGAAGAACACACATGCAATGACTACGGTGGATCCATACGTGGATTGTGAAAATAACACACATGCAATGACTCTGGTTGTTGTTAGTAAAAAGAACACACATGCAATGACACTGGTGGATCCATGTGTTGTCTCTGAAGAGAATACACATTCCAATGACACTGGTGGAACCATATGTTGTATGTGAAAAGAACAGTCATGAAATGACTCCAGTTGTTGTTAGTAAAAAGAGCACACATGCAATTACACTGGTGGATCCATGTGTGGTCTATGAAGAGAACACACATGCAATGACTCTAGCTGTGGTTAATGAGAAGAACACACATTCAATGACTACGGTGGATACATAGGTCGATTGTGAAAATAACACACATGCAATGACACTGGTGGATCCATGTGTGGTCTTTGAAGAGAACACACGTTTCTATGACACTGGTGGATCCATATGTGGTATGTGAAAAGAATAGTCATGAAATGACTCTAGTTGTTGTTAGTAAAAAGAGCACACATGCAATAACACTGGTGGATCCATGTGTGTTCTTAGAGAACACACATGCAATGACTCTAGCTGTGGTTAATGAGAAGAACACACATGCAATGACTACGGTGGATCCATACGTGGATTGTGAAAATAACACACATGCAATGACTCTGGTTGTTTTTAGTAAAAAGAACACACATGCAATGACACTAGTGGATCCATGTGTTGTCTCTAAAGAGAACACACATTTCAATGACACTGGTGGAACCATATGTTGTATGTGAAAAGAACAGTCATGAAATGACTCCAGTTGTTGTGAGTAAAAAGAGCATACATGCAATTACACTGGTGGATCCATGTGTGGTCTCTCAAGAGAACACACATGCAATGACTCTAGCTGTGGTTAATGAGAAGAACACACATGCAATGACTACGGTGGATCCATAGGTCGATTGTGAAAATAACACACATGCAATGACTCTGGTTGTTGTTAGTAAAAAGGACACACATGCAATGACACTGGTGGATCCATGTGTGGTCTTTGAAGAGAACACACATTTCAATGACACTGGTGGATCCATATGTTGTATGTGAAAAGAACAGTCATGAAATGACTCCAGTTGTTGTTAGTAAAAAGAACACACATGCAATGACACTGGTTGATCCATGTGTGGTCTCTAAATAGAACACACATTTCAATGACACTGGTGGATCCATATGTGGTATGTGAAAAGAATAGTCATGAAATGACTCCAGCTGTTGTTAGTAAAAAGAGCACACATGTAATGAAACTGGTGGATCCATGTGTGGTCTCTAAAGAGAACACACATGCAATGACTCCAGCCGTGGTTAATGAGAAGAACACACATGCAATGACACTGGTGGATCGATAGTTGGATTGTGAAAAGAACACACATGCAATGACTCTGTTTGTTGTTAGTAAAAAAACACACATGCAATGACACTGGTTGATCCATGTGTGGTGTTTGAAGAGAACACACATTTCAATGACACCGGAGGATACATATGTGGTATGTGAAAAGAATAGTCATGAAATGACTGTAGTTGTTGTTAGTAAAAAGAGCACACATGCAATTACACTGGTGGATCCATGTGTGGTCTCTGAAGAGAACACACATGGAATGACCCTGGTGGATCCATAGGTGAATTGTGAAATGAATACACATGCAATGACTCTGGTTGTTGTTAGTAAAAAGAACACACATGCAATGACACTGGTGGATCCATGTGTTGTCTCTGAAGAGAACACACATTTCAATGACACTAGTGTATCCATATGTGGTATGTGAAAAGAATAATCGTGAAATGACTCCACTTGTTAGTAAAAAGAGCACACATGCAATGACTCTGGTGGATCCATGTGTGGTCTCTGAAGAGAACACACATTTCAATGACACTAGTGGATCCATATGTGGTATATGAAAAGAATAGTCATAAAATAACTCCAGCTGTTGTTAGTAAAAAGAGCACACATGTAATGAAACTGGTGGATCCATGTGTGGTCTCTAAAGAGAACACACATGCAATGACTCTAGCTGTGGTTAGTGAGAAGAACACACATGCAATGACACTGGTGGATCCATAGTTGGATTGTGAAAAGAACACACATGCAATCACTCTGGTTGTTGTTAGTAAAAAGGACACACATGCAATGACACTAGTGGATCCATGTGTGGTCTTTGAAGAGAACACACATTTCAATGACACTGGTGGATCCATATGTGGTATGTGAAAAGAATAGTCATGAAATGACTCCAATTGTTGGTAGTAAAAAGAGCACACATGCAATTACACTGGTGGATCCATGTGTGGTCTCTCAAGAGAACACACATGGAATGACTCTAGCTATGGTTAATGATAAGAACACACATGCAATGACTATGGTGGATCCATACGTGGATTATGAAAATAACACACATGCAATGACTCTGGTTGTTGTTAGTAAAAAGAACACACATGCAATGACACTGGTGGATCCTTGTGTGGTATCTAAAGAGAACACACATTTCAATGACTCAAGTGGATCCATATGTGGTATGTGAAAAGAATAGTCATGAAATGACTCCAGTTGTTGTTAGTAAAAAGAGCACACATGCAATGACAATGGTGGATCCATGTGTGGTCTGTGAAGAGAACACACATGCAATGACTAAGGCCGTGGTTAATTTGAAGGACACACTTGCAATGACATTGGTGGATCCATAGGTGGATTGTGAAAAGAACACACATGCAATGACTCTGGTTGTTGTTAGTAAAAAGAACACACATGCAATGACACTGGTGGATCCATGTGTGGTCTCTTAAGAGAAGACACATTTAAATGACACTGGTGGATCCACATGTGGTATGTGAAAAGAACAGTAATGAAATGACTCCAGTTGTTGCTAGTAAAAAGAGCACACATGCAATTACACTAGTGGATCCATGTGTGGTCTCTGAAGAGAACACACATGCAACGACACTAGTGGATCCATAGGTGGATTGTGAAAAGAACACACATGCAATGACTCTGGTTATTGTTAGTAAAAAGAAAAACATGCAATGACACTGGTGGATCCATGTGTGGTCTCTAAAGAGAACACCATTTCAATGACACTGGTGGATCCATATGTGGTATGTGAAAAGAATAGTCATGAAATGACTCCAGTTGTTGTTAGTAAAAAGAGAACACATGCAATGACACTGGTGGATCCATGTGTGGTCTCTGAAGAGAACACACATGCAATGACAATGGTGGATACATAGGTGGAGTGTGAAAAGAACACACATGCAATGACTCTGGTTGTTGTTAGTAAAAAGAACACACATGCAATGACACTAGTGGATCCATGTGTGGTCTCTGAAGAGAACACACATTTTAATTACACTGGTGGATCCATATGTTGTATGTGAAAAGAACAGTCATGAAATGACTCTAGTTGTTGGTAGTAAAAAGAACACACATGCAATGACACTGGTGGATTCATGTGTGGTCTCTGAAGAGAACGCACATGCAATGACTCTAGCTGTTGTTAATGAGAAGAACACACATGCAATGAGTACGGTGGATCCATAGGTGGATTGTGAAAAGAATACACATGCAATGACTCTGGTTATTGTTAGTAAAAAGAACAAACATGCAATGACACTGGTGGATCCATATGTTGTATGTGAAAAGAACATTCATGAAATGACTCCAGTTGTTGTTAGTAAAAAGAGCACACATGCAATTACACTGGTGGATCCATGTGTAGTCTCTGAAGAGAACACACATGCAATGACACTTGTGGATCCATAGGTGGATTGGGAAAAGAACACACATGCAATGAGTCTGGTTTTTGTTAGTAAAAAGAACACACATGCAATGACACTGGTGGATCCATGTGTGGTCTCTGAAGAGAACACACATTTTAATGACACTGGTGGATCCATATATTGTATGTGAAAAGAACAGTCATGAAATGACTCCAGTTGTTGTTAGTACAAAGAGCGCACATGCAATTACACTGGTGGATCCATGTGTGGTCTCTGAAGAGAACACACATGCAATGACACTTGTGGACCCATAGGTGGATTGTGAAAAGAACACGCATGCAATGACTCTGGTTGTTGTTAGTCAAAAGATCACACATGCAATGACACTGGTGGATCCATGTGTGGTCTCTAAATAGAACACACATGCAATGACTCTAGCTGTGGTTAATGAGAAGAACACACATGCAATGACACTGGTGGATCCATAGGTGGATTGTGAAACGAACACACATGCAATGGCTCTGGTTGTTGTTAGTAAAAAGAACACACATGCAATGACACTGGTGGATCCATGTGTGGTCTCTGAAGAGAACACACATTTTAATGACACTGGTGGATCCATATGTTGTATGTGAAAAGAATAGTCATGAAATGACTCCAGTTATTGTTAGTAAAAAGAGCACACATGCAATTACACTGGTGGATCCATGTGTGGTTTCTAAAGAGAACACACATGCGATGACTCTAGCTATGGTTAATTACAAGAACACACATGCAATGAGTATGGTGAATCCATAGGTCGATTGTGAAAATAACACACATGCAATGACTCTGGTTGTTGATAGTAAAAAGAACACACATGCAATGACACTGGTGGATCCATGTGTAGTCTCTGAAGAGAACACACATTTCAATGACACTGGTGGTTCCGTATGTTGTATGTGAAAAGAACAGTCATGAAATGACTCCAGTTGTTGTTAGTAAAAAGAGCGCACATGCAATTACACTGGTGGATCCATGTGTGGTCTCTGAAGAGAACACACATGCAATGACACTTGTGGTTCCATAGGTGGATTGTGAAAAGAACACGCATGCAATGACTCTGGTTGTTGTTAGTCAAAAGATCACACATGCAATGACACTGGTGGATCCATGTGTGGTCTCTAAAGAGAACACACATGCAATGACTCTAGCTGTGGTTAATGAGAAGAACACACATGCAATGACACTTGTGGATCCATAGGTGGATTGTGAAACGAACACACATGCAATGGCTCTGGTTGTTGTTAGTAAAAAGAACACACATGCAATGACACTGGTCGATCCATGTGTTGTCTCTAAAGAGAACACACATTTTAATGACACTGGTGGATCCATATGTTGTATGTGAAAAGAATAGTCATGAAATGACTCCAGTTGTTGTTAGTAAAAAAAGCACGCATGCAATGACAATGGTGGATCCATGTGTTATATGTGAAAAGAACACACATGCAATGACTAAGGCCGTGGTTAATGAGAAGAACACACATGCAATGACACTGGTGGATCCATAGGTGGATTGTGAAAAGAACACACATGCAATGACTCTGGTTGTTGTTAGTAAAAAGAACACACATGCAATGACACTGGTGGATCCATAGGTGGATTGTGAAAAGAACACACATGCAATGACTCTGGTTGTTGTTAGTAAAAAGAACACACATGCAATGACCCTGGTGGATCCATGTGTTGTCTCTGAAGTGAACACACATTTCAATGACACTGGTGGATCCATATGTTGTATGTGAAAAGAACAGTCATGAAATGACTCCAGTTGTTGTTAGTAAAACTAGCACACATGCAATTACACTGGTGGATCCATGTGTGCTCTCTGAAGAGAACACACATGCAATGACTCTAGCTGTGGTTAATGAGAAGAAAACACATGCAATGACTACGATGGATCCATAGGTCGATTGTGAAAATAACACACATGCAATGACTCTGGTTTTTGTTAGTAAAAAGGACACACATGCAATGACACTGGTGGATCCATGTGTGGTCTTTGAATAGAACACACATTTCAATGACACTGGTGGATCCATATGTGGTATGTGAAAAGAATAGTCATGAAATGACTCTAGTTATTGTTAGTAAAAAGAGCACACATGCAATGACACTGGTGGATCCATGTGTGTTCTCAGAGAACACACATGCAATGACTCTAGTTGTGGTTAATGAGAAGAACACACATGCAATGACTACGATGGATCCATACGTGGATTGTGAAAATAACACACATGCAATGACTCTGGTTGTTGTTAGTAAAAAGAACACACATGCAATGACACTGGTGGATCCATGTGTTGTCTCTGAAGAGAACACACATTCCAATGACACTGGTGGAACCATATGTTGTATGTGAAAAGAACAGTCATGAAATGACTCCAGTGGTTGTTAGTAAAAAGAGCACACATGCAATTACACTGGTGGATCCATGTGTGGTCTATGAAGAGAACACACATGCAATGACTCTATCTGTGGTTAATGAGAAGAACACACATTCAATGACTACGGTGGATCCATAGGTCGATTGTGAAAATAACACACATGCAATGACACTGGTGGATCCATGTGTGGTCTTTGAAGAGAAGACACATTTCTATGACACTGGTGGATCCATATGTGGTATGTGCAAAGAATAGTCATGAAATGACTCTAGTTGTTGTTAGTAAAAAAGAGCACACATGCAATAACACTGGTGGATCCATGTGTGTTAGCTGTGGTTAATGAGAAGAACACACATGCAATGACTACGGTGGATCCATACGTGGATTGTGAAAATAACACACATGCAATGACTCTGGTTGTTGTTAGTAAAAAGAACACACATGCAATGACACTGGTGGATCCATGTGTTGTCTCTAAAGAGAACACACATTTCAATGACACTGGTGGAACCATATGTTGTATGTGAAAAGAATAGTCATGAAATGACTCCAGTTGTTGTGAGTAAAAAGAGCATACATGCAATTACACTGGTGGATCCATGTGTGGTCTCTCAAGAGAACACACATGCAATGACTCTAGCTGTGGTTAATGAGAAGAACACACATGCAATGACTACGGTGGATCCATAGGTCGATTGTGAAAATAACACACATGCAATGACTCTGGTTGTTGTTAGTAAAAAGGACACACATGCAATGACACTGGTGGATCCATGTGTGGTCTTTGAAGAGAACACACATTTCAATGACATTGGTGGATCCATATGTTGTATGTGAAAAGAACAGTCATGAAATGACTCCAGTTGTTGTTAGTAAAAAGAACACACATGCAATGACACTGGTTGATCCATGTGTGGTCTCTAAAGAGAACACACATTTCAATGACACTGGTGGATCCATATGTGGTATGTGAAAAGAATAGTCATGAAATGACTCCAGCTGTTGTTAGTAAAAAGAGCACACATGTAATGAAACTGGTGGATCCATGTGTGGTCTCTAAAGAGAACACACATGCAATGACTCTAGCCGTGGTTAATGAGAAGAACACACATGCAATGACACTGGTGGATCGATAGTTGGATTGTGAAAAGAACACACATGCAATGACTCTGTTTGTTGTTAGTAAAAAGAACACACATGCAATGAGACTGGTTGATCCATGTGTGGTCTTTGAAGAGAACACACATTTCAATGACACCGGAGGATACACATGTGGTATGTGAAAAGAATAGTCATGAAATGACTGTAGTTGTTGTTAGTAAAAAGAGCACACATGCAATTACACTGGTGGATCCATGTGTGGTCTCTGAAGAGAACACACATGGAATGACCCTGGTGGATCCATAGGTGAATTGTGAAATGAATACACATGCAATGACTCTGGTTGTTGTTAGTAAAAAGAACACACATGCAATGACACTGGTGGATCCATGTGTTGTCTCTGAAGAGAACACACATTTCAATGACACTAGTGTATCCATATGTGGTATGTGAAAAGAATAATCGTGAAATGACTCCACTTGTTAGTAAAAAGAGCACACATGCAATGACTCTGGTGGATCCATGTGTGGTCTCTGAAGAGAACACACATTTCAATGACACTAGTGGATCCATATGTGGTATATGAAAAGAATAGTCATAAAATAACTCCAGCTGTTGTTAGTAAAAAGAGAACACATGTAATGAAACTGGTGGATCCATGTGTGGTCTCTAAAGAGAACACACATGCAATGACTCTAGCTGTGGTTAGTGAGAAGAACACACATGCAATGACACTGGTGGATCCATAGTTGGATTGTGAAAAGAACACACATGCAATCACTCTGGTTGTTGTTAGTAAAAAGGACACACATGCAATGACACTAGTGGATCCATGTGTGGTCTTTGAAGAGAACACACATTTCAATGACACTGGTGGATCCATATGTGGTATGTGAAAAGAATAGTCATGAAATGACTCCAATTGTTGGTAGTAAAAAGAGCACACATGCAATTACACTGGTGGATCCATGTGTGGTCTCTCAAGAGAACACACATGGAATGACTCTAGCTATGGTTAATGATAAGAACACACATGCAATGACTATGGTGGATCCATACGTGGATTATGAAAATAACACACATGCAATGACTCTGGTTGTTGTTAGTAAAAAGAACACACATGCAATGACACTGGTGGATCCTTGTGTGGTATCTAAAGAGAACACACATTTCAATGACTCAAGTGGATCCATATGTGGTATGTGAAAAGAATAGTCATGAAATGACTCCAGTTGTTGTTAGTAAAAAGAGCACACATGCAATGACAATGGTGGATCCATGTGTGGTCTATGAAGAGAACACACATGCAATGACTCTATCTGTGGTTAATGAGAAGAACACACATTCAATGACTACGGTGGATCCATAGGTCGATTGTGAAAATAACACACATGCAATGACACTGGTGGATCCATGTGTGGTCTTTGAAGAGAAGACACATTTCTATGACACTGGTGGATCCATATGTGGTATGTGCAAAGAATAGTCATGAAATGACTCTAGTTGTTGTTAGTAAAAAAGAGCACACATGCAATAACACTGGTGGATCCATGTGTGTTAGCTGTGGTTAATGAGAAGAACACACATGCAATGACTACGGTGGATCCATACGTGGATTGTGAAAATAACACACATGCAATGACTCTGGTTGTTATTAGTAAAAAGAACACACATGCAATGACACTGGTGGATCCATGTGTTGTCTCTAAAGAGAACACACATTTCAATGACACTGGTGGAACCATATGTTGTATGTGAAAAGAATAGTCATGAAATGACTCCAGTTGTTGTGAGTAAAAAGAGCATACATGCAATTACACTGGTGGATCCATGTGTGGTCTCTCAAGAGAACACACATGCAATGACTCTAGCTGTGGTTAATGAGAAGAACACACATGCAATGACTACGGTGGATCCATAGGTCGATTGTGAAAATAACACACATGCAATGACTCTGGTTGTTGTTAGTAAAAAGGACACACATGCAATGACACTGGTGGATCCATGTGTGGTCTTTGAAGAGAACACACATTTCAATGACATTGGTGGATCCATATGTTGTATGTGAAAAGAACAGTCATGAAATGACTCCAGTTGTTGTTAGTAAAAAGAACACACATGCAATGACACTGGTTGATCCATGTGTGGTCTCTAAAGAGAACACACATTTCAATGACACTGGTGGATCCATATGTGGTATGTGAAAAGAATAGTCATGAAATGACTCCAGGTGTTGTTAGTAAAAAGAGCACACATGTAATGAAACTGGTGGATCCATGTGTGGTCTCTAAAGAGAACACACATGCAATGACTCTAGCCGTGGTTAATGAGAAGAACACACATGCAATGACACTGGTGGATCGATAGTTGTATTGTGAAAAGAACACACATGCAATGACTCTGTTTGTTGTTAGTAAAAAGAACACACATGCAATGAGACTGGTTGATCCATGTGTGGTCTTTGAAGAGAACACACATTTCAATGACACCGGAGGATACATATGTGGTATGTGAAAAGAATAGTCATGAAATGACTGTAGTTGTTGTTAGTAAAAAGAGCACACATGCAATTACACTGGTGGATCCATGTGTGGTCTCTGAAGAGAACACACATGGAATGACCCTGGTGGATCCATAGGTGAATTGTGAAATGAATACACATGCAATGACTCTGGTTGTTGTTAGTAAAAAGAACACACATGCAATGACACTGGTGGATCCATGTGTTGTCTCTGAAGAGAACACACATTTCAATGACACTAGTGTATCCATATGTGGTATGTGAAAAGAATAATCGTGAAATGACTCCACTTGTTAGTAAAAAGAGCACACATGCAATGACTCTGGTGGATCCATGTGTGGTCTCTGAAGAGAACACACATTTCAATGACACTAGTGGATCCATATGTGGTATATGAAAAGAATAGTCATAAAATAACTCCAGCTGTTGTTAGTAAAAAGAGCACACATGTAATGAAACTGGTGGATCCATGTGTGGTCTCTAAAGAGAACACACATGCAATGACTCTAGCTGTGGTTAGTGAGAAGAACACACATGCAATGACACTGGTGGATCCATAGTTGGATTGTGAAAAGAACACACATGCAATCACTCTGGTTGTTGTTAGTAAAAAGGACACACATGCAATGACACTAGTGGATCCATGTGTGGTCTTTGAAGAGAACACACATTTCAATGACACTGGTGGATCCATATGTGGTATGTGAAAAGAATAGTCATGAAATGACTCCAATTGTTGGTAGTAAAAAGAGCACACATGCAATTACACTGGTGGATCCATGTGTGGTCTCTCAAGAGAACACACATGGAATGACTCTAGCTATGGTTAATGATAAGAACACACATGCAATGACTATGGTGGATCCATACGTGGATTATGAAAATAACACACATGCAATGACTCTGGTTGTTGTTAGTAAAAAGAACACACATGCAATGACACTGGTGGATCCTTGTGTGGTATCTAAAGAGAACACACATTTCAATGACTCAAGTGGATCCATATGTGGTATGTGAAAAGAATAGTCATGAAATGACTCCAGTTGTTGTTAGTAAAAAGAGCACACATGCAATGACAATGGTGGATCCATGTGTGGTCTGTGAAGAGAACACACATGCAATGACTAAGGCCATGGTTAATTTGAAGGACACACTTGCAATGACATTGGTGGATCCATAGGTGGATTGTGAAAAGAACACACATGCAATGACTCTGGTTGTTGTTAGTAAAAAGAACACACATGCAATGACACTGGTGGATCCATGTGTGGTCTCTTAAGAGAAGACACATTTAAATGACACTGGTGGATCCACATGTGGTATGTGAAAAGAACAGTAATGAAATGACTCCAGTTGTTGCTAGTAAAAAGAGCACACATGCAATTACACTAGTGGATCCATGTGTGGTCTCTGAAGAGAACACAAATGCAACGACACTAGTGGATCCATAGGTGGATTGTGAAAAGAACACACATGCAATGACTCTGGTTATTGATAGTAAAAAGAAAATCATGCAATGACACTGGTGGATCCATGTGTGGTCTCTAAAGAGAACACCATTTCAATGACACTGGAGGATCCATATGTGGTATGTGAAAAGAATAGTCATGAAATGACTCCAGTTGTTGTTAGTAAAAAGAGAACACATGCAATGACACTGGTGGATCCATGTGTGGTCTCTGAAGAGAACACACATGCAATGACAATGGTGGATACATAGGTCGAGTGTGAAAAGAACACACATGCAATGACTCTGGTTGTTGTTAGTAAAAAGAACACACATGCAATGACACTAGTGGATCCATGTGTGGTCTCTGAAGAGAACACACATTTTAATTACACTGGTGGATCCATATGTTGTATGTGAAAAGAACAGTCATGAAATGACTCTAGTTGTTGGTAGTAAAAAGAACACACATGCAATGACACTGGTGGATTCATGTGTGGTCTCTGAAGAGAACGCACATGCAATGACTCTAGCTGTTGTTAATGAGAAGAACACACATGCAATGAGTACGGTGGATCCATAGGTGGATTGTGAAAAGAATACACATGCAATGACTCTGGTTATTGTTAGTAAAAAGAACAAACATGCAATGACACTGGTGGATCCATATGTTGTATGTGAAAAGAACATTCATGAAATGACTCCAGTTGTTGTTAGTAAAAAGAGCACACATGCAATTACACTGGTGGATCCATGTGTAGTCTCTGAAGAGAACACACATGCAATGACACTTGTGGATCCATAGGTGGATTGTGAAAAGAACACACATGCAATGAGTCTGGTTTTTGTTAGTAAAAGAACACACATGCAATGACACTGGTGGATCCATGTGTGGTCTCTGAAGAGAACACACATTTTAATGACACTGGTGGATCCATATATTGTATGTGAAAAGAACAGTCATGAAATGACTCCAGTTGTTGTTAGTACAAAGAGCGCACATGCAATTACACTGGTGGATCCATGTGTGGTCTCTGAAGAGAACACACATGCAATGACACTTGTCGACCCATAGGTGGATTGTGAAAAGAACACGCATGCAATGACTCTGGTTGTTGTTAGTCAAAAGATCACACATGCAATGACACTGGTGGATCCATGTGTGGTCTCTAAAGAGAACACACATGCAATGACTCTAGCTGTGGTTAATGAGAAGAACACACATGCAATGACACTGGTGGATCCATAGGTGGATTGTGAAACGAACACACATGCAATGGCTCTGGTTGTTGTTAGTAAAAAGAACACACATGCAATGACACTGGTGGATCCATGTGTGGTCTCTGAAGAGAACACACATTTTAATGACACTGGTGGATCCATATGTTGTATGTGAAAAGAATAGTCATGAAATGACTCCAGTTATTGTTAGTAAAAAGAGCACACATGCAATTACACTGGTGGATCCATGTGTGGTTTCTAAAGAGAACACACATGCGATGACTCTAGCTATGGTTAATTACAAGAACACACATGCAATGAGTATGGTGAATCCATAGGTCGATTGTGAAAATAACACACATGCAATGACTCTGGTTGTTGATAGTAAAAAGAACACACATGCAATGACACTGGTGGATCCATGTGTGGTCTCTGAAGAGAACACACATTTCAATGACACTGGTGGTTCCGTATGTTGTATGTGAAAAGAACAGTCATGAAATGACTCCAGTTGTTGTTAGTAAAAAGAGCGCACATGCAATTACACTGGTGGATCCATGTGTGGTCTCTGAAGAGAACACACATGCAATGACACTTGTGGTTCCATAGGTGGATTGTGAAAAGAACACGCATGCAATGACTCTGGTTGTTGTTAGTCAAAAGATCACACATGCAATGACACTGGTGGATCCATGTGTGGTCTCTAAAGAGAACACACATGCAATGACTCTAGCTGTGGTTAATGAGAAGAACACACATGCAATGACACTTGTGGATCCATAGGTGGATTGTGAAACGAACACACATGCAATGGCTCTGGTTCTTGTTAGTAAAAAGAACACACATGCAATGACACTGGTCGATCCATGTGTTGTCTCTAAAGAGAACACACATTTTAATGACACTGGTGGATCCATATGTTGTATGTGAAAAGAATAGTCATGAAATGACTCCAGTTGTTGTTAGTAAAAAAAGCACGCATGCAATGACAATGGTGGATCCATGTGTTATATGTGAAAAGAACACACATGCAATGACTAAGGCCGTGGTTAATGAGAAGAACACACATGCAATGACACTGGTGGATCCATAGGTGGATTGTGAAATGAACACACATGCAATGACTCTGGTTGTTGTTAGTAAAAAGAACACACATGCAATGACACTGGTGGATCCATAGGTGGATTGTGAAAAGAACACACATGCAATGACTCTGGTTGTTGTTAGTAAAAAGAACACACATGCAATGACCCTGGTGGATCCATGTGTGGTCTCTAAAGAGAACACACATTTCAATGACACTGGTGCATCCATATGTTGTATGTGAAAAGAACAATCATGAAATGAATCCAGTTGTTGTTAGTAAAAAGAGCACACATGTAATGAAACTGGTGGATCCATGTGTGGTCTCTAAAGAGAACACACATGCAATGACTCTAGCTGTGGTTAGTGAGAAGAACACACATGCAATGACACTGGTGGATCCATAGTTGGATTGTGAAAAGAACACACATGCAATCACTCTGGTTGTTGTTAGTAAAAAGGACACACATGCAATGACACTAGTGGATCCATGTGTGGTCTTTGAAGAGAACACACATTTCAATGACACTGGTGGATCCATATGTGGTATGTGAAAAGAATAGTCATGAAATGACTCCAATTGTTGGTAGTAAAAAGAGCACACATGCAATTACACTGGTGGATCCATGTGTGGTCTCTCAAGAGAACACACATGGAATGACTCTAGCTATGGTTAATGATAAGAACACACATGCAATGACTATGGTGGATCCATACGTGGATTATGAAAATAACACACATGCAATGACTCTGGTTGTTGTTAGTAAAAAGAACACACATGCAATGACACTGGTGGATCCTTGTGTGGTATCTAAAGAGAACACACATTTCAATGACTCAAGTGGATCCATATGTGGTATGTGAAAAGAATAGTCATGAAATGACTCCAGTTGTTGTTAGTAAAAAGAGCACACATGCAATGACAATGGTGGATCCATGTGTGGTCTGTGAAGAGAACACACATGCAATGACTAAGGCCATGGTTAATTTGAAGGACACACTTGCAATGACATTGGTGGATCCATAGGTGGATTGTGAAAAGAACACACATGCAATGACTCTGGTTGTTGTTAGTAAAAAGAACACACATGCAATGACACTGGTGGATCCATGTGTGGTCTCTTAAGAGAAGACACATTTAAATGACACTGGTGGATCCACATGTGGTATGTGAAAAGAACAGTAATGAAATGACTCCAGTTGTTGCTAGTAAAAAGAGCACACATGCAATTACACTAGTGGATCCATGTGTGGTCTCTGAAGAGAACACAAATGCAACGACACTAGTGGATCCATAGGTGGATTGTGAAAAGAACACACATGCAATGACTCTGGTTATTGTTAGTAAAAAGAAAATCATGCAATGACACTGGTGGATCCATGTGTGGTCTCTAAAGAGAACACCATTTCAATGACACTGGAGGATCCATATGTGGTATGTGAAAAGAATAGTCATGAAATGACTCCAGTTGTTGTTAGTAAAAAGAGAACACATGCAATGACACTGGTGGATCCATGTGTGGTCTCTGAAGAGAACACACATGCAATGACAATGGTGGATACATAGGTCGAGTGTGAAAAGAACACACATGCAATGACTCTGGTTGTTGTTAGTAAAAAGAACACACATGCAATGACACTAGTGGATCCATGTGTGGTCTCTGAAGAGAACACACATTTTAATTACACTGGTGGATCCATATGTTGTATGTGAAAAGAACAGTCATGAAATGACTCTAGTTGTTGGTAGTAAAAAGAACACACATGCAATGACACTGGTGGATTCATGTGTGGTCTCTGAAGAGAACGCACATGCAATGACTCTAGCTGTTGTTAATGAGAAGAACACACATGCAATGAGTACGGTGGATCCATAGGTGGATTGTGAAAAGAATACACATGCAATGACTCTGGTTATTGTTAGTAAAAAGAACAAACATGCAATGACACTGGTGGATCCATATGTTGTATGTGAAAAGAACATTCATGAAATGACTCCAGTTGTTGTTAGTAAAAAGAGCACACATGCAATTACACTGGTGGATCCATGTGTAGTCTCTGAAGAGAACACACATGCAATGACACTTGTGGATCCATAGGTGGATTGTGAAAAGAACACACATGCAATGAGTCTGGTTTTTGTTAGTAAAAAGAACACACATGCAATGACACTGGTGGATCCATGTGTGGTCTCTGAAGAGAACACACATTTTAATGACACTGGTGGATCCATATATTGTATGTGAAAAGAATAGTCATGAAATGACTCCAGTTGTTGTTAGTACAAAGAGCGCACATGCAATTACACTGGTGGATCCATGTGTGGTCTCTGAAGAGAACACACATGCAATGACACTTGTCGACCCATAGGTGGATTGTGAAAAGAACACGCATGCAATGACTCTGGTTGTTGTTAGTCAAAAGATCACACATGCAATGACACTGGTGGATCCATGTGTGGTCTCTAAAGAGAACACACATGCAATGACTCTAGCTGTGGTTAATGAGAAGAACACACATGCAATGACACTGGTGGATCCATAGGTGGATTGTGAAACGAACACACATGCAATGGCTCTGGTTGTTGTTAGTAAAAAGAACACACATGCAATGACACTGGTGGATCCATGTGTGGTCTCTGAAGAGAACACACATTTTAATGACACTGGTGGATCCATATGTTGTATGTGAAAAGAATAGTCATGAAATGACTCCAGTTATTGTTAGTAAAAAGAGCACACATGCAATTACACTGGTGGATCCATGTGTGGTTTCTAAAGAGAACACACATGCGATGACTCTAGCTATGGTTAATTACAAGAACACACATGCAATGAGTATGGTGAATCCATAGGTCGATTGTGAAAATAACACACATGCAATGACTCTGGTTGTTGATAGTAAAAAGAACACACATGCAATGACACTGGTGGATCCATGTGTGGTCTCTGAAGAGAACACACATTTCAATGACACTGGTGGTTCCGTATGTTGTATGTGAAAAGAACAGTCATGAAATGACTCCAGTTGTTGTTAGTAAAAAGAGCGCACATGCAATTACACTGGTGGATCCATGTGTGGTCTCTGAAGAGAACACACATGCAATGACACTTGTGGTTCCATAGGTGGATTGTGAAAAGAACACGCATGCAATGACTCTGGTTGTTGTTAGTCAAAAGATCACACATGCAATGACACTGGTGGATCCATGTGTGGTCTCTAAAGAGAACACACATGCAATGACTCTAGCTGTGGTTAATGAGAAGAACACACATGCAATGACACTTGTGGATCCATAGGTGGATTGTGAAACGAACACACATGCAATGGCTCTGGTTCTTGTTAGTAAAAAGAACACACATGCAATGACACTGGTCGATCCATGTGTTGTCTCTAAAGAGAACACACATTTTAATGACACTGGTGGATCCATATGTTGTATGTGAAAAGAATAGTCATGAAATGACTCCAGTTGTTGTTAGTAAAAAAAGCACGCATGCAATGACAATGGTGGATCCATGTGTTATATGTGAAAAGAACACACATGCAATGACTAAGGCCGTGGTTAATGAGAAGAACACACATGCAATGACACTGGTGGATCCATAGGTGGATTGTGAAATGAACACACATGCAATGACTCTGGTTGTTGTTAGTAAAAAGAACACACATGCAATGACACTGGTGGATCCATAGGTGGATTGTGAAAAGAACACACATGCAATGACTCTGGTTGTTGTTAGTAAAAAGAACACACATGCAATGACCCTGGTGGATCCATGTGTGGTCTCTAAAGAGAACACACATTTCAATGACACTGGTGCATCCATATGTTGTATGTGAAAAGAACAATCATGAAATGAATCCAGTTGTTGTTAGTAAAAAGAGCACACATGTAATGACACTGGTGGATCCATAGGTGAATTCTGAAAAGAACACACATGCAATGACTCTGGTTGTTGTTAATAAAAAGAACACACATGCAATGACACTGGTGGATCCATGCGTGGTATCTGAAGAGAACACAGACTTCAATGACACTGGTGGATCCATATGTGGTATGTGAAAAGAACACACATGCAATGACTCTAGCTATTCCATGTGTGGTCTCTAAAGAGAACACACATGCAATGACTCTAGCTGTGGTTAGTGAGAAGAACACACATGCAATGACACTGGTGCATCCATAGGTGGATTGTGAAAAGAACACACATGCAATGACTCTGGTTGTTGTTAGTAAAAAGAACACACATGCATTGACACTTGTGGATCCATGTGTGGTCCCTGAAGAGAACACACATTTCAATGATACTAGTGGATCCATATGTGGTATGTGGAAAGAATAGTCATGAAATGACTCTAGTTGTTGTTAGTAAAAAGAGCACACATGCAATTACACTGGTGGATCCATGTGTGGTCTCTGAAGAGAACACGGATGCAATGACACTAGTGGATCCATAGGTGGATTGTGAAAAGAACACACATGCAATGACTCTGGTTGTTGTTAGTAAAAAGAAAAACATGCAATGACACTGGTGGATCCATGTGTGGTCTCTAAAGATAACACACCTTTCAATGACGCTGGTGGATCCATATGTGGTATGTGAAAAGAATAGTCATGAAATAACTCCAGTTGTTGTTAGTAAAAAGATCACACATGCAATGACACTGGTGGATCCATGTGTGGCCTATGAAGAGAACACACATGCAATGACACTAGTGGATCCATAGGTGGAGTGTGAAAAGAACACACGTGCAATGATTCTGGTTGTTGTTAGTAAAAAGAACACACATGCAATGACACTAGTGGATCCATGTGTGGTCTCTGAAGAGAACACACATTTTAATGACACTGGTGGATCCATATGTTGTATGTGAAAAGAATAGTCATGAAATGACTCCGTTTGTTGTTAGTAAAAAGAACACACATGCAATGACACTGGTGGATCCATGTGTGGTCTCTGAAGAGAACACACATGCAATGACTCTAGCTGTGGTTTTTGAAAAGAACACACATGCAATGACTCTAGTTTTTGTTAGTAAAAAGAACACACATGCAATGACACTGGTGGATCCATGTGTGGTCTCTGAAGAGAACACACATTTCAATGACATTGGGGGATCCATATGTTTTATGTGAAAAGAACAGTCATGAAATGACACCAGTTGTTGTTAGTAAAAAGAGCACACATGCAATGGCACTGGTGGATCCATGTGTGGTCTCTGAAGAGAACACACATGCAATGACTCTAGCTGTGGTTAATGAGAAGAACACACATTGTAACTACCTCGGTGAATTACGCTCCTAGTACAAGCCTGGATGTTCAGAAATGGTTGAAATAGTACGGTGGGGCCCAAATGCCACTCACAGGTAGACCTTTCGGCCGTCCCAACCATTTCCAAACATCGGAACAAGAACGGGCGGCGTAATCGGCAGGCGAAGGGATCAACTACATACACAAATGAGTATGTATGCAAGCCACCATACAATAGTACATCAGATCCATTCCATCTAAAAAGAAAGGAAATATAGCAACGCCATACGGCAAGATCCAAATATCCTAGATAGATATAATAGTTTAGGATATCTCCTCATACATCAATCAACAGAGTATCAAGCGGAAGCGGAAGACAAAATCCGAGTACGGATAAGAAGCAAATCGGCATAAGATGCCCCATAAATAAGCATATCCCGCCCACAGATCTCACGGATCCCCATTCCCGGAATCTCTACACCGAATGATCGTTGCCCACATCGTCCGTCTCTTCCACCCAGTATCCATCTTGCGAGTGTACCTGTTCATCTAAACCAATAATTTATCGTGTGAGACCCTAGGGGTACTCAGCAAGTCTTTATGCCTCTAAAGGGGACACAACCTGGGGTGACGCAATTGCAGCAAAAGATAAACCCTAACAGTTTTATAGATACTCGCTAACCATCCGCCTAACCAGAGATAGACGGATGTCCGTGAATTAATAACAACAGTTATAACGATTATAACGGTAATATCCACAGATCCATCCTCCTCCTCGCTTACCGACGAGGAAGCGGACGAATAACCCCCCATCCGTTGGCAGTATTATTATCCATTCCGTGAGTGTTGCACTATTTACTAGTCAGGTACCTAGTCTAGTCAAATTAAAAGCGGTACTTTAGTTATGCTTGTCTATGATCGAGAAACTGTGCTCCAAGTCGTCCATAACCGCGGACACGGCTTTCAGAAAGTTTTACCCTGCAGGGGTGCACAAATAGCAACACACACTTGATATGCCTCAGAAAAACCAAATCAAAACCCAACGAGACAGTCACGACAAATCAATTACAGGATTCAGAAATATTTCAGGGGGCCACCCCATTAAGCTACCCGCAACGAAGCTGGCCGGCTACGAGACGGACTCAAGGTTTGTGTGGCCGGCTGTAAACGACTGGGAACCCGAAAGTGTGACTGGGCTTGTCGATACAGAGAAAACGGGTCACGGATCTAAACAGTACAGTGTGCAGTACCTCGCACAATTTAAATAAAGCAGTAAAGCATGGCATAAGTACAGGATAGTAAATAAAACCTCAAACTAGTTTGTGGCCCCAAGAAATAAGAATGAATCAAGCTCTGGCTCAGGGGGGTTCATAAGCCTCCCGAATGTGGATAGCGCGAATATTCAAGGAACAGGAATCAAGTACTCAGGGTCCTACGGGACACAAGTGAGCCTGAAAAACCAAATAGCAAATATGGCCCACCGATGCCACTTTCATTAGTTATCCCATTACTACTCAGGTTAAGTTGTTTAGGTACCTCGTTATCCATCAGACACTCACATACCCTACACATGCTGTTCTACGACTCGCATGGCTCAAGCAACTCCTGTAGTAATGGCTCATGGGATGGAGGAACAAGCTTCGGTGGGGTTTAAAAGTAAAGGCTATGCAATACTTGGGATTCAATTTAATGCAATCGCGACTCAATGATGCAAGAATAAGAAAGAGGCAGTAGGTACTATATGTATGCAAGCATGTGGTAGTGCTTGCCTGGCAGCTCAGTTGAAGCGAGAGAAGGATCTGGGTAGTGCTCCTGGTTCTCTTGATATATCCCCTGCTCAGCGTCTATTCGAAGAAGAACCAAACAAACAAGGGCCAACATAAATAAAGTGCACAAGCATATGTATAAATGCATCAAGCAAACAATCATGCCATGATGAATGATGCACAATTTGCATGGCATTAAAGTAGCATGGAAAGGGTGAGGTGTGGAACACAAGGATAAGCCATTTTATTTAGTTTTGGCCCCATATTATTCGCAATTAAGTTGCTGTCCACAATATATTTATATGATGCATGCTTCAAAACGAACCAAGGAATGCATAAACATAAATGTCTCGTCGAGCTAATCGTTTTAGACATATCATTTATTAAATTTGGAGTTATAAATCAAAAGTTATTAATTAATTAAGATAAAGGGGCAAATTATTGTAATTTAAATAAACTTGGAATTTTAAATGTTCAAAATATATTTTGGATTGCATATTTGAATTCCTCACATTTTTCTGATTTGAAAACATATATTATTTGTATTATTTGGATTTATATTTCAAAAGTTATTTAAAAACAGAATTTAAATTGAATTTGAATTAATTTGAAAAAGATTTGAATTTAAACAGATAGACTGAAATACTTTTTATACTCAGTCTAATCTAGCCACAGACGCTTACAGGTGGGGCCAGGCTGACTGGGTGTCCACGCGCGCAGAAAAGCGTTTTACACCGCGGCCTGTTCTAGCCCAGAGGATGACAGGTGGGGCTAGCTGGCTCGGGCCCAGGCGTCAGCGATCGAACGCGCGGGGACTGCGGGTTGAGGCTGAGGTTATGCGGGGGGTTCTCTGCAAGATTGTCTGGGTGGCTGTCTGGTGGGCGAAAGGGTACCGCGGGTTGATGCATAAAGAAAGGCAGGGGGTTTTCGGCAAAACGTCGCGGCCGTACTGTAGATCTTCCTCTGAATCTGTCTGTCGACAGATCGGTGCGCAGCAGCGGCACGCGGCGCGCGGGGCTCGAACCAGGGATCTGCGGGCGCGCGCTGGGGTGGCTAACCAGTGCGGCTAGTGGCGGGTTGGTGCTAGGAGGGCGGACGGGACCTAGCTAGGGCTTCTGCGCGGGGCGGAAGCGAGCGACAGCGCGCGGAGGGCGCTCGACGGAAAGTCCGGCGAGGCCAGGGCGAGTCGGCGACGACGAGGATGTCTGGGGGGTTGAGTAGCTCACCGAGAGTGCGTTGGTGGCGTTGGATCGGGTCAGGGCGCTAGCGATCGACGACGGCGCAGACGGACCGGAGCTAGGGTTTCTCGTCGGTGCAGCGTCGGCCTGGTGGTTCTGGTACTCCTCCTTCTCGCTGGCGTCTACTGGACGTTGCAGGGGAGCCTCCTCGACACCTAGCGCGTCACGCCGCCGGCTGGTTTGAGTAGGGGCGGTGGAGGCCGAGGGTTTTCCGGCGAGGGGGTAGACGGTGGTGGAGGAGAGAGGGGAGGGAGCAGGGCGTCCTTGGGGTGGATCTGGGGATGGTCTGGCGAGGCAGAGAGGCAGGAGATAAGCAGAGGGAGGGAGAGGCTTCCGTGGGGGAGTGGGTGGATGAAAAGGTGGCTCGGCCACCTTTTCTCTACCTCTCCTCACGTGCTCTGGTCGGGCAGGAGGCAGGGCAGGGCGAGGGGCAGGTAGATGGGGACGTCTAGGTGGGGTAGGGTGAGGCCAGGAGGGAGGCTCGGGGTGGAGGGGCCCTTGTGGCATAGAGAGAAAAGAGAGAGGGAGGAGCTCGGGTAGGGTTAGAGCTAGGCTCGGGTTAGGGTTAGGTATGGCTCGATGTAGCTAGGGTCTGGGGTGGGGTAGCAGCTAGGTGGCATGGTGGGGCCAGCTAGTGAGAGAAGGAGAGAGGCCGAGAGAGAGAGGTAGGTTTAGGGTTTGGTCTAGATTAGGTGTGGATTAGGGTTTAGGAGAGGGGGTAGGGTGATGATCTAGGGGTTGGAGATAAAGAGGCATGGTAGCTAGGTTTGGAGCATGACCAAACAAGAGGTGAAAGGAGAGAGAAGAAAGAGAGAAGAGGTGTGGCAAAGTTAGGGTTAGGGTTTTGCTTAGATGGGGGGGTATGGGTAGATTAGAGGAGATGGAGAGATTTGTAGCTAGGGTTTGCTATGGACAAGGACAAGCCAAGACTAACCAAGATCAAACAAAAACAAGACAAGAAAAGAGAGAGGGATGTGATGATAGGGTTTAAGCTAGATCAAATTAAGATCAAGCTAAGAGGAGTGAGAGATAGATGAGAGATGGCATGATCCAACGAAAAACAAGTAAAAACCAAATGACAAGCAAAAGGTGGTACTTGCATGGCCCATGCAAATATTTAATGCCATGTTGATTCTTGTGAAAACAATGTTATTACATGGCATTATTATTATGCATTCCCAAAAATTGGAGTAAGGCCCAAGCAAAAGAATCTAGAAAGAATTCCAAGTGGAATAGATGGATATAGCCATGTTTGAAATAGAATGGGACATGCTAGTGTGTATGTTCCACTAGATGATCAATAGTCCCAAAATATTCCAACATTAGCATAATTCCATGATGAACCATATGGAAGCTAGGAGAAAAGGTTCCACTCACAAGGCATGCAAAGGTGGCCATGTGGCTCTCATATATCAATGATGTGAAAACAAGATGATGCTAAGAGGAGAGCATGTGGACAAGAATTGGATCCATCCCAACCCACATGAGCTAGAGGTAAAACCAATAAGTGCCAAGCTCATATTTAGTTGGATGGTGGAATTATAAGGTGGTGAAAGAAAAAGGTGGTGGAGTTAATAAGAGATATGCCCCCAACTCAACTTGGGCATTGAAACAATATATCAAGAACCAAATACAATATCAAGAGGCAAATACAATTAATAATGCATATGAGATAAGAACCAAATGAGAAAGGGTTTTATATGATGCTCAGATGCAAGGTGGCATGATGACATGAGCATGATATAATGATGATGCAACAATTATATATTTGAAGTAGCCATTATATTACTAGACCAAGTAGCATTACAATTGTTAGACAATTGGGATGCTACAACTCTCCCCCACTAAACAGGAATCTCGCCCCGAGATTCTAGGATGAAGAAGAAGACACAAAGAGGGTAGGATACTTGGCACGGAGCTCATCTTCACGTTCCCAAGTGGCTTCATCAACGGAATGGTGCGACCACTTCACCTTGCAGAACTTGATGGACTTGTTGCGAGTCCTTCTTTCTGCGACTTCAAGGATTTTTGTGGGGTGTTCTTGATAAGACAGGTCTTCTTGGAGATTGATAAGCTCATGGTCCACGGTCCTGCCAGGATCCTTGAAGCACTTCTTGAGTTGAGAGATGTGGAAAACATCATGGACCTTGAGTTTTTCCGGGAGCTCAAGAGCATAAGCAACTTCTCCTCTTCTTCCACGAATTTTGAAAGGACCGATGTATCTAGGAGCCAGCTTTCCTTTGATACCAAAGCGGTGCGTGCCTCTCATGGGAGTGACACGAAGGTAAACGAGATCACCAGGGACATACTCCATGTCCGTGTGCTTCCTGTCATAATTGCTCTTCTGGCGACTTTGAGCAATCCTCAGATTTTCCAGAATGATATGAACCTTCTCCTCCGTTTGAGTCACAATGTCAGGGCCAAACAAGATTCTTTCACCTGCACCCGACCAACCAATCAGAGTTCTGCACTTGCGACCATAGAGAGCCTCGAATGGTGCCATCTTTAGACTTTTCTGGAAGCTGTTGTTGTAAGAGAACTCAGCATAAGGAAGACATTCTTCCCACTTCATGCCAAACGAGATGACGCAAGCACGAAGCATATCCTCCAGAATCTGATTGATCCTTTCAACTTGTCCTTGCGACTGAGGGTGGTAAGCTGTGCTGAAGTTCAACTTTGTTCCCAAAGCATTTTGGAAACTCTCCCAGAACTTGGAAGTGAAGATGCTTCCACGGTCTGAACTGATCTCGAGAGGAACCCCATACAGAGAGACAATTCTGTTGATATAGAGCTCCGCCAACTGATTTGCAGAAATGGTTTCCTTGACAGGGAAGAAGTGAGCCACTTTAGAAAGCCTGTCAATGACAACAAAGATTGCATTGTTGCCCTTCTGCGACCTCGGAAAACTAGTGATGAAGTCCATCTCTACTTTCTCCCATTTCCATTCCGGGGGTTTCAATGGCTGTAGAAGACCGGAAGGTTTCTGATGAACAGCTTTCACTCTGCGGCAGACATCACACTCTGAGACATACTTGGCACAATACCTTTTCAAACCAGGCCACCAATATTGTGTTTTCAACTCCATGTACATCTTTGTGATGCCAGGGTGGATAGAAAGAACAAAATCATGCGCCTCCTTGAGAACTTGCTCCCTCAAACCCGGGTAGTTCGGAACAAACATCCGGTGTTCAAAGAGAAGCGTTCCTTGATCATCGACGTGGAAGGACTCATACTTCGGAAGCTGAATCCTGGAGATGATCTTTCTTGTGTACGGATCACCAAGCTGAGAAGAGCGAACCTTTTCTTCCAAGAGAGGTGTTGCTAGAAGGTTCTGGAGATACCCTTGTTCCACAATTTCCAGGTTGAGCTGACGGAATTCCTCGCACAAGAGAGGCTGTTGTTCTTCCATCATGAGGTTGTTGACATAAGCTTTGCGGCTGAGAGCATCTGCCATAACATTAGCTTTGCCCGGAGTGTAGTTGATGGTCAAATCAAAATCATTGATTGCTTCAATCCATCTCCTTTGCCGAAGGTTGAGATCAAGCTGAGTAAAGATATACTTCAGACTCTTGTGATCAGAAAAGATCTCACTACGGTTGCCAAGCAAGTAGTGCCTCCATACTTTCAAAGCAAAGACAACTGCTGCGAGCTCGAGGTGATGTGTAGGATAGTTGATCTCATGCGTCTTCAACTGACGAGAGGCATAAGCAACAACTTGCTTTTCTTGCATCAGGACCGCACCCAATCCATGCAAAGAGGCGTCACAGAATATCTGGAACGGCTTGGATGTATCCGGAGGAACCAAGACTGGTGTGGAAGTGAGCTTCTCTTTGAGTGTCTCAAAGCTTGCTTGACATGCAGGAGTCCAAAAGTATTTCTTTCCTTTCTTGAGGAGATCGGTAAGAGGCTTCGCTATCTTCGAAAAGTTCTGAACGAAGCGATGGCAATAACTAGCCAAACCAAGGAAACTCCGCACTTCTTTGACATTAACAGGAGGAAGCCATTCAACAATTGTCTTCACAGTTTCCGGATTGACTGCAATGCCCTTGGCAGAGATGACATGACCATGATAGGTTACTTGAGGCAGCCAAAACTCACACTTGGAGAACTTTGCATACAAGCGGTTCTCACGAAGCTTGCTTAGGACACACCGAAGGTGTTCTTCATGCTCTTCTTGTGACTTAGAATAGACTAGGATGTCATCCAGGTAGACCACAACGAACTTATCAAGATACTCCATGAAAACCGAGTTCATGAGCCTCGAGAAGGTGGCAGGTGCGTTGGTGAGACCGAAAGACATGACCGTGTACTCATACAGGCCATAGCGGGTGGTGAAAGCTGTCTTAGGAACATCTTCCTTGCGAATCTTGATTTGGTGATAACCACTTCTCAAGTCAAGCTTAGAGAATACCACGGCTCCAGCTAGCTGATCAAAGAGATCATTAATCCGCGGAAGGGGATATTTATTCTTGATGGTTTTAGCATTGAGAGCCCGATAGTCAACACAAAGTCTATCAGTCTGGTCTCGCTTCTTCACAAAGAGAGTAGGGCTACCCCAAGAAGAAGTATTGTGCTGAATGAAACCCAACTTATCTTGTTCATCAAGCTGACATTTGAGTTCAGCAAACTCAGCAGGACCCATCTTATAAGGCCGCTTGGAGATAGGAGCGGTACCAGGTTCAAGCTCAATAACAAACTCAACCTCACGATTCGGAGGCATACCTGGCAACTCTTCAGGAAAGACATCTGGGAACTCACAGACCACCGGAACACTCTGAATAGCTTCCATAGCATCAACATTCAGAGCCGCCAAAGAGAAAAGCTGGATAGCAGGAGTCAGACTTGGAGAATAGACTATATGGCCTTCAGGAATCTTCAGAGAAACCGAGCGTTTACCACAATCAATCACAGCTGCATTTGCTGTCAACCAATCCATGCCCAAGATGACATCAATGTCAGAATTTCCCAGAACAATTAAGGACGCCGAGAACTAAGAGCCACCAATCTCAATTTGATTGCCATGGCTGATATGAGCAGCCCTCATGTTTGAACCAGGAGATAGAACCATTAACCTCTTGAGGAGAGGATCCAACGCTAACTCATTCTCATTTGCAAACTTGTGAGAAACAAAAGAATGCGATGCCCCAGAATCAAACAAAACTCGTGCAGGGACTGAGTTAACGGGAAGCATACCCATCACAACTCCAGGTGCATGCTCAGCTTGAGCGGCGTTGATGCAGTTGGCACGAGCAACAGTAGACCCGGGCTTGGTGTTGATGTTGAGAGCCCGAGGTGGTGGTGCACGAACCAAAGGAGAGCTTGCCGCAGATCTTGGAGGTGGTGGAGGAAGAGCCTTGTTCTTCATCGGATAGTTCCATTGTTGATGCCCAGAGTCTCCACAAGTGTAACAAGCACCAGGTGGACGTGGAGCAACGTAGCCAGGGACTCCGCCAGGCGCTCCAGGGTAGTGGTGGTTGTAGCCCCTGGGAGCAGCAGTGAGGAAGTTTGGTGGCCTTGCCGCGTAGCTTGAAGGTCTTGGTGGAGCCGGGAGCGACGGTGGGGTGTTAGGAACCCAGACACGACGCTTAGAAGGAGCTGACATAGCTGAAGAGCCTGCTGCATCACGGCTGTGTTTCTTTGACTCCTCAAACACTTGCCTACTTGCCTCTTCCTGCAGAGCTGTATGCTGAAGTTCTAGAAAAGACGCCGGCCTTGCATGTGTGATTGCATATTTAATCGATGCATTGAGCCCTTGCCTGAACCTCTTTTGCTTCTTCTTGTCGTCAGAGATCTCATCGCCACCATAACGAGAAAGGTTCATGAAGTTCCTGATGTAGGTATTGACATTATCATTGCCCTGATTAAGGTTGAGAAACACTTCCTTCATCCTCTCCATGAAAATTTCTGACAGATACTGCTCTTTGAAAGCTCCAGTGAACTGTCCCCAAGTAGGCTGAAAACCAGTGCAGTTTGCCTTCAGGTAATTATCCCACCACAGTGCTGCATCTCCCTTCAGAAGGTGAGTAGCACACTTTACCCAATCTTGCTCAGGAACATCAGTAGTTGCCAGTAACCTTGACATCTCACGCAACCAATCATCAGCATCAAGTGGTTGATCAGAAACATCAAATTGGCGTGGGTTGAACTTCAGGAAGCTCTTGATGTCTCCTCGCTTGGGAGGTGGAGGTAGCGGAACAAACTCATTCCTCCTGACACTTTCCTCGAAACGCTGCTGGTTCTACTGCATTGCTGCCAAGGCATTGGCTATGCTTGACAACGCTGCCCCTAGTTCAGGTTGTATGTCCTCCTCAGAACGGCGTGGTGGTGCCATCCTGTGATTGATATAACATACAAGTCAGTACTATGTTGGAGAATAATAATAATCCAAAATAGTACCAAGATGGAATTACTCAAGATTAAAGGATACAATTTACTAAGATGATATTAAAATATCAACGAAGTTCAAAGCACCTAGAAGATATTAAGCATATCGCACACGACTGAAAAGGAGTGTGGTACACAAATATATCAAAGAAAAAATTTCCACAAATTTCGGCATTAAAATACCAATAGATGCGCAAAATCACTTAACGAATCAAGATTAGTGACTCTACCAATTCAATATACAAGAGCGAATGATAAGAGTAGTGGTATGGTCGCGACTCCATCCCGCACTCAAATCATTACTCCGCACATGAATAAGTATAACACATATCCCAACCCCTTCTTCTCACGATGATCCTAAAGATTAGCAACTACGGAAACGAACACCACAAACAAGATAACGTCGGATAACAGAGAGTAAGACAGATCGCGTCGGTATACAACGAATCAGATAGATCGCGTCGGTTTGCAAAAGTCTGTCGGTATGGAATGTACCAACAGTTGATAACCAAAAGGCCGTTAAGATAACAACTTGGATGCAACAGATAGACAAGGAATTACACACACACACACTCACACACACAGATACACAACCTATGGTACTACGGAAACCCAGAACACGTGAATCCTAGTTTGAATTTAAGAAGAGGATTGAAAACGTTACACTTCCTTACCAGAAAAGGGTGGGTGGGTGGGTAAGAAGAAAAGTGGAAGCAGTCCTACTCTCGCGTTTTGTTTTTCCCTAGTATACATAACTACCAAAAATATTTGCTAGACAGACAACGACCATTTGGCTGAGACCCTGAAGGGCGGGATGGCTCTGATACCAATTGTAACTACCTCGGTGAATTACGCTCCTAGTACAAGCCTGGATGTTCAGAAATGGTTGAAATAGTACGGTGGGGCCCAAATGCCACTCACAGGTAGACCTTTCGGCCGTCCCAACCATTTCCAAACATCAGGACAAGAACGGGCGGCGTAATCGGCAGGCGAAGGGATCAACTACATACACAAATGAGTATGTATGCAAGCCACCATACAACAGTACATCAGAGCCATTCCATCTAAAAAGAAAGGAAATATAGCAACGCCATACGGCAAGATCCAAATATCCTAGATAGATATAATAGTTTAGGATATCTCCTCATACATCAATCAACAGAGTATCAAGCGGAAGCGAAAGACAAAATCCGAGTACGGATAAGAAGCAAATTAGCATAAGATGCCCCATAAATAAGCACATCCCGCCCACAGATCTCACGGATCCCCGTTCCCGGAATCTCTACACCGAATGATCGTTGCCCACATCGTCCATCTCTTCCACCCAGTATCCATCTTGCGAGTGTACCTGTTCATCTGAACCAATAATTTATCGTGTGAGACCCTAGGGGTACTCAGCAAGTCTTTATGCCTCTAAAGGGGACACAACCTGGGGTGACGCAATTGCAGCAAAAGATAAACCCTAACAGTTTTATAGATACTTGCTAACCATCCGCCTAACCAGAGATAGACGGATGTCCGTGAATTAATAACAACAGTTATAACGGTTATAACGGTAATATCCACAGATCCATCCTCCTCCTCGCTTACCGACGAGGAAGCGGACGAATAACCCCCCATCCGTTGGCAGTTTTATTATCCATTCCGTGAGTGTTGCACTATTTACTAGTCAGGTACCTAGTCTAGTCAAATTAAAAGCGGTACATTAGTTATGCTTGTCTATGATCGAGAAACTGTGCTCCAAGTCGTCCATAACCGCGGACACGGCTTTCAGAAAGTTTTACCCTACAGGGGTGCACAAATAGCAACACACACTCGATATGCCTCGGAAAAACCAAATCAAAACCCAACGAGACAGTCACGACAAAGCAATTACAGGATTCAGAAATATTTCAGGGGGCCACCCCATTAAGCTACCCGCAACGAAGCTGGCCGGCTACGAGACGGACTCAAGGTTTGTGTGGCCGATTGTAAACGACTGGGAACCCGAAAGTGTGACTGGGCTTGTCGATACAGCGAAAACGGGTCACGGATCTAAACAGTACAGTGTGCAGTACCTCGCACAATTTAAATAAAGCAGTAAAGCATGGCATAAGTACAGGATAGTAAATAAAACCTCAAACTAGTTTGTGGCCCCAAGAAATAAGAATGAATCAAGCTCTGGCTCAGGGGGGTTCATAAGCCTCCCGGATGTGGATAGCGCGAATATTCAAGGAACAGGAATCAAGTACTCGGGGTCCTACGGGACACAAGTGAGCCTGAAAAACCAAATAGCAAATATGGCCCACCGATGCCACTTTCATTAGTTATCCCATTACTACTCAGGTTAAGTTGTTTAGGTACCTCGTTATCCATCAGACACTCACATACCCTACACATGCTGTTCTACGACTCGCATGGCTCAAGAAACTCCTGTAGTAATGGCTCATGGGATGGAGGAACAAGCTTCGGTGGGGTTTAAAAGTAAAGGCTATGCAATACTTGGGATTCAATTTAATGCAATCGCGACTCAATGATGCAAGAATAAGAAAGAGGCAGTAGGTACTATATGTATGCAAGCATGTGGTAGTGCTTGCCTGGCAGCTCAGTTGAAGCGAGAGAAGGATCTGGGTAGTGCTCCTGGTTCTCTTGATATATCCCCTGCTCAGCGTCTATTCGAAGAAGAACCAAACAAACAAGGGCCAACATAAATAAAGTGCACAAGCATATGTATAAATGCATCAAGCAAACAATCATGCCATGATGAACGATGCACAATTTGCATGGCATTAAAGTAGCATGGAAAGGGTGAGGTGTGGAACACAAGGATAAGCCATTTTATTTAGTTTTGGCCCCATATTATTCGCAATTAAGTTGCTGTCCACAATATATTTATATGATGCATGCTTCAAAACAAACCAAGGAATGCATAAACACAAAGGTCTCGTCGAGCTAATCGTTTTAGATATATCATTTATTAAATTTGGAGTTATAAATCAAAAGTTATTAATTAATTAAGATAAAGGGGCAAATTATTGTAATTTAAATAAACTTGGAATTTTAAATGTTCAAAATATATTTTGGATTGCATATTTGAATTCCTCACATTTTTCTGATTTGAAAACATATATTATTTGTATTATTTGGATTTATATTTCAAAAGTTATTTAAAAACAGAATTTAAATTGAATTTGAATTAATTTGAAAAAGATTTGAATTTAAACAGATAGACTGAAATACTTTTTATACTCAGTCTAATCTAGCCACAGACGCTTACAGGTGGGGCCAGGCTGACTGGGTGTCCACGCGCGTAGAAAAGCGTTTTACACCGCGGCCTGTTCTAGCCCAGAGGATGACAGGTGGGGCTAGCTGGCTCGGGCCCAGGCGTCAGCGATCGAACGCGCGGGGACTGCGGGTTGAGGCTGAGGTTATGCGGGGGGGTTCTCTGCAAGATTGTCTGGGTGGCTGTCTGGTGGGCCAAAGGGTACCGCGGGTTGATGCATAAAGAAAGGCAGGGGGTTTTCGGCAAAACGTCGCGGCCGTACTGTAGATCTTCCTCTGAATCTGTCTGTCGACAGATCAGTGCGCAACAGCGGCACGCGGCGCGCGGGGCTCGAACCAGGGATCTGCGGGCGCGCGCTGGGGTGGCTAACCAGTGCGGCTAGCGGCGGGTTGGTGCTAGGAGGGCGGACGGGACCTAACTAGGGCTTCTGCGCGGTGCGGGAGCGAGCAGACATAGCGAGCGACGGTGCGCAGAGGGCGCTCGACGGAAAGTCCGGCGAGGCCAGGGCGAGTCGGCGACGACGAGGATGTCTGGGGGGTTGAGTAGCTCACCGAGAGTGCGTTGGTGGCGTTGGATCGGGTCGGGGCGCTAGCGATCGACGACGGCGCAGACGGACCGGAGCTAGGGTTTCTCGTCGGTGCAGCGTCGGCCTGGTGGTTCTGGTACTCCTCCTTCTCGCTGGCGTCTACTGGACGTTGCAGGGGAGCCTCCTCGATCTTCCTCGACACCTAGCGCGTCACGCCGCCGGCTGGTTTGAGTAGGGGCGGTGGAGGCCGAGGGTTTTCCGGCGAGGGGGTAGACGGTGGTGGAGGAGAGAGGGGAGGGAGCAGGGCGTCCTTGGGGTGGATCTGGGGATGGTCTGGCGAGGCAGAGAGGCAGGAGATAAGCAGAGGGAGGGAGAGGCTGTCGTGGGGGAGTGGGTGGATGAAAAGGTGGCTCGGACACCTTTTCTCTACCTCTCCTCACGTGCTCTGGTCGGGCAGGAGGCAGGGCAGGGCGAGGGGCAGGTAGATGGGGACGTCCAGGTGGGGTAGGGTGAGGCCAGGAGGGAGGCTCGGGGTGGAGGGGCCCTTGTGGCATAGAGAGAAAAGAGAGAGGGAGGAGCTCGGGTAGGGTTAGAGCTAGGCTCGTGTTAGGGTTAGGTATGGCTCGATGTAGCTAGGGTCTGGGGTGGGGTAGCAGCTAGGTGGCATGGTGGGGCCAGCTAGTGAGAGAAGGAGAGAGGCCGAGAGAGAGAGGTAGGTTTAGGGTTTGGTCTAGATTAGGTGTGGATTAGGGTTTAGGAGCGGGGGTAGGGTGATGATCTAGGGGTTGGAGATAAAGAGGCATGGTAGCTAGGTTTGGAGCATGACCAAACAAGAGGTGAAAGGAGAGAGAAGAAAGAGAGAAGAGGTGTGGCAAAGTTAGGGTTAGGGTTTTGCTTAGATAGGGGGGGTATGGGTAGATTAGAGGAGATGGAGAGATTTGTAGCTAGGGTTTGCTATGGACAAGGACAAGCCAAGACTAACCAAGATCAAACAAAAACAAGACAAGAAAAGAGAGAGGGATGTGATGATAGGGTTTAAGCTAGATCAAATTAAGATCAAGCTAAGAGGAGTGAGAGATAGATGAGAGATGGCATGATCCAACCAAAAACAAGTAAAAACCAAATGACAAGCAAAAGGTGGTACTTGCATGGCCCATGCAAATATTTAATGCCATGTTGATTCTTGTGAAAACAATGTTATTACATGGCATTATTATTATGCATTCCCAAAAATTGGAGTAAGGCCCAAGCAAAAGAATCTAGAAAGAATTCCAAGTGGAATAGATGGAGATAGCCATGTTTGAAATAGAATGGGACATGCTAGTGTGTATGTTCCACTAGATGATCAATAGTCCCAAAATATTCCAACATTAGCATAATTCCATGATGAACCATATGGAAGCTAGGAGAAAAGGTTCCACTCACAAGGCATGCAAAGGTGGCCATGTGGCTCTCATATATCAATGATGTGAAAACAACATGATGCTAAGAGGAGAGCATGTGGACAAGAATTGGATCCATCCCAACCCACATGAGCTAGAGGTAAAACCAATAAGTGCCAAGCTCATATTTAGTTCGATGGTGGAATTATAAGGTGGTGAAAGAAAAAGGTGGTGGAGTTAATAAGAGATATGCCCCCAACTCAACTTGGGCATTGAAACAATATATCAAGAACCAAATACAATATCAAGAGGCAAATACAATTAATAATGCATATGAGATAAGAACCAAATGAGAAAGGGTTTTATATGATGCTCAGATGCAAGGTGGCATGATGACATGAGCATGATATAATGATGATGCAACAATTATATATTTGAAGTAGCCATTATATTACTAGACCAAGTAGCATTACAATTGTTAGACAATTGGGATGCTACACACATGCAATGACTATGGTGGATCCATAGGTGGATTGTGAAAATAAGACACATGCAATGACTCTGGTTGTTCTTAGTAAAAAGAACACACATGCAATGACACTGGTCGATCCATGTGTGGTATCTAAAGAGAACACACATTTCAATGACACTGGTGGATCCATATGTTGTATGTGAAAAGAACAGTCATGAAATGACTCTAGTTGTTGTTAGTAAAAAGAGCACACATGCAATGACAATGGTGGATCCATGTGTTATATGTGAAAAGAACACACATGCAATGACTAAGGCCGTGGTTAATGAGAAGAACACACATGCAATGACACTGGTGGATCCATTGGTGGATTGTGACAAGAACACACATGCAATGACTCTGGTTGTTGTTAGTAAAAAGAACACACATCCAATGACACTGGTGGATCCATAGGTGGATTGTAAAAAGAACACACATGCAATGACTCTGGTTGTTGTTAGTAAAAAGAACACACATGCAATGACACTGGTGGATCCATGTGTGGTCTCTAAAGAGAACACACATTTCAATGACACTGGTGCATCCATATGTTGTATGTGAAAAGAACAATCATGAAATGAATCCAGTTGTTGTTAGTAAAAAGAGCACACATGTAATGACACTGGTGGATCCATAGGTGGATTCTGAAAAGAACACACATGCAATGACTCTGGTTGTTGTTAATAAAAAGAACACACATGCAATGACACTGGTGGATCCATGTGTGGACTCTGAAGAGAACATAGATTTCAATGACACTGGTGGATCCATATGTGGTATGTGAAAAGAACACACATGCAATGACTCTGGCTGTTGTTAGTAAAAAGAACACACATGCAATGACACTAGTGGATCCATGTGTGGTCTCTAAAGAGAACACACATGCAATGACTCTAGCTGTGGTTAGTGAGAAGAACACACATGCCATGACACTGGTGCATCCATAGGTGGATTGTGAAAAGAACACACATGCAATGACTCTGGTTGTTGTTAGTAAAAAGAACACACATGCAATGACACTAGTGGATCCATGTGTTGTCCGTGAAGAGAACACACATTTCAATGACAATAGTGGATCCATATGTGGTATGTGAAAAGAATAGTCATGAAATGACTCCATTTGTTGTTAGTAAAAAGAACACACATGCAATGACACTAGTGGATCCATGTGTGGTCTCTGAAGAGAACACACATGCAACGACTCTAGCTGTGGTTAATGAGAAGAACACACATGCAATGACTATGGTAGATCCATAGGTGGTTTTTGAAAAGAACACACATGAAATGACTCTGGTTTTTGTTAGTAAAAAGAACACACATTCAATGACACTGGTGGATCCATGTGTGGTCTCTGAAGAGAACACACATTTCAAGGACACTGGGGGATCCATATGTTTTATGTGAAAAGAACAGTCATGAAATGACTCCAGTTGTTGTTAGTAAAAAGAGCACAATGCAATTACATAGGTGGATCCATATGTGGTCTCTGAAGAGAACACACATGCAATGACTTTAGCTGTGGTTAATGAGAAGAACACACATGCAGTGACTACGGTGGATCCATAGGTCGATTGTGAAAATACAACACATGCAATGACACTGGTGGATCCACGTGTGGTCTTTGAAGAGAACACACATTTCAATGACACTAGTGGATCCATATGTGGTATGTGAAAAGAATACTCATGAAATGACTCTAGTTATTGTTAGTAAAAAGAGCACACATGCAATGGCACTGGTGGATCCATGTGTGGTCTCTGAAGAGAACACACATGCAATGACTGTAGCTGTGGTTAATGAGAAGAACACACATGCAATGACTATGGTGGATCCATAGGTGGATTGTGAAAATAAGACACATGCAATGACTCTGGTTGTTCTTAGTAAAAAGAACACACATGCAATGACACTGGTCGATCCATGTGTGGTATCTAAAGAGAACACACATTTCAATGACACTAGTGGATCCATATGTTGTATGTGAAAAGAACAGTCATGAAATGACTCCAGTTGTTGTTAGTAAAAAGAGCACACATGCAATGACAATGGTGGATCCATGTGTTATATGTGAAAAGAACACACATGCAATGACTAAGGCCGTGGTGAATGAGAAGAACACACATGCAATGACTCTGGTTGTTGTTAGTAAAAAAACACACATCCAATGACACTGGTGGATCATAGGTGGATTGTAAAAAGAACACACATGCAATGACTATGGTTGTTGTTAGTAAAAAGAACACACATGCAATGACACTGGTTGATCCATGTGTGGTCTCTAAAGAGAACACACATTTCAATGACACTGGTGCATCCATATGTTGTATGTGAAAAGAACAATCATGAAATGAATCCAGTTGTTGTTAGTAAAAAGAGCACACATGTAATGACACGGGTGGATCCATAGGTGGATTCTGAAAAGAACACACATGCAATGACGCTGGTTGTTGTTAATAAAAAGAACACACATGCAATGACACTGGTGGATCCATGTGTGGTCTCTGAAGAGAACACAGATTTCAATGACACTGGTGGATCCATGTGTGGTCTCTAAAGAGAACACACATGCAATGACTCTAGCTGTGGTTAGTGAGAAGAACACACATGCAATGACACTAGTGCATCCATAGGTGGATTGTGAAAAGAACACACATGCAATGACTCTGGTTGTTGTTAGTAAAAAGAACACACATGCAATGACACTGGTGGATCCATGTGTGGTCCCTGAAGAGAACACACATTTCAATGACACTAGTGGATCCATATGTGGTATGTGAAAAGAATAGTCATGAAATGACTCCAGTTGTTGTTAGTAAAAAGAGCACACATGCAATTACACTGGTGGATCCATGTGTGGTCTCTGAAGAGAGTACGGATGCAATGACACTAGTGGATCGATAGGTGGATTGTGAAAAGAACACACATGCAATGACTCTGGTTGTTGTTAGTAAAAAGAAAAACATGCAATGACACTGGTGGATCCATGTGTGGTCTCTAAAGAGAACACACCTTTAAATGACACTGGTGGATCCATATGTGGTATGTGAAAAGAATAGTCATGAAATGACTCTAGTTGTTGTTAGTAAAAAGAGAACACATGCAATGACACTGGTGGATCCATGTGTGGCCTATGAAGAGAACACACATGCAATGACACTAGTGGATCCAAAGGTGGAGTGTGAAAAGAACACACGTGCAATGATTCTGGTTGTTGTTAGTAAAAAGAACACACATGCAATGACACTAGTGGATCCATGTGTGGTCTCTGAAGGGAACACACATTTTAATGACACTGGTGGATCCATATGTTGTATGTGAAAAGAATAGTCATGAAATGACTCCATTTGTTGTTAGTAAAAAGAGCACAATGCAATTACACTTGTGGATCCATGTGTGGTCTCTGAAGCGAACACACATGCAATGACTTTAGCTGTGGTTAATGACAAGAACACACATGAAGTGACTTCGGTGGATCCATAGGTCGATTGTGAAAATAACACACATGCAATGACTCTGGTTGTTCTTAGTAAAAAGAACATACATGCAATGACACTGGTCAATCCATGTGTGGTATCTAAAGAGAACACACATTTCAATGACACTGGTGGATCCATATGTTGTATGTGAAAAGAACAGTCATGAAATGACTCCAGTTGTTGTTAGTAAAAAGAGCACACATGCAATGACAATGGTGGATCCATGTGTTATATGTGAAAAGAACACACATGCAACGACTAAGGCAGTGGTTAATGAGAGGAACACACATGCAATGACACTTGTGGATCCATAGGTGGATTGTGAAAATAACAAACATGCAATGACTCTGGTTGTTGTTAGTAAAAAGAACACACATGCAATGACACTGGTGGATCCGTAGGTGGATTGTGAAAAGAACACACATGCAATGACTCTGGTTGTTGTTAGTAAAAAGAACACACATGCAATGACACTGGTGGATCCATGTGTGGTCTCTAAAGAGAACACACATTTCAATGACACTGGTGGATCCATATGTTGTATGTGAAAAGAACAATCATGAAATGAATCCAGTTGTTGTTAGTAAAAAGAGCACACATGCAATGACACTGGTGGATCCATAGGTGGATTCTAAAAAGAACACACATGCAATGACTCTGGTTGTTGTTAATAAAAAGAACACACATGCAATGACACTGGTGGATCCATGTGTGGTCTCTGAAGAGAACACACATTTCAATGACACTGGTGGATCCATATGTGGTATGTGAAAAGAACACACATGCAATGACTCTGGCTGTTGTTATTAAAAAGAACACACATGCAATGACACTGGTGGATCCATGTGTGGTCTCTAAAGAGAACGCACATGCAATGACTCTAGCTGTGGTTTGTGAGAAGAACACACATGCAATGACTCTGGTGGATCCATAGGTGGATTGTGAAAAGAACACACATGCAATGACTCCGGTTGTTGTTAGTAAAAAGATCACACATGCCATGACACTGGTGGATCCATATGTGGTCTCTGAAGAGAACACACATTTCAATGACACTTGTGGATCCATATGTTGTATGTGAAAAGAACAATCATGAAATGACTCTAGTTGTTGTTAGTAAAAAGAGCACACATGCAATTACACTGGTGGATCCATGTGTGGTCTCTGAGGAGAACACACATGCAATGACACCGATGGATCCATAGGTGGTGAAGAAGGCGTCCAGGGTGAATTCCCCTCTCCGGCAGGGTGCCGGAAAGAGCTTTAGATCCCTCCCGATCTAGGGATGGAGATGACGGCGGCTACAGACTCTTTCGTGGATTTTTGATCAGGTACCTAGGGTTTTCGTCCCAAGGGCAACTTATAGGCGGAAGGAGAGGCCGAGGGGGTGATGCGGTCGACCAGACCACCCCCTGGCACGGGCCAGGCCTGGCCGCGTGGCCAGGTGGTGTGGCCGGCCCCTGGCCCCTCTCCGTCTCGTATTCTGGCACTTGATCCCTTCCGGAAAAATAGGCACTTTGGCTTTTGTGCCGTCCAATTCCGAGACTATTCATTTTCTAACTTTCTTGGAACCAAAAACAGCAGAAAACAGGCAGCTGGCACTATGGCTCTTGTTAATAGGTTAATCCAAGAAATCATATGAAAAGTACTCCAAAGTTGGAACAAAACACAAGAAAGTGGATAAAACCAAGCATGGAACATCAAAAATTATAGATACATTTGCAATGTATCAACATCCCCAAGCTTAACTCCTAAACGTCCTCGAGTAGGTAAGTGATAAAAAGAAAGAATTTTTTAGGTGACATGCACCATCAAAGACCTGATCAAAGTATTTGCAAAACTTTCAAAGCTGGGATCATAGTACTTCAATCATAACATGAAAGACAAAGTTCTAGCAATAAGCAAAGAAACTATGATGCAACATGAAAACGCACAAACAAAAGATTCATGAATAACAATGCTTTGCAAGACGTTTGTTTGTTTCACATAAAGAAAACATAGCATAGAAGTATTCAGCTTGTCCCTCAAAAGAGTAGCAAATATAAATGCATGGGACACCTTCAAAGTTCATAAGAGTGACTAGATACAGTAGTTTCAAACAAGCAATAACAAGTTATGCATCAATCAACTAGTCTTGGGATAATGCACATAGAACTAAGAATGGCCACTATGCTCTCAAAGAAGGTGCATAAATGTAGAAGGTGGAGACTCAATGTAATGGTGGAAGAAAGGCCTTTTGTAAAAGGCAGTAGGGATTCAAGTCTCATAAAGACCTTCCAAAAATTATGGTACTTATAGCTTTCAGCTCTCATTGCCCCTATCATAAGCATCTTGAAGGTGATTAAGGTTAAAGTGACAAAACTAAGAGGATATGCTTGACAAGTTATAAACCGAAATCTCATGCCCCTTACTTACGAAGACCGATCCTCATGCTAGTCATCTTTAGTCACGAGTAAGCTCTTGTCATTGTAAGTATATGTGTATCATTAAGAACCGCCAACGGGGTACCCCTTGCACATGATACGGGAGCTTTCCCATAATCAAAATGACAAGGCAAGAAGACAATGAGCATCTCAGCGATCTTTTTATTTGCTATTTGCATAGGTTTTTATTGAGGATGCTTCATAGAGTGATCATTATGGTGATGCTACAAGTTTCGACCATGATTAGGCATGGCTTAGGCTAGTGGCCTAGGAGTTTCTCTAACACACATACAAACTCCATGATCTTACAAGTTCCACTTTTATTTCACACCGCCGGGATCCGTAAGCAAAAGAACATGGTATCAACGGGGTACAAAGTACAAGTGCAATGTTGAAAGCGTTCCCCATGAAACATGGTTCTGCTAACTTCAACTTATAAAGCACAAGCATATACGCAACAAAGAAGGACCCAATGGTTCAAGTTTATTAGAGGCAATAAAGTAAAGTGTGCCATCAAGTTCGTGAGAGCTTTAATCACTAGTTTTCTCATCACAAGTGAAAGGTAGATAAAAGCAAGAATATACTTGGAATAGCATAAGCTAGTAGGTAGGTATGGTGGAATCTTTGGAATATCTTGGTTTAGGGAGTTGGATGCATGAGTGGAACTCATACTTTGTTGTGGAGGCTAGCAAAAGACTGGGAGCGACAAACTAAGAGAGCAATAATGGCCATAATCATGCAGAGCGACAAAACATCATTGATCAAAGCATAAAGTGATACTACAAGTTGAAAACTAAAGGATCATAAAGGCTATGGTGACTTGTGATAGTCATAACATGGTGTAAGCATGTGCCAAGTCAACCCAAATAAAGCATCAAAGGAGAATACCACTATACTATGCTTTAGTATGCTAAAACAACGCATGATTCATCCAAGGCACATTAAGAAATCTCAATTGTTTATAACAAGTCATGCTACATAAAAGAATACTAAGCATAAAGCCAAAACAATATCAAGCATGGCATGACAAAGCATAGCCACAGTCAAAAACAAGCTCTTTTTACCACACAAGTATGAACTTTCCTACTCTTTTCCAAACCAAACCAAACTATTTGCAAACCAATGTATGAAAGAGGGGGTCCAACCAACTTATTCAGAAAACTAAGCAAACCAAGCAAACTAAAAACCAAAATAAAAACGAAAAATAAGACGCTCCAAGAAAAACACAACTGTGCATGAAACAATAAAAATGAAGCGTTTGGAAGAAACCTGGAATTTTTATTGATGAAGAATGGGATGCCATGGGCATACCCAAGCTTTGACGCTTGTACTTCTTGGATATTTCTTGGGGTGACACGCGTGGCATCCCCAAGCTTGAGCTTTAGTCCATCCTTCATCTCATTACTCATTCCTTCCATACACCTGAAATTTTTCCTTCATACAAAACTTCACACAATTTCATTAGCAACATTAGTGCACTTAAGATAAATAAGTCTCAAGGTTCAGTTCTAACACCAAATAAACTTACATTAGAACACTAGATACTGTAGCACTTCCCTCAAAAAGCTCAATTCCCCAAAAGAACTCAAGAAGGAACCCACAAGAAGTAAATGCAGAAAATGGCAGAAATCTGTCAAAACAGACCAGCAGGTAAAGATGAATTTTTTCGAAGACCTTCTGTTGCTCAAATCAAAATGTGTTGAACTAACTAAAGTTAGATAACAACCTGGGGAAGAATCACAAAATATTACAGCTCATTCCGACGTACATAACTCTCTCAGGAATTTTTACGGTGAAGCATAGAAATCTGTTTCAGGACAGCAACTTTCCCAATCATTACTTCACTCTCATTAGATGTTACTCTTGGCACAAAAAGCAAATAAAAAGGATAAGGAGAGTTTATTACAGTGGTAATAACTTCTAAGACTCATTTAAAACTCTTGGGTTATCTCCCAACAAATACTTTTCTTTAACGGCTTTAAGTTAGGCATAAGAAGCAAAGAAAGAATCAAGTGTTCTCAAATGAAGAAGCATTAAGATCAATACCAGAAATATTTTCAACAAGGCAAGGTATATCATCCAAATAAGTTCTAGATGATCCTCTCTCAATGCTCTTAGGTTCAATATTCTCATCAAAAGGGTTTGCAGGAATAATCCAATCAAGATTCTTTTCTATGGCATCATGTATTGCTACTAGTTTAAAGGGTATTGGTATCTTAGGTTCCTCCCCATTAGGTTCGGTTTTGTTCATCTTTTCTCGCGTACCAACAACATCTAAACATGAGCCTAGCATATTGAAACGTTCAAAGACTTTTCTAGCTTTCTTGGCAACATCATAGAACTCCTTAAACAGAGTTTCTAAAATGAAATCCCTCTTTTCAGGATCCTCAATTTCTTTAAGCTTAAGAAACATTACTTGCATTAAGGGGTTGAGGTTAACAAACCTAGCTTCTAACATGTGAATTAAAGAAGCTGCAGCAATCTCATAGTTTGGAGCAAGTTCTACAAGGGATCTATCCTCAGTATCTTCATGCTTAACATGATTAAAGAATTCTTCAATGTTATCTTTCCCAATTATAGAACCACTACCAATTGGAAGGTCTTTCAAGGTGAATGTAGGGATCAACATGGTGAGCTAAGGAAGAGGTGACAACTAAAGGAGAATTAATTTTTTTGTGTTTTTGAAATAAGAAAGCAACCTAGTAAAACTAATTTTTTTTGTGTTTTTTGAAGAACAAAACAAGCAAACAAAGCAAAAAGAAACTAAGCAAAACAAAAACAACAAAGTAAAGAGATTGGTTATGAGGGACTCCCCTTGTAAAGATGTCCTTGACTCCCCGGCAACGGCGCCAGAAAAATGCTTGATGGCTCAATGCACGGCGCCCAGAAAAATGCTTGATGGCGGTGTTGATGTAGAGCTCATTGGGAACCCCAAGAGGAAGGTATGAGAGCATAGCAGCAAGTTTCCTTCAGTTAAGAAACCAAGGTTTAATCGAACCAGTAGGAGCAAGGAAACACCCCAAAGGTGTTACTAGCTGAGCTTTGGCAGGGCGCACTACCGGTGCTAGTAGCAACGTGGAGACCTGCACAACACAACCACAAAACTTTGTCCCGAACTTGCGATGAGGTTGTCAATCTCACCGTGTTTTGCGGAAAACAAAGGATTAAACGTATCGAATGGAAAGAAGTAAAAGTTTGCAGAAAGTAAACACAAAGCAGTAAAAGATTGTAGATTGTATGTAAACGACAAGGACCGGGATCCATAGTTCACTAGAGGTGGCTCTCCTTAGATAGATAACATGCTAGGTGAACAAATTACAGCGGGGCAATTGAAAAACACCGAGAAAGCAATACATGCATATACTAATCATCTTGACTCCTCTAAGACTTGATTGGGCATTACAACATAATACATAGACCTCCATCCAACTGCATCTATGACTAATAATCCACCTTCAGGTTATCATCCGAACACCCTCCAGTACTAAGTTGCAAGCAACAGATTATTGCTTTACGAACTGCGTGTAAAGTAAACAATATGATTGTTCTATGAGCAAAGGATTGTTGTTTTCTCCCTAGTAGCAACAACACATCTAGTACCTTAGAGATTTCTATCACTTCCCCAGATTACTAGAGGCATGAACCCACTATCGAGCATAAATACTAACTCTTGGAGTTGCTAGCATCTACTTGGCCAAGATAGCTACTAACAACGGAAAGCATGCAAGATCTCAAATAACAGAGACATGATAGAATCAATAATCAATCTGAAATAGCATCTCAATATCCATCGGATCCCCGCAAACACAACATGTATGATTACAAATAGATGATCTTGATCATGAATGGAGCTCACAAGATCTAAACATGAAAGCACAAAGGAGGACAACTAGCCATCTAGCTACTACATGGATCCGTAGTCCAAGGATGAACTACTCATGCATCACACCGGAGGCTTGCATGGTGATGATGAAGGCCTCCAGGGTGAATTCCCCTCTCCGGTAGGGTGCCGGGAAGAGCTTCAGATCCCTCCCGATCTAGGGATGGAGATGACGGTGGCTACAGACTCTTTCGTGGATTTTTTGATCGGGCACTTAGGGTTTTCGTCCCGGGGGCAATATATAGGCGGAAGGAGAGGCCGAGGGGGTGCCTGGGCTGGCCACAACACTCCCTGGCGTGGGCTAGGCCTGGCCGCACGGCCAGGTGGTGTGGCTGCCCTCTGGCCCTTCTCCGTCTCGTATTCTGGCACTTGATCCCTTCCGAAAAATAGGCACTTTGGCTTTTGTCCTGTCCAATTCCGAGAATATTCATTTTCGGACTTTCCTGGAACCAAAAACAGCAGAAAACAGGCAGCTGGCACTATGGCTCTTGTTAATAGGTTAGTCCAAGAAATCATAAGAAAAGTACTCCAAAGTTGGAACAAAACACAAGAAACTGGATAAAACCAAGCAAGGAACATCAAAAATTATAGATACATTTGCAATTTATCAAATAAATTTGGTTGTTGTTAGTAAAAAGAACACACATGCAATGACACTGGTGGATCCATGTGTGGTCTCTGAAGAGAACACACAATTCAATGACACTGGTGGATCCATATGTTGTATGTGAAAAGAACAGTCATGAAATGACTCTAGTTGTTGTTAGTAAAAATAGCACACTTGCAACGACACTGGTTGATCCATGTGTGGTCTCTAAAGAGAACACACATGCAATAACTCTAGTTGTGGTTAATGAGAAGAACACACATTCAATGACACTGGTGGATCCATAGGTGGATTGTGAAAAGAACACACAAGCAATGACTCTGGTTGTTGTTAGTAAAAAGAATACACATGCAATGACACTGGTGGATCCATGTGTGGTCTCTGAAGAGAACACACATTTCAATGTAACTGGTGGATCCATATGTTGTATGTGAAAATAACAATCATGAAATGACTCTAGTTGTTGTTAGTAAAAAGAGCACACATGCAATTACCCTGGTGGATCCATGTATGGTCTCTGAAGAGAACACACATGCAATGACACTGGCGGATACATAGGTGGATTGTGAAAAGAACACACATGCAATGACTCTGGTTGTTGTTAGTAAAAAGAACACACATGCAATGACACTGGTGGATCCATGTGTGGTCTCTGAAGAGAACACACATTTCAATGACATCGGTGGATCCATATGTTGTATGTGAAAAGAACAGTCATGCAATGACTCCAGTTGTTGTTAGTAAAAAGAGCACACATGCAATTACACTGGTGGATCCATGTGTGGTTTCTGAAGAGAACACACATGCAATGACTCTAGCTATGGTTAAGTAGAATAACACAAATGCAATGACTATGGTGGATCCATAGGTCCATTGTAAAAATAACACACATGCAATGACTCTGGTTGTTGTTAGTAAAAGGAACACACATGCACTGACACTGGTGGATCCATGTGAGGTCTCTAAAGAGAACACACATTTCAATGACACTGGTTGATCCATATGTGGTATGTGAAACGAATAGTCATGAAATGACTCCAGTTATTGTTAGTAAAAAGAACACATATGCAATGACACTGGTGGATCCATGTGTGGTCTCTAAAGAGAACACACATTTCAATGACACCGGTGGATCCATATGTGGTTTGTGAAAAGAATTGTCATCAAATGACTCCAGTTGTTGTTTGTAAAAAGAGCACACATGCAATGACACTGTTTGATCCATGTGTGGTCTTTGAAGAGAACACACATGCAATGACACTGGTGGATCCATATGTGGTATGTGAAAAGAATAGTCATTAAATGACTCCAGTTGTTTTTAGTAAAAAGAACACACATGCAATGACACTGGTGGATCCATGTGTGGTCTCTGAAGAGAACACACATGCAATGACTCTAGCTGTGGTTAATGAGAAGAACACGCATGCAATGACACTAGTGGATCTGTAGGTGGATTGTGAAAAGAACACACAGGCAATGACTCCAGTTGTTGTTTGTAAAAAGAGCACACATGCAATGACACTGGTGGATCCATGTGTGGTCTTTGAAGAGAACACACATGCAATGACACTGGTCAATCCATATGTGGTATGTGAAAAGAACAGTCATGAAATGACTCTAGTTTTTGTTAGTAAAAAGAGCACACATGCAATTACACTAGTGGATCCATGTGTTGCCTCTAAAGAGAACACACATGCAATGACACTGGTGGATCCATAGGTGGTATGTGAAAAGAACACACATGCAATGACTCTGGTTGTTGTTAGTAAAAACAACACACATGCAATGACACTAGTGGATCCATGTGTGGTCTCTGAAGAGAACACACATTTCAATGACACTAGTGGATCAATATCTGGTATGTGAAAAGAATAGTCATGAAATGACTCCAATTGTTGTTAGTAAAAAGAACACACACGCAATGACACTAGTGGATCCATGTGTGGTTTCTAAAGAGAACACACATGCAATGACACTGGTGGATCCATAGGTGGATTGTGAAAAGAAGAAATGCAATGACTCTGGTTGTTGTTTGTAAAAAGAACACACATGCAATGACACTAGTGGATCCATGAGTGGTCTCTAAAGAGAACACACATTTCAATGACACTGGTGGATCCATATGTGGTATGTGAATAGAATAGTCATGAAATGACTCTAGTTGTTGTTAGTAAAAAGAGCACACATGCAATGACACTGGTGGATCCATGTGTGGTCTCTAAAGAGAACACACATGCAATGAATCTAGCTGTGGTTAATTAGAAGAACACACATGCAATGACACTGGTGGATCCATAGGTGGATTGTGAAAAGAACAAATGCAATTACTCTGGTTGTTGTTTGTAAAAAGAACACACATGCAATGACACTAGTGCATCCATGAGTGGTCTCTAAAGAGAACACACATTCCAATGACACTGGTGGATCCATATGTGGTATGTGAAAAGAATAGTCATGAAATGACTCTAGTTGTTGTTAGTAAAAAGAGCACACATGCAATGACCTTGGTGGATCCATGTGTGGTCTCTAAAGAGAACACACATGCAATGAATCTAGCTGTGGTTAATGAGAAGAACACACATGCAATGACACTGGTGGATCCATAGGTGGATTGTGAAAAGAACACACATGCAATGACTCTGGTTGTTGTTAGTAAAAACAACACACATGCAATGACAGTAGTGGATCCATGTGTGGTCTCTGAAGAGAACACACATTTCAATGACACTAGTGGATCAATATCTGGTATGTGAAAAGAATAGTCATGAAATGACTCCAATTGTTGTTAGTAAAAAGAACACACATGCACTGACACTAGTGGATCCATGTGTGGTTTCTAAAGAGAACACACATGCAATGACACTGGTGGATCCATAGGTGGATTGTGAAAAGAAGAAATGCAATGACTCTGGTTGTTGTTTGTAAAAAGAACACACATGCAATGACACTAGTGGATCCATGAGTGGTCTCTAAAGAGAACACACATTTCAATGACACTGGTGGATCCATATGTGGTATGTGAATAGAATAGTCATGAAATGACTCTAGTTGTTGTTAGTAAAAAGAGCACACATGCAATGACACTGGTGGATCCATGTGTGGTCTCTAAAGAGAACACACATGCAATGAATCTAGCTGTGGTTAATGAGAAGAACACACATGCAATGACACTGGTGGATCCATAGGTGGATTGTGAAAAGAACAAATGCAATGACTCTGGTTGTTGTTTGTAAAAAGAACACACATGCAATGACACTAGTGCATCCATGAGTGGTCTCTAAAGAGAACACACATTCCAATGACACTGGTGGATCCATATGTGGTATGTGAAAAGAATAGTCATGAAATGACTCTAGTTGTTGTTAGTAAAAAGAGCACACATGCAATGACCTTGGTGGATCCATGTGTGGTCTCTAAAGAGAACACACATGCAATGAATCTAGCTGTGGTTAATGAGAAGAACACACATGCAATGACACTGGTGGATCCATAGGTGGATTGTGAAAAGAACACACATGCAATGACTCTGGTTGTTGTTAGTAAAAAGAACACACATGCAATGACACTGGTGGATCCATGTGTGGTTTCTGAAAAGAACACACATTTCAATGACACTGATGGATCCATATGTTGTATGTGAAAAGAACAATCATGAAATGACTGCAGTTGTTGTTAGTAAAAAGAGCGCACATGCAATTACACCGGTGGATCCATGTGTGGTCTCTGAAGAGAACACACATGCAATGACAATGGTGGACCCATAGGTGGATTGTGAAAAGAACACACATGTAATGACTCTGGTTGTTGTTAGTAAAAAGAACACACATGCAATGACACTGGTGGATCCATGTGTGGTCTCTGAAGAGAACACACATTTCAATGACACTGGTGGATCCATATGTTGTATGTGATAAGAACAGTCATGAAATGACTCCAGTTGTTGTTAGAAAAAAGAGCACACATGCAATTACACCGGTGGATCCATGTGTGGTCTCTGAAGAGAACACACATGCAATGACACTGGTGGACCCATAGGTGGATTGTGAAAAGAACACACATGTAATGACTCTGGTTGTTGTTAGTAAAAAGAAAACACATGCAATGACACTGGTGGATCCATGTGTGGTCTCTGAAGAGAACACACATTTCAATGAAACTAGTGGATCCATATGTTGTATGTGAAAAGAACAGTCATGAAATGACTCCAGTTGTTGTTAGTAAAAAGAGAACACATGCAATTACACTGGTGGATCCATGTGTGGTCTCTGAAGAGAAAACACATGCAATGACTCTAGCTGTGGTTAATTAGAAGAACGCACATGCAATGACTACGGTGGATCCATAGGTCGATTGTGAAAATAACACACATGCAATGACTCTGGTTGTTAGTAAAAAGAACACACATGCAATGACACTGGTGGATCCATGTGTGGTCTCTGAAGAGAACACACATTTCAATGACACTAGTGGATCCATATGTTGTATGTGAAAAGAACAGTCATGAAATTACTCCAGTTGTTGTTAGTAAAAAGAGCACAGATGCAATTACACTAGTGGATCCATGTGTGGTCTCTGAAGAGAACACACATGCAATGACTCTGGTGGATCCATAGGTGGATTGTGAAAAGAACACACATGCAATGACTCTGGTTGTCGTAGTAAAAGGAACACACATGCCATGACACTGGTGGATCCACGTGTGGTTTCTGAAGAGAACACACATTTCAATGACATAGGTGGATCTATATGTTGTATGTGAAAAGAACAATCATGAAATGACTCCAGATGTTTTTAGTAAAAAGATACACATGCAATTACACTGGTGGATCCATGTGTGGTCTCTGAAGAGAACACAAATGCAATGACACTGGTGGATCCATAGGTGGTATGTGAAAAGAACACACATGCAATGACTCTGGTTGTTGTTAGTAAAAACAGCACACATGCAATGACACTGGTGGATCCATGTGTGGTCTCTAAAGAGAACACACATTTCAATGACACAGGTGGATCCATATGTTGTATGTGAAAAGAACAGTCATTAAATGACTCCAGTTGTTGTTAGTAAAAAGAGCACATATGCAATGACACCGGTGGATCCATGTGTGGTCTCTAAAGAGAACACACATACAGTCACTCTAGTTGTGGTTAATGAGAAGAACACACATGCAATGACACTGGTGGATCCATAGGTGGATTGTGAAAAGAACACACATGCAATAACTCTGGTTGTTGTTAGTAAAAAGAATACACATGCAATGACACTGGTGGATCCATGTGTGGTCTCTGAAGAGAACACACATTTCAATGACACTGGTGGATCCATATGTTATATGTGAAAAGAAGAGTTATGAAATGACTCTAGTTGTCGTTAGTAAAAAGTGCACACATGCAATTACACTGGTGGATCCATGTGTGGTCTCTGAAGAGAACACACATGTAATGACACTAGTGGATCCATAGATGGATTGTGAAAATAAGACACATGCAATGGCTCTGGTTGTTGTTTGTAAAAAGACCACACATGCAATTACACTGGTGGATCCATGTGTGGTCTTTGAGGAGAACACACATGCATATACACTGGTGGATCCATAGGTGGATTGTGAAAAGAACAAATGCAATGACTCTGGTTGTTGTTTGTAAAAAGAACACACATGCAATGACACTAGTTGATCCATGTGTGGTCTCTAAAGAGAACACACCTTTCAACGACACTGGTGGATCCATATGTGGTATGTGAAAAGAATAGTCATGAAATGAATCCAGTTGTTCTTAGTAAAAAGAGCACATATGCAATGACACTGGTGGATCCATGTGTGGTCTCTAAAGAGAACACACATGCAATGAATCTAGCTGTGGTTAATGAGAAGAACACACATGCAATAACACTGGTGGATACATAGGTGGATTGTGAAAAGAACACACACGCAATGACTTTGGTTGTTGTTAGTAAAAAGAACACACATGCAATGACACTGGTGGATGCATATGTGGTCTCTGAAGAAAACACACATTTGAATGACACTGGTGGATCCATATGTTGTATGTGAAAAAGAACAATCATGAAATGACTCTAGTTGTTGTTAGTAAAAAGATCACACATGCAATTACACTAGTGGATCCATGTGTGGTCTCTGAAGAGAACACACATGCAATGACACTGGTGGACCCATAGGTGGATTGTGAAAAGAACACACATGTAATGACTCTGGTTGTTGTTAGTAAAAAGAACACACATGCAATGACACTGGAGGATCCATGTGTGGTCTCTAAAGAGAACACACATTTCAATGAAACTGGTCGATCCATATGTTGTATGTGAAAAGAACATGCATGAAATGTCTCCATTTGTTGTTAGTAAAAAGAGAACACATGCAATTACACTATTGGATCCATGTGTGGTCTCTGAAGAGAACACACATTTCAATGACACTAGTGGATCCATATGTTGTATGTGAAAAGAACAGTCATGAAATGACTCTAGTTGTTGTTAGTAAAAAGAGCACACATGTAATGACACCACTGGATCCATGTGTGGTCTCTAAAGAGAACACACATGCAATGACTCTAGTTGTGGTTAATGAGAAGAACACATGTGCAATGACACTGGTGGATCCATAGGTCGATTGTGAAAAGAACACACATGCAATGACTCTGGTTGTTGTTAGTAAAAAGAATACACAAGCAATGACACTGGTGGATCCATGTGTAGTTTCTGAAGAGAACACACATTTCAATGACACTGGTGGATCCATATGTTGTATGTGAAAAGAACAGTCATTAAATGACTCAAGTTGTTGTTAGTAAAAAGAGCACATATGCAATGACACCGGTGGATCCATGTGTGGTCTCTAAAGAGAACACACATGCAGTCACTCTAGTTGTGGTTAATGAGAAGAACACACATGCAATGACACTGGTGGATCCATAGGTCGATTGTGAAAAGAACACACATGCAGTGACTCTGGTTGTTGTTAGTAAAAAGAATACACATGCAATGACACTGGTGGATCCATGTGTGGTCTCTAAAGAGAACACACATTTCAATGACACTGGTGGATCCATATGTTATCTCTGAAAAGAAGAGTTATGAAATGACTCCAGTTGTCATTAGTAAAAACTGCACACATGCAATTACACTGCTGGATCCATGTGTGGTCTCTGAAGAGAACACACATGCAATGACACTAGTGGATCCATAGGTCGATTGTGAAAAGAAGACACATGCAATGGCTCTGGTTGTTGTTTGTAAAAAGAGCACACATGCAATTACACTGGTGGATCCATTTGTGGTCTCTGAGGAGAACACACATGCATATACACTGGTGGATCCATAGGTGGATTGTGAAAAGAACAAATGCAATTACTCTAGTTGTTGTTTGTAAAAAGAACACACATGCAATGACACTAGTTGATCCATGTGTGGTCTCTAAAGAGAACACACATTTCAACGACACTGGTGGATCCATATGTGGTATGTGAAAAGAATAGTCATGAAATGACTCCAGTTGTTCTTAGTAAAAAGAGCGCATATGCAATGACACTGGTGGATCCATGTGTGGTCTCTAAAGAGAACACACATGCAATGAATCTAGCTGTGGTTAATGAGAAGAACACACATGCAATGACACTGGTGGATCCATAGGTGGATTTGAAAAAAACACATGCAATGACTCTGGTTGTTGTTAGTAAAAAGAACACACATGCAATGAAACTGGTGGATCCATATGTGGTCTCTGAAGAGAACACACATTTCAATGACACTGGTGGATCCATATGTTGTATGTGAAAAGAACAGTCATGAAATGACTCCAGTTGTTGTTAGTAAAAAGATCACACATGCAATTACACTGGTGGATCCATGTGTGGTCTATGAAGAGAACACACATGCAATGACACTGGTGGACCCATAGGTGGATTGTGAAAAGAACACACATGTAATGACTCTGGTTGTTGTTAGTAAAAAGAACACACATGCAATGACACTGGTGGATCCATGTGTGGTCTCTAAAGAGAACACACATTTCAATGAAACTGGTCGATCCATATGTTGTATGTGAAAAGAACAGGCATGAAATGACTCCATTTGTTGTTATTAAAAAGAGAACACATGCAATTACACTATTGGATCCATGTGTGGTCTCTGAAGAGAACACGCATTTCAATGACACTAGTGGATCCATATGTTGTATGTGAAAAGAACAGTCATGAAATGACTCCAGTTGTTGTTAGTAAAAAGAGCACACATGTAATGACACCGCACACATGCAATGACTCTAGTTGTGGTTAATGTGAAGAACACACATGCAATGACACTGGTGGATCCATAGGTCGATTGTGAAAAGAACACACATGCAACGACTCCGGTTGTTGTTAGTAAAAAGAACACACATGCAATGACACTAGTGGATCCATGTGTGGTTTCTGAAGAGAACACACATTTCAATGACACAGGTGGATCCATATGTTGTATGTGAAAAGAACAGTCATGAAATGACTCCAGTTGTTGTTAGTAAAAAGAGCACACATGCAATTACACTGGTGGATCCATGTGTGGTCTCTAAAGAGAACACACATGTAATGACTCTAGCTATGGTTAATTAGAAGAACACACATGCAATGACTACGGTAGATCCATAGGTCGATTGTGAAAAATAACACACATGCAATGATTCTGGTAGTTGTAAGTAAAAAGAACACACATGCAATGACACTGGTGGATCCATATGTGGTCTCTAAAGAGAACACACATTTCAATGATACTGGTGGATCCATATGTTGTATGTGAAAAGAACAGTCATGAAATGACTCCAGCTGTTAGTAAAAAGAGCACAGATGCAATGACACTGGTGGATCCATGTGTGGTCTCTAAAGAGAACACAAATGCAATGACTCTAGTTGTGGTTAAGGAGAAGAACACACATGCAATGACACTGGTGGATCCATAGGTCGATTGTGAAAAGAACACACATGCAATGACTCTGGTTGTTGTTAGTAAAAAGAATACACATGCAATGGCACTGGTGGATCCATGTGTAGTTTCTGAAGAGAACACGCATTTCAATGACACTGGTGGATCCATATGTTGTATGTGAAAAGAACAGTCATGAAATGAGTCCAGCTGTTGTTAGTCAAAAGAGCACACATGCAATTACACTGGTGGATCCATGTGTGGTCTCTGAAGAGAACACACATGCAATGACACTGGTTGATCCATATGTGGATTGGGAAAAGAAGACACATGCAATGACTCTAGTTGTTGTTAGTAAAAAGAACACACATGCAATGACACTGGTGGATCCATGTGTGGTCTCTGAAGAGAACACACATTTCAATGACACCGGTGTATCCATATGTTGTATGTGAAAAGAACAGTCATGAAATGACTCCAGTTGTTGTTAGTAAAAAGAGCACACATGCAATTACAGTGGTGGATCCATGTGTGGTCTCTAAAGAGAACACACATGTAATGTCTCTAGCTATGGTTAATTAGAAGAACACACATGCAATGACTACGGTAGATCCATAGGTCGATTGTGAAAATAACACACATGCAATGACTCTGGTAGTTGTAAGTAAAAAGAACAAACATGCAATGACACTGGTGGATCCATATGTGGTCTCTAAAGAGAACACACATTTCAATGATACTGGTGGATCCATATGTTGTATGTGAAAAGAACATTCATGAAATGACTCCAGTTGTTAGTAAAAAGAGCACAGATGCAATGACACCGGTGGATCCATGTGTGGTCTCTAAAGAGAACACAAGTGCAATGACTCTAGTTGTGGTTAAGGAGAAGAACACACATGCAATGACACTGGTGGATCCATAGGTCGATTGTGAAAAGAACACACATGCAATGACTCTGGTTGTTGTTAGTAAAAAGAATACACATGCAATGGCACTGGTGGATCCATGTGTAGTTTCTGAAGAGAACACACATTTCAATGACACTGGTGGATCCATATGTTGTATGTGAAAAGAACAGTCATGAAATGACTCCAGTTATTGTTAGTCAAAAGAGCACACATGCAATTACACTGGTGGATCCATGTGTGGTCTCTGAAGAGAACACACATGCAATGACACTGGTTGATCCATATGTGGATTGTGAAAAGAAGACACATGCAATGACTCTAGTTGTTGTTAGTAAAAAGAACACACATGCAATGACACTGGTCGATCCATGTGTGGTCTCTAAAGAGAACACACATTTCAATGACACCGGTGGATCCATATGTTGTATCTGAAAAGAATAGTCATGAAATGACTCTAGTTGTTGTTAGTAAAAAGAGCACACATGCAATTACACTGGTGGATCCATGTGTTGTCTCTAAAGAGAACACACATGTAATGACTCTAGCTATGGTTAATTAGAAGAACACACATGCAATGACTACGGTAGATCCATAGGTCGATTGTGAAAATAACACACATGCAATGACTTTGGTAGTTGTAAGTAAAAAGAACACACATGCAATGACACTGGTGGATCCATATGTGGTCTCTAAAGAGAACACACATTTCAATGATACTGGTGGATCCATATGTTGTATGTGAAAAGAACAGTCATGAAATGACTCCAGCTGTTAGTAAAAAGAGCACAGATGCAATGACACCGGTGCATCCATGTGTGGTCTCTAAAGAGAACACAAATGCAATGACTCTAGTTGTGGATAAGGAGAAGAACACACATGCAATGACTCTGGTTGTTGTTAGTAAAAAGAATACACATGCAATGGCACTGGTGGATCCATGTGTAGTTTCTAAAGAGAACACACATTTCAATGACACTGGTGGTTCCGTATGTTGTATGTGAAAAGAACAGTCATGAAATGACTCCAGTTGTTGTTAGTCAAAAGAGCACACATGCAACTACACTGGTGGATCCATGTGTGGTCTCTGAAGAGAACACACATGCAATGACACTTGTAGATCCATATGTGGATTGTGAAAAGAAGACACATGCAATGACTCTAGTTGTTGTTAGTAAAAAAACACACATGCAATGACACTGGTGGATCGGTGTGTGGTCTCTGAAGAGAACACACATTTCAATGACACCGGTGGATCCATATGTTGTGTGTGAAAAGAACAATCATGAAATGACTCCAGTTGTTGTTAGTAAAAAGAGCACACATGCAATTACACTGGTGGATCCATGTATGGTCTCTAAAGAGAACACACATGTAATGACTCTAGCTATGGTTAATTAGAAGAACACACATGCAATGAATACGGTAGATCCATAGGTCGATTGTGAAAATAACACACATGCAATGACTCTGGTAGTTGTAAGTAAAAAGAACACACATGCAATGACATTGGTGGATCCATATGTGGTCTTTAAAGAGAGGACACATTTCAATGACACTGGTGGATCCATATGTTGTATGTGAAAAGAACAGTCATGAAATGACTCTAGTTGCTGTTAATAAAAAGATCACACATGCAAATATACTAGTGGATCCATGTGTGGTCTCTGAAGAGAACACATATTTCAATGACACTGGTCGATCCATATGTGGTATGTGAAAAGAACAGTCATGAAATGACTCCAGTTGTTGTTAGTAAAAAGAGCACACATGCAATTACACTAGTGGATCCATGTGTGGTCTCTGAAGAGAACACACATGCAATGACACTGGTGGATCAATAGGTGGTATGTGAAAAGAACACACATGCAATGACTCTGGTTGTTTTTAGTAAAAAGAACACACATACAATGACACTAGTGGATCCATGTGTGGTCTCTAAAGAGAACACACATTTCAATGACAGTACTGGATCCATATCTGGTATGTGAAAAGAATAGTCATGAAATGACTCCAGTTGTTGTTAGTAAAAAGAACACACATGCAATGACACTGGTGGATCCATGTGTGGTCTGTGAAGAGAACACACTTTTCAATGACACTACTGGATCCATATGTGGTTTGTGAAAAGAATAGTCATGAAATGACTCCAGTTGTTGTTAGTAAAAACAGCACACATGCAATGACACTGGTGGATCCATGTGTGGTCTCTGAAGAGAACACACATGCAATGAGTAAGGCTATGGTTAATGAGGAGAACACACATGCAATGACACTAGTGGATCCATAGGTGGATTGTGAAAAGAACAAACATGCAATGACTCTGGTGGTTGTTAGTAAAAAGAACACACATGCAATGACACTGGTGGATCGATGTGTGGTCTCTGAAGAGAACACACATTTCAATGACACTGGTCGATCCATATGTGGTATGTGAAAAGAACAGTCATGAAATGACTCCAGTTGTTATTAGTAAAAAGAGCACACATGCAATTACTCTAGTGGATCCATGTGTGGTCTTTGAAGAGAACACACATGCAATGACACTGGTGGATCCATAGGTGGTATGTGAAAAGAACACACATGCAATGACTCTGGTTGTTGTTAGTAAAAAGAACACATATGCGATGCCACTAGTGGATCCATGTGTGGTTTCTGAAGAGAACACACATGCAATGACTCTAGCTGTGGTTAATGAGAAGAACACGCATGCAATGACACTGGTGAATCCATAGGTGGATTGTGAAAAGAACACACATGGAATGACTCTGGTTGTTGTTAGTAAAAAGAACACACATGCAATGACACTGGTCGATCCATGTGTGGTCTCTAAAGAGAACACACATTTCAATGACACCGGTGGATCCATATGTTGTATCTGAAAAGAATAGTCATGAAATGACTCTAGTTGTTGTTAGTAAAAAGAGCACACATGCAATTACACTGGTGGATCCATGTGTTGTCTCTAAAGAGAACACACATGTAATGACTCTAGCTATGGTTAATTAGAAGAACACACATGCAATGACTACGGTAGATCCATAGGTCGATTGTGAAAATAACACACATGCAATGACTCTGGTAGTTGTAAGTAAAAAGAACACACATGCAATGACACTGGTGGATCCATATGTGGTCTCTAAAGAGAACACACATTTCAATGATACTGGTGGATCCATATGTTGTATGTGAAAAGAACAGTCATGAAATGACTCCAGCTGTTAGTAAAAAGAGCACAGATGCAATGACACCGGTGCATCCATGTGTGGTCTCTAAAGAGAACACAAATGCAATGACTCTAGTTGTGGTTAAGGAGAAGAACACACATGCAATGACTCTGGTTGTTGTTAGTAAAAAGAATACACATGCAATGGCACTGGTGGATCCATGTGTAGTTTCTAAAGAGAACACACATTTCAATGACACTGGTGGTTCCGTATGTTGTATGTGAAAAGAACAGTCATGAAATGACTCCAGTTGTTGTTAGTCAAAAGAGCACACATGCAACTACACTGGTGGATCCATGTGTGGTCTCTGAAGAGAACACACATGCAATGACACTTGTTGATCCATATGTGGATTGTGAAAAGAAGACACATGCAATGACTCTAGTTGTTGTTAGTAAAAAAACACACATGCAATGACACTGGTGGATCGGTGTGTGGTCTCTGAAGAGAACACACATTTCAATGACACCGGTGGATCCATATGTTGTGTGTGAAAAGAACAATCATGAAATGACTCCAGTTGTTGTTAGTAAAAAGAGCACACATGCAATTACACTGGTGGATCCATGTATGGTCTCTAAAGAGAACACACATGTAATGACTCTAGCTATGGTTAATTAGAAGAACACACATGCAATGACTACGGTAGATCCATAGGTCGATTGTGAAAATAACACACATGCAATGACTCTGGTAGTTGTAAGTAAAAAGAACACACATGCAATGACACTGGTGGATCCATATGTGGTCTTTAAAGAGAGGACACATTTCAATGACACTGGTGGATCCATATGTTGTATGTGAAAAGAACAGTCATGAAATGACTCTAGTTGTTGTTAATAAAAAGATCACACATGCAACTATACTAGTGGATCCATGTGTGGTCTCTGAAGAGAACACATATTTCAATGACACTGGTCGATCCATATGTGGTATGTGAAAAGAACAGTCATGAAATGACTCTAGTTGTTGTTAATAAAAAGATCACACATGCAACTATACTAGTGGATCCATGTGTGGTCTCTGAAGAGAACACATATTTCAATGACACTGGTCGATCCATATGTGGTATGTGAAAAGAACAGTCATGAAATGACTCCAGTTGTTGTTAGTAAAAAGAGCACACATGCAATTACACTAGTGGATCCATGTGTGGTCTCTGAAGAGAACACACATGCAATGACACTGGTGGATCAATAGGTGGTATGTGAAAAGAACACACATGCAATGACTCTGGTTGTTTTTAGTAAAAAGAACACACATACAATGACACTAGTGGATCCATGTGTGGTCTCTAAAGAGAACACACATTTCAATGACAGTACTGGATCCATATCTGGTATGTGAAAAGAATAGTCATGAAATGACTCCAGTTGTTGTTAGTAAAAAGAACACACATGCAATGACACTGGTGGATCCATGTGTGGTCTGTGAAGAGAACACACTTTTCAATGACACTAGTGGATCCATATGTGGTTTGTGAAAAGAATAGTCATGAAATGACTCCAGTTGTTGTTAGTAAAAACATCACACATGCAATGACACTGGTGGATCCATGTGTGGTCTCTGAAGAGAACACACATGCAATGAGTAAGGCTATGGTTAATGAGGAGAACACACATGCAATGACACTAGTGGATCCATAGGTGGATTGTGAAAAGAACAAACATGCAATGACTCTGGTGGTTGTTAGTAAAAAGAACACACATGCAATGACACTGGTGGATCGATGTGTGGTCTCTGAAGAGAACACACATTTCAATGACACTGGTCGATCCATATGTGGTATGTGAAAAGAACAGTCATGAAATGACTCCAGTTGTTATTAGTAAAAAGAGCACACATGCAATTACTCTAGTGGATCCATGTGTGGTCTTTGAAGAGAACACACATGCAATGACACTGGTGGATCCATAGGTGGTATGTGAAAAGAACACACATGCAATGACTCTGGTTGTTGTTAGTAAAAAGAACACATATGCGATGCCACTAGTGGATCCATGTGTGGTTTCTGAAGAGAACACACATGCAATGACTCTAGCTGTGGTTAATGAGAAGAACACGCATGCAATGACACTGGTGAATCCATAGGTGGATTGTGAAAAGAACACACATGGAATGACTCTGGTTGTTGTTAGTAAAAAGAACACACATGCCATGACACCGGTGTTTCGATGTGTGGTCTCTGAAGATAACGCATATTTCAATGGCACTGGTTGATCCATATGTGGTATGTGAAAAGAACAGTCATGAAATTACACCAGTTGTTGTTAGTAAAAAGAGCACACATGCATTTACACTAGTGGATCCATGTGTGGTCTTTGAAGAGAACTCACATGCAATGACACTGGTGGATCCATAGGTGGTATGTGAAAAGAACACACATGCAATGAGTCTGGTTGTTGTTAGTAAAAAGAACACACATGCAATGACACTGGTGGATCCAAGTGTGGTCTCTGAAGAGAACACATATTTCAATGACACTGGTGGATCCATAGCTGGTATGTGAAAAGAATAGTCATGAAATGACTCCATTTGTTGTTAGTAAAAAGAACACACATGCAATGACACTAGTGGATCCATGTGTGGTCTCTGAAGAGAACACACATTTCAATGACACTGGTGGATCTATATGTGGTTTGGGAAAAAGAATAGTCATGAAATGAATCTAGTTGTTGTTAGTAAAAATAGCACACATGCAATGACACTGGTGGATCCATGTGTGGTCTCTGAAGATAACACACATGCAATGACTAAGGTTGTGGTTAATGTGGAGAACACACATGCAATGACACTGGTGGATTCATAGGTGGATTGTGAAAAGAACACACATGCAATGACTCTAGTTGTTGTTAGTAAAAAGAACACACGTGCCATGACACTGGTGCATCCATGTGTTTTCTTTGAAGAGAACACACATTTCAATGACACTAGTGGATCCATATGTGGTATGTGAAAAGAATAGTCATGAAATGACTCCAGTTGTTGTTAGTAAAAAGAGCACACATGCAATGACACTGGTGGATCCATGTGTGGTCTCTGAAGAGAACACACATGCAATGACTCTAGCTGTGGTTAATGAGAAGAACACACATGTAATGACACTGGTGGATCCATAGGTGGATTGTGAAAAGAACACACATGCAATGACTCTGGTTGTTGTTACTAAACAGATCACACATGCCATGACCCTGGTGGATCCATGTGTGGTCTCTAAAGCAAACACACATTTCAATGACACTGGTGGATCCATATGTAGTATGTGAAAAGAATAGTCATGAAATGACTCCATTTGTTGTTAGTAAAAAGAGCACACATGCAATTACACTGGTGGATCCATGTGTGGTCTCTGAAGAGAACACACATGCAATAACTCTAGCTATGGTTAATGAGAAGAACACACATGCAATGATACTGGTGGATCCATGTGTGGTCTTTGAAGAGAACACACATTTCAATGACTCTGGTGGTATGTGAAAAGAACACACATGCAATGACACTGGTGGATCCATGTGTGGTTTCTGAAGAGAACACACATTTCAATGACACTGGTGGATCCATAAGTGGTATGTGAAAAGAACAGTCATGAACTGACTAGTTGTGGTTAATGAAAGAATACACATTTCTATGACAATGGTTGTTCCATATGTGGTATGTGAAAAGAACACACATGCAATGAATCTAGCTGTGGTTAATGAGAAGAACACACATGCAATGAAATTGGTGGATCCATAGGCGGATTGTGAAAAGAGATTTGCCCTCGCTCTCAGTCACAAATCTCACAAAAGCCCAAACGTGTGGAGATCCCAAACGTGTGCTCACTCTGGGTGCTACGCCATGTTTGGCTGACACAGATGTCATGCGGATCGTCTCCACCAACCGTTGATCCTACGTGATCCAACAGGCAGGATAACCCCTCCCTTCTCCACTTTTTTTATGCATGGTCAATCCGTGCCACCTCTCTATCCGTGCCACCGATACTTTACCTCCATCAACAAGTGAAAATCCATCTATCTAACTAAAATAAAGAAAATAAATGATCATATTTCGAAGAAGCTATCGTCTCTGTCTTCCGGTTTGTCCTCGTCTTTGTCAACGCATGGTCCCTGCCATCGCCGCCGTCGGTGTCCTCCTTTGACGACTCGACACTGCCCCCTTCCTCGAATAAGGGCGCTATCTCCTCGTCGGAGTCCTCCTCCTCCTCCTCTTTGTAGTCCCATGGGTCCACGTCACTCTCCTCTGCTTCTGCCTCCAACTGATCGATGAACGCCTCCTCGTTGGCCGAGTCGGTCTCGTCCAAATAGCTATCTCCTCTCTTCTTCCTAGTCTTATTCTCGTTCCTATTCTTGTCCGTACTTGCCGGTGCAACAAGTGCCCCTGTCCTAGCTGCTGCTTTGCGCTCGTCCAATGTTGTGGGTACCCCACGCTCCTCCTGCATGGCCGATACGAGCTTCGACGTTGCGGTGTCCTCGAGTGCCGATGTCGATGGATCCTGGCACGGTCTGACACAACGTGCTGCCTCAGCAGGCGACTCGCAAGCGTGAACTATGCAGCGAAGAGCCGAGGACACAGGACTGTTAGTGGACGGCTTGGACCTGCCATTGTCACGGCGAGGGGGCATCGTGCTCGAGGTAGTTGCTACGAATGGTCGATGGCAGGTACACAACGTGGGGTGCCGATCTGATCAAGGATGAGCAGCAGTTTCGTGCGTCATGTCCACACATACATTTTTTGATTATAAAAAAAGTAATATCTCGCGTATTGAACATAATTTGATCACAACAAAAGTGGCACAACATATTCTAGACTCGTAAATATCCTGTGCGTGCCTGTCGACATGGAGTTCGACGTGCCGACGTAATCGTGCAGCAGTTGCGCGCGTCATTGACCCATCAACATGTGACACACGCACGCGGGATGTGCGCGTTGATATCCGTGATGACCACCTGGCTCGCACTCCCCTTATTATATACTGGATTTTGGGCGGCGCAAGTCCATTGAAGTGTCCATCACAATAAAGACAAGTCCCATCGATTCCCTACCCCTGCCTCCCTGGCTTCTTTGAGAAGGTAGACCGTACACGGTGGTCTTGTATAATAGTACTAGTACTACTGGACCACGGCCTGTACTCTTTGACTCTTCTCCCACACTAATCACTATCTTCTTCTGCCTGCCGCCGCCACCCTCACCCTGCAAGGCATGACTCCCCTGAGGAGGGGGAGAGGCCGGTCGACGATCCTTGCGGAGAAAAGGGAGAGAAATCGCCGCGAGGCACTTCTTGCTCTACCAGCCGCTCAAGCCCACCCTCTCATCGAGGCCCAATCTCCCCCGACAATGGCGCCGAATGTTCTAGCAGGCGAGGGCTCCTCCCGGTACGGTCTTCTTGTTCTGCTTCTTCTCCATCTCCCTCTCCATCATGATCTTATTTAGCTTCTTCTTGTTTTTCTTCTTCTTCTTGCTCTTCCTCTTATACGTATTACAGGTCGACCGCGGCGCCCGAATCCACCACGACGGAGGCGTTGCAGGACCCGTTCGGCCCTGTTCCACGTCTCAGCGAGGTAGCAAATCTCCACACAATTATTTCTCCGAGTTGTGATGTGGATTTCTTAGATCCTGTCCACCCCGCATTGGTTTTTCTTCTTCTTTTGCGAGTTGTATTAGTTTTCATGAATATGACTAGATCTCTTGGTCTTTCCTTAATACCGCTGTTCATACATTCACTGTGGATTTTTTGTGATTAGGATTAGTTTATCATGGTCATGGATAGATCTATAGGTCCATTTTTTAACACTGCGGTTAATATATTCAACGGGGATTTTTTGATCTGTATTAGTATTCACCTGGAACCTGGAGTGTAATTATAGAATTCCTATTTCAACTAACATGAACGATGCAGCAATCGAAGGCCGAGTACCATGACAAGGTGGTCGTGATCAAATCCAAGATTGACAACCAACATGAGCTTGCACGCTCCCTCACCCAAGATAATCAGAGACTACACAAGCAATTATCTGTGCAGAAGGAGATCTCGCTATATTTTGCACATGACATCGTGAGGCTACAGAAAGTGCTCGACCGTAAATTGAATAGGCAAGAACAGGTCATTAAGATAATCAACGAGCTCATGGAGGAGAGAAAGAATCTCGTGGAAAGGTGCACTCTCCTGCGGGACTAAGTCACCGAGTCACTCAGAGGACGTGTCGAGGAAACCAAGGCTACCATCCGAGCCTACCATGACAGGAACTGTTGCCTTGATGCAGTGAAGGAGATGAAGGAGGACATGAGCAGAGGGATCACCGTACTCGAGGGTGTTCGGAAAGAGAACGAGGAGCTAAGGGCTTGTTTGGAGGCATATCAGAGCAATGCCCAAGTCGGATTCCGTTAGCGGGGACACGAATATCAGTTTGTCCTCCACTTATTTTGTAATGTTTAGGGTTCAGGGAGCAATGCCCAAGTCTGCTTCCCATTATAGGGTGCAGTAAGAATCCTAGGGCAACTCCTTATCTATCTGGACATGTGTTGGTGTTCATGTTCATGAATGTACACCATGTGCTCTTTCCATTATGTATCTGGACATGGGTTTCTGCATTATGAGTTTGCCACTAGCCCACTACGATTTGGTGATATTGGGAAAAACCCACAGCGCACTAAACTGCAGATAAATCTTATTTGTCTTTGAAATTGAAATTATGGCAGTGCCACTAGTCGATTCATAAAATGTTAATTAGTCCTAGATTGCTTCTTCCTTGAAATTATTACATTGCCACTAGTCGATTCAGTTAATTATGGAAACTAACCAGCTTGTCCTAGTGAACTGAACAAACCATACTATGTATTTTTGTTGCAGGGAAAGAGGTGAAAGCTCGACCAGGACCTGGCGACCTGGCTAAATGACAAGATAGCAATCCAAAGGGAGAAGCAGAATTCCCAGAAACTGGCCTTTGACCACCTGCGCACTGAACTCGCGGTCCATTCTGACAAGTGCCAGAAACTGAAGGAGTTAAACGCCAGCTGGGCAAAGCTACACAGTGAAGGTTGCACCTCGGCTAGGAAGGAGACGGAGATCATGAAAGGGATCTTGAAGGAAAATCGTATGGCTACGGACCAACTTCTCCAATCCGTGACGGAGCGCTAGAACCTATGACTGAAGCACGACAAAGTACTGAAGGAGCTGGCCGATCTTAGGTAGGAAAACAGGCAGCTCCGGGCCAGGCTCGCTTGAACACAACATATGTCTATTTAGTACTGAACTGCCTGGTTTATCCTCTGAAGTGGTGATTTTTTAAGCGTGAACTTAACTCTATGCACGATATGTGAGTTTGTCTGAAATTAGTTTGCTCGAGGATTGAGTTTGGCTTAGTTAAGAAACTGCAACTGCAAGTCTTATAGTTAACTAGTTTCAGGCATTGGCACAACATAAATTATTCATCTAGAATTTACTTTATCCTCTATAGTATTTCCTTGATCACCCTCGTGCGCCTTCTTTAGTTCCTTCACCAGATCCGCAATGCAGTACTCTAGCTTCTTCTTGTCTTCCCTGAGCCGATCGCTCTCCTTTTCTTCATTATAAATCAGCAACCTGTGACTATCCTGAAGCTTCTTTGTAGTTCCAACAACCAAGCTCCCATTGATTCTGTCAGTTAGCTCTGACTGCAAATTCTCGATTTCTTGTTCCAGCTACTTATTTCGTACCGACAGCTTGTAATTTTTTTCAGCTGCATCACTTACATTAGTAAATCTCCCCAACCTTTCCAACTCATACATCTCCCATAACTGTGCTAAACATTTCTGAAGTGCATCTGGACACTCAAGATCCACCCACTCTACTGCTTTACACACCGGGCCAACCTAAAAACACAAACACAATAGTGTTATGAACATGCACGATACATTTTACTTCATGTCACAGTTGCACATAACTTAAACAAACCTAATTTGTATAGCCCAAAAACCTTCTCCAAGTGTTACTACCTTCGAATGCAACATATCTCCTCAGTTTTATCCCATGGTCACATGGCACTTCTCCATCGAGATTTAGGCCCTCCCATTCGGAGTCGTAGATCTTCCGTGGTACCTATAGGAAAATGCAAAGATGAAATCAAACACGATTGCATGCACATATGGAGCTCAGATCGAGAGATTTACCATTGCCTAACCCTAGACCGAGAAAACAGAGGAACTCACATCATGGATGGAATACTCGATGTCAGAGAGAAGGCTGTCGCTGCTCGACTGGTCATCCTCGCCGTTCAAGGACAGCATGGCGAATGCGTCATCACAGGCGACATCGTCGGCGTCGGTGTCAGTGAGAGAGAGAGAGAGAGCAACCCTTCTATCGTTGCAACAATGACTAAATTCGCATGTTACAATAGTTTAATAGATACCATGCCCTCTCCCTGGATTACTGTCGCCTGCCTAATATGGATTCTCTTCATACATTCTTATTTCAAATATTAAACCTGTACTCGCTCCATCCCAATTTCATTGCCTAACGAAAACATACCAGTATATTACATCATCTAAAGAAACAAAATCATGTCAACTACAAGGTACTTATGCATCACTTCTTCAGTCATGGTTTCACAAAACATTACATTACAATCTCTCAACAAACATAATCACATCATGGTTTCACAAAACATCACATTACAATCTCTCAACAAACATAATCACAGAAACAAGTATATTACATCAACTCAAGAAACAAAATCATGTTGACTACAAGGTACTTACGCATCACTTGTCCTGTCATGGTTTCACAAAACATTACATTACAATCTCTCAACAAACAAAATAACAGAAACAAATACAGTACATCATGTGAAGAAAAATAATCATGTCAACTACAATGTATTTATGCATCACTTGTCCAGTCATGGTTTCACAAAACATTACATTACAATGTCCCAACAAACATAATAACAGAAATAAGTATGGTACGTCATCTTAAGAAACATAATCATGTCAGCTACAATGTACTTATGTCTTATTACAACAACGATGGTTTCAGTGAGTGACATGTTCGAAGATCTCAATAGCTCGCACATCACTATATCACAATCTCTCAACAAACATAATCACAAAAACACGCTCTAAATGCAACATCAGTCAATATTACAAATACAGGCTGGGGAACCCCGCGGTCCATATGACAAGCCTAGGGTAGCAGCTGTCATCAGATCTCATCAATGTTGACCACCTCATTCTGTTCAACCACTACAGGGGCATCTACATCCAATATAACCTATTCAACAACATCAGAAATGGTACCAAGGAAGAACACCTTCTTGGTTCGCTTCTTTCATCGCATAATCTACATAAGATCTTCAGTATCCAAAACAACTGCTACTTCTTATGATGCCACCACCAGATTTTTGCCATCTGCTTAGGGCCAATACTAATTTCCTTACCGATCATGTCTCTCATTTCATCAAGATTCTTGTTATGTTTTTCAAATCAACAGTGATCTCCATAGTACATTATGAAACTGGCTTATTAACTCCCTCATCAAGTTTTGCCATGTATGAATCCACCTCTATGTGTATACTTAACTTATCTAGATCAACATCTATTGGTCCGTATTCTCTAGGAGCAGAAGCTCTGGCAGCAAGACCCCTAGCATCAGCATACATATCATCAATCAACGCTTCAACTTTCACCTTACGATCAGCTGCACAACACTCCCAAACCATCTGAAGCTCATGGGAGTGCTCAATTTGCTGATAGGTATCATTCATGTTGTGCCACACCAATTTTGTCCTCTATCTAGAACCCCAGGGAATTCTAGCGGCAAGCATATCTACCAGCTGCGAAACAGACACCTCTTTGCAATTCACAAGCAGATGCACATCTTGCCCAAACACAACCCTCTCGCAACCAAAATCAAGTTTTTAAGTGTACTGGCGAACATGAACTGTGAACTCATATAGGTACCTTGTATCAAAGATGTGCCTAATTTGATTAAAAAGGGGAACTTTTCAGTTCATTTGATTCTATTATGCCGTAACTAATCTACTTGCAAGATAAGGCACATATAAGAAAAAATCACCTCTCGCTCTTCTCCTGGGTTTTTTTTTCAAGATCTGGGTGCCGCATCCGCCCACCAGAGCCGAACAAACCGCCATCGGCCTTGCTTTTCTCTTCAACCCGCTGCTCATAGGTACCTTGGGAGCAGAATCCTTGCTGGCCTCCTTGTTAACTAGGGCTAAAGACCTCGCCGCAGCTTCATGTTGAGCCCCAGACTTGGGCTCCGACGGACCCGAATCAGTCGGCGACGTAGCTACAACCTTCGCCTTGCAAGACATGCTGGGCCCCCGTCGTCGGATTCAGTGTCGGGGGAGGGATAAAAAAAGGTCCTCCGCCGCCGGCAGATTTGGTCGGGGAAGGGAAGAAAAGGGACCACCACGGCCGCGGCAAGATTCAGTGACGAGAGTTAGGAAAGTACAGTAATGGATTTTCCCCTACGACACGTGCAGGGTTGCTAAGAAGAGTGACCGGCGAAGAAGGGGTACAATAAGAACTAGTGTAACGCCTGACTTAACGGGCGAGATTTGAAAATATTGGGTTTGGCCATCATTCACTCGAAACACCCCTCTCAGCAATTGGCGCTCCAACTTTATGAATCGTGGTGATTAAAATCAACCTAGGTACCACGTTGCCTGGGCGCCCCAACATTCGGGCCGCAAAATGATATTCTCCATCTTGCCCTTTGGTCTTGAATGCTCCTTCTAGATGATTGTCGGAAATCCGTCAAGCAATATCTCGAAGGTCTCCCAAAGAACCCTGCAGTCTTCTCCATCTTTGTAATGTGGGTAGAGATTCTTTTAGTCCTTTGTTTCTAGAGTCGGATATCTTTCATCTTCGATGGAATCTGGTGGATCCATATGTGGTCTCTAAAGAGAACACACATTTCAATGATACTGGTGGATCCATATGTTGTATGTGAAAAGAACAGTCATGAAATGACTCCAGTTGTTAGTAAAAAGAGCACAGATGCAATGACACCGGTGGATCCATGTGTGGTCTCTAAAGAGAACACAAATGCAATGACTCTAGTTGTGGTTAAGGAGAAGAACACACATGCAATGACACTGGTGGATCCATAGGTCGATTGTGAAAAGAACACACATGCAATGACTCTGGTTGTTGTTAGTAAAAAGAATACACATGCAATGGCACTGGTGGATCCATGTGTAGTTTCTGAAGAGAACACGCATTTCAATGACACTGGTGGATCCATATGTTGTATGTGAAAAGAACAGTCATGAAATGACTTCAGTTGTTGTTAGTCAAAAGAGCACACATGCAATTACACTGGTGGATCCATGTGTGGTCTCTGAAGAGAACACACATGCAATGACACTGGTTGATCCATATGTGGATTGTGAAAAGAAGACACATGCAATGACTCTAGTTGTTGTTAGTAAAAAGAACACACATGCAATGACACTGGTGGATCCATGTGTGGTCTCTGAAGAGAACACACATTTCAATGACACCGGTGGATCCATATGTTGTATGTGAAAAGAACAGTCATGAAATGACTCCAGTTGTTGTTAGTAAAAAGAGCACAAATGCAATTACACTGGTGGATCCATGTGTGGTCTCTAAAGAGAACACACATGTAATGACTCTAGCTATGGTTAATTAGAAGAACACACATGCAATGACTACGGTAGATCCATAGGTCGATTGTGAAAATAACACACATGCAATGACTCTGGTAGTTGTAAGTAAAAAGAACAAACATGCAATGACACTGGTGGATCCATATGTGGTCTCTAAAGAGAACACACATTTCAATGATACTGGTGGATCCATATGTTGTATGTGAAAAGAACATTCATGAAATGACTCCAGTTGTTAGTAAAAAGAGCACAGATGCAATGACACCGGTGGATCCATGTGTGGTCTCTAAAGAGAACACAAGTGCAATGACTCTAGTTGTGGTTAAGGAGAAGAACACACATGCAATGACACTGGTGGATCCATAGGTCGATTGTGAAAAGAACACACATGCAATGACTCTGGTTGTTGTTAGTAAAAAGAATACACATGCAATGGCACTGGTGGATCCATGTGTAGTTTCTGAAGAGAACACACATTTCAATGACACTGGTGGATCCATATGTTGTATGTGAAAAGAACAGTCATGAAATGACTCTAGTTATTGTTAGTCAAAAGAGCACACATGCAATTACACTGGTGGATCCATGTGTGGTCTCTGAAGAGAACACACATGCAATGACACTGGTTGATCCATATGTGGATTGTGAAAAGAAGACACATGCAATGACTCTAGTTGTTGTTAGTAAAAAGAACACACATGCAATGACACTGGTCGATCCATGTGTGGTCTCTAAAGAGAACACACATTTCAATGACACCGGTGGATCCATATGTTGTATGTGAAAAGAACAGTCATGAAATGACTCCAGTTGTTGTTAGTAAAAAGAGCACACATGCAATTACACTGGTGGATCCATGTGTTGTCTCTAAAGAGAACACACATGTAATGACTCTAGCTATGGTTAATTAGAAGAACACACATGCAATGACTACGGTAGATCCATAGGTCGATTGTGAAAATAACACACATGCAATGACTCTTGTAGTTGTAAGTAAAAAGAACACACATGCAATGACACTGGTGGATCCATATGTGGTCTCTAAAGAGAACACACATTTCAATGATACTGGTGGATCCATATGTTGTATGTGAAAAGAACAGTCATGAAATGACTCCAGCTGTTAGTAAAAAGAGCACAGATGCAATGACGCCGGTGCATCCATGTGTGGTCTCTAAAGAGAACACAAATGCAATGACTCTAGTTGTGGTTAAGGAGAAGAACACACATGCAATGACTCTGGTTGTTGTTAGTAAAAATAATACACATGCAATGGCACTGGTGGATCCATGTGTAGTTTATAAAGAGAACACACATTTCAATGACACTGGTGGATCCATATGTTGTATGTGAAAAGAACAGTCATGAAATGACTCCAGTTGTTGTTAGTCAAAAGAGCACACATGCAACTACACTGGTGGATCCATGTGTGGTCTCTGAAGAGAACACACATGCAATGACACTGGTTGATCCATATGTGGATTGTGAAAAGAAGACACATGCAATCACTCTAGTTGTTGTTAGTAAAAAGAACACACATGCAATGACACTGGTGGATCCGTGTGTGGTCTCTGAAGAGAACACACATTTCAATGACACCGGTGGATCCATATGTTGTGTGTGAAAAGAACAATCATGAAATGACTCCAGTTGTTGTTAGTAAAAAGAGCACACATGCAATTACACTGGTGGATCCATGTATGGTCTCTAAAGAGAACACACATGTAATGACTCTAGCTATGGTTAATTAGAAGAACACACATGCAATGACTACGGTAGATCCATAGGTCGATTGTGAAAATAACACACATGGAATGACTCTGGTAGTTGTAAGTAAAAAGAACACACATGCAATGACACTGGTGGATCCATATGTGGTCTTTAAAGAGAGGGCACATTTCAGTGACACTGGTGGATCCATATGTTGTATGTGAAAAGAACAGTCATGAAATGACTCTAGTTGTTTTTATTAAAAAGATCACACATGCAACTATACTAGTGGATCAATGTGTGGTCTCTGAAGAGAACACATATTTCAATGACACTGGTCGATCCATATGTGGTATGTGAAAAGAACAATCATGAAATGACTCCAGTTGTTGTTAGTAAAAAGAGCACACATGCAATTACACTAGTGGATCCATGTGTGGTCGCTGAAGAGAACACACATGCAATGACACTGGTGGATCAATAGGTGGTATGTGAAAAGAACACACATGCAATGACTCTGGTTGTTTTTAGTAAAAAGAACACACATACAATGACACTAGTGGATCCATGTGTGGTCTCTGAAGAGAACACACATTTCAATGACAGTACTGGATCCATATCTGGTATGTGAAAAGAATAGTCATGAAATGACTCCAGTTGTTGTTAGTAAAAAGAACACACATGCAATGACACTGGTGGATCCATGTGTGGTCTGTGAAGAGAACACACTTTTCAATGATACTAGTGGATCCATATGTGGTTTGTGAAAAGAATAGTCATGAAATGACTCCAGTTGTTGTTAGTAAAAACAGCACAAATGCAATGACACTGGTGGATCCATGTGTGGTCTCTGAAGAGAACACACATGCAATGACTAAGGCTATGGTTAATGAGGAGAACACACATGCAATGACACTAGTGGATCCATAGGTGGATTGTGAAAATAACAAACATGCAATGACTCTGGTTGTTGTTAGTAAAAAGAACACACATGCAATGACACTGGTGGATCAATGTGTGGTCTCTGAAGAGAAGACACATTTCAATGACACTGGTCGATCCATATGTGGTATGTGAAAAGAACAGTCATGAAATGACTCCAGTTGTTGTTAGTAAAAAGAGCACACATGCAATTACTCTAGTGGATCCATGTGTGGTCTTTGAAGAGAACACACATGCAATGACACTGGTGGATCCATAGGTGGTATGTGAAAAGAACACACATGCAATGACTCTGGTTGTTGTTAGTAAAAAGAACACACATGCGATGCCACTAGTGGATCCATGTGTGGTTTCTGAAGAGAACACACATGCAATACTCTAGCTGTGGTTAATGAGAAGAACACGCATGCAATGACACTGGTGGATCCATAGGTGGATTGTGAAAAGAACACACATGGAATGACTCTGGTTGTTGTTAGTAAAAAGAACACACATGCCATGACACCGGTGTTTCGATGTGTGGTCTCTGAAGAGAACGCATATTTCAATGGCACTGGTTGATCCATATGTGGTATGTGAAAAGAACAGTCATGAAATTACACCAGTTGTTGTTAGTAAAAAGAGCACACATGCATTTACACTAGTGTATCCATGTGTGGTCTCTGAAGAGAACTCACATGCAATGACACTGGTGGATCCATAGGTGGTATGTGAAAAGAACACACATGCAATGACTCAGGTTGTTGTTAGTAAAAAGAACACACATGCAATGACACTGGTGGATCCAAGTGTGGTCTCTGAAGAGAACACACATTTCAATGACACTGGTGGATCCATAGCTGGTATGTGAAAAGAATAGTCATGAAATGACTCCATTTGTTGTTAGTAAAAAGAACACACATGCAATGACACCAGTGGATCCATGTGTGGTCTCTGAAGAGAACACACATTTCAATGACACTGGTGGATCTATATGTGGTTTGGGAAAAAGAATAGTCATGAAATGACTCTAGTTGTTGTTAGTAAAAATAGCACACATGCAATGACACTGGTGGATCCATGTGTGGTGTCTGAAGATAACACACATGCAATGACTAAGGTTGTGGTTAATGTGGAGAACACACATGCAATGACCCTGGTGGATTCATAGGTGGAATGTGAAAAGAACACACATGCAATGACTCTAGTTGTTGTTAGTAAAAAGAACACACGTGCCATGACACTGGTGCATCCATGTGTTTTCTTTGAAGAGAACACACATTTCAATGACACTAGTGGATCCATATGTGGTATGTGAAAAGAATAGTCATGAAATGACTCCAGTTGTTGTTAGTAAAAAGAGCACACATGCAATGACACTGGTGGATCCATGTGTGGTCTCTGAAGAGAACACACATGCAATGACTCTAGCTGTGGTTAATGAGAAGAACACACATGTAATGACACTGGTGGATCCATAGGTGGATTGTGAAAAGAACACACATGCAATGACTCTGGTTGTTGTTACTAAACAGATCACACATGCCACGACCCTGGTGGATCCATGTGTGGTCTCTAAAGCAAACACACATTTCAATGACACTGGTGGATCCATATGTAGTATGTGAAAAGAATAGTCATGAAATGACTCCATTTGTTGTTAGTAAAAAGAGCACACATGCAATTACACTGGTGGATCCATGTGTGGTCTCTGAAGAGAACACACATGCAATAACTCTAGCTATGGTTAATGAGAAGAACACACATGCAATGATACTGGTGGATCCATGTGTGGTCTTTGAAGAGAACACACATTTCAATGACTCTGGTGGTATGTGAAAAGAACACACATGCAATGACACTGGTGGATCCATGTGTGGTTTATGAAGGGAACACACATTTCAATGACACTGGTGGATCCATAAGTGGTATGTGAAAAGAACAGTCATGAACTGACTAGTTGTGGTTAATGAAAGAATACACATTTCTATGACAATGGTTGTTCCATATGTGGTATGTGAAAAGAACACACATGCAATGAATCTAGCTGTGGTTAATGAGAAGAACACACATGCAATGACATTGGTGGATCCATAGGCGGATTGTGAAAAGAGATTTGCCCTCTCTCTCAGTCACAAATCTCACAAAAGCCCAAACGTGTGGAGATCCCAAACATGTGCTCACTCTGGGTGCTACGCCATGTTTGGCTGACACAGATGTCATGCGGATCGTCTCCACCAACCGTTGATCCTACGTGATCCAACAGGCAGGATAACCCCTCCCTTCTCCACTTTTTTTATGCATGGTCAATCCGTGCCACCTCTCTATCCGTGCCACCGATACTTTACCTCCATCAACAAGTGAAAATCCATCTATCTAACTAAAATAAAGAAAATAAATGATCATATTTCGAAGAAGCTATCGTCTTTGTCTTCCGGTTCGTCCTCGTCTTTGTCAACGCATGGTCCCTGCCATCGCCGCCGTCGGTGTCCTCCTTTGACGACTCGACACTGCCCCCTTCCTCGAATAAGGGCGATATCTCCTCGTCAGAGTCCTTCTCCTCCTCCTCCTCTTTGTAGTCCCATGGGTCCACGTCACTCTCCTCTGCTTCTGCCTCCAACTGATCGATGAACGCCTCCTCGTTGGCCGAGTCGGTCTCGTCCAAATAGCTATCTCCTCTCTTCTTCCTAGTCTTATTCTCGTTCCTATTCTTGTCCATACTTGCCGGTGCAACAAGCGCCCTCGTCCTAGCTGCTGCTTTGCGCTCGTCCAATGCTGCAGGTACCCCACGCTCCTCCTGCATGGCCGATACGAGCTTCGACGTTGCGGTGTCCTCGAGTGCCGATGTCGATGGATCCTGGCACGGTCTGACACAACGTGCTGCCTCAGCAGGCGACTTGCAAGCGTGAACTATGCAGCGAAGAGCCGAGGACACAGGACTGTTAGTGGACGGCTTGGACCTGCCATTGCCACAGCGAGGGGGCATCGTGCTCGAGGTAGTTGCTACGAATGGTCAATGGCAGGTACACAACGTGGGGTGCCGATCTGATCAAGGATGAGCAGCAGTTTCGTGCGTCATGTCCACACATACATTTTTTGATTATAAAAAAAGTAATATCTCGCGTATTGAACATAATTTGATCACAACAAAAGTGGCACAACATATTCTAGACTCGTAAATATCCTGTGCGGGCCTGTCGACATGGAGTTCGACGTGCCGACGTAATCGTGCAGCAGTTGCGCGCGTCATTGACCCATCAACATGTGACACACGCACACAGGATGTGCGCGTTGATATCCGTGATGACCACCTGGCTCGCACTCCCCTTATTATATACTGGATTTTGGGCGGCGCAAGTCCATTGAAGTGTCCATCACAATAAAGACAAGTCCCATCGATTCCCTACCCCTGCCTCCCTGGCTTCTTTGAGAAGGTAGACCGTACACGGTGGTCTTGTATAATAGTACTAGTACTACTGGACCACGGCCTATACTCTTTGACTCTTCTCCCACACTAATCACTATCTTCTTCTTCCTGCCGCCGCCACCCTCACCCTGCAAGGCATGACTCCCCTGAGGAGGGGGAGAGGCCGATCGACGATCCTTGCGGAGAAAAGGGAGAGAAATCGCCGCGAGGCACTTCTTGCTCTACCAGCCGCTCAAGCCCACCCTCTCATCGAGGCCCAATCTCCCCCGACAATGGCGCCGAATGTTCTAGCAGGCGAGGGCTCCTCCCGGTACGGTCTTCTTGTTCTGCTTCTTCTCCATCTCCCTCTCCATCATGATCTTATTTAGCTTATTCTTGTTTTTCTTCTTCTTCTTGCTCTTCCTCTTATACGTATTACAGGTCGACCGCGGCACCCGAATCCACCACGACGGAGGCGTTGCAGGACCCGTTCGGCCCTGTTCCACGTCTCAGCGAGGTAGCAAATCTCCACACAATTATTTCTCCGAGTTGTGATGTGGATTTCTTAGATCCTGTCCACCCGCATTGGTTTTTCTTCTTCTTTTGCGAGTTGTATTAGTTTTCATGAATATGACTAGATCTCTTGGTCTTTCCTTAATACCGCTGTTCATACATTCACTATGGATTTTTTGTGATTAGGATTAGTTTATCATGGTCATGGATAGATCTATAGGTCCATTTTTTAACACTGCGGTTAATATATTCAACGGGGATTTTTTGATCTGTATTAGTATTCACCTGGAACCTGGAGTGTAATTATAGAATTCCTATTTCAACTAACATGAATGATGCAGCAATCGAAGGCCGAGTACCATGACAAGGTGGTCGTGATCAAATCCAAGATTGACAACCAATATGAGCTTGCACGCTCCCTCACCCAAGATAATCAGAGACTACGCAAGCAATTATCTGTGCAGAAGGAGATCTCGCTATATTTTGCACATGACATCGTGAGGCTACAGAAAGTGCTCGACCGTAAATTGAACAGGCAAGAACAGGTCATTAAGATAATCAACGAGCTCATGGAGGAGAGAAAGAATCTCGTGGAAAGGTGCACTCTCCTGCGGGACTAAGTCACCGAGTCACTCAGAGGACGTGTCGAGGAAACCAAGGCTACCATCCGAGCCTACCATGACAGGAACTGTTGCCTGGATGCAGTGAAGGAGATGAAGGAGGACATGAGCAGAGGGATCACCGTACTCGAGGGTGTTCGGAAAGAGAACGAGGAGCTAAGGGCTTGTTTGGAGGCATATCAGAGCAATGCCCAAGTCGGATTCCCGTTAGCAGGGACACGAATATCAGTTTATCCTCCACTTATTTTGTAATGTTTAGGGTTCAGGGAGCAATGCCCAAGTCTGCTTCCCATTATAGGGTGCAATAAGAATCCTAGGGAAACTCCTTATCTATCTGGACATGTGTTGGTGTTCATGTTCATGAATGTACACCATGTGCTCTTTCCATTATGTATCTGGACATGGGTTTCTACATTATGAGTTTGTCACTAGCCCACTACTATTTGGTGATATTGGGAAAAACCCACAGCGCACTAAACTACAGATAAATCTTATTTGTCTTTGAAATTGAAATTATGGCAGTGCCACTAGTCGATTCATAAAATGTTAATTAGTCCTAGATTGCTTCTTCCTTGAAATTATTACATTGCCACTAGTCGATTCAGTTAATTATGGAAACTAACCAGCTTGTCCTAGTGAACTGAACAAACCATACTATGTATTTTTGTTGCAGGGAAACAGGTGAAAGCTCGACCAGGACCTGGCGACTTGGCTAAATGACAAGATAGCAATCCAAAGGGAGAAGCAGAATTCCCAGAAACTGGCCTTTGACCACCTGCGCACTGAACTCGCGGTCCATTCTGACAAGTGCCAAAAACTGAAGGAGTTAAACGCCAGTTGGGCAAAGCTACACAGTGAAGGTTGCACCTCGGCTAGGAAGGAGACGGAGATCATGAAAGGGATCTTGAAGGAAAATCGTATGGCTACGGACCAACTTCTCCAATCCGTGACGGAGCGCTAGAACCTATGACTGAAGCACGACAAAGTACTGAAGGAGCTGGCCGATCTTAGGCAGGAAAACAGGCAGCTCCGGGCCAGGCTCGCTTGAACACAACATATGTCTATTTAGTACTGAACTGCCTGGTTTATCTTCTGAAGTGGTGATTTTTTAAGCGTGAACTTAACTCTATGCACGATATGTGTGTTTTTCTGAAATTAGTTTGCTCGAGGATTGAGTTTGGCTTAGTTAAGAAACTGCAACTGCAAGTCTTATAGTTAACTAGTTTCAGGCATTGGCACAACATAAATTATTCATCTAGAATTTACTTTATCCTCTATAGTATTTCCTTGATCACCCTCGTGCGCCTTCTTTAGTTCCTTCACCAGATCCGCAATGCAGTACTCTAGCTTCTTCTTGTCTTCCCTGAGCCGATCGCTCTCCTTTTCTTCATTATAAATCAGCAACCTGTGACTATCCTGAAGCTTTTTTGCAGTTCCAACAACCAAGCTCCCATTGATTCCGTCAGTTAGCTCTGACTGCAAATTCTTGATTTCTTGTTCCAGCTATTTATTTCGTACCGACAGCTTGTAATTTTTTTTTTAGCTGCATCACTTACATTAGTAAATCTCCCCAACCTTTCCAACTCATACATCTCCCATAACTGTGCTAAACATTTCTGAAGTGCATCTGGACACTCAAGATCCACCCACTCTACTGCTTTACACACCGGGCCAACCTAAAAACACAAACACAATAGTGTTATGAACATGCACGATACATTTTACTTCATGTCACAGTTGCACATAACGTAAACAAACCTAATTTGTATAGCCCAAAAACCTTCTCCAAGTGTTACTGCCTTCGAATGCAACATATCTCCTCAGTTTTAGCCCATGGTCACATGGCACTTCTCCATCGAGATTTAGGCCCTCCCATTCGGAGTCGTAGATCTTCCGTGGTACCTATAGGAAAACGCAAAGATGAAATCAAACACGATTGCATGCACATATGGAGCTCAGATCGAGAGATTTACCATTCCCTAACCCTAGCCCGAGAAAACAGAGGAACTCACATCATGGATGGAATACTCGATGTCAGAGAGAAGGCTGTCGCTGCTCGACTGGTCATCCTCGCCGTTCAAGGACAGCATGGCGAATGCGTCATCGCAGGCGACATCGTTGGCGTCGGTGTCGGTGAGAGAGAGAGAGAGAGAGAGAGAGAGAGAGAGAGAGAGCAACCCTTCTATCGTTGCAACAATGACTAAATTCGCATGTTACAATAGTTTAATAGATACCATGCCCTTTCCCTGGATTACTGTCGCCTGCCTAATATGGATTCTCTTCATACATTCTTATTTCAAATATTAAACCTGTACTCGCTCCATCCCAATTTCATTGCCTAACGAAAACATACCAGTATATTACATCATCTAAAGAAACAAAATCATGTCAACTACAAGGTACTTATGCATCACTTCTTCAGTCATGGTTTCACAAAACATTACATTACAATCTCTCAACAAACATAATCACATCATGGTTTCACAAAACATCACATTACAATATCTCAACAAACATAATCACAGAAACAAGTATATTACATCAACTCAAGAAACAAAATCATGTTGACTACAAGGTACTTACGCATCACTTGTCCTGTCATGGTTTCACAAAACATTACATTACAATCTCTCAACAAACAAAATAACAGAAACAAATACAGTACATCATGTGAAGAAAAATAATCATGTCAACTACAATGTATTTATGCATCACTTTTCCAGTCATGGTTTCACAAAACATTACATTACAATGTCCCAACAAACATAATAACAGAAATATGTACAGTACGTCATCTTAAGAAACATAATCATGTCAGCTACAATGTACTTATGTCTTATTACAACAACGATGGTTTCAGTGAGTGACATGTTCGAAGATCTCAATAGCTCGCACATCACTATATCACAATCTCTCAACAAACATAATCACAAAAACACGCTCTAAATGCAACATCATTCAATATTACAAATACAGGCTGGGGAACCCCGCGGTCCATATGACAAGCCTAGGGTAGCAGCTGTCATCAGATCTCATCAATGTTGACCACCTCATTCTGTTCAACCACTATAGGGGCATCTACATCCAATATAACCTATTCAACAACATCAGAAATGGTACCAAGGAAGAACACCTTCTTGGTTCGCTTCTTTCATCGCATAATCTACATAAGATCTTCAGTATCCAAGACAACTGCTACTTCTTATGATGCCACCACCAGATTTTTGCCATCTACTTAGGGCCAATACTAATTTCCTTACCGATCATGTCTCTCATTTCATCAAGATTCTTGTTATGTTTTTCAAATCAACAGTGATCTCCACAGTACATTATGAAACTGGCTTATTAACTCCCTCATCAAGTTTTGCCATGTATGAATCCACCTCTATGTGTATACTTAACTTATCTAGATCAACATCTATTGGTCCGTATTCTCTAGGAGCAGAAGCTCTGGCAGCAAGACCCCTAGCATCAGCATACATATCATCAATCAACGCTTCAACTTTCACCTTACGATCAGCTGCACAACACTCCCAAACCATCTGAAGCTCATGGGAGTGCTCAATTTGCTGATAGGTATCATTCATGTTGTGCCACACCAATTTTGTCCTCTATCTAGAACCCCAGGGAATTCTAGCGGCAAGCATATCTACCAGCTGCGAAACAGACACCTCTTTGCAATTCACAAGCAGATGCACATCTTGCCCGAACACAACCCTCTCGCAACAAAAATCAAGTTTTTAAGTGTACTGGCGAACATGAACTGTGAACTCGTATAGGTACCTTGTATCAAAGATGTGCCTAATTTGATTAAAAAGGGGAACTTTTCAGTTCATTTGATTCTATTATGCCGTAACTAATCTACTTGCAAGATAAGGCACATATAAGAAAAAATCACCTCTCGCTCTTCTCCTGGGTTTTTTTCTTCGAGATCTGGGTGCCGCATCCGCCCACCAGAGCCGAACAAACCGCCATCGGCCTTTCTTTTCTCTTCAACCCGCTGCTCATAGGTACCTTGGGAGCAGAATCCTTGCTGGCCTCCTTGCTAACTGGGGCTAAAGACCTCTCCGCAGCTTCATGTTGAGCCCTAGACTTAGGCTCCGACGGACCCGAATCAGTCGGCGACGTAGCTACAACCTTCGCCTTGCAAGACATGCTGGGCCCCCGTCGTCGGATTCAGTGTCAGGGGAGGGATAAAAAAAGGTCCTCCGCCGCCGGCAGATTTGGTCGGGGAAGGGAAGAAAAGGGACCACCATGGCCGCGGCAAGATTCAGTGACGAGAGTTAGGAAAGTACAGTAATGGATTTTCCCCTACGACACGTGCAGGGTTGCTAAGAAGAGTGACCGGCGAAGAAGGGGCACAATAGGAACTAGTGTAACGCCTGACTTAACGGGCGAGATTTGAAAATATTGGGTTTGGCCATCATTCACTCGAAACACCCCTCTCAGCAATTGGCGCCCCATCTTTGTGAATCGTGGTGATTAAAATCAACCTGGGTACCACGTTGCCTGGGCGCCCCAACATTCGGGCCGCAAAATGATATTCTCCATCTTGCCCTTTGGTCTTGAATGCTCCTTCTAGATGATTCTCGGAAATCCGTCAAGCAATATCTCGAAGGTCTCCCAAAGAACCCTGCAGTCTTCTCCATCTTTGTAATGTGGGTAGAGATTCTTTTAGTCTTTTGTTTCTAGAGTCGGATATCTTTCATGTTCGATGGAATCTTCAGATGTGACCTCTTCACTGGAAGTGTCAGGAAGATAATGTAGGGTACATCCTACGCTACCTCGAAACTCACAGAAGGCAAGGAATTAATCATTAGCTATTTTTACGCGCGCGAAATATGAAACGTTAAAGAGGCAAAGACGGAGGACGTGGAGAAATTACCGCGCACGCTCATCTCCATGTCGGCAACACATCGCATGTTGGATCTCTCTCCACGAATCTTGACACCAGGTCTAAATATTTTAACTGTGGCCATGTTATTATCCTTTACCCGCATTCTCACCTGCCTCTTCATCTTCCTCCAGCCGCACGACCGTTCGAGCTCTTCGACGAAAAACCCTAGCCAGAGCTTTCCCCTTTCTCCATCCTCTTCCACCTACACAATAGCCTCCAGCAGCTCTACTCCCTCAAAAGCGGCGACTCCCGAGGATACAATGGAGCTATCCTAGGGAGTGACCATCCCACCGGAGGGGGTCGTCGTCCCTATCTCCACCATGGTGGAGACCACCGGAGATGACCAAGGGCGGGCGGCGCCAGATGATGCACAAGAAGAGGGTGACTCCCACAAAGGAGTGTCGAGGGGTTCTAACCTCTCCATCAAAGATTTGGAAGAACTCACCTCCGAGGGGGATCTCCCTATGACGGAGGGCTTGGCCTAGCGGCCGACACCGGTCGATGCGGTGACTCCTTCTCCCCACACCAGAGAGAAGGTGTATGTCATGGTATTGCCGACGAGTACGCCATGGAGGGGTCCTCACAATGCGTGTTTAGAGACGTGGGCTAAGGCGGAGAGTTGGCTGGTACGAGGTAACACAGCTTACCGAGGTTCAAGTCCCACAACGGTGGCGGAACTCTACTCCTGCTATAAATCACTATAATGGCAATACGCCAAGTTACAGAGATAGGTTCACTATGCGAGATGTAGCACGTTGTACGTAGTATTCTAGGTTGTGCCCGAAAGGCTCCCACAGGTCCAGCTTATAAAGGCGCCAGAGCCTAGGGTTTATAGGGAAAGGTCCTTGCCGGACAAGGTAAAGAGTCCTACACTAATACGAACTAGTCTTTCGTGTCTTTCACTCCAAGTCTCCGAGTACGTCGGTGACTCCTGCGTAGCCTTCCTTTATCCGGCATGGGCCTCCCTTCTGGATCAGTCTAACTGGCCGCCCAGCAGGCCATAGGCCTTGCTACAAACTATGGGCCACCCGGGTTAGCCGGAATAAGGATGTGCTATGGTGATACCCATTTAGCATATCCCCAACAGTACCCCCGGTGGACTTTGAAATCTTGCACCGTCTTGCCCATTGATCTTTGAATGCTTCATCTTGGTGATGCTGGCAATTCATGAGCAATATCTCAAAGGTCTCCCAAAGAACCCTGCAATCCTCTTCGGCTTTGGAATGTAGCCGGAGATTCCTTGAGTCTTTGTTTCCAGAGCTAGACAATCTCCGCCTTCGATGCAATCTTCAGACGTGGCACTTCACTACAACTGTCAGGAGGATGACGTAGGGTGCAGCCTAAGCTACCTCGAAACTCACAAACAGCAGGGAATTTAATCATCGGCTATTTTAACGCACGTGAAATATAAAACGATAAAGTGGCAAAGACGAAGGACGTGGCGAAATTACCGCGCATTCTCATCTCCATGCCGGCAACGCTCCGTTCATCAGATCCCTTAGCACGAATCTTGACGCGGGGTCTATATATTTTCATCGCGGCCAAGTTATTTTGTTTTTACCTGCATTCGCTTCCACATCTTCGTCTTCCTCCAGCCACGTGCCTGTTTGAGCTCCTCCTTGGAAAACCCTAGCTAGAGTCCTCTTCTTCTCCACCTACTCTATCATCACAATGGCCTCCAGCAGCTCCATTCCTTTGACGACGACGACTCCCAATGATATTCTAGAGCTATCTTAGGGAGTAACTGTCCCACCGGAGGGGGTGGTCGTCCCTGTCACCGTCATGGTGGAAACCACTAGCGACGACCAAGAAAGAACGACACCAGATGCCGCAGAAGAAGACAATGACTCCCACAAGGGAGTGTGGAGGGGCTCTGACCTCTTCGCCGAAGATTTGCAAGAACTAGTCACCGATGGGTATCTCCCCTCGGTGAAGGATTAGTCTAGTGGCCGGTGCCGGCCGGCGAGGTGGCCTCTTCTCCTCGAGACGGAAGGAAGGTGTACCTCAAAGCTCAGTTGGTACGAGACGTAAGCCTGCCAGTCTCCGACATCTGGCCCTTCCGGGTACTTCCCCACAACCTATCTCCCAATAGCATCTTAGTCCTTAGCAACTTCGTAGCTCTGTGCGAAGGATTCCTAGGCATCAAACCTAGATTAGATATGTTTGTGTACTTTTTTACCGTCAAGAGAGGGTCCATAGAATCAAAGGACAAGTGGCTCATTTGTGGAACCATTAGCTTTAAGATCTGGGGCGCTTCCCCGACATCATAGGGCATGAGTCATGCAAGAACTGGTAGCGCACATACTTCTATGGCCCAGATATTCCCCTGCCTGACCGCCTTGAGACACATACCGACATTGTCGACGGAGCCATCGCTGAGGTGCCCGCATGGCGGACCCTAGCCTCCCTTCCATCCGACGACGAGGCCAACCGTGCTGTAAGGCGGATTGAATGGCTCGTGGACGGAGGTCTGACGGGCTTGGACCTAGCCATGTGCTGGTTTGTTAGGTGGATCCAGCCTCCACGGCACTGCGCGGAGTTGATGTGCAAATACACTCAAGACATGAGGGATCCCATGCGAATTTCGCGGGATAACTTCTCCACTGACTCTGTCAAACTCTGGCAAAAGGACATCGTCAAGGTGAAGGATAGGAAGCGCGGCTTCAAGACCACCTATGACATGTTCGATTGGGAAAATGCCCAGAGGTATTTTGTTTCCTTTGTTTCTTATTATATACACTAAGGTTTTTCTGACTTGGAGTTGTTAGTCTAACACTCCTCTGTATCCCAGATGGCGACCTTGGCAGCGGATCAGATGGCCTCTCAGTTCTATGATCCCAAGCTGAAGGATATCCAGGTGGTGTCCGACGACGCCCCCCCCCAAGGATCAGCCAGCTCTGGCAGCGCGAAAGCGGAAGAGATCCATCTCTAACGCTGCTGCAGAGGGAAAGAAGAAGAAGAAATCGGAGTGGAGTCTCCAAACGATCCATCGCCGCCTTAGAGGCGGAGAAGAAGAAATCCACCGGTATTCCCCTCACCAAGGCTCCTGCCTTGGAGTAAGTATATTCATTCTCTAGCTTGTACTTTTAGATCATAACTTTTTCCAACTCTTGTGCTTATACTCTATACATTTCAGGAGGAAAACCGGTGCTAATTTGAAGCGATCCTCCAGAGATGCTGGAGGGTCAAAAAACATTCGTGACATGCTGACCAGAGATGTGGCCGCCAAGCCCTCTCCTGCTACTGCTTCCCCTACTCCTACTGCCAAGCCTTCTGCTGGACCCGCTTGGCCTTCATTCCCAGTTATCCCTAAGAACTCTGTCATGGAGACAGAAGTCAATCCAATCCTTGATGTCTTAGGCTCTATCGAAGCGGACGTGGCTCCCAGCGGTCAGGAGACACAAGAGAGCACTTCCTCTAAAGTGCCTGAAGCTCCGGCTAAGGATGCCATCGAGAAAGGGAAAAAAGTAATGGAAGAGGCGGAGGCGGAGGTGGTTGTGGCAACGGACAAGCCGGGAGCCTTTGAGCCATCAATTGTTTTGAAAACGCAACAGGCAGCTACGACATCATCCATGCGTCTGGCTTCAACATCTACTTTGGCTGCGACTCCTCCAACGTTGAGCCTGGATGATCTCATTGCATAGGCGGATGCCGTGTATAACAATGTCGGTATCTTCCATACTGCATATGCCAATCTAGCCAATTTCACTTCTTTTATTTTGTGTAGTATATCCGTCTGTAGCCCCGAGCTCTTAGGAGGATAAACAAAAGTTATTGTCCTGAGTGCTCCAAAGAACTAAGAGTAGAAATTGATAGTGTATCCCCCGCGCGTCTAGGTGGAAACTTAGAAGATTTCTGGCTAGATGCTCGAAGAGTAGCATACGTGCTGATTAAAATCTTGTGTTGTAGCCCCCGAGCGTGTAGTTGAAACCAGATAGTTCCAAGTAGATGCTCTAGAGAAACTAAGGATGTTTTCTTGTTTGGAGAATGAGAATAGACGGAAGATCACCGCCAATGAGAGGTTTGCTGCTTTGCGGAAGGAACTGGACCTTGAATAGGGTAAAACAGCCTTCCTGAAGCAACATATCAAAAATAGCCAGAGTATGTTTATTTTAATAGCTCCTTACTTTTCTGCATGGATTCATTTCTGCCGTCTTCTCATAGTGCTTTCTGATTTCTGTCTTACAGAAGCCATTGCCAAGGCCAAGAGCATCGTCGAGTAATCCAAGCATATCCAAGAGCTCGACGATGAGAACAAAATCTTGAAGAAAGACCTGGCTGATGCTGTCAAGGGCCATGATGAAGTGATGAAGGAGCTGCAAGAGTCTGCTGACACTGAGATGCAGCGCCTGGAGAACGAACTTGCAAAACTCAAAGAACAAAACCAAGCTTCCAAAGAGAAGAATGCAAGGAACCTCGAGGTGTACAAGACAGTTCAGAAGGAGCGGGACATCTTGGCAGAGACATGCAAACAGGCGGAGACAAGCATCTTCGGTAACTTTTCCCCGTCTTGGTAAATTCTGTACTTTGGATAATCATTTGATTTGTTTGTACTCGTGGTCCTTGTATCTTATGAAAACCACAACTCCCATTGGCTTGGACAACTTGGGTGAAGGTGCTCCAGATCCCAAGGAATGCATGATTCTTGCCGGCAACTTCGTTAGCACCGCCATTTCCCAGGCCAAGGAGATAGCCTAGCCTCTAGGAATAAACATCAAGGCGGTAGACTCAGTGGCCAAGTATGCAGAAATCCTGCGCCGAGCCCCCAAGAAAGTCAAGGACTGGAAAGCCTCTTGCGTCCGGGATGGTACAAGGATGACCATGTCCTTGGTCAAGGCATACTACGACAATGCTGACATCGATCTGGTGGCCTCCGGCTTTGCCAAACTTGACAAGGAAGGGAAGGAAATCGATAGCGATGCTATTTTGAATTCCCTCTCCAGCTTCGACACTAGGATTGCTAGAATGGTCAATGAAGATGTCTTCGTGCCTGCCGAGATCCTTGATGAAGACATGGCTTTGTCTGAGTCTAGCCCATCTCCTTCCGAGTTTGACGAGCTATCCCAGCCTAGCTCTCTCGATGATGCCACCACGAAGTCGCCTGCAACAGAGCCATGAAAAACAATGTTTTGTATTAAATATGTCTCTGCGAAGTGTATGCGGAAAAACATATGTGTTGTTAAGGCGGAAAAACTTGTACTCAAGTTTCCTGCTACTTATCTGTTTCTAGCATGTGTACATTTTTTAAGCAAGTGATGGCTTAACCATTATTCTGGTTCGTATGCTTGACCTTTCGTGAGACGGAATACTCGCATCATAGAACTATGCCCTCAGGCGATGAAGCTTAATAGCACCATCAAGAACCTAACATAAAAATCGCCGGCTTTGAGTGCTAAGAAGTCACTACTCCAGAATCCACATAAAAACTTCAGAAAACATGTAGACTAGAAAACTTAAGCTAACACCCGTAGGAGGAATGTTTAGAAGTGCAAATGCAAACTTGCGGATAAAGGGTTTATATGATCCAAAAATGAACAACTAAATGAGGTAAAAGACTCAGAGAATATGAGTGAACCAAATGCTTTAATTCATTGATCGTATAAGAAACTTATTGCAGAATATAAATGTGCTAAGTGTAAAAGCAACGTAGATGTGCTATGTTCCATGGCCAATTTGTCTCTAGGTAATCATCATCGGAGTCACGTTGCTTACGCTTGCGATTTTTTTGACGAGGTAATAGGAACCATTTAGCAATGCTTTGCTTATGACGAACGGTCCTTCCGAAGGCGGGGATAGTTTGTGTGATTTCTCCTGCTTGAGTCTAAGCACCAGATCCCCCTCTTTAAATGAGCGATGATGTACACGACGACTATGGTAGCCATGCAGCTTCTGCTGGTAGACGGCGGATCTCTGGCATGCTAGCACATGCTCTTCCTCAAGTAGGTCCACAGATTGGTATCTGGATTCTTCAGCATCATCCTCCTTATAGGAGGCAACTCTTGGTGCATCATGGAGGATGTTGGATGGAAGGATGGCTTCTGCTCCATAAACCATGAAGATAGGAGTCAAGCCGGTGGATCTGTTGGATGTTGTTCATAAACTCCACAAGACAGTTGGTAATTCCTCCGCCCAAGCCCCAACTGCTCTACATAGCGGTGCTTCTAAGCATGGCTTCATTCCGTGCAGAATTAGTCCATTGGCCCTTTAAACTTGCCCATTTGTACTATGGGTGTGCCACATATGCGAGGTCAAGGCGGATGCCTTTTTCATGACAGTACTCCTCAACTTCTCCGAGAGACAAATTTCTGCCATTGTCGGTGATGATGCTGTGTGGGAGACCAAATCTCACCACTAGATCCCGGCCAAATTTTAGGGTTGTTGCCCCATCAAGCTTTCTAATGGGTTTAGCTTCAATCCATTTTGTGAACTTATCCACTGCTACTAGCAAGTTTGTAAATCCACGGGGTGTTGTCTACAAAGGCCTCACCATGTCCAGCCCCAGACTGCAAATGGCCAAGTTATCAGTATGGTTTGCAATTCTTCAGCTGGAACAATTGGTTGTCTTGCATAGAACTGACACCCTAGGCATGTTTGTACCAACTTGTCGGCGTCTGCCTTGGTAGTTAGCCAGTAGAATCCTTGCCGGAAGGCCACCACCAACGATCGGGGACCGGCATGATGCCCGCAATCTCCGAGATGTATTTCTCTAAGGATTTCAATACCTTGCTGTTGGCAGACGCATCGAAGGAAAACTCATGTGGTACACTACAAGAATCTGGGCGGTTCATGACGATTTGATATCATTGTGGATGAGGGCAAAAACATCGTAGATGGCCATCCGCGACGAATTCTGCGATGAAAAAAATAGGTCACGAACCTAACGTCATAATTCATTCCGTGACGTTTTTTCTGTCTAAAAACGTCATGCCCGATCATGACGTTCCTGCATTTTCGCCGCGGTGAACTAGACCAGCCTAGCCCAGGCCCGGTCGTTCATGACCTTTTTATTTCATCACAGCCGAGGCCACATGGCAGACGACACCACGGGTGGCCATCAATGACATTTGCTGATGTCATGTTCGCCATCTACGACGTCATCGAGTTCCTGACGTTTTTTCCGTCACGGCTAGATTCCATTCTCTCCATATCCGTGATGTCAACCAACCCGTTCATGACGCCATACATCCCGTTTATGACATCACACGCGCCGTGACGAATTTTGTTCGTCGCCACCTTTCGACACCATGCTGATGGACGGTTGGCACGGAGAAGCTTGCACCAATCGGACGAGGCCACATGGGCAAGCCGTAGAACGCCACGTTGACAAGTCAAAATGGGACACGTATCACCTACCGACGATGAATTCTGTGTGATGACGTCACCATTGACCGTGACATTTCTGTTTCATCCAGATAGTTGGCCAATGAAAGGTGGCCACGTTGTCGTTTACCTCTGACGGAAATGTTTCATCAAGAACAACTGAGACGATTCGTTTTCATCGCGGATGCGGGCTAGCATCACCGTGAGATCAGGGGGCCATTTGTGCATGTAAATTTCTACTAGCCCTAATTATTTGTGACACATTTCACACCACAAGCATCAAATAATATAATTTGACAATGAATTTCAGGACAACTTTCCACATAAATTTCCACAGCAGTTTCTGAGCCAAAAGCCTCACAAGCTTCCATAGACAAAAACTTTCCACAGCAGTTTATGAGCCAAAAGCCTCACAAGTTTTCCTACCCAAAAGACTCACAAGTTTCCACACCAGTTAACTTTCCTAGCCCAAGAACTCACAAGTGTCAACCACGAGTTGACTGACCTTTTGATAGCTGAAGCTGCTGCTACTACTGCTGCTTCTGCTAAGTCATCTGAGACAACACTTGCTGAAGTAAGTCGTTTGTATGGTTTTATTTATCTCGCATCTCTTCTTGCTTCTTCTGCATTTTTCTCATGTCTTTAGCATACTGCAACCTCTCTGCCTCGACAACTTCTTTTGCTCTCTGCAATTCCTCTATGGTATAGCGTAGTTTGTCACTCCCCGCTCTCTCAGCCAAAAGTTCTGCTTCAAGGCCAGACCTGCTTCGTCTTGATGTACTTGGATGGAGGCTGATGTTCTTCAAGAACATTGGCTTTCTGATGTCCAACGAGAGTGCAAAGTGCATAGCCTCAGTGGAAGAAAGTGGTTCTTCCCCCTGGACATCTAGAGCCATCTTCGTTGCATGATTTCCTACAGTATTAGGAATAGAAGCGAACCTTAGAAAAATAGCAAGCAAACTACAATCATATCATATACAATTGAGAGATGAAGATAGCATTGAATTTTACGAAGATGAAAAGTATTCAAATGGACTTATAATTGCTTTCTTCACATTCGGAGTGAAGCCATTTATCAGGGTGCAATGCGTCTTTTTGAAGAGTTCGAAGGCATCGTCCTCACTGTTGCACACATCCTCATAGTTGTGGCAGCAGGGTACAAGACTTTGATCATGTTCTTCGTGTTTATTACACAAGTACTCTACAAAAGCAGGAACCATACAGTATAAGAGACAATTCCAATCAAACAATTCCAACACATGCAGTAACAGTAAAAGAGTAAACAAAAAGTGACCTGTTTCCCGGGGTCAGACCAAGTATCCAAGCATGCACCACTACTCATCGGTCATGTGTTTCACTTCATCAGGACATTTCCTTGTAACTTGGTTTAGAGGGTAGGGATCAAAATACCTCTTCTTTAGAATATACCACTGATTCCTTGCATGCCTCAAAAATTTATTTGCGCAAGCATTCCGCATGTCAAGGTGATTTGTGCCCATGGCAAACTTTTGCTAAAATAAAACATGGAGCATTAGCATTTGCATGAACCGAGAAATGGGAAGGTAAAGGATAGCTAAGTCACAGAACATACATAAACTTTGCCTATGAATTCTAATTGGACCTCAACCCTCTACTTGTACTCTTTCTAGTGGGGTAAGATAGGCACGCTAGTCCTTACTGTGACTGCACACTCACTAGCAAACCTGGCAGCAACACCTGGCTCGTCTGGTCTAGTTCTGCCTGGAAGAACATTAAGTGAAAGCCTCCCTCCTTTGGAGAACTTGTCAAGCCTCTTCCCCATGTTTTGCCCCTCACCACCAGAGCTTGACCAGTATGCGGAACTATATCTTCAGAATTCCGCGTTTAAGCGTCTTTAGAACAAGGTGCATCAAAGTCTTGAGACATCTGGTAGCCATCATCATCTATAGGAATACAATGTGCTAATTTAGTGTTCCACAATAATATGATGGAATTAAATGGATTATAAGTGAGCAATCAGTCGGTTTAATGCATTACCACGTTGAGACCAGTCACTCCAGTCTTGGCATAGTACTTCATGACTAGGATCAGATTCCCCATATTCGGTAGCTGGCTCATCGTATTGGGTAGCTAACCCCTGACCCTCAAATTGGGTACTAGAGTCCTCGTCGTCGGCAGCTGAACACAGATGTTGGGTAGCTGAGGCAGTGCCCTGGGTACCTCACCCATCGGTTTGCATGGTCGCTTCGGCGAGGTGCCCGCAGACAACTGGGAGGTTGCTTCTAGATTTGGAGAGGTAGCAAGTCACCTTTGGGGGATACCCATGGGCAAAACTATGCGGACTTCATGACCTGGGAAGGTGGCTTCTTGATTTGTGGAGGTGGCAGGTTGGCTTTGGGAGGTTCCAGAGGACGGCAGGATGTGGGTTGGGGTTCCACACCTTGGGTACATGGCTGCTAGCTTGGGGGAGGTGGCTGCTGGCTTTGGGGAGGTGGCTGCTGGCTTTGGGGGGCTGGATGCTAGCATTGGGGGGTGGCTCCTGGCTTTGGGGAGGTGCCAGACAACATACCAGTGATACGTCCATTTTGCATCACTATTCTATATCATAATTCACTATTATTCATTGATATATTTCATATTAAGAAATGATACTTATGTTATTTCATCTGTTTTTGCATGGTTGATGACTTTTGAAGCATGGACCGTTGCAGTCAGGATTCTGATGCAAAAGGTGCTGTTTGGAGGCAAAATTCGTGAAGATTAGAAAGTCCAGGAAAATACATGGAAAACCCTATTTTTCTAGAAGACGAAGGAAGCCAGATGGGCCACAGGGGGTCCACACCACCCCTGGCGCGGACCAGCCTAGGCTGCGCCACCAGGTGGTGTGGCCGCCCTGGTCCACCCCTGGCTCTCCCCTCTGGCGTATATTATCCTCCCGAAACCCTAAGACTCGGGGGGGGGGGCGACCACAGAAAGATTCTGCCACCTCTGCGGGGCGGAAAACACCGAGAGAGAAAGATCTCTCCAGCAGACAGAATTCTGCCGGGGGAATTCCTTCCCGGAGAGGGGAGATCATCGCCATCAACACCACCATCAAGCTGCACTTCACCGGGATCATCATCATCACCATCACCACTGTAACATCCCAATTTCTGCAATCCTGATTAGTTGTCCAGAATGCAAAAATCAGGGGGAACAAAAACTTTTTCTTGTTCATTGGTGTAGTGTTTGCTTGTTGTTTGTTTGTGCTTGTGCATGTGAGTGTATGCCATATGATAGTCCTTACCTCACCATCAGTTAACAAAAGCTATCTAACAAAACTATCCGTGATCATTTTACATATTCTCAAATGTTCTGGCATCTCAAAACATGAGCCAAGATGCTTGTGTAACCAAAACTAGTTTAGTAGCTTCCATTGGCAAAACTATGGAGATCTATAAACTCCTTATGTTTTCAAGATAGAACCTTCAACTACTCTTACCTCTAGGATCTCCAAAACCTTTTTGTAAGCTTTTGAATTCTACTCTTGGTAGAGATACCAAGGACTCTCATCTTATTCAAAACCCAACCTCTTCAAAATTCCTCAACCTTACCTCAAGCTAAGCTTGATGGTAACCCCAGTAGTAGGTTTGCTTAGTTTATAAGATGAATTGCCTTGATCTGCTGGTTCATTTGTCTGCTTAGGAGATAGTATGAGCTACTCTAGGAGATCATCACTAGGATCAAGAGGTTTTCAAATCACCACACCCTAAGCAAGAGTACAAAGCAGGATCTAATCTCTAGATACTAGGTGATCATCTAAAACCCTTAACCAGATCAGTTCTGAAGATATCCCTTCTAGGAGTTTCCAAGTCAATGAAGACCAACATCAAGCATGGATCATTTCTACTCAATCTACACTTCAACATCATCCACTTGATGATCATTGTGTACCTTTCAACCCATCAAAAACATCCCCTCTCATGCTCTAGTCAAAAACCCTAAATCTACCAAATTTGCCCAAGTCTAGAAAACTATTTCAGACATCACCTTTTTGAATGCCTCCCTTTCTCAACCCTTGTGTATTTTCGAAAATGCATCTGAACCATCTTGTTAACCATCCTAAGGACTACCAAGGCCCACTCTTTCCCTTGGTTATATCATCCTCCAACCTACTTGTTCTTGATGGTTTTGCGGGCAAGAAAATAACTATTCCTACAAATCTAGTCAACATGCCTACTTTGACAGAAGCTCACACCATCATCCAACCTTCTATGGACCAACTATTTGCATGGTTGTGTTCTACTCATATAGTTCTATCAATATCTACTTCACTTGTTCCAAGTGGACCCTTGGGCTTCTTAAACCCACAAGGTTTTGAAGGCTAGTTGATAATCTGCTTTGGCAAGCTTATTTTATTCAAATTTTGAAAGCATGTCTTGGTGAACTCAAGCAAGATCAAGCTCAAAACTCTATACCATGTTGATGTACATCACTTGGTGGATCCATCCATCTACCCCATGCCCCAAGGGGATATTTCAGCTCCAAGATCCAACAAGGTTTTGGTGGCATGAAAACAATCTTACCCAAGATCCTTCAATCTCTTGTTTTCACCAAGATCAACTTGGATTCTCCAAACCCAAGGTTGCAAATTCTTTTTACACCTGATCTACATCATCTACCCTGATCATCAAGATTTATCAAATATTATCCATAATTATTATGGCTCCAAATCTAATTAATCTCTTTAATAGACCAAATCTCCAAAACTTCTTCCATAAAGGAAAGTTTGGTTTTTGCCAAAACACTTCCCCAACTTTTGGCTCAATTGAGATCCATATATCATACCCTACCTTCCCATCTCAAAAGTAAATATTTTCGAGAAGTTTTATTATTTCTTTTTGCCTATTTTCTCAAATGGTAGAAATGGAATAATAATAGTTTTAAATACTTTTAATCCCCAATAAATCATGGGAAAATTCCTCAAAGTATGGATTCATATTTAGAATCATATCACATCAAAAACCAACCATGACCAATGTAAAATTTTCAAATGAGCTTCTATAAACCACTTCTGCACTTTTTGAATAATTGAACAAAAATGCACTAAAATCATCTGAAAAATCTCCATAAATTCCTGGAGGTGCATCTTGACCTCACCTACCTACCAGCATCTTTATCTCATCTTGCCAAGATCAGGTTGGAGAAATTCCTACATAACTACTACTTTGGCCAATATTGGAAGTTAATCTAAACTATGAGAATAACCCAATCAAACCTTCCTAAAACTTGTACAAGGAAGCACCACAGCACCACTACATCATATCTTGTCGAATCTCTACTGTAGCACTCACCTCTCACTTGTCCCCTGCTTTTGGAAGTAAAAGAGAGAGAGAATAGGCCTAGGGAAATTAAATCTTGGTCTTAAAGCCACAATAGCTGTAGCACGCCCCACCTATCCCAATGGTCGTGTCCCTAGCCCCACATCACCTCTCCACCACCCCTCTTGCCCTATCCCTGGCCACCACCTCCCCTCCAAACCCCTCCATGCACCAAGCTCACCATGGAGCTCTCCATTCGGTTTAAAGGACTAGAGGCCAGCACAACTCTCCCCTCTGCTCTCATACCACCCCTACCTTATCCCCTCACCCCTCTCGAGCTCTAGATCCAGATCCCGAGCCCCCCATCGCCATGGAGGAGAATAAGCTCTCCTCTCAGTCTCCTTCGAGTAGTGGAGTGCTTGGTCGACTCCGATCTTCCCCATCCCCTCATTCCACCCCCAAACCTTCTCTGAGCCACCCCAGATCCTCCTCTCCCTTTCCCTTGCTTCTCCTGCCCAGGCACCCGAAGCTTCGACCCATGGAGCTATGAGGAAGGAGAAGACCGTAGCAGGGCTACACTACTTCATTTCCTCCCATTCTTTCTCTGAAAAGATCCTCTCGTCAAGCTCAATCTAAACCAACCATTTTCTCCAACATGCAGGGGCCCCTGAGTGTGCTCCGGCGAACTTCCGAATTCCTCCGATGGCGTTGATGTGTGGGGCCCCTTCTGGCGATGGACCATGTCGTGCCGCCCATACCTGAGGTCGTCTCCGTCAGCCGCCTTCCCCCGTGGCCTCCTCGTTGCCCCTCCGATGCTAGGTGAGCTTCCCTGCCACCGCCTAGAGCCACCTAGGGTTTCGGCGAGTCCTCTTCGCGGCTGAGGTGGACGATGCCCTAGCACCGTCGGATCGTATTTAGCCCAACGGCCTAGATCTGCCCATACCCGGCCCATACGCCCTTCAGCCGCCTTCTCCCACTGACCGCTTGGTCCCGCCTATCAGGTCCAAAAGCTCCTTCCCGCACCCAGCTTGCCCCGTGTGGGCCGAATTTCCCCTTGTGCGGCCCATTTCCTCTCCAAATCTGGCCCGCGCAGTCCCTTCTTCTTTTTCTTTTCATATATTCCCAGATCTGTCAAAAGGACATTTGGTTTAAATCTTTTTGAAAATGAAAGCCCCCACCAAATCCCTAGATCTAATTTTTCCTAGGTGCTTGTATGTTTTCTCTAACACTCAGTACCTTTGGATAGCCTAGAATTTGGATAGATTATTTATATTAAATCAATATCTAGAAGGTATCTAAAACACTCCTAAAATCCTATTGGTAATTCTTGAACTCTAGTTGGAGTGAAACCTGTGGGTACTAAAAGCCATCCTAGATACCCTGCATGTCACATTGGCCCCTTACTAACTTGGTCCCTGTTTTGTCCATAGAAAAATTAACAAAAGCAACACTTTTTGGTCCTTCGAAATTTCTCTAGACAAAACCATTTGTGGTATTAGCCTACTTCCAACTCTGTGTGATGTGGTACACTAAGGTCTACCAAAATCCAGGAGATCAAATTTTATGAAGGCTCTATGTAATTTTGGTGAATTAATCACCTCTGCCTAGGGTAGTCTCAGTAGATAAATTACTAAGGGAGATTGACAACTCCAAAAAGAGTGAATACAATTCCTATAGAAAGGTATTTGGAATACCTACCATGTGGCCTTGGTTTCATACCAGAAGCTACTGTAGATTAAATCTGGTGAAAATGACAAGTTGTCTATAGAACTGCCTTTGGGAATTTCCTGAGGGCATTCTGGTAAATATTTTGACATGATTCCAACCCTCAGTGAACAAGTGCATCAATCCCTAACTAACCACCCAAGGAAATAATTTTTGGACATACAGAACATTTCTGGTGAATTATTTCCTAAAACTAGAGTTTTTCCCACTAGAAAATTCATTATAAATCATTGGAAATTGATAATTTGGTGAAACCACTTTTGTGGGTTTCATATTATCACTACCTATCTGATAGAATAATTTCTATACAAAGGTATCCTATAGAACTTGTACCTTATAATTAAACCCCTTAATTAAGTAGTTTAGGCATCCAAATCATTAAAGAAAACCCACAAAGGCTTTTCAAGTATTTCCACTTGTGTAGAAGCCAACCACTCAAAACCTACTGAATTGTAAACTTTTATTGTCCATTGCTTGTTGTATGTTTGGTTGCTTGAATGCCTTGTGCTGATTGTGCTCTTACTTGTTTACATGTGTGCTCCTTGACGACGATAGTTGCGATTATCTCGAAGATGAGAAGAAGATGGTTATTATGGTTATTATTGGGTATTCTAAGAAGAAGTCCAGGGAAAATTATGCCATATTGCTGATCACAGGCAAGCCACCTCGTTGCTCATAAGCCTTGTCCTACTGTTTTACTTTCTTTCAGGTGAAACAGTAGGCAAAAAATCCCACTGCAATTTTTTTATTATATATGTATGTTACAATGAGAAAATGATCTAAGGTAGATCATAAACAGTTACATCTAAATTTGAAACAATCTATTCTATCCCTGATCTAATTGCTGATTGAGCCAGGCTTTGAATTTCTCCTTGTATTTTCCTTTGATTCTGAATTGTATCCATCTCATTTCCTGGTAGAAAATTGCTTTCCATTTATCAAAAGTGGGTCTTTTGTCATTAAAAATCTTCTGATTTCTGCAAATCCAGATACCCCAGGAAGTCATGATAATAATTTCCATTGCAAATGGTAGATGTAACTTTTCTTTGATGTTTGAAATAGCTTCTAATCCTGTTAGATTTGCAGTTCTGTTTCTGGAAATATGGTCCCAACATTTTTTTGCAAATGGACAATCCCAGAAAAGATGATTTGCTGATTCTTCTGTGATGCAGTTTGATGTAACACAATTGTAATCAGGAAGATTGAAATTCTTTCTCATCAGTAGGTTTCTTGTATTCAATCTGTCCAGTAGTAAAAGCCAGAAAAAGAACTTGTGTTTATTTTGACAGGAGGTTGCCCAAACCCAGGAAAAGTGAGGTGGTGATGGTGAGTATCCAATCATGGCTGAGTAGGCCTTTTTAACTTCAAATTTATCTGATCCCCATATATAGTTACAATTATCATGGGTTTCCTCCTGAGTGTCATGCCTGAATTCCTGGCATCTTTCTTCTAGGACTAAAAACTCATAGAAAGCTTGATGAGAGAGAGGTAGGTGGAAGTTATCTTCAAGGAATTCAGCATGAAGGAAATCATGAACACTGATGATTGTGGACTTAGCATATGACAGAAGGTGAGGGAATTTGTTCATCAAGCACTCCTCTTGCCAAAGGTCAGTCTAGAAATAAGTAGATTTGCCTGATTTCAGATTGCATTTAGCCATGACTTTAAAGTTATCGATTAATTTGATATGTGACTTCCACCAGAAAGATCCCTCCATGCTTCTTCGAGGTAATTTTCCATTTTTGTAATAAGTCTCCCATATGAGATGAACCCAAGGTATGTCTTGGTGGTTGTAGAATTTGTCCAAATTTTTTAGAAGGAGGGCATTATTTTGAATATGTAGGTTCAGTACCCCTAAACCCCCTTGGTTTTTAGGACGGCAGATTTTGTCCCATGATACAAGTGCTTGTCCTTTTGCTTGCACATCATCAGTCTTCTTTCTCCACAGACAATATATCATATATTTAATAATTTGATCCTTGATGGCTATTGGCACCTCCAAATAGCTCATATAAAATAGAGGAAGTGAGGAGAAAACCGATTTGACCAGTTGCAGTTTTCCTCCATAATTCAAGAAATCAACAATTCCACATAATCTCCTTTCCACTCTCTGAACAATAGGAAGAAAATTCTCCATAGATGGCTTAGTAATGCTTAATGGAAGCCCAAGGTAGGTAAAAGGGAGGCATCCAGTTTGACAGTTGATTGTCATAGCAAAATGCATAAGTCTATCATTACATGTGTTTATTGGAATCATGCTAGATTTCAGGTAATTGACTTTGAGTTCAGTGGAAATTGCAAATGTTTGAAGGAGTGCTTTCAAGCATAATAATTGAGATGCATCAGCTTTAAGAATCACCAATGTGTCATCAGCATATTGAATAACAGGGAAGTCACTGTTGGGTGGTCCCACAATAGGTCGAGTTAGAACATTCATATGCATGGCCTTGTTTAGGACAAACTGTAGGAGGTCAGCAGTAAGGACAAAAAGTAATGGTGAAAGTGGGTCTCCTTGTCTAACACCTCTCCTGCAGTAGAACTTTTTACCAGGCACAACATTGAGAAGAATTTCAGAAGTTCCAAATTCAAAGATCATTTCAATCCACCTAATCCATTTTCTCCCAAATCCTCTATCTTTAAGGATATTTATGATGGCAGAGTGGTCAACTGTATCAAATGCCTTCTCAAAATCAAGTTTGAGAATTAAAATTTCCTCCTTTGACTTGTGGCATTGGAATAAGTATTCAAATGCCCAACCAATTCAATCTTGAATAGATCTGTTGTTGAGAAAACCATATTGGTTTTTATGTACTAATTTCATAATGATAGATTGCAGTCTATTTGCAAGAAGTTTGGTAATTATTTTGAATATACAGTTCAATAGAGAGATTGGTCTGAAATTAGCTGATGTAGATGGGCAAATGACTTTGGGTATGAGTGTAATGTAAGAAGAGTTGATGCTCTCAAGGGACACATTCTCATTGAAGAAATCCTGAATCAGTAATTTGATATCATATCCAATGATAGACCAACAACTTTTGATAAATTCATTATTAAAACCGTCAGGTCTAGGTGACTTGTCATTTGGTAGATCAGTGATAACCTCCTCAATTTCCTTGTCAAGAAATGGTTTTTCAAGTGAATCCTTCATCTCATCAGTCATTCCATTCCCATAGAAGTCTGCAAGGTTATGGTGCATCTCAGTTTTGACTGATGTACCCATTCTTGCCCTGAAGTCATTCCAAAAGATGTCAGCCTTGTCATAGTGATTTGTAAATTCCTGTCCAGATTCATTCTTGATCATTGATATATAGTCATGTCTGTAACTGATGGAAGCTTTGGAATGGAAAAACTTAGTGTTTTCATCTCCAAGTTTTACCCATTTAATTTTCCCTCTTTGTTTCCAATAGGTGTTCTGGTTCTGAAGAAGAGAGATAATATGGGATTTCAGGATATCCCTAAGGTGCCACTCATTGATGGTTAATGTTCTAGATTCTTCAAGTAGGTCCAGGAGATCAATGGTGTCATTCACCTTAGCAATCTGATCTTTTAAGCAAGGTAACTGTTTTGCCCAAATCTTGATGCCTCTCCTCACATTTTTTAACTTGGCACAAATTCTTTTTGCCATGTCCTGATAATTCACAGGAATATTCCAAGCATTTTGTACAATCATCTTAAAATCAGAATGATGAAGCCAGTAATTTTCAAATCTAAAGATTTGTGCTTTGGGGATGTTAGTTCCAATGGATATGACACAAGGGAGATGATCAGAAGTAGGTTTGGATAGAGGAGTAACCATAGTGTATGGGTATTTGGTTGTCCAAGTACTAGATGTAAAAAACCAGTCCTGTCTTTCCAGGAGTGGATCTTTTTGCATGTTACTCCATGTGAATTTTCTACCCTTTAGTGGCAACTCAATAAGACCCAGGTTGCAGATAGCATCATTGAAGAGCATAGTTTCATTAACACCTCCCCCACTTTTATTTCTATCAGTGAGACTTCTGATAAGGTTAAAATCACCTAACACTAGCCAATCCATACTATCAGGCATAGTGATGTTTGAAAACCAGTCTAAGAAATCCATCTTTCTATCATTTTGACATGGACCATAGATATTAGTGAGAGTCCAGGAATCATTTGATAGTTGAGAGGTGAAGGTAACGGAAGTTGAGAAATCATTTTGGAAAGCCCTGGTACCATTGAATAAAGTACTGTTCCAGATGGTAATAATTCCTCTAGAAGCACCAATTGATGGTAAGAAATCAAAATTGTCAAACTTGTTTGGACATAATTTTTTTAAATAATTGATATCAAAGTTTTCTCTCTTGTTTTTTTGGAGACAGATAATGTCACATTCAGATTCCATTTTAGTGCTAACCATTTTTTCTCAGAGTTAATTCCCCTGAGGTTCCAGTTCAGAATCTTCCAGTTTCTGTTTTTACTCATTAATAAACCAGTTGAGTGAGCATTGGGGTGACACAAATTTTTAAGTCACACAAATAAGACTGGACATATCATAGGATACTGAATTCATAAACATGTCCAACATCAAATAGGTCTGCAACAACTCATAACAGATATGAAAGGTAACTGTTCCAATCACAAAAGGAAAGGTTTTTGTAAACCTTAACCACATTATTTAGGTGCTTTCTTCTTTGACTGCTGTCCACAAGATTCAGCAGCACCTCCCTTCTTCTTGCTTGAAAGGTATGGTTCTAGACCAGTCTTCTTAGGTCCAGGCTTTCCAGGTGGCTTGATGATCAAGTCATTGATCCTGCCCTTCTTCAGCAACCTTTTCTCAAGTTCCCCCTCCTTAACATTGCAAAATGATTCAGCAAGATTCTTAACAACCTTATTACTGAGACAAGGTGGTGCAACATTGCAAGAGAGGCAATTATGATCAGAGCAATTCATATGGCTTTTAAAACCCCCATTAAGTTCCACAATTCTGGGGCTCCTTCTCACCTCAGATTCCACCAGTGGTTCTTTACCCCTCCTCCTCTTTGCAGGAGCATTTGGCACCATCATGCTTGATGGGGAATCATTTAGGCAATGTGGAGGAATCTATCCAACACATTCATCGGGTATAATGAAGGTGAAAGTAGTTTCTTCAGTAATTGGCTCTTTAATAATCTCCCAAAGGGGAGATGTGAGAAAATGTCTAGTCCAACTGAATTTCTCAGGTGTGATGAGCATTAGAGTGATAAAATTAAACCAACTTACAGGAATGTCACATTGCAGTTTGCCTTTGTCAGGTGATGGATTCATATGTGGAGAAATGAATCTTTCCCATAGCTCAAGACCTTGCTTTGAGAAAGAATTCCTAGCAGAAAGTATCTTAGATGAGTTGACAAAAGGAAAAATGGCCATTCCAACTTGGAGGTGTGCCTCATTTGGAGAGAGGAGGTTAGTGTCCTCCATCATCCAGTCATCTTGCATGTTACCCTCATCAGATTGATTGGTGTCCTCCTCCTCATCTTGGTAATTATGCAGAATGTTAAGCAGTCCTTCTCCCATGCCCACATCCTGAACAGCATTAGCAATATTTTGCTCCACCTCAATATCCTCTGCTCCATGGACAGATGCCTTGTCACTGTCAGATGAAATATTTTCAACATGTATAGATCCATTAACAACACTGTCAGCCTCCTGAGGTGGCAAATCCTGGTTGTCAATGGGCATGTCAACACCTTCAACAAATACATGTCCTTGGATAGCATTCTAGTTGCCCCATCCAGCATTTTTTTGAGGGGCAGGGTCAATCCATTGGTCCCATCCACCAATGTCTCCTTCAGGTTATGGTGGAGGAGGTGGAGAAGGGGCCCAAATATGGGTCCCACCACAGGTAGAGGGTGTGGGTCAGCACCATCATCAGGTAGTGGGTCCTCATTAGGTGGGCCCCCCCAGGAGATTGCTGTTCAATATTTCCACAGAAAAGGTCCATGATTCAGTTTCCACCAGGTCCCCAATGGTGAATCTAACACTTTTAGGAACATCTAAGAGGTCAGTGACTCTGAGCTTTGCAATGATCCTGCCCTTGTGCTCAGGGTCCCTCTCCCGGAGTAGAACTTTACCAATATCAGAGAATACAACATTCAGGTCATCATGATGCCAGTGATCAAGTGGAGGACCCAGAAGCATAACCCAACATTCATTATTAAACTGAGTCCTACGCCAGTTAATACCTTCATTATGCCTATCAAAAGGAATAGCAACATCTTGGAAGGGAATATGCCCCGCAGCAATTAACCGGTCACGGTCACTGACATTTGCAAATTGAACATATGCAGAACCAAATGGGCAATCTTGAATATCACGAAATTCGACATGTGCATCATTGATAAAGAAATCTTGCAACACATCCCTGATATTACCAAAAGGGACAAGACCAAGAGGAAGGGGATGGATGTGCACAATGGCATACTATTCATGAGTCCTTGGTCGGCGAGGAACCACCACCCTCTTGACTCGATTCCTGCCAGCCACCTGCATAATCTCAAAGCCATGGGGAAGAAATGGCTGAGGGTCAAGTGGAATATTGGCTATTGCGTCGGTGGTTGTCGCCAGCGACGAGCAGAGCAAGGTAGTTGGGGTTTCTCCAGGCGAGGGAGTTGAGGAGACAAGGGTTTCGGCCGAATTAATTTTTTGGGCAAGAACAAAATCCTTAAGACAGTCGTACACCCTGGGCCACGAAACTTGCGGCGTGACATGGGTCTTGAACCAATGCAGGTAAGATTTGTCGGGCCAGGGACAAAAAGGCAAAGTGTGGAATTTCAAATATGTAAAAGACCAGGAAAATTAATTGTAGGAGATTTGTTGACTGCATTTGATTTCTCCTCTTTACAACCTTTTCCATTAATCACAATTTCCGCAAATGATGCACCCGGTACTACACGAGTAATGTCATCTTTATTTTGACCGTTATTGCATGGTACCGGTGACGTCGAAGAACCAATACGATCAAAAACAGAGGATTTTTTTCTTTTTGTATGAAACAGTTGTCCAATCCTTGTCCAATTCTTTGTAATATTCCTTCTCTTCGAATTTCCAATTTGGCCTCCATCACCCCAAAGTTTGATCTTCAATATGAATGATTCATCAGTGAAAGAACCAGAATTATATATTTCAAAACCCACAGCTCTTGATGCCACCGAGAATCTAAAGGTTCTGTCATGGAGGATTTTGACTTCATATTTTGATGCATGACCCCCAAAACAACCTTGAAGAACAATGCCAATAGTATGAATATCAATCTTAAAATTTGCACGACCAAATGAACCAACAAGGAAGAAAGGTCTTCTGCGAAATACTCCTGAGAAATTAATGTGGTGACCAAAATTTTTGAACATATTATCCTCAAACATCCTCCCTTTAGAGAAATCCACAGAAACGTTGTTGTGTTTGGTTGATGAAGTGGGCACATTGAAGATTTGATCACCCACCACCACTCTTTTGACGACAAGATCCAAGATAATACCAGAGGAAACTTTCTCATCTTGGAGAAGGAATCTAGCATCAATAACCACCTTGTCACGATTTAGTAACACAATCCGCTTAGCAAGAGTATACAGGACCAGAAAACCAGGAGCATTGTCCAAAACATCAGAAGGCAAGGTAGAGCTAGTAACATGCCACATAAGTTTCAAATCATCACTCTTGCACTCATGAACATGAGAAGTCCCAAGAAAATCAGAAGTTGGTGGCAAAATATCATTGATCCTAGCAAGATGAGAGGGGAACCTCACCACAGAACCAATCATGAGAACCTCCCCATTTTCCAAACTTCTACCTTCTAGTGGTGAACCATTGGCATTGAGAATGACCAGCCAGCGATTATCCGAGAGAATAAGAGATCCAACAAGGAACTTACCATCGGTGGAGCTCCCAGAATAGGTGATTTTCCAGCCACCACCAAATGAATCCAGTGAACGAGAGCCCATGGATATGTGTGCGACGGCGCCGGAGTGGCGCCGGTGAGTGCCGGTGGGATGGGCTCAGAGAGGCATGCCTCGGAAATCGTGCGGATTTTTTTGATTGAATGCAATTCTTCTTCCTACTGTTTTACTTATGCATGTTTTATCTACTGTTTATTTAAAACTGCATTGTTTTACTATATGATGATGTATATATGGTAGTGGTTTGGCTCCTCCGAACTATTACACTTTTGTACTATTAAGTACAACCCCCCTTGATGACACCTACTTGTCCCTAGTGTGGTAGATGGTGTAATACACCATACCCTTTGGAGACCCCGATTTATCCGAAGCAAAGCTATAGGATGGGAAGACCCCGACCAAGTTTTATTTGAAAACCTTTGTGAGTGGGACCTCCCAAGAGATGTTGAGAAAGAAAAAGGTTTTGTTTTACAAAATGCTGAATGAAAGATGGAGGAAAAAGGTTTATGAAAATGCACCCGGTTCTTTGCAGTTTTGCTAGAACAATTAACCCTGTGCAACCACATTACTCTGGAATGGTACAGGGTTGGATTTGATGTTTGTCTATTCTGGTATAAGCTGCCTCACAACAACTACAGGGGATAAAAATCCTTGGAGGGTGGGCCTTCTCACATAAGGGTCCATGTGGAACATGGGCCCGGAGAAGGAACGAAGGGCCTGCGAGCCTCCACGCATTACTATGAGCCCCTCATTGAAAGCGCACACTCGTGCAGTGGAAAAAGCGCCCCGGTTGGTCGATACCCGATGTCCCGGTGTTGAGGGGAACAACGCTCATAGGGTAGGCAATTATATTGGAGTGGGCATCCGGAGAGTCTTCATCGGTGTAGATCAGGGTAGTGTACCCGAATGGTGTGGGTAAAGTGTGCAACCTCTACAGAGTGTAAATCTATTCGAATAGCCGTGTCCGTGGTCATGAACGGTTGGGAAGGTTGCTGTAGAGCGGTGCTGGTTTTTTTTTCAAAAAGGATTTCAGAAAAGAAATGGCTTTGGAAATGTTTTGACCATGGGATGGTTGTAAAGGAGAAAGGTTTTGACCATGAGATGGTCGGAAGGAAGAGAAAGGAGTTTGGTCGTGGGACGACCTGAAGACGGGAACAAATGGGTACCCCAATCCTAGTGTTGACAAAACTTTTAAAAAGGTTTACAAAAGTTATCAACAAAGATATGTAGATGCTATATCTACAAGAGAAACTATTTTAGAAAAGAACCTCTCTTGGAGCCCTCCTACTACCACAGCCATAATGCATATCCTCTTGTTACTATTGTTATCTTAAGGTGGTTTGCTAGTACATTCAAAGTACTCACTGACATTGTCCCTGGCTATTAACTTGGTCAGATATCAAGAAGACAGTGAAGCGGACGACTATGCGAGCTAGGACGTTCTCCCAGTCAGTTGCCTGTAGGTTAAGGCATGGCTCAGGCTCTACGCTTGATGAAGTTCCACTGATGTTGATCGATGTAGCAAATGGCAAATAAGGTATGACAGGTATTCGTTATGTATTGGATGTTTACTTTGATACTTGTCGGTTATGTTCCACGACTAACGGATCATGGGATCATGGTTGTATGCATAACAGGGATTCTCAGAAGATTAATCTGGGGGCCCCACAACCACCATCATATCCATCAGCACCATCATCACCACCTCCATGCTACCGAAGCTCGGATCAACCCGACAGGCAATTCCACCGGGTGTAGCATTGGAACACCTCAGAAAACCATCTATCAGGCCATCCCCAGGAACCGACTCGATCTATGTCCCGGAAAATACGGAATCCGGAGCTGAGCCCATGGACATTGACACGGGAGGTAGTACGCGAGACCCGGGGACTGCATCAGCAAACCCAGGGACTGCCTCAGCAAACCCGGGGACTGCCTCAGCAAACCCGAGGACTGCCTCAGCAAACCCGGGGACTACCTCGCTTGACCTGGGGACTGCTCGGCATGATCCGGCTGAAGTTATGTCGGTAGATCAGATGGAAATTGATGAGGGCGTGTTCCCTACACGAGCGATACTAGCTTGGGCACTACCTATATTCCAATTCCTGAAAGACGGGACGTTACCCACTTGGGAGGTGTTAGCCAGGCAAACTCAGAGGAGAGCAAAAGCATACAGAGTTATCGATTCTGAGCTGTACAAAGAAAGTGTAACCAATGTCCTCTAGCGATGCGTTGACCCGGAAGAAGGGCTTGACATCCTCCGAGATATACACCAAGGAGAATGCGGGCATCATGCCTCATCCTGAGCCTTGGTGGCAAAAGCGTTCCGGCATGGATTTTACTGGCCAAGTGCCGTAGAACAAGCAGAAGATCTGGTGAGAAAATGCAATGGTTGTCAAAGATACGCTACTAAGACATATATGCCAATGTCGGAACTCAAGACCATACCAATTACGTGGCCATTTTCCGTATGGTGCTTGGATATGGTTGGCCCGTTCAAACCAGCGAGGGGAAACATGACACACATTTTGGTTATGGTGGATAAGTTTACAAAATGGATTGAAGTGAAGCCTATAAGAAAATGTGATGGAGCTACGACATGCATAAACTATCCCCCCATGGGAAGGGCCATTCATTGTGAGCAAAGCATTGCACAATGATTCTTACTATCTTATAGATGCAAAGCCACAGGAAAAGAACAAGGCGGACAGGTCCGGAGAGGAATCTAAGCGACCGTGGAATGTAGCACTACTTCGTCCCTTCTACACTTAGTTAAGAAGTGTATGTATCCGAGTCGTCTCATATGTCGGTATGTATGTCGGCAATGAACTTATCAATGAAATAGTAGCGCCTCGAGCAGTAACTCGGGGACTGCCTTAATAAGTTTTGGTGTTGTCTCTTCTGCATTAGCTGGAATAAGTTGTTCTACTTAACCCGGATTAGTAATGTGTGAGCACCAAAAACCCAACTCTTCGAGTTGCTGCTGTCCAAGAAGAATTGGCTTCATGGCAAGCAAGAGAACAAGTTTGGAATTGCGTAGAACATGAAAAACGACTAAGGAAACGAATTTATTCGAGCTAACGTTTGTTTTTCGGACTAACCCTGTATTTAATTGCAAGTTATTATGCTGAATTATTTTGAGCTAAGCCTAAAAGTTTCTAAGTATTGTTAAAACAATGTTTGAATCTCGGATTCATAAGTCGTAAAACCGAATCAAGGTAGACACGGACCGAGCCAGAGGATTGGACGAACAAGAAAATGAAACTCGGGGACTATGCCCAAGTTAATCCGGCATAGAAACGTAGTAGCAAAACATCACATATACAGCATACAGTTGCACCCGGCATACCGGGGATCTAATAAATTTTCAAGTTTTTTGACCTAAGGAGCAGCAGGAGGAGGAAGTTTGGCATCGTCGTCGCTGTCTTCAATATCTGAGGCATCACCTTCTCCGTCCTCATCCGACCCGTCTTCAGTGTTCTCAGTGTTCTCGTCTCCAGCGGACTCCATGAAGCTTGGTCCTTCAACCCAGTCATGGATAGGAGAATATTCGACGAGGCTGTAGGCGCAAGCCTGGCGCCGAGCTACCCACTCTGGGTCGTCAGTCCATCTGGATCCGGTGTGCCGACGTGTAAGGAGGCTGAGGTCGATCTTCTCATACCACGTGAGTATGTGGTGAAGGATAGTATCAGCTGCGGCACGCCCAGCGGATTCTCTCCAGAGATCGAGCTGGGTCTCAGTCTCCATTAGCTTCTCGACGAGAATCGCGGTGGTCTCTGGGCTACTTTCTCCGGGCCAGAACATGTTGAAAATGCGAACTGCAATGTCGAGGATATCCTTGCCGTAATTCTTGATGATCTCCACACGAGATGACAAGCTGACCAATAGGTCCTCCATGTCGTAAGGAACCTCCTCACCAGTAGGAGCGGTAGGAGTACCCCTTGCTTGGCGAAAATCTGCAACTGCTGCGCTTGCAATAGTGATGCTCTCAGGAAATTTGCCTGAAAGCCAGACAAGGGAAGAAGGTAAAGAAACGACATATGAAGCAACCCAGAAAAGTAGGTCGGAAGGAACTTACGTGATATGTGGCTGAGGATCCGGGTTAACTCCTTGATGCAGTCATCACGTCTCTTGCGAAGTTGCTCAAGCTCAGCGTTTGCCGACCCAAGCTAGATGTCGGATTCTTTGAGTAGGTCCTGGTCCTTGGAGATCTGGAGAGTAAGGCGCTCATTCTCTTCTGTGAAGTTCTGGCCAACCTTTTGGAGCTCGGTTTGGTGTTGGGCCTTCATCTTCTCCATCTCGGCCTTGAGCTTGGCAATCTCGTTGTCCTTAGTCCGGAGGAGAGCGAGCTCATCATCCTTTTTCTTCAGCTCGGCTTGATGTTGTCCTGCTTGTTCGAGAAAATGCAGCATCATATCAGGCACGGGCACACTATCCTCAAGCGATGCTGAAATAGTATGTTGACCCGGCAGAGCCGAGGAGTGAATGTTTGCCGAGCCAAGGAGAAGCGGAAATGGAAAACACTACGATGTCGGATAAAAGAGGACATACCCCTGATTTCCTCCAAGTTCTTCCGCATGATCTTGTTCTCAGCCTCCACCCCAGCTGCAGAAACCGAATGAGGAGATTAGTTTGGCAGAAGAAGGTGAAGAAAAACGGAGAAGCGCCAAGGGAGAAACTTACCCCTCTTTTCATGTTCTGCAATAAGTGCAACGTGCTTTGCACGTAGCATCTTGTGGGTATCCAGCAGACGTTGGAATTCAGCACTCCGGCGATTGGTAGTTACCTGAAAAAAAGTACAGAAGCGTAAAATTAGCTTGGTGCATATTCGAAGTGTACAAGATCCGGGCCAAGTGGAACCTAACCCGATTCTAGGTGTGTGCATATTTGAAGTGTACAAGATCCGGGCCAAGTGGAACTTAACCCGGCTCTAGGTGTGTGCATATTCGAAGTGTACAAAATCCGGGCCAAGTGGAACCTAACCCGGCTCTAGGTGTGTGCATATTCGAAGTGTACAAAATTCGGGCCAAGTAGAACCTAACCCGGCTCTAGGTGTGTGCATATTCGAAGTGTAAAAAATCCGGGCCAAGTGGAACTTAACCCGGCTCTAGGTGTGTGCATATTCGAAGTGTGCAAATTCCGGGCCAAGTGGAACTTAACCCGGCTCTAGGTGTGTGCATATTTGAAGTGTACAAGATCCGGGCCAAGTGGAACTTAACCCGGCTCTAGGTGTGTGGAGATTCGAAGTTTACATATTTGGCTACTAATCGTAGGGGTTGCCGTAGTGACAGAAACCTGAACCCCCGTTAGGAAACCATTGCACAAGGGACGTCAGGGTTTTGAGTTTAAAGCTGTGGTTAGGTTTCTACCTTAATAAATTTCTTGTACTTGCGGATGCTTGCAAGGGGTATAATCACAAGTATGTATTTGTCCTAGGAAGGTCGGTACATTTGCAGAGGTTCACCCACACAACACTTAGCAAACTAAAGAAGATTAATCAACTATATGAAGCGAAAGCACTTGACAATATTCCCATGTGTCCTCGAGAACATTTGGTCATCTTAAGTAATACAACCGGCTTGTCCTTTGCTGAATAAAGGATTGGGCCACTTGCTGCATTTATTCTTATTGTCTTTTATTTACTCGTACTTTATTTACTTGCATTATAAAAAACCTCTAAAAATTCATTTGATAAGTATTTCCAGAGAATTCTTGATCCATACCACTAGCCAGCACCTTCTGCTCCTCGTTCGGTTCGACACTCTTACTTATCGAAAATACTGTGATACACCCCTATACTTGTGGGTCATCAACCAGCGGGTCGGAGGGAGTGGGCAGGTCACCTTGGGCAGAGTGTTGCTCATGTTGGACAGCTACCAGATTGCCTTGGGCAATTGATTGCTTGCCTTGGGTTGCTTCCTTTTTGGCCTGGGTGGGTGGTAGATTGACGACAGCTGGCTTCTCGCCTTGGTGGACATCAGGAACTGCAATTTTAGCCACTTGGCCGGCATCAGGAACTTCAGCTTTGGCCAGTTGGCCGACATCAGAAACTGCAGCTTTAGCCGGTTGGCCGGCATTAGGAACTGCAGCTTTAGCCACTTGGCCGACATCAGGAACTGAAGGTTTAGCTACTTGCCGGGCATCGGGAACTGCAGATTTGGCCACTAGGTTGGCCTCAGGAATTGCATCATCAGTGAGTAGGGGGGAATATGAAGTGCAGCTCTAGCCACCTCCAGGGAATTAGGAAGTGCGGCTTTGGTAGTTTGCCTGGCATCAGGAAGTTCGGCTTTGATCGTTTGCCGGGAATTAGGTAGTTCGGCTTTGGCAATCTTTTGGGTTGCACTCCGAGGTTCTTGTTAATGGGTCACAGGACTTGCCGCTTTCGTTGTCCGCCATGTGGAACCTCGAGGTAGAAGTCCTACTTTTAGCGGATTCCCCTTGGACCTCGTGTGTCTCTCATTTTCTATGTCTAGAGATAGTACTGATGCCACAACGCGCTTGCGAGATGATCCACCACCAGGGGCTACCGGTGTGCGGTACCAAAGTTCGCGGGTGAGTGCACCGCAGTACCTAAGTTGCCTGAAATTGCCATGTTTTGAAATGTTGGGCCGCCAACTACCAAGAGGGGCCATTTCGCTGCAAACTCATCTCACCCCTACCAAATCCAGATAAGCCGTGAAACTGCCCCGTGAAGTAGACGGTCGGGACTCTCATGTCAGTAATATTTCCGTGACGCGAGTGCCAACACGGCAACCACATAGGTGAAACGAGAGACTAAAGGAGCATGGTGCATTGACCAAATTCACAAATCCACTCCCTCCCTCCTTTTGCATGAACCCTAGCACCGGTGGCGTCGAAATCCCCTCTCCAACCAGAATGATCTCTTCGGGCATTTGACTTTCGGCGCCAAGTTGCTACACCTACTCGCTGCTACCGAGCTCTAATGCCGAATGCCATGCCAGCCGTTGCGATGATCTAGCCCGCCTCTACCGCCGACGAGCTGAGCAGCGCGAAGGATGGCGTATCCATTTGCCGAGTAAGAAGTACTTCTGGCTAATTGCGGGTGAGCTACTCTTCTCTTTGCTATTCGCACTACCTATAACTTCTAGCTGGATATTGGCATTACAGAGATATATCGAACATAGAATTGTTTGCTAGAACGATGCTGAAAAACAATTCTTATCTTTTATCTCCAATTTTATATCAACTAGGATCTCCGCTGAACCCAAATACAAGGTTCGGGTCAACATCTGTGGCTACCTCATTAAATTAGCACATGGGAAGAGCACGTGGAAACAAGATCAGAATATGAAGATGGAAGTAGCACCTGTGCATTTATGCACTATCCCTGGTTTGGTTGCTGCTCTGCGTGAACTTGCTGAAATGAGGCCAGAGCAGACTGCACGGTTCAGCATCCTTGATGAACGAGGCTTTAAGGTTCCTATAGCGTGTGACAGTCAGCTAATTGGGTTGATGAAACAGCATGCTGGGCTTCGCGTGGTTATGCTGGTGTGTAACATACTGGATGAGGAAGCTCCTGCTACTGGGAGTCGCCCAGCTATTATTGGACATGGAGGTCTAACTCGAACCCCTGCTGTTGTTGAGCAAAATGTGATTCCTCGACCACGACATGGTTCTGTCAGGCAACCTCCTCGTAGGAGTCCCCGCGACATGGTTCTGTCAGGCAAAACTCTGCTCTGGAATCTGCTGGTACTGGTCGTCCCCATCCCCGTGCCCGTGTTGCTGCGGCTGCTGCTCACCCAATCCATGCCGCTGTTGAGCAAACTAAGGCTTTCGGAGGCTGTCCCGATGTTGTTGCCAAGACCGCCGCCTTGTGTGCTCCTCCTCCTCGAAACTGTCCTCAATTTGTGTGAACCCATGCTCTGGAATATGCTGGTACTGGTCGTCCTTGTGTTGTTGTTGATCTAGACATTGTTGACCCAATCCCTGCCGCTGTTGAGCAAACTAAGGCTTCCGTGCTCGGGTTCAGCGAGCTGCTGGTCTGGAGCCAGCTCATGGTCTGGACTCTGCTAGCACTCAAAACACTGCTATTGTGGGAACTGCTCCTGATCATTGATGTGGCATGGCAGCAGCTGATCCTATTGTGGCTGCCGTTAGAAGAGGCCTTGCCTGTCCACCATGTAATGTAGCTCCCGCTGCTAAGGGTCCTCGCCTTGCTCCTGGTCCTAGTACTTCCACCGAGGTTGATCCAGCTAACGAAGACGCTGGTGATGGCGGCAGTGGCATTGGCGCTGGGTCTGATGGTGCCACTCCATCTCTCGAACCTCTCGGAGGTTTCTATCCTGAAGAACCTGATGATGGCAAAGTAATCGTATGTATCGGTGTCGCAGATTATATACTGCAAAATTAGATGATGGCACAGAAAAAGTCTATGATGAGTTTGATGTAATCCTTGGAATATACGACCCTGAAGTGGTAGAGTTATCTGACCTGATGGCATCGTTACACGTCAAGGTGCTGTGGGGGTCCTCCCAGGAAGCATGTTTGTTATATTATGGTTATAGGAGAAAAAGGCTATCGAAGTGAAAGATACCAGTGATTTAGTGGTACCGTTTACAAGGAAACATTATAGAGGTGAAGTGTACTTCCACTTGATAGTGCTCACGGTTGGACAAGAATTGGAACTCGACAATAGAGATGATGGACTTTTAGAAGGCATGCGTGACCTGATCCATGGCATCACTAGGGCTGGTGCCACTTAGGGTAGGTTCGAAGAGAGGAGAGTCTTACAGAGGAGCGTCATAAAGAGGAGCAAGAAGAGCATCCCCAGAAAGGCCACCCCAAAGAAGAATGTCACCAAGGAGACCACGCCAGAGAAGAGGACGCCCAAGAGTCACACGACAAAAGGCACTACGCCGCAGAGTACACCCCTGAGATCCATTCAAAATGCCACACCGAACGGTAGCAGCAAAAACGCTAAGAGGGCTAGCACGGTGGTGAACACCCTCAGGAGTGGTAGCAAAGAGGCGAAGATGGACAGCACGGAGGCTACCACACCCAGTGGGAGTAGAAAAAAAATACTAATTTGGAGTGGAACACGCCGCTGTCAGGGAATTATGCCAGCACAAAGGAGAACACGCCCAATAGTAGCAACAAAAGGACTAATTTGGAGCGCTACACGGCGCTGAGGTCAGGCAATAATGCCAGCACGAAGGAGAAGATGCCCAATATTAGCAGCAAAAGGGCTAATTTGGAGCGGAACACGCCGCTGAGGTCAGGCGATAATGCCAGCACGAAGGAGAACACGCCCAATAGTAGTAGCAAAAGGGCTAATTCAATGAAGAACACGCCGCAGAGGTCAGGCAATAATGCCAGCACCCTGTAGCCAACACTCATGAGGGGAGGCAGTAAGGAGATCACACCCAAGAGCAGCAGCAAAAAGCCTAGTTCGATGGGGAATGGAACGCGGATCTCAAGCCCTACTGATACCATCAGAAAAGATTACATCAGGAAGGAGGATGTACACAGGAAGAGCAAGAGGGTTCTGTACACTCAAGATGAAATTGATTCTGACAGCTTCTTGTCCACTGAAGTACCTGGGATGCGTGCAAACGTAAGACCACCCCATGTGGTTGCAACAGAACCAACCGAGTGTCTTGGAGAAAACAGAGTTGCCGGTGAGGTGGATTGGGGCAATGTTCCGGTCCATCCGGGTGGAGACGATGGTGCAACCCCACCCATGGGAGTCAATATGATGTGTGTAGTACTAGGCATTAGAGACGATGGCGAGGATTCTGAATCAGATGAAGAAGAAGGCACTATAGACGATCAAGAATCTGGTGATGATGAAATAGACGAGGAACTTAACGATGAGGCTGGTATTCCAGTCGATGATTTGGGTGTTGAAGTATAAGAAATGACCACGAGTATCCTATAATTTCGGTCGGCACCGAGTTTAGGAGAATGCATGAGTTCAGGATGTCATTCTGGCATTTTTGTATCAAGGGGGAGTTCGGCATTTATTGACTGAAGAACACTGCCCAAAGGTATGAGGCCGTTTGCAAGTTAACGTGGATGAATGGATGGGCCAAGGTACATTGTCCATGGAGGATCACAACAAGAGCCTTACCTGCGTCGAATGCAATTAGGGTACTAGGGCAATGAATGCAACAAACCATTAGAACTCTCTCTCTCTCTCTTTTCACTCTATAACTACAATTGATGTGCGATATCTTTCTGGCAATTAGTCGACTCCGCTTATTTTTTAAATGAATCTATGTTGCAGGTGAACAAAATGGGCTCTCCACACATGTGTCCGACAAGCAGCAAACTGAAATCCTCAATGGCTGATACGGAGTGGGTGGCTATGCAATCTATGTCCATACTAAAGGATAACCCTAAGGAGACCACGAAGAATATTCAGACTAGCCTCGGTTCTAAATACAACATTGTCCTTCCGTATTACACGGTTTGGAAAGGTAAAGAGAAAGTTCTAGGGATCTTGCACGGGGATTGGACAAATCGCTTCAGGATGCTATACAACTTCAAGGCGGAGGTACAAGCTAGGTGTCCGTAGAGTGTTGTTTAGATTGACACCGAATCAGAAGGTGGTAAAATATATTTCAAAAGATTTTTCATGGCGTTAAACCTTGCATCCAGGGGTTCAAGGACGGCTGTAGGCCATATCTGAGTGTAGAGAACACTGTCCTAACTGGCAAATGGAAAGGCTGACTGCCATCGGCCACAACACTTGATGGTCACAACTGGATGTTCCCAGTGGCATTCGGGCTGTTTGAAACAGAAACGGAGGAAAACTGGGTCTGGTTTATGAGGTAGCTCAGGAGATCAATATGACACATGGATCCATTGGCTATATCCACGGATGCATGCAAAGGGCTGACGAACGCAGTGAAGGAGGTGTTCCCGCGAGCGGAAGGTAGAGAATGCCATGCCCATATGATGCTCAACTTGTACTCACACTACACAGGCAGCGTATTTCGTTACATGTTTCCTGCTGCTAGAGTTTACAAACCTAGTAGCAACGAATATTTCATGAGCAAGATTTTTTCCAATTTGTAGCTATGGAAGAAGAGTCAATTCAACCCTGACATCAAAGTTGATTACATAAACAACAACCTTGCAGAATGCCTGAATAACTGGGTGAAGGTCATAAAAGTGCGTCCTGTTCATATCTTGATGGACAACATACGTGGTATGATCATGAAGCTATTAAATATAAGGAGAGAGATCGGTAGGAGAATTAGAGGATACATGCTACCGCCAGTTTTACAACAACTGCACAAGAGAAGCCGAGGACTTGCTCATCTTAAGGTTCTCCCGTCAACCAGCAGAAGCTGTGTGGTGGTCGATATGTCCAAGAGTGGCAAAAGGGATGTTGTGAACATCCAGCTGCGAGAATGCACCTGCTTGGAGTGGCAACATACCGGGAAACCTTGCGACCACACCTTGTCCTTCTTGGTGAAGAAAAGAACTCTACCACATTTGGATCAGTATTTGTCAAACTACTACTCTATGGAAAAGTTCAGAGCTGCGTACGCTGGATCCGTCGAGCCATATACAAACCCATCTCAGTGGCCTCAAGTCCAACTGTCTTTCGAGCTTTGGCAGCCAGTTACAAAAAGGGGCAGAGGAAGACCCCAGGTGAATAGGTTTAATAATTTTCTCGAGAAGAAGGGTTCGGCTTTATGTGCTACAAGAATGGCAAAAACAGATGCAAGACCTTACATCTTATAGGCCATAGAGCAGCTGGATGTCCTCTTAATGCTCCCAAACCTAGGTATGAGATGGTACATTCACACAAAAAAAATTATAGTCTGTAGATATAAGGTAGTAATCCATGTACTATTTTTTTTACAGGAAGCGCAAGGTAAGAAACAAGACAGCCGACTCAGCGATTTTGCTGCGGGAAGAAAACCAAAACGAGTGGAGTGATGATGTAGGACAAGATTCTGGTGCTGATTGGCCTAACTTCCCTCGGCCCGGAGATGCAGGGTACGTGAAGGTAAGAAAATTGGCACCCAGGAAGCGGGAGAAGGTAGGAGATGAAGAAGCCAGTGGACGTGAAGGAAAGAGGAAGAAAGTTGGCACCCAAGTAGAGAAAGAGGGCTAGTAGTGTAGCAACCTAATGATGTATTAAACTTGAACCTATATATGTAGTTCGGTTAAATTCTGGAGCTGTGTGTGTGGAACTTGTCGGGCGAAACAATCTGCCTCCCATACTCGGAGTAAAATGTATCGCGACTTTAGGATTGGATACGGTCGAGAACACTAGTTGAATCCAAAATTGTGACTATGTCACTACTATTTAAACAATCGCGATAGCTGAGCGGTTAAATCCTCTCCAAAATCGATTGGTGTTAGTGGCACAGACATGAATTATTTATAGGCGCTTAATAAATCCCTGCTATGGGCATTACACTTATGATAAGTTTCTGGGCTGAAAAACAATTTCTTAAGCTGGCTGCTACACTCCACGAATCACCAACTTATTTCAGCTGCTGGACAACGACATGGCAACATAAACTGCAAATGCAATAGATAATGCCTAGATAATGAGGAAATTGTTTCCACTATCTAGCCTAATCTTGAGCCCATCTGTCTGACCATCTCCCTTCCCCTGCTTCCCCTGCACCTGGCGAAGCTCCTGGATCTCTTGCTCCATTGCACGAATCTCCTCTTTCTTGTCCCACACAGCATCACGCAGATCCTGAACAAGCTCTCTGTGAAAACCTGTCAGTGGCTTTTCGATCCACACAAACTTGTCACAGCCAGTCCCCCTCCCTTCCTGCGTAGTAGATTGAAGGAAACAAAAAAAGAATTACATTACGCTTTCCGGATCCAGGTTACCATTGTACCTACAGTAGGAACTTACCGCTCTGATGCTGAAGTTGCTGAATTTTCCTGCAATATTTTCTTCAGTCCACGAAATCCATCTCGGCATCTTCTCAACGCACAAACACAACATATCGGGGTAATAATCATAGGGCGCCCTCCGGTACCTGATGGGGGCACCAGCCTCACGGCGTTGAGCCGACCCTGATTCCACCCGAGACGAACTGCACGAGCTGCAAGCCATGAGCGAGGGGAGCGAGGGCATATGAAAGAGGAGCCTTTGGATCTCAGGGTAGTGGTGAAGCATGATTTATCCCTACTTAATAACTCGGGCAGAATCCTACCGTCCACATTCAGCTGACAGGTGGGGGACCTAGCATGTGGACTTGTTAACCAAACCTCGCGCCTTCGTGGTTCAAAAGCCCTCTCACGCGCATTGGATGAAATTTTTTGGCACCTTGCCCACGTACATATATCACTAGGAGGCCTTGCTCAGGAACCAGACACGCCTGGCTCACAATCTTACACCCTCCTAGGAACTTGTCATGGCTCACGCCGGCAGATCCATCTGCTCCACCTCTTCCAGTAGGGCTCGCCGTGGCGGATCCACCCCAATATCCTACCGTCGCAGTATCAAATGGCCATGGTTTCTTGAGAGGAGAGACGATGCGTATGGGAGATCGACCCCTCCTACCTATAGAAGGACTGATGCGGCATCGAGCTCGAGCAGGAGCCACCAGGCGCGACGGCGCTCGGTCCACGCCAACCCCATCACCTTCGTCATTGTCGATTCCGATGTCGAGGACGACAGGGACAAAGTTGTGCAGAACGCCATTGTTGCCTCCTTGGCGAAGGGAAAGCCACAGGCGGGAGTGGATGTCGCTGGGAAGGGCACGGCGGTGTCACCAATCAAGGTGGACTCCGACGACAGCGGTGTGATGTGGGTTTAGATGTTGTTTAGGATGGTTGCAATTTCGGTTGTGTTTAATGCGAGTACGATTATTGTAATGGGTTTGTCGAGCTATTTTGAGAAATATGTGCAATAGCAGCGTGTGAGTGCTTCCACTTTAGAAATTGTGTCTGTGCCATTTGCATGTTGCATTATCAACGTAGATAACTTGTAAACAATCCAACGAAAATCAGATTACAACCATCGGACGGGACTGGCAGGATGGAAGAGAAGTTGGGACAGTGGCTTCAAGGGGAAGGAAGAGGAGGGGGGCGTCACACTGGCAGGTGGGCCCTCGGAACACGTGACACTGACATGCGGGAGAGGGAGCACACGGTATTGCCGGTCTGTCCAGAGCAAGCGGACTTTGCAACATGACAACAACAAGCTGATTGGACCAATATAATAACTCATCGAATTATTAAGGAGTACTGAAAAATACAACTGGGGTACATTCGCACAACCCGTATGCTCTAAGCACCTAAGAAGCATCGCTTAAGTCTAACAGTAACGACAGCACAAGTACTACATTTCCCTGTCGGTCTTCTCGGTACAAATGTAGAAATGCATCTGCCTGTTCGGTCCAGCACCGACAAGGTACTAAGATGGCACACATAGGATCGACCTTAGGTACACATACTCCACCTCCCGCGGCGTCAGGCAGCTCGGCGCCTAGGCTAGCACAAGAATGCTATCCGACGACAGCAGCTGGGAGTTCGCCCACATGCGCATTGTGTATACGGGCCAGGTGCACAAGACCGACCTGACGCATACGGCACACACGACGGTGGGCCTGGCTCTGGTTCCCGGAACACTAGCGGTGATGGTCACGATGAAAATAGAGTTGTCCCCCTGGAAAATTAGCCGGCGGCGTGCCGAGTCAGTGAACGGCACCTGCTCTTGGAGAAGTTTGGCTTCCCCATACGAGATCCTAATCACTTCGATCAAGTGCCCCTCTGCAAGGTGGACGACGAGCTCTGTCGTTGGGCCGGTGTAGTTGCAGCCCGGCTCCATGCAGGAGCACGTGCCGTGCGGGAACGCGAGCTCATGGAGCGGGAGCTCATGGTAGGAGTAACGGCGAAAGCATCCTGGGTGGGAGCACACGAGCGGGAACATCGCTGCAAAGTTGCGCACGAGGATCTCCAGATTCTTGGGCTGCAGCATCTGCCACATCTGAAGTTTGTCGAGAACTCGGAAAAAAGATCAGCAATTAGATTGGCGAATAGCAGGAATATGTAGGATAAGTTCAAAAGCTTGTAAAATGATTTCTTAGCATGAAGGTAGTGACCCAAAAAATGGTGGATGTCGTCGGCTTGCGGCTACGGCAGGATGGAAGTGAAGTGGGGAAAGTGGCTTTGAGGGGAAGAAAGAGAAGTACGGGGAGGAAGAGAAGTAACGGGGACGTGACACTGGGATATGGCCCACTGAACGTGTGAGTCGTGACACTCGCAACATGCCAGTTTGTCCAGAGAAAGCGTGGCCAATCATGCCGCAGAACAGCCTACTCGAGGATCGCTCTCACGAAGACCATCCCAATCGTCCAAGCGCCCCAATCAAACGGTATGTAACAATCGTCAAGCAGAACAACTATGGTATGGCGTGCCTTCTAGAAGACTCGGTCTAACGGTGGGTCCATTGGGGGGATAAGGTTAGGGCTCTCCTAAAACACACACACAATGACCACTTGTTGATCCATATGTGGTTTGTGGAAAAGAACACACATGCAATGAACACTGGTGGATCCATAAGTGGTTTGTGGAAAGAACACACATGCAAAGACACTGGTTGATCCTGTGTGGTTTGTGGAAAGAACACACATGCAATGACACTGGTGGATCCATATGTTGTTTGTGAAGAGAACACACATGCAATGACTCTAGTGCTGGTTTTAGTATAAGAACACACAAGCAATGACTCTAGTGGGTCCATATGTGATTTGTGGAAAGAACACACATGCAATGCCACTGGTTGATCCATGTGTGGTTTGTGGAAAGAACACACATGCAATACCATTGGTTGATCCATGTGTGGCTTGTGGAAAGAACACACATGCAATGACTCTAATGGATCCATGTGTGGTTTGTGGAAAAGAACACACATGCAATGAACACTGGTGGATCCATAAGTGGTTTGTGTAAAGAACACACATGCACTAAACACTCGTTGATCCATATGTGGTTTGTGAAAAGAACACACATGCAATGCCATTGGTTGAATGATATGTGGTTTGTGGATAGAACACACATGCATTGACACTGGTTGATCCATGTGTGGTTTGTGGGAAGAACACACATGCAATGACTCTAGTGGGTCCATATGTGGTTCATGCTAGGAACACACATGCAATGACTCTAGTGGGTCCACATGTTGTTTGTGGAAAAGAACACACATGGAATGACACTAGTGGATCCATGTCTGGTTTGTGAAAAGAACACACATGCAATGAGTCGAGTGATGGTTTTAGTATAAGAACACACATGCAATGACTCTAGTGGGTCCACATGTAGTTTGTGAAAAGAACACACATGCAATGACCACTGCTTGGTCCATAAGTGGTTTGTGGAAAAGAACACACATGCAATGAACACTAGTGGATCCATAAGTGGTTTGTGGAAAGAACACACATGAAGTGAACACTGGTGGATCCATATGTGGTTTGTGAAAAGAACACACATGCAATGACTCTAGTGGGTCCATATGTGGTTTGTGAAAAGAACACACATGCAATGAACACTGGTTGATCCATATGTGGTTTATGGAAAGAACACACATGCAATGACACTGGTTGATCCATGTGTGGTTTGTGGAAAGAACACACATGCAATGACTCTAGTGCTAGTTCTAGTATAACAACACACATGCAATGACTCTAGTGGGAAAATATGTAGTTTGTGAAAAGAACACACATGCAATTACCACTGGTTGATCCATATGTGGTTTGTGGAAAAGAACACACATGCAATGAACACTGGTGGATCCATAAGTGGTTTGTGGAAAGATCACACATGCAGTGAACACTGGTGGATCCATATGTGGTTTGTGAAAAGAACACACATGCAATGACTCTAGTGGGTCCATATGTGGTTCATGTCAGGAACACACATGTAGTGAACACTGTTGGATCCATATGTGGTTTATGTCAGGATCACACATGCAGTGAACACTGGTGGATCCATCAGTGGTTTGTGGAAAGAACACACAAGAAGTGAACACTGGTGGATCCATATGTGGTTTGTGGAAAGAACACACATGCAATGACTCTAGTGCTGGTTTTAGTATAAGAACACACAAGCAATGACTCTAGTGGGTCCATATGTGATTTGTGAAAGGAACACACATGCAATGCCACTGGTGGATCCATGTGTGGTTTGTGAAAAGAACACACATGCAATGAACACTGGTTGATCCATATGTGGTTTGTGGAAAAGAACACACATACAGTGAACACTAGTGGGTCCATAAGTGGTTTGTTAAAAAGAACACACATGTAGTCACCACTGGTGGATCCATATGTGGTTTATGGAAAAGAACACACATGCAATGAACACTGGTGGATCCATTTGTGGTTTGTGGAAAGAACACACATGCAATGACACTGGTGGATCCATGTGTGGTTTGTGAAAAGAACACACATGCAATGACTCTAGTGTTGGTTTTAGTATAAGAACACACAAGCAGTGACTCTAGTGGGTCCATATGTGATTTGTGAAAAGAACACATATGCAATGCCACTGGTTGAACCAATTGTGGTTTGTGGAAAGAACACACATGCAATGACATCTAGTGGATCCATAAGTGGTTTGTGGAAAGAACACACATGCAGTGAACACTGGTAAATCCATATGTTGTTTGTGAAAAGAACACACATGCAATGACTCTAGTGCTGGTTTTAGTATAAGGACACACAGGAAATGACTCTAGTGGGTCCATATGTGATTTATGGAAAGAACACACATACAATGACACTGGTTGATCCATGTGTGGTTTTTGGAAAGAACACACTTGCAATGCCACTGGTTGATCCATGTGTGGTTTGTGGAAATAACACACATTCAATGACGCTAATGGATCCATATGTGGTTTGTGGAAAAGAACACACATGCAATGACTCGAGTGCTGGTTTTAGTATAAGAACACACAAGTAATGACTCTAGTGGGTCCATATGTGATTTGTGGAAAGAACACAAATGCAATGACACTGGTTGATCCATGTGTGGTTTGTGGAAAGAACACACATGCAATGACATTGGTTGATCCATGTGTGGTTTTTGGAAATAACACACATGCAATGACTCTAATGGATCCATATGTGGTTTGTGGGAAACAACACACATGTAATGACCACTGGTTGATCCATGTGTGGTTTGTGGAAAGAACACGCATGCAATGACATTGGTGGATCCATGTGTGGTTTGCGAAAAGAACACACATGCAATGAACACTGGTTGATCCACATGTGGATTGTGGAAAAGAACACACATACAATGAACACTGGTGGATCCATAAGTGGTTTGTGGAAAGAACACACATGAAGTGAACACTGGTGGATCCATATGTTGTTTGTGAAAAGAACACACATGCAATGAATCTAGTACTGGTTTTAGTATAAGAACACACAAGCAATGACTCTAGTGGGTCCATATGTTATTTGTGGAAAGAACACACATGCAATGAACACTGGTTGATCCATATGTGGTTTGTGAAAAGAACACACATGCAATGTACACTAGTGGATCCATATGTGGTTTGTGGAAAAGAACACACATGAAGTGACCACTGGTTGATCCATCTGTGGTTTGTGGAAAGAACACACATGCAATGACACTGGTGGATCCATGTGTGGTTTGTGGAAAGAACACACATGCAATGACTCTAGTGCTGGTTTTAGTATAAGAACACACATGCTATGACTCTAGTGGGTCCATATGTGGTGTGTGAAAAAGAACACACATGCAATGACCACTAGTTGATCCATATGTGGTTTGTGGAAAAGAACACGCATGCAATGAACACTTGTGGATTTATATGTGATTTGTGGAAAGAACACACATGCAGTGACACTGGTGGATCCATGTGTGGTTTGTGAAAAGAACACACATGCAATTACACTGGTGGATCCATGTGTGGTTTGTGGAAAGAACACACATGCAATGACGCTAGTGCTGGTTGTAGTATAAGAACACACATGCAATGACTCTAGTGGGTCCATATGTGGTTTGTGAAAAATAACACACATGCAATGACCACTAGTTGATCCATATTTTGTTGGTGGAGATGAACACCCATGCAATGGCGCTAATGGATCCATATGTGGTTTGTGGAAAAGAACACACATGCAATGACACTGGTGGATCCATGTGTGGTTTGTGAAAAGAACACACATGCAATGACTCTAGTGTTGCTTTTAGTATAAGAACACACATGCAATGACTCTAGTGGGTCCATATATGGTTCATGTCAGGAACACACATGCAGTGAACACTGGTGGATCCATATGTGGTTCATGTTAGGAACACAAATGTAGTGAACACTGGTGGATCCATAAGTGGTTTGTGGAAAGAACACACATGTAGTGAACACTCATGGATCCATATGTGGTTTGTGGAAAGAACACACATGCAATGACTCTAGTGTTGGTTTTAGTATAAGAACACACAAGCAATGACTCTAGTGGGTCCATATGTGGTTTGTGAAAAAGAACACACATACAATGAATACTAGTGGGTCCATAAGTGGTTTGTGGAAAAGAACACACATACAATGACTCTAATGGATCCATATGTGGATTGTGGAAAAGAACACACGTGCAATGAACACTGGTGGATCCATAAGTGGTTTATGGAAAGAACACAACTGCAGTGAACACTGGTTGATCTAGATGTGGTTTGTGAAAAGAACACACATGCAATGCCATTGGTTGATCCATATGTAGTTTTAGTATACGAACACACATGCAATGACTCTAATGGATCCATATGTGGTTTGTGGAAAAGAACACACATGCAAGTCCACTGGTTGATCCATGTGTGGTTTGTGGAAAGAACGCACATGCAATGACACTGGTGGATCCATGCGTGGTTTGTGAAAAGAACACACATGCAATTAGTCTAGTGCTGGTTTTAGTATAAGAACACACATGCAATGACTCTAGTGAGTCCACATGTGGTTTGTGAAAAGAACACACATGCAATGACCACTTGTTGATCCATAAGTGGTTTGTGGAAAAGAACACACATGCAATGAACACTGGTGGATCCATAAGTGGTTTGTGGAAACAACACACATATGCAGTGAACACTAGTGGATCCATATGTGGTGTGTGGAAAGAACACACATGCAGTGAACACTGGTTGATTCATATGTGGTTTGTGAAAAGAACACACATGCAATGCCATTGGTTGGTCGATATGTGGTTTGTGGATAGAACACACATGCAATGACACTGGTTGATCCATGTGTGGTTTGTGGAAAGAACACACATGTAATGACTCTAGTGGGTCCATATGTGGTTCGTGTCAGGAATAGAAATGCAATGACTCTAGTGGGACCACATGTGGTTTGTGAAAAGAACACACATGCAATGAGTCTAGTGTTGGTTTTAGTATAAGAACAAACATGCAATGACTCTAGTGGGTCCACATGTGGTTTGTGAAAAGAACACACATCCAATGACCACCGGTTGATCCATAAGTGGTTTGCGGAAAATATCACACGTGCAATGAACACTGGTGGATCCATAAGTGGTTTGTGGAAAGAACACACATGCAGTGAACAGTGGTGGATCTATATGTGGTTTGTGAAAAGAACACACATGCAATGACTCTAGTGGGTCCATATGTGGTTCATGTCAGGAACACACATGCAATGAACACTGGTGGATCCATATGTGGTTCATGTCAGGAACACACATATTAGTGAACACTGGTGGATCCATAAGTGGTTTGTGGAAAGAACACACATGCAGTGAACACTGGTGGATCCATATGTGGTTTGTGAAAAGAACACACATGCAATGACTCTAGTGGGTCCATATGTGATTTGTGAAAAGAACACACATGCAATGAACACTGGTTGATCCATATGTGGTTTATGGAAAGAACATACATACAATGTCACTGGTTGAGCCATGTGTGGTTTGTGGAAAGAACACACATGCAATGACTCTAGTGCTAGTTCTAGTATAACAACACACATGCAATGACTCTAGTGGGTCCATATGTAGTTTGTGAAAAGAACACACATGCAATTACCACTGGTTGATTCATATGTAGTTTGTGGAAAAGAACACACATGCAATGAACACTGGTGGATCCATAAGTGGTTTGTGAAAAGAACACACATGCGGCGAACACTGGTGGATCCATATATTGTTTGTGAAAATAACACACATGCAATGACTCTAGTGCTGGTTTTAGTATAAGAACACACAATCTATGACTCTAGTGGGTCCATATGTGATTTGTGGAAAGAACACACATGCAATGCCACTGGTTGATCCATGTGTGGTTTATGGAAAGAACACACATGCAATGCCATTGGTTGATCCATGTGTGGTTTGTGGAAAGAACACACATGCAATGAACACTGCTGGATCCATAAGTGGTTTGTGGAAAGAACACACATGCAGTGAACACTGGTTGATCCATATGTGGTTTGTGAAAAGAACACACATGCGATGTCATTGGTTGATCGGTATGTGGTTTGTGGATAGAACACACATGCAATGACACTGGTTGATCCATGTGTGGTTTGTAGAAAGAACACACATGCAATGCCTTTAGTGGGTCCATATGTGGTTCATGTCAGGAACACACATGCAGTGACTCTAGTGGGTCCACATGTGGTTTGTGAAAAGAACACACATGCAATGACCACCGGTTGATCCATATGTGGTTTGTGGAAAAGAACACACATGCAATGAACACTGGTGGATCCATAAGTGGTTTGTGGAAAGATCACACATGCAGTGAACACTGGTGGATCCATATGTGGTTTGTGAAAAGAACACACATGCAATGACTCTAGTGGGTCCATATGTGGTTCATGTCAGGAACACACATGCAGTGAACACTGGTGGATCCATATGTGGTTCATGTCAGGAAAACACATGTTAGTGAACACTGGTGGATCCATAAGTGGTTTGTGGAAAGAACACACATGCAGTGAACACTGGTGGATCCATATGTGGTTTGTGAAAAGAACACACATGCAATGACTCTAGTGGGTCCATATGTGGTTTGTGAAAAGAACACACATGCAATGAACACTGGTTGATCCATATGTGGTTTATGGGAAGAACACACATGCAATGACACTGGTTGATCCATGTGTGGTTTGTGGAAAGAACACACATGCAATGACTCTAGTGCTAGTTCTAGTATAACAACACACATGCAATGACTCTAGTGGGAAAATATGTAGTTTGTGAAAAGAACACACATGCAATTACCACTTGTTGATCCATATGTGGTTTGTGGAAAAGAACACACATGCAATGAACACTGGTGGATCCATAAGTGGTTTGTGAAAAGAACACACATGCGGTGAACACTGGTGGATCCATATGTTGTTTGTGAAAATAACACACATGCAATGACTCTAGTGCTGGTTTTAGTATAAGAACACACAATCAATGACTCTAGTGGGTCCATATGTGATTTGTGGAAAGAACACACATGCAATGCCACTGGTTGATCCATGTGTGGTTTATGGAAAGAACACACATGCAATGCCATTGGTTGATCCATGTGTGGTTTGTGGAAAGAACACACATGCAATGAACACTGCTGGATCCATAAGTGGTTTGTGGAAAGAACACACATGCAGTGAACACTGGATGATCCATAGGTGGTTTGTGAAAAGAACACACATGCGATGTCATTGGTTGATCGGTATGTGGTTTGTGGATAGAACACACATGCAATGACACTGGTTGATCCATGTGTGGTTTGTAGAAAGAACACACATGCAATGACTTTAGTGGGTCCATATGTGGTTCATGTCAGGAACACACATGCAGTGACTCTAGTGGGTCCACATGTGGTTTGTGAAAAGAACACACATGCAATGAGTCTAGTGTTGGTTTTAGTATAAGAACAAACATGCAATGACTCTAGTGGGTCCACATGTGGTTTGTGAAAAGAACACACATCCAATGACCACCGGTTGATCCATAAGTGGTTTGCGGAAGATATCACACGTGCAATGAACACTGGTGGATCCATAAGTAGTTTGTGGAAAGAACACACATGCAGTGAACACTGGTGGATCCATATGTGGTTTGTGAAAAGAACACACATGCAATGACTCTAGTGGGTCCATATGTGGTTCATGTCAGGAACACACATGCAATGAACACTGGTGGATCCATATGTGGTTCATGTCAGGAACACACATATTAGTGAACACTGGTGGATCCATAAGTGGTTTGTGGAAAGAACACACATGCAGTGAACACTGGTGGATCCATATGTGGTTTGTGAAAAGAACACACATGCAATGACTCTAGTGGGTCCATATGTGATTTGTGAAAAGAACACACATGCAATGAACACTGGTTGATCCATATGTGGTTTATGGAAAGAACATACATGCAATGTCACTGGTTGATCCATGTGTGGTTTGTGGAAAGAACACACATGCAATGACTCTAGTGCTAGTTCTAGTATAACAACACACATGCAATGACTCTAGTGGGTCCATATGTAGTTTGTGAAAAGAACACACATGCAATTACCACTGGTTGATCCATATGTGGTTTGTGGAAAAGAACACACATGCAATGAACACTGGTGGATCCATAAGTGGTTTGTGAAAAGAACACACATGCGGTGAACACTGGTGGATCCATATATTGTTTGTGAAAATAACACACATGCCATGACTCTAGTGCTGGTTTTAGTATAAGAACACACAATCTATGACTCTAGTGGGTCCATATGTGATTTGTGGAAAGAACACACATGCAATGCCACTGGTTGATCCATGTGTGGTTTATGGAAAGAACACACATGCAATGCCATTGGTTGATCCATGTGTGGTTTGTGGAAAGAACACACATGCAATGAACACTGCTGGATCCATAAGTGGTTTGTGGAAAGAACACACATGCAGTGAACACTGGTTGATCCATATGTGGTTTGTGAAAAGAACACACATGCGATGTCATTGGTTAATCGGTATGTGGTTTGTGGATAGAACACACATGCAATGACACTGGTTGATCCATTTGTGGTTTGTAGAAAGAACACACATGCAATGCCTTTAGTGGGTCCATATGTGGTTCATGTCAGGAACACACATGTAGTGACTCTAGTGGGTCCACATGTGGTTTGTGAAAAGAACACACATGCAATGACCACCGGTTGATCTATATGTGGTTTGTGGAAAAGAACACACATGCAATGAACACTGGTGGATCCATACGTGGTTTGTGGAAAGTTCACACATGCAGTGAACACTGGTGGATCCATATGTGGTTTGTGAAAAGAACACAGATGAAATGACTCTAGTGGGTCCATATGTGGTTCATGTCAGGAATACACATGCAGTGAACACTGGTGGATCCATATGTGGTTCATGTCAGGAACACACATGTTAGTGAACACTGGTGGATCCATAAGTGGTTTGTGCAAAGAACACACATGCAGTGAACACTGGTGGATCCATATGTGGTTTGTGAAAAGAACACACATGCAATGACTCTAGTGGGTCCATATGTGGTTTGTGAAAAGAACACACATGCAATGAACACTGGTTGATCCATATGTGGTTTATGGAAAGAACACACATGCAATGACACTGGTTGATCCATGTGTGGTTTGTGGAAAGAACACACATGCAATGACTCTAGTGCTAGTTCTAGTATAACAACACACATGCAATGACTCTAGTGGGAAAATATGTAGTTTGTGAAAAGAACACACATGCAATTACCACTGGTTGATCCATATGTGGTTTGTGGAAAAGAACACACATGCAATGAACACTGGTGGATCCATAAGTGGTTTGTGAAAAGAACACACATGCGGTGAACACTGGTGGATCCATATGTTGTTTGTGAAAAGAACACACATGCAATGACTCTAGTGCTGGTTTTAGTATAAGAACACACAATCTATGACTCTAGTGGGTCCATATGTGATTTGTGGAAAGAACACACATGCAATGCCACTGGTTGATCCATGTGTGGTTTATGGAAAGAACACACATGCAATGCCATTGGTTGATCCATGTGTGGTTTGTGGAAAGAACACACATGCAATGAACACTGCTGGATCCATAAGTGGTTTGTGGAAAGAACACACATGCAGTGAACACTGGTTGATCCATATGTGGTTTGTGAAAAGAACACACATGCGATGTCATTGGTTGATCGGTATGTGGTTTGTGGATAGAACACACATGCAATGACACTGGTTGATCCATGTGTGGTTTGTAGAAAGAACACACATGCAATGACTTTAGTGAGTCCATATGTGGTTCATGTCAGGAACACACATGCAGTGACTCTAGTGGGTCCACATGTGGTTTGTGAAAAGAACACACATGCAATGACCACCGGTTGATCCATATGTGGTTTGTGGAAAAGAACACACATGCAATGAACACTGGTGGATCCATAAGTGGTTTGTGGAAAGATCACACATGCAGTGAACACTGGTGGATCCATATGTGGTTTGTGAAAAGAACACACATGCAATGACTCTAGTGGGTCCATATGTGGTTCATGTCAGGAACACACATGCAGTGAACACTGGTGGACCCATATGTCGTTCATGTCAGGAACACACATGTTAGTGAACACTGGTGGATCCATAAGTGGTTTGTGGAAAGAACACACATGCAGTGAACACTGGTGGATCCATATGTGGTTTGTGAAAAGAACACACATGCAATGACTCTAGTGGGTCCATATGTGGTTTGTGAAAAGAACACACATGCAATGAACACTGGTTGATCCATATGTGGTTTATGGAAAGAACACACATGCAATGACACTGGTTGATCCATGTGTGGTTTGTGGAAAGAACACACATGCAATGACTCTAGTGCTAGTTCTAGTATAACAACACACATGCAATGACTCTAGTGGGAAAATATGTAGTTTGTGAAAAGAACACACATGCAATTACCACTGGTTGATCCATATGTGGTTTGTGGAAAAGAACACACATGCAATGAACACTGGTGGATCCATAAGTGGTTTGTGGAAAGATCACACATGCAGTGAACACTGGTGGATCCATATGTGGTTTGTGAAAAGAACACACATGCAATGACTCTAGTGGGTCCATATGTGGTTCATGTCAGGAACACACATGTAGTGAACACTGTTGGATCCATATGTGGTTTATGTCAGGATCACACATGCAGTGAACACTGGTGGATCCATCAGTGGTTTGTGGAAAGAACACACAAGAAGTGAACACTGGTGGATCCATATGTGGTTTGTGGAAAGAACACACATGCAATGACTCTAGTGCTGGTTTTAGTATAAGAACACACAAGCAATGACTCTAGTGGGTCCATATGTGATTTGTGAAAGGAACACACATGCAATGCCACTGGTGTATCCATGTGTGGTTTGTGAAAAGAACACACATGCAATGAACACTGGTTGATCCATATGTGGTTTGTGGAAAATAACACACATACAGTGAACACTAGTGGGTCCATAAGTGGTTTGTTAAAAAGAACACACATGTAGTCACCACTGGTGGATCCATATGTGGTTTGTGGAAAAGAACACACATGCAATGAACACTGGTGGATCCATTTGTGGTTTGTGGAAAGAACACACATGCAATGACACTGGTGGATCCATGTGTGGTTTGTGAAAAGAACACACATGCAATGACTCTAGTGTTGGTTTTAGTATAAGAACACACAAGCAGTGACTCTAGTGGGTCCATATGTGATTTGTGAAAAGAACACATATGCAATGCCACTAGTTGAACCATTTGTGGTTTGTGGAAAGAACACACATGCAATGACATCTAGTGGATCCATAAGTGGTTTGTGGAAAGAACACACATGCAGTGAACACTGGTAAATCCATATGTTGTTTGTGAAAAGAACACACATGCAATCACTCTAGTGCTGGTTTTAGTATAAGGACACACAGGAAATGACTCTAGTGGGTCCATATGTGATTTATGGAAAGAACACACATACAATGACACTGGTTGATCCATGTGTGGTTTGTGGAAAGAACACACATGCAATGCCACTGGTTGATCCATGTGTGGTTTGTGGAAATAACACACATTCAATGATGCTAATGGATCCATATGTGGTTTGTGGAAAAGAATACACATGCAATGACTCGAGTGCTGGTTTTAGTATAAGAACACACAAGCAATGACTCTAGTGGGTCCATATGTGATTTGTGGAAAGAACACAAATGCAATGACACTGGTTGATCCATGTGTGGTTTGTGGAAAGAACACACATGCAATGACATTGGTTGATCCATGTGTAGTTTTTGGAAATAACACACATGCAATGACTCTAATGGATCCATATGTGGTTTGTGGGAAACTACACACATGTAATGACCAATGGTTGATCCATGTGTGGTTTGTGGAAAAAACACGCATGCAATGACACTGGTGGATCCATGCGTGGTTTGCGAAAAGAACACACATGCAATGAACACTGGTTGATCCATATGTGGATTGTGGAAAAGAACACACATACAATGAACACTGGTGGATCCATAAGTGGTTTGTGGAAAGAACACACATGAAGTGAACACTGGTGGATCCATATGTTGTTTGTGAAAAGAACACACATGCAATGAATCTAGTACTGGTTTTAGTATAAGAACACACAAGCAATGACTCTAGTGGGTCCATATGTTATTTGTGGAAAGAACACACATGCAATGAACACTAGTTGATCCATATGTGGTTTGTGAAAAGAACACACATGCAATGTACACTAGTGGATCCATATGTGGTTTGTGGAAACGAACACACATGCAATGACCACTGGTTGATCCATGTGTGGTTTGTGGAAAGAACACACATGCAATGACACTGGTGGATCCATGTGTGGTTTGTGGAAAGAACACACATGCAATGACTCTAGTGCTGGTTTTAGTATAAGAACACACATGCTATGACTCTAGTGGGTCCATATGTGGTGTGTGAAAAAGAACACACATGCAATGACCACTAGTTGATCCATATGTGGTTTGTGGAAAAGAACACGCATGCAATGAACACTTGTGGATTTATATGTGATTTGTGGAAAGAACACACATGCAATGACACTGGTGGATCCATGTGTGGTTTGTGAAAAGAACACACATGCAATTACACTGGTGGATCCATGTGTGGTTTGTGGAAAGAACACACATGCAATGACTCTAGTGCTGGTTTTAGTATAAGAACACACATGCAATGACTCTAGTGGGTCCATATGTGGTTTGTGAAAAATAACACACATGCAATGACCACTAGTTGATCCATATTTTGATGGTGGAGATGAACACACATGCAATGGCGCTAATGGATCCATATGTGGTTTGTGGAAAAGAACACACATGCAATGACACTGGTGGATCCATGTGTGGTTTGTGAAAAGAACACACATGCAATGACTCTAGTGTTGCTTTTAGTATAAGAACACACATGCAATGACTCTAGTGGGTCCATATATGGTTCATGTCAGGAACACACATGTAGTGAACACTGGTGGATCCATATGTGGTTCATGTTAGGAACACAAATGTAGTGAACACTGGTGGATCCATAAGTGGTTTGTGGAAAGAACACACATGGATCCATATGTGGTTTGTGGAAAGAACACACATGCAATGACTCTAGTGTTGGTTTTAGTATAAGAACACACAAGCAATGACTCTAGTGGGTCCATATGTGGTTTGTGAAAAAGAACACACATACAATGAATACTAGTGGGTCCATAAGTGGTTTGTGGAAAAGAACACACATACAATGACTCTAATGGATCCGTATGTGGTTTGTGGAAAAGAACACACATGCAATGAACACTGGTGGATCCATAAGTGGTTTATGGAAAGAACACAAGTGAAGTGAACACTGGTTGATCTAGATGTGGTTTGTGAAAAGAACACACATGCAAGTCCACTGGTTGATCCATGTGTGGTTTGTGGAAAGAACGCACATGCAATGACACTGGTGGATCCATGTGTGGTTTGTGAAAAGAACACACATGCAATTAGTCTAGTGCTGGTTTTAGTATAAGAACACACATGCAATGACTCTAGTGAGTCCACATGTGGTTTGTGAAAAGAACACACATGCAATGACTCTAGTGAGTCCACATGTGGTTTGTGAAAAGAACACACATGCAATGACCACTTGTTGATCCATAAGTGGTTTGTGGAAAAGAACACACATGCAATGAACACTGGTGGATCCATCAGTGGTTTGTGGAAACAACACACATATGCAGTGAACACTAGTGGATCCATATGTGGTTTGTGGAAAGAACACACATGCAGTGAACACTGGTTGATCCATATGTGGTTTGTGAAAAGAACACACATGCAATGCCATTGGTTGATCCATATGTGGTTTGTGGATAGAACACACATGCAATGACACTGGTTGATCCATGTGTTGTTTGTGGAAAGAACACACATGTAATGACTCTAGTGGGTCCATATGTGGTTCCTGTCAGGAATACAAATGCAATGACTCTAGTGGGACCACATGTGGTTTGTGAAAAGAACACACGTGCAATGAGTCTAGTGTTGGTTTTAGTATAAGAACAAACATGCAATGACTCTAGTGGGTCCACATGTGGTTTGTGAAAAGAACACACGTGCAATGAACACTGGTGGATCCATAAGTGGTTTGTGGAAAGAACACACATGCAGTGAACACTGGTGGATCCATATGTGGTTTGTGAAAAGAACACACATGCAATGACTCTGGTGGGTCCATATGTGGTTCATGTCAGGAACACACATGCAATGAACACTGGTGGATCCATATGTGGTTCATGTCAGGAACACACATATTAGTGAACACTGGTGGATCCATAAGTGGTTTGTGGAAAGAACACACATGCAGTGAACACTGGTAGATCCATATGTGGTTTGTGAAAAGAACACACATGCAATGACTCTAGTGGGTCCATATGTGGTTTGTGAAAAGAACACACATGCAATGAACACTGTTTGATCCATATGTGGTTTATGGAAAGAACATACATGCAATGTCACTAGTTGATCCATGTGTGGTTTGTGGAAAGAACACACATGCAATGACTCTAGTGCTAGTTCTAGTATAACAACACACATGCAATGACTCTAGTGGGTCCATATGTAGTTTGTGAAAAGAACACACATGCAATTACCACTGGTTGATCCATTTGTTGTTTGTGGAAAAGAACACACATGCAATGAACACTGGTGGATCCATAAGTGGTTTGTGAAAAGAACACACATGCGGTGAACACTGGTGGATCCTTATATTGTTTGTGAAAAGAACACACATGCAATGACTCTAGTGCTGGTTTTAGTATAAGAACACACAATCTATGACTCTAGTGGGTCCATATGTGATTTGTGGAAAGAACACACATGCAATGCCACTGGTTGATCCATGTGTGGTTTATGGAAAGAACACACATGCAATGCCATTGGTTGATCCATGTGTGTTTTGTGGAAAGAACACACATGCAATGAACACTGCTGGATCCATAAGTGGTTTGTGGAAAGAACACACATGCAGTGAACACTGGTTGATCCATATGTGGTTTGTGAAAAGAACACACATGCGATGTCATTGGTTGATATGTATGTGGTTTGTGGATAGAACACACATGCAATGACACTGGTTGATCCATGTGTGGTTTGTAGAAAGAACACACATGCAATGCCTTTTGTGGGTCCATATGTGGTTCATGTCAGGAACACACATGCAGTGACTCTAGTGGGTCCACATGTGGTTTGTGAAAAAAACACACATGCAATGACCACCGGTTGATCCATATGTGGTTTGTGGAAAAGAACACACATGAAATGAACACTGGTGGATCCATAAGTGGTTTGTGGAAAGAACACACATGCAGTGAACACTGGTGGATCCATATGTGGTTTGTGAAAAGAACACACATGCAATGACTCTAGTGGGTTCATATGTGGTTCATGTCAGGAACACACATGCAGTGAACACTGGTGGATCCATATGTGGTTCATGTCAGGAACACACATGTTAGTGAACACTGCTGGATCCATAAGTGGTTTGTGGAAAGAACACACATGCAGTGAACACTGGTGGATCCATATGTGGTTTGTGAAAAGAACACACATGCAATGACTCTAGTGGGTCCATATGTGGTTTGTGAAAAGAACACACATGCAATGAACACTGGTTGATCCATATGTGGTTTATGGAAAGAACACACATGCAATGACACTGGTTGATCCATTTGTGGTTTGTGGAAAGAACACACATGCAATGACTCTAGTGGTAGTTCTAGTATAACAACACACATGCAATGACTCTAGTGGGAAAATATGTAGTTTGTGAAAAGAACACACATGCAATTACCACTGGTTGATCCATATGTGGTTTGTGGAAAAGAACACACATGCAATGAACACTGGTGGATCCATAAGTGATTTGTGAAAAGAACACACATGCGGTGAACCCTGGTGGATCCATATGTTGTTTGTGAAAAGAACACACATGCAATGACTCTAGTGCTAGTTTTAGTATAAGAACACACAATCTATGACTCTAGTGTGTCCATATGTGATTTGTGGAAAGAACACACATGCAATGCCACTGGTTGATCCATGTGTGGTTTATGGAAAGAACACACATGCAATGCCATTGGTTGATCCATGTGTGGTTTGTGGAAAGAACACACATGCAATGAACACTGATGGATCCATAAGTGGTTTGTGGAAAGAACACACATGCAGTGAACACTGGTTGATCCATATGTGGTTTGTGGAAAGAACACACATGCGATGTCATTGGTTGATCGGTATGTGGTTTGTGGATAGAACACACATGCAATGACACTGGTTGATCCATGTGTGGTTTGTAGAAAGAACACACATGCAATGACTTTAGTGGGTCCATATGTGGTTCATGTCAGGAACACACATGCAGTGACTCTAGTGGGTCCACATGTGGTTTGTGAAAAGAACACACATGCAATGACCACCGGTTGATCCATATGTGGTTTGTGGAAAAGAACACACATGCAATGAACACTGGTGGATCCATCAGTGGTTTGTGGAAAGAACACACATGCAGTGAACACTGGTGGATCCATATGTGGTTTGTGAAAAGAACACACATGCAATGACTCAAGTGGGTCCATATGTGGTTCATGTCAGGAACACACATGCAGTGAACACTGGTGGATCCATATGTGGTTCATGTCAGGAACACACATGTTAGTGAACACTGGTGGATCCATAAGTGGTTTGTGAAAAGAACACACATGCAGTGAACACTGGTGGATCCATATGTGGTTTGTGAAAAGAACACACATGCAATGACTCTAGTGGGTCCATATGTGGTTTGTGAAAAGAACACACATGCAATGAACACTGGTTGATCCATATGTGGTTTATGGAAAGAACACACATGCAATGACACTGGTTGATCCATGTGTGGTTTGTGGAAAGAACACACATGCAATGACTCTAGTGCTAGTTATAGTATAAGAACACACATGCAATGACTCTAGTGGGTCCATATGTAGTTTGTGAAAAGAACACACATGCAATTACCACTGGTTGATCCATATGTGGTTTGTGGAAAAGAACACACATGCAATGAACACTGGTGGATCCATAAGTGGTTTGTGAAAAGAACACACATGCGGTGAACACTGGTGGATCCATATGTTGTTTGTGAAAAGAACACACATGCAATGACTCTAGTGCTTGTTTTAGTATAAGAACACACAATCTATGACTCTAGTGGGTCCATATGTGATTTGTGGAAAGAACACACATGCAATGCCACTGGTTGATCCATGTGTGGTTTATGGACAGAACACACATGCAATGCCATTGGTTGATCCATGTGTGGTTTGTGGAAAGAACACACATGCAATGAACACTGCTGGATCCATAAGTGGTTTGTGGAAAGAATAGACATGCGGTGAACACTGGTTGATCCATATGTGATTTTTTAAAAGAACACACATGCGATGTCATTGGTTGATCGGTATGTGGTTTGTGGATAGAACACACATGCAATGACACTGGTTGATCCATGTGTGGTTTGTAGAAACAACACACATGCAATGACTTTACTGGGTCCATATGTGGTTCATGTCAAGAACACACATGCAGTGACTCTAGTGGGTCCACATGTGGTTTGTGAAAAGAACACACATGCAATGACCACTGGTTGATCCATATGTGGTTTGTGGAAAAGAACACACATGCAATGACTCTAGTGGCCCCACATATGGTTTGTGAAAAGAACACACATGCAACAACCACTAGTGGATCCATAAGTGGTTTGTGGCAAATAACACACATGCAATGAACACTGGTGGATCCATAAGTGGTTTGTCGAAAGAACACACATGCAGTGAACACTGGTGGATCCACATGTGGTTTGTGAAAAGAACACACATGCAATGACTCTAGTGGGTCCATATGTGGTTCATGTCAGGACCACACATGTAGTGAACACTAGTGGATCCATATGTGGTTCATGTCAGGAACACACATGCAGTGAACACTGGTGGATCCATAAGTGATTTGTGCAAAGAACACACTTGAAGTGAACACTGGTGGATCCATATGTGGTTTGTGAAAAGAACACATATGCAATGACTCTAGTGGGTCCATATGTGGTTCATGTCAGGAACACACATGCAGTGAACACTGGTTGATCCATATGTGGTTCATGTTAGGAATACGCATGTAGTGAACACTGGTGGATCCCTAAGTGGTTTATGGAAAGAACACACATGCAATGACACTAGTGGGTCTATATGTGGTTTGTGAAAAGAACACACATGCAATGAACACTAGTTGATCCATATGTGGTTTGTGGAAAGAACACACATGCAATGACACTGGTTGATCCATGTGTGGTTTGTGGAAAAAACACATGCAATGACTCTAGTGCTAGTTCTAGTATAAGAACACACATGCAATGACTCTAGTGGGTCCATATGTAGTTTGTGAGAAGAACAAACATGCAATTAACACTGGTTGATCCTTATGTGGTTTGTGGGAAAGAACACACATGCAATGAACACTGGTGGATCCATCACTGGTTTGTGGAAAGAACACACATGCAGTGAACACTGGTGGATCCATATGTTGTTTGTGAAAAGAACACACATGCAATGACTCTAGTGCTTGTTTTAGTATAAGAACACACAAGCTATGACTCTAGTGGGTCCATATGTGATTTGTGGAAAGAACACACATGCAATGGCACTAGTTGATCCATGTGTGGTTTGTGGAAAGAACACACATGCAATGCCATTGGTTGATCCATGTGTGGTTTGTGGAAATAACACACCTGAAATGACTCTAATGGATTCATATGTGGTTTGTGGAAAAGAACACACATGCAATGTCCACTGGTTGATCCATGTGTGGTTTGTGGAAACAACACACATGCAATGACATTGGTGGATCCATGTGTGGTTTGTGAAAAGAACACATATGCAATGAGTCTAGTTCTAGTTTTAGTATAAGAACACACATGCAATGACTCTAGTGGGTCCATATGTGATTTTTGAAAAGAACACACATGCGGTGAACACTAGTTGATCCATGTGTGGTTTGTGGAAAGAACACACTTGCAATGACATTGGTTGATCCATGTGTGGTTTGTGGAAATAACACACATGTAATGACTCTAATGGATCCATATGTGGTTTGTGGAAAAGAACACACATGCAATGACCACTGGTTGATCCATGTGTGGTTTCTGCAAAGAACACGCATGCAATGACACTGGTGGATCCATGTGTGGTTTGTGAAAAGAACACACATGCAATGACCACTGGTTGATCCATATGTGGTTTGTGGAAAAGAACACACATACAATGAACACTAGTGGATCCATAAGTGGTTTGTGGAAAGAACACACATGCAGTGAACACTGGTGGATCCATATGTTGTTTGTGAAAAGAACACACATGCAATGAATCTAGGGCTGGTTTAGTATGAGAACACACAAGCAATGACTCTAGTGGGTCCATATGTGATTTGTGGAAAGAACACACATACAATGACACTTGTTAATCCATGTGTGGTTTGTGGAAAGAACACACATGCCATGACATCTAGTGGATCCATAAGTGCTTTGTGGAAAAAACACACATGCAGTGAACACTAGTGGATCCATATGTTGTTTGCGAAAAGAACACACATGCAATGACTCTAGTGCTTGTTTTAGTATAAGAACACACAAGCAATGACTCTAGTGGGTCCATATGTGATTTGTGGAAATAACACACATACAATGACACTGGTTGATCCATGTGTGGTTTGTGGAAAGAACACACATGTAATGCCACTGGTTGATCCATGTGTGGTTTGAGGAAATACCACACATGCAATGACTCTAATGGATCCGTATGTGGATTGTGGAAAAGAATACACATGCAATGACTCTAGGGGGTGTTGGTTTTAGTATAAGAACACACAAGCAATTACTCTAGTGGGTCCATATGTGATTTGTGGAAATAACACACATGCAATGACACTGGTTGATCCATGTGTGGTTTGTGGAAAGAACACACATGCAACGCCATTGGTCGATCCATGTGTGGTTTGTGGAAATAACACACATGCAATGAGTCTAGTGAATCCATATGTGGTTGGTGGAAAAGAACACACATGCAATGACCACTGGTTGATCCATGTGTGGTTTGTGGAAAGAACACACATGCAATCACACTGGTGGATCCATGTGTGGTTTGTGAAAAGAACACACATGCAATGAGTCTAGTGTTGGTTTTAGTATAAGAGCACACATGCAATGACTCTAGTGGGTCCACATGTGGTTTTTGAAAAGAAGACACATGAAGTGAACACTGGTTGATCCATGTTTGGTTTTAGGAAAGAACACACATGAAGTGAACACTGGTGGATCCAGATGTTGTTTGTGAAAAGAACACACATGCAATGACTCTAGTGCTGGTTTTAGTATAAGAACACACAAGAAATGACTCTACTGGGTCCACATGTGATTTGTGGAAAGAACACACATACAATGACACTTGTTGATCCATGTGTGGTTTATGGAAAGAACACACATGTAATGCCACTGGTTGATCCATGTGTGGTTTGAGGAAATAACACACGTGCAATGACTCTAATGGATCCATATGTGGTTTGTGGAAAAGAACACACATGCAATGACTCTAGTGCTGGTTTTAGTATAAGAACACATAAGCAATGACTCAAGTGGGACCATATGTGATTTGTGGAAAGAACACACATGCAATGACACTGGTTGATCCATGTGTGGTTTGTGGAAAGAACACACATGCAATGCCATTGGTTGATCCATGTGTCGTTTGTGGAAATAACACACATGAAATGACTCTAATGGATCCATATGTGGTTTGTGGAAAAGGACACACATGGAATGTCCACTAGTTGATCCATTTGTTGTTTGTGGAAAGAACACACATGCAATGACACTGGTGGATCCATGTATGGTTTGTGAAAAGAACACACATGCAATGAACACTGGTGGATCCTTGTGTGGTTTGTGAAAAGAACACACATGCAATGACACCGGTGGATCCATGTGTGGTTTGTGAAAAGAACACGCATGCAATGAGTCTAGTGTTGGTTTTACTATAAGAACACACATGCAATGACTCTAGTGGGTCCACATGTGGTTTCTGAAAAGAAAACACATGCAGTGAACAGTAGTTGATCCATGTGTGGTTTGTGGAAAGAACACACATGCAATAACATTGGTTTGATCCATGTGTGGTTTGTGGAAATAAGCCACATGCAATGACTCTAATGGATCCATATGTAGTTTGTGGAAAAGAACACACATGCAATGACTCTAGTGCTGGTTTTAGTATAAGAACACATAAGCAATGACTCTAGTGGGACCATATGTGATTTGTGGAAAGAACACACATGCAATGACACTGGTTGATCCATGTGTGGTTTGTGGAAAGAACACACGTGCAATGCCATTGGTTGATCCATGTGTCGTTTGTGGAAATAACACACATGAAATGACTCTAATGGATCCATATGTGGTTTGTGGAAAAGGACACACATGGAATGTCCACTAGTTGATCCATTTGTTGTTTGTGGAAAGAACACACATGCAATGACACTGGTGGATCCATGTATGGTTTGTGAAAAGAACACACATGCAATGAACACTGGTGGATCCTTGTGTGGTTTGTGAAAAGAACACACATGCAATGACACCGGTGGATCCATGTGTGGTTTGTGAAAAGAACACGCATGCAATGAGTCTAGTGTTGGTTTTACTATAAGAACACACATGCAATGACTCTAGTGGATCCACATGTGGTTTCTGAAAAGAAAACACATGCAGTGAACAGTAGTTGATCCATGTGTGGTTTGTGGAAAGAACACACATGCAATAACATTGGTTTGATCCATGTGTGGTTTGTGGAAATAAGCCACATGCAATGACTCTAATGGATCCATATGTGGTTTGTGGAAAAGAACACACATGCAATGACCACTGGTTGATCCATGTGTGGTTTGTGGAAAGAACACACATGCAATGACACTGGTTGATCCATGTGTGTTTTGTGAAAAGAACACACATGCAATGAACACGGGTTGATCCATATGTGGTTTGTGGAAAAGAACACACATACAATGAACACTGGTGGATCCATAAGTGGTTTGTGGAAAGAACACACATGCAGTGAACGATAGTGTGTCCATCTGTTGTTTGTGAAAAGAACACACATGCAATGAATCTAGGGCTGGTTTTAGTATAAGAACACACAAATAATGACTCTAGTGGGTCCATATGTAATTTGTGGAAAGAACACACATGCAATGACAATGGTTGATCCATGTGTGGTTTGTGGAAAGAACACACATGCAATGAACACTGGTTGATCCAGATGTGGTTTGTGAAAAGAACACACGTGCAATGACTCTAGTGCTGGTTTAGTATAAGAACACACAAGCAATGACTCTAGTGGGTCCATATGTGATTTGTGGAAAAGAACACACATGCAATGTCCACTGGTTGATCCATTTGTGGTTTGTGGAAATAACACACATGCAATTACATTGGTGGATCCATGTGTGGTTTGTGAAAAGAACACACATGCAATGAGTCTAGTGCTGGTTTTGGTATAAGAACACACATGCGATGACTTAGTGGGTCCACATGTGGTTTGTGAAAAGAACACACATGCAGTGAACACTAGTTGATCCATGTGTGGTTTGTGGAAAGAACACACATGCAATGACATTGGTTGATCAATGTGTGGTTTGTGGAAATAATACACATGTAGTGACTCTAATGGATCTATATGTGGTTGGTGGAAAAGAACACACATGCAAAGACCACTGGTTGATCCATGTGTGGTTTGTGGAAAGAACACGCATGCAATGACACTGGTGGATCCATGTGTGGTTTGTGAAAAGAACACCCATGCAATGAACACTGGTTGATCCATATGTGGTTTGTGGAAAAGAACACACATACAATGAACACTAGTGGATCCATAAGTGGTTTGTGGAAAGAACACAAATGTAGTGAACACTGGTGGATCCATATGTTGTTTGTGAAAAGAACACACATGCAATGAATCTAGGGCTGGTTTTAGTATAAGAACACACAAGCAATGACTCTAGTGGATCCATATGTGATTTGTGGAAAGAACACACATACAATGACACTAGTTGATCCGTGTGTGGTTTGTGGAAAGAACACACATGCAATGACATCTAGTGGATCCATAAGTGGGTTGTGGAAAGAACACACATGAAGTGAACACTGGTGCATCCATATGTTGTTTGTGAAAAGAACACACATGCAATGACTCTAGTGCTGGTTTTAGTATAAGAACACACAAGCAATGACTCTAGTGGGTCCATATGTGATTTGTGGAAAGAACACACATACAATGAGACTGGTTGATTCATGTGTGGTTTGTGGAAAGAACACACATGTAATGCCACCGGTTGATCCATGTGTGGTTTGAGGAAATAACACACATGCAATGACTCTAATGGATCCATATGTGGTTTGTGGAAAAGAACACACATGCAATGACTCTAGGGGATGCTGGTTTTAGTATAAGAACACACAATTAATGACTCTAGTGGGTCCATATGTGATTTGTGGAAAGAACACACATGCAATTACACTGGTTGATCCATGTGTGGTTTGTGGAAAGAACACACATGCAATGCCATTGGTCGATCCATGTGTGGTTTGTGGAAATAACACAAATGCAATGACTCTAATGGATCCATATGTGGTTTATGGAAAAGAACACACATGCAATGACCACTGGTTGATCCATGTGTGGTTTGTGGAAAGAACACACATGCAATGACACTGGTGGATCCATGTGTGGTTTGTGAAAAGAACACACATGCAATGAGTCTATTTCTGGTTTTAGTATAAGAACACACATGCAATGACTCTAGTTGGTCCACATGTGGTTTGTGAAAAGAACACACATGAAGTGAACACTGGTTGATCCATGTGTGGTTTGTGGAAAGAACACACATGCAATGACATTGGTTGACTCATGTGTGGTTTGTGGAAATAACACACATGCAATGAGTCTAATTGATCCATATGTGGCTTGTGGAAAAGAACACACATGCAATGACCACTGGTTGATCCATGTGTGGTTTGTGGAAAGAACATGCATGCAATGACACTGGTGGATCCATGTGTGGTTTATGAAAAGAACACACATGCAATGAACACTAGTTGTTCCATATGTGGTTTGTGGAAAAGAACACACATACAATGAACACTAGTGGGTCCATAAGTGGTTTGTGACAAAGAACACAAAAGGAGTGACCACTGGTGGATCCAGATGTGGTTTGTGGAAAAGAGCACACATGGAATGAACACTGGTGGATCCATATGTGGTTTGTGGAAAGAACACACATGCAATGACTCTAGTGGATCCATGTGTGGTTTGTGAAAAGAACACACATGCAATGACTCTAGTGTTGGTTTTAGTATAAGTACACACAAGCAATGACTCTAGTGGGTCCATATGTGATTTGTGAAAAGAAAATGCCACCGGGTGACCCATATGTGGTTTGTGGAAAGAACACACATGCAATGACATCTAGTGGATCCATAAGTAGTTTGTGGAAAGAACACACATGCAGTGAACACTGGTGGATCCATATGTTGTTTGTGAAAAGAACACACATGCAATGAGTCTATTTCTGGTTTTAGTATAAGAACACACATGCAATGACTCTAGTTGGTCCACATGTGGTTTGTGAAAAGAACACACATGAAGTGAACACTGGTTGATCCATGTGTGGTTTGTGGAAAGAACACACATGCAATGACATTGGTTGACCCATGTGTGGTTTGTGGAAATAACACACATGCAATGAGTCTAATTGATCCATATGTGGCTTGTGGAAAAGAACACACATGCAATGACCACTGGTTGATCCATGTGTGGTTTGTGGAAAGAACATGCATGCAATGACACTGGTGGATCCATGTGTGGTTTATGAAAAGAACACACATGCAATGAACACTGGTTGGTCCATATGTGGTTTGTGGAAAAGAACACACATACAATGAACACTAGTGGGTCCATAAGTGGTTTGTGACAAAGAACACAAAAGGAGTGACCACTGGTGGATCCAGATGTGGTTTGTGGAAAAGAGCACACATGCAATGAACACTGGTGGATCCATATGTGGTTTGTGGAAAGAACACACATGCAATGACTCTAGTGGATCCATGTGTGGTTTGTGAAAAGAACACACATGCAATGACTCTAGTGTTGGTTTTAGTATAAGTACACACAAGCAATGACTCTAGTGGGTCCATATGTGATTTGTGAAAAGAAAATGCCACCGGGTGACCCATATGTGGTTTGTGGAAAGAACACACTTGCAATGACATCTAGTGGATCCATAAGTAGTTTGTGGAAAGAACACACATGCAGTGAACACTGGTGGATCCATATGTTGTTTGTGAAAAGAACACACATGCAATGAGTCTATTTCTGGTTTTAGTATAAGAACACACATGCAATGACTCTAGTTGGTCCACATGTGGTTTGTGAAAAGAACACACATGAAGTGAACACTGGTTGATCCATGTGTGGTTTGTGGAAAGAACACACATGCAATGACATTGGTTGACCCATGTGTGGTTTGTGGAAATAACACACATGCAATGAGTCTAATTGATCCATATGTGGCTTGTGGAAAAGAACACACATGCAATGACCACTGGTTGATCCATGTGTGGTTTGTGGAAAGAACATGCATGCAATGACACTGGTGGATCCATGTGTGGTTTATGAAAAGAACACACATGCAATGAACACTGGTTGGTCCATATGTGGTTTGTGGAAAAGAACACACATACAATGAACACTAGTGGGTCCATAAGTGGTCTGTGACAAAGAACACAAAAGGAGTGACCACTGGTGGATCCAGATGTGGTTTGTGGAAAAGAGCACACATGCAATGAACACTGGTGGATCCATATGTGGTTTGTGGAAAGAACACACATGCAATGACTCTAGTGGATCCATGTGTGGTTTGTGAAAAGAACACACATGCAATGACTCTAGTGTTGGTTTTAGTATAAGTACATACAAGCAATGACTCTAGTGGGTCCATATGTGATTTGTGAAAAGAAAATGCCACCAGGTGACCCATATGTGGTTTGTGGAAAGAACACACTTGCAATGACATCTAGTGGATCCATAAGTAGTTTGTGGAAAGAACACACATGCAGTGAACACTGGTGGATCCATATGTTGTTTGTGAAAAGAACACACATGCAACGACATCTAGTGGATCCATAAGTAGTTGGTGGAAAGAACACACATGTAGTGAACACTGGTGGATCCATATGTTGTTTGTGAAAAGAACACACATGCAATGGCTCTAGTGCTGGTTTTAGTATAAGAACACACAAGCAATGACTCTAGTGGGTCCATATGTGATTTGTGCAAAGAACACACATACAATGACACTGGTTGATCCATGTGTTGTTTGTGGAAAGAACACACATGTAATGCCACTAGTTGTCATGGTGGTGTCATGGCAGATGCCATGGATAGGCTAAAGGTGGGAACTAATACACGCTAGGGGAATCTAGGGAGGGATAGTGAAGTGATTCTCCACACAGAAGTTTATATTTGCTTTGCCTCCAAGGTTACAAGTGCTCCTAGTGCTGTATTGGATAGAGGAGGAAGAAGGATCTCTCTTACTCTCGCTCACAGATCACACATTAAACCCTAGCCAAACTAGAAAAATCGGAACCCCCTCTATAGAAGCCCTAGCCCTCCTTATATAGGGGGGTTAGGTCTCCTCTTAGGGCATACGTGGAGGCATATTCCTTAGAATATGCCATCTCCCAAAGTAGTAAGCCGACCGGGTTACTTTTCCCTCGCGTCATACATGCAGAGGCTACGTGAGCTTCTACGGCGCCCGCGTCAGCCGACATGGACATGGTCACCCTTGTCGGCCATGCCTTGGTGGTCCTGTCCTTGTCTGCTTCGCTCAGGCAGTGCGTACCGGGGCTTCTTTTGACCAGCGAGATTCCTTCCTTCTCCTAGAAGCTAGATGTGACCCGGATCATAGTTGATCCGGCCACACCCGTTCCTGCATACAAGTTAAACATGCATTTCTGACTTACTGCTTAAGTCGACTGAGACTTAGTTAGGCGATTGCCCCCTGGTCCGGGTTACCCCGTGATTCGGCCTGCCTTGAGGTGACCCGGCTAGCATCCGCTTTGGCCTTGCCGAACCTCGGCTAACTCGGCCTTTATACCCCGGCGTGACCCTACCCGGGGGTATCCCCCCAACATTAGTCCCCGAAGCTGGTGCGGTCTTAGCTGCCTCGGCCGCTAAGGCCACATCAGGTTCAATTATGTTTGAGCTTTGGACGTTGTCCGAGTTACCTCCTTGTCACGGGTTATATGGATTTACGTTCCCCTTGCACGTTCCAAGTTTTCACTTGCTGGGCGGGTTACCACTTCAACTCAGACCTCATGGTTTTACTTTCCCTCTGCACATTCCAAGTTTTCACCTGCTGGCCGGGTTACCACGGTCCTATCCGGGTCTTGCTTCCTTCTCTCGTACGCCAACCCACGGTGGGCGCCAACTGTCGTGGTGGTGTCACGGCAGATGCCATGGATAGGCTAAAGGTGGGAACTAATACACGCTAGGGGAATCCAGGGAGGGATAGTGAAGTGATTCTCCACACAGAAGCTTATATTTGCTTTGCCTCCAAGGGTACAAGTGCTCCTAGAGCTGTATTGGCGAGAGGAGGAAGAAGGAGCTCTCTTACTCTCGCTCACAGATCACACCTTAAACCCTAGCCCAACTAGAAAAATCGGAACCCCCTCTACAGAAGCCCTAGCCCTGCTTATATAGGGGGGGCTAGGTCTCCTCTTAGGGCATACGTGGAGGCATATTCCTAATAATATGCCATCTCCCAAAGTAGTAAACCGACCGGCTTACTTTTCCCTCGCGTCATACATGCAGAGGCTACGTGAGCCTCTGTGGTGCCCGCATCAGCCGACATGGGCATCGTCACCCTTGTCGGCCACGCCTCGGTGGTCCTGCCCTTGTCTGCTTCGCTCAGGCAGTGCGTACCGGGGTTTCTTTTGACCAGCGAGATTCCTTCCTTCTCCTAGAAGCTAGATGTGACCTGGATCATAGTTGATCCGGCCACACCCATTTCTGCATACAAGTTAAACATGCATTTCCGACTTACTACTTAAGTCGGCTGAGACTTAGTTAGGCGAACACCCCCTGGTCAGGGTTACCCCGTGATTCGGCCTGCCTTGAGGTGACCCGGCCAGCATCCGCTTTGGCCTTGCCGAACCTCGGCTAACTCCCCCTTTATACCCCGGCATGACCGTACCCGGGGGTATCCCCCCAACACTAGTTGATCCATGTTTAGTTTGAGGAAATAACACACATGCAATGACTCTAATGGATCCATATGTGGTTTGTGGAAAAGAACACACATGCAATGACTCTAGTGTTGGTTTTAGTATAAGAACACATAAGCAATGACTCTAGTGGGTCCATATGTGATTTGTGGAAAGAACACACATGCAATGACACTGGTTGATCCATGTGTGGTTTGTGGAAAGAACACACATGCAATGCCATTGGTTGATCCGTGTGTGGTTTTTGGAAATAACACACATGCAATGACTCTAATGGATCCATATGTGGTTTGTGGAAAAGAACACACATGCAATGTCCACTAACTGATCCATGTGTGGTTTGTGGAAAGAACACACATGCAATGACACTGGTGGATCCATGTGTGGTTTGTGGAAAGAACACACATGCAATGAACACTGGTGGATCCATGTGTGGTTTGTGAAAAGAGCACACATGCAATCACACCGGTGGATCCATGTGTGGTTTGTGAAAAGAACACGCATGCAATGAGTCTAGTGCTGGTTTTAGTATAAGAACACACATGCAATGAATCTAGTGGGTCCACATGTGGTTTGTGAAAAGAAAAGACATGCAGTGAACACTAGTTGATCCAATGTGTGGTTTGTGGAAAGAACACACATGCTATGACATTGGTTGATCCATGTCTGGTTTGTGGAAATAAGCCACATGCAATGACTCTAATGGATCCATATGTGTTTTGTGGAAAAGAACACACGTGCAATGACCACTGGTTGATCCATGTGTGGTTTGTGGAAAGAACACGCATGCAATGACACTGGTGGATCCATGTGTGGTTTGTGAAAAGAACACACATGCAATGAACACTGGTTGATCCATATGTGGTTTGTGGAAAAGAACACACATACAATGAACACTGGTGGATCCATAACTGGTTTGAGGAAAGAACACACGTGCAGTGAACACTGGTGGATCCATATGTTGTTTGTGAAAAGAACACACATGCAATGACTCTAGTGCTGGTTTTAGTATAAGAACACACAAGCAATGACTCTAGTGGGTCCATATGTGATTTGTGGAAAGAACACACATACAATGAGACTGGTTGATTCATGTGTGGTTTGTGGAAAGAACACACATGTAATGCCACTGGTTGATCCATGTGTGGTTTGAGGAAATAACACATGCAATGACTCTAATGGATCCATATGTGGTTTGTGGAAAAGAACGCACATGCAATGACTCTAGGGGATGCTGGTTTTAGTATAAGAACACACAATTAATGACTCTAGTGGGTCCATATGTGATTTGTGGAAAGAACACACATGCAATGACACTGGTTGATCCATGTGTGGTTTGTGGAAAGAACACACATGCAATGCCATTGGTCGATCCATGTGTGGTTTGTGGAAATAACACACATGCAATGACTCTAATGGATCCATATGTGGTTTGTGGAAAAGAACACACATGCAATGACCACTGGTTGATCCATGTGTGGTTTGTGGAAAGAACACACATCCAATGACACTGGTGGATCCATGTGTGGTTTGTGAAAAGAACACACATGCAATGAGTCTATTTCTGGTTTTAGTATAAGAACACACATGCAATGACTCTAGTTGGTCCACATGTGGTTTGTGAAAAGAACACACATGAAGTGAACACTGGTTGATCCATGTGTGGTTTGTGGAAAGAACACACATGCAACGACATTGGTTGATCCATGTGTGGTTTGTGGAAATAACACACATGCAATGAGTCTAATTGATCCATATGTGGCTTGTGGAAAAGAACACACATGCAATGACCACTGGTTGATCCATGTGTGGTTTGTGGAAAGAACATGCATGCAATGACACTGGTGGATCCATGTGTGGTTTATGAAAAGAACACACATGCAATGAACACTGGTTGGTCCATATGTGGTTTGTGGAAAAGAACACACATACAATGAACACTAGTGGGTCCATAAGTGGTTTGTGACAAAGAACACAAAAGCAGTGACCACTGGTGGCTCCAGATGTGGTTTGTGGAAAAGAGCACACATGCAATGAACACTGGTGGATCCATATGTGGTTTGTGGAAAGAACACACATGCAATGACACTGGTGGATCCATGTGTGGTTTTTGAAAAGAACACACATGCAATGACTCTAGTGTTGGTTTTAGTATAAGTACACACAAGCAATGACTCTAGTGGGTCCATATGTGATTTGTGAAAAGAAAATGCCACCGGGTGACCCATATGTGGTTTGTGGAAAGAACACACATGCAATGACATCTAGTGGATCCATAAGTAGTTGGTGGAAAGAACACACATGTAGTGAACACTGGTGGATCCATATGTTGTTTGTGAAAAGAACACACATGCAATGGCTCTAGTGCTGGTTTTAGTATAAGAACACACAAGCAATGACTCTAGTGGGTCCATATGTGATTTGTGCAAAGAACACACATACAATGACACTGGTTGATCCATGTGTTGTTTGTGGAAAGAACACACATGTAATGCCACTAGTTGTCGTGGTGGTGTCATGGCAGATGCCATGGATAGGCTAAAGGTGGGAACTAATACACGCTAGGGGAATCTAGGGAGGGATAGTGAAGTGATTCTCCACACAGAAGTTTATATTTGCTTTGCCTCCAAGGTTACAAGTGCTCCTAGTGCTGTATTGGATAGAGGAGGAAGAAGGATCTCTCTTACTCTCGCTCACAGATCACACATTAAACCCTAGCCAAACTAGAAAAATCGGAACCCCCTCTATAGAAGCCCTAGCCCTCCTTATATAGGGGGGTTAGGTCTCCTCTTAGGGCATACGTGGAGGCATATTCCTTAGAATATGCCATCTCCCAAAGTAGTAAGCCGACCGGGTTACTTTTCCCTCGCGTCATACATGCAGAGGCTATGTGAGCTTCTACGGCGCCCGCGTCAGCCGACATGGACATCGTCACCCTTGTCGGCCATGCCTTGGTGGTCCTGTCCTTGTCTGCTTCGCTCAGGCAGTGCGTACCGGGGCTTCTTTTGACCAGCTAGATTCCTTCCTTCTCCTAGAAGCTAGATGTGACCCGGATCATAGTTGATCCGGCCACACCCGTTCCTGCATACAAGTTAAACATGCATTTCTGACTTACTGCTTAAGTCGGCTGAGACTTAGTTAGGCGATTGCCCCCTGGTCCGGGTTACCCCGTGATTTGGCCTGCCTTGAGGTGACCCGGCCAGCATCCGCTTTGGCCTTGCCGAACCTCAGCTAACTCGGCCTTTATACCCCGGCGTGACCCTACCCGGGGGTATCCCCCCAACATTAGTCCCCGAAGCTGGTGCGGTCTTAGCTGCCTTGGCCGCTAAGGCCACATCAGGTTCAATTATGTTTGAGCTTTGGACGTTGTCTGAGTTACCTCCTTGTCGCGGGTTATATGGATTTACGTTCCCCTTGCACGTTCCAAGTTTTCACTTGCCGGGCGGGTTACCACTTCAACTCGGACCTCATGGTTTTACTTTCCCTCTGCACATTCCAAGTTTTCACTTGCTGGCCGGGTTACCACGGTCCTATCCGGGTATTGCTTCCTTCTCTCGTACGCCAACCCACGGTGGGCGCCAACTGTCATGGTGGTGTCACGGCAGATGCCATGGATAGGCTAAAGGTGGGAACTAATACACGCTAGGGGAATCCAGGGAGGGATAGTGAAGTGATTCTCCACACAGAAGTTTATATTTGCTTTGCCTCCAAGGGTACAAGTGCTCCTAGAGCTTTATTGGCGAGAAAAGTTAAACATGCATTTCCGACTTACTACTTAAGTCGGCTGAGACTTAGTTAGGCGAACACCCCCTGGTCCGGGTTACCCCGTGATTCGGCCTGCCTTGAGGTGACCCGGCCAGCATCTGCTTTGGCCTTACCGAACCTCGGCTAACTCCCCCTTTATACCCCGGAATGACCGTACCCGGGGGTATCCCCCCAACACTAGTTGATCCATGTGTAGTTTGAGGAAATAACACACATGCAATGACTCTAATGGATCCATATGTGGTTTGTGGAAAAGAACACACATGCAATGACTCTAGTGTTGGTTTTAGTATAAGAACACATAAGCAATGACTCTAGTGGGTCCATATGTGATTTGTGGAAAGAACACACATGCAATGACACTGGTTGATCCATGTGTGGTTTGTGGAAAGAACACACATGCAATGCCATTGGTTGATCCATGTGTGGTTTTGGAAATAACACACATGCAATGACTCTAATGGATCCATATGTGGTTTGTGGAAAAGAACACACATGCAATGTCCACTAACTGATCCATGTGTGGTTTGTGGAAAGAACACACATGCAATGACACTGGTGGATCCATGTGTGATTTGTGAAAAGAACACACATGCAATGAACACTGGTGGATCCATGTGTGGTTTGTGAAAAGAACACACATGCAATCACACCGGTGGATCCATGTGTGGTTTGTGAAAAGAACACGCATGCAATGAGTCTAGTGCTGGTTTTAGTATAAGAACACACATGCAATGAATATAGTGGGTCCACATGTGGTTTGTGAAAAGAAAAGACATGCAGTGAACACTAGTTGATCCATGTGTGGTTTGTGGAAAGAACACACATGCAATGACATTGGTTGATCCATGTCTGGTTTGTGGAAATAAGCCACATGCAATGACTCTAATGGATCCATATGTGGTTTGTGGAAAAGAACACACGTGCAATGACCACTGGTTGATCCATGTGTGGTTTGTGGAAAGAACATGCATGCAATGACACTGGTGGATCCATGTGTGGTTTGTGAAAAGAACACACATGCAATGAACACTGGTTGATCCATATGTGATTTGTGGAAAAGAACACACCTACAATGAACACTGGTGGATCCATAACTGGTTTGAGGAAAGAACACACGTGCAGTGAACACTGGTGAATCCATATGTTGTTTGTGAAAACAACACACATGCAATGAATCTAGGGCTGGTTTTAGTATAAGAACACACAAGCAATGACTCTAGTGGGTCCATATATGATTTGTGGAAAGAACACACATGCAATGACACTGGTTGATCCATGTGTGGTTTGTGGAAAGAACACACATGCAATGAACACTAGTTGATCCAGATGTGGTTTGTGAAAAGAACACACGTGAAATGACTCTAGTGTTGGTTTTAGTATAAGAACACACAAGCAATGACTCTAGTGGGTCCATATGTGATTTGTGGTAAGAACACACATGCAATGACATTGGTTGATCCATGTGTGGTTTCTGGAAAGAACACACATGCAATGCCATTGGTTGATCCATGTGTGGTTTTGGAAATAACACACATGCAATGACTCTAATGGATCCATATGTGGTTTGTGGAAAAGAACACACATGCAATGTCCACTAACTGATCCATGTGTGGTTTGTGGAAAGAACACACATGCAATGACACTGGTGGATCCATGTGTGATTTGTGAAAAGAACACACATGCAATGAACACTGGTGGATCCATGTGTGGTTTGTGAAAAGAACACACATGCAATCACACCGGTGGATCCATGTGTGGTTTGTGAAAAGAACACACATGCAATGAGTCTAGTGCTGGTTTTAGTATAAGAACACACATGCAATGAATATAGTGGGTCCACATGTGGTTTGTGAAAAGAAAAGACATGCAGTGAACACTAGTTGATCCATGTGTGGTTTGTGGAAAGAACACACATGCAATGACATTGGTTGATCCATGTCTGGTTTGTGGAAATAAGCCACATGCAATGACTCTAATGGATCCATATGTGGTTTGTGGAAAAGAACACACGTGCAATGACCACTGGTTGATCCATGTGTGGTTTGTGGAAAGAACATGCATGCAATGACACTGGTGGATCCATGTGTGGTTTGTGAAAAGAACACACATGCAATGAACACTGGTTGATCCATATGTGATTTGTGGAAAAGAACACACCTACAATGAACACTGGTGGATCCATAACTGGTTTGAGGAAAGAACACACGTGCAGTGAACACTGGTGAATCCATATGTTGTTTGTGAAAACAACACACATGCAATGAATCTAGGGCTGGTTTTAGTATAAGAACACACAAGCAATGACTCTAGTGGGTCCATATATGATTTGTGGAAAGAACACACATGCAATGACACTGGTTGATCCATGTGTGGTTTGTGGAAAGAACACACATGCAATGAACACTAGTTGATCCAGATGTGGTTTGTGAAAAGAACACACGTGAAATGACTCTAGTGTTGGTTTTAGTATAAGAACACACAAGCAATGACTCTAGTGGGTCCATATGTGATTTGTGGTAAGAACACACATGCAATGACATTGGTTGATCCATGTGTGGTTTCTGGAAAGAACACACATGAAATGCCATTGGTTGATTCATGTGTGGTTTGTGGAAAGAACACACATGCAATGACTCTAATGGATCCATATGTGATTTGTGGAAAAGAACACACATGCAATGACCACTGGTTGATCCATGTGTGGTTTGTGGAAAGAACACACATGCAATGAACTCTAGTGGATCTATCTTGGCATAATTTGATGTATGCCATGATGCATTTCATTGTAAAAGACACCCACTTTCCATTTTTATACTACTCCGATTTACCCTTGGTTTTTTGATACTACACAGTTTTGCCCCCCTCTCTCTTTCGTAGAATCCCAAACTTGTGCTCACTCTATCTGCTACGCCTTGATTGGTTTTCACAGTTGTCACGCGGATCGTGCGCACCAACCGTTGATCCTGTGTGATCCAACAAGGCTCGTTGCACATGTCGTGCCCTTCACAGGACAGTGCGAGACAACACGGACGTCTCCCTCAACGAGACTTCTACAAGAAGGAACACGATGCCGTCCATGGAAAAAGTCGTCGAGTGGTCATGCCATGTTTAATCTAGTCTGCAAAGACTACAAGTATATTGCACGGAAACTGGTCATCCACGGCCCACGGGAGTACCATTTTTACTACCCATCGCGCCTGCACTCTCACTTCCGACAGGCCCCCACCACACAAACCTTCCACGTGGCAGCCGCGGCCGGAAGAGCTGCCAACTGGGCCATCGAGGAGGCCTAAACATCCCTGCATTAAAAACCCAGCCTATCGGGTCCTCCATTCGCACTCATCCACTACTCTCTCTTCCCTATCTAGCAAAACCCCACAATCTTGAACGTACTTGCACGAACCTTCTCCATGAAACCAGCGCATGGGGGTGAGTGTATGGGCATCACCGTCGGGGTGGTGCTTCACGCGGCAGATCTGGAGGAGCATCACAAAGCACAAGGCGAGGAGGACGTGCAGTTCAACCCCTTGGGGGACCATGTGCTCGCCGGTGCTATCGACTTCGGAGGCGCCGATGAGGGCGTGGAGTTCGACGAACACGCTCCGCTCATGTACCTGGAGGTACATCTATTTCTACATGTTTCATATTTTCTGCTCGAGCTTAATCTATCCTGGCGTCACAAAAAAATCTAGTCCTAATGATTAGATGCAACGAAAGAACCGGTACATGGAGATATCTAGTCTTTTCTGAATGAATCCACATTATTTATTTATTAATAAGTTACCAAGAACACAAACCACATTAATTTAGGAGCGAGCTGGGGAGACCGCTATAATGAACTATTGAACCTGTATAGACATGTTATTTCATCGAAAGTAACTTGGAATGGTGGAAGGAATATATATTTATTATTTTGCTCATTTCGGTTTGTATTCCATACATTACAGGTGTATTCAAGTGAGATGGACTTTGACAAGGAGACTAGGGAAAACAAGAGCCGCCATGTCATGAAGAAGCTCAAGGGCGGGATAATCCCTTTCCGCACTCGAGTTGGGGAACTCAAGTGCCCTTTCTGTAAGAAAGGAGTCAACCCGAGGATTGCCAGCTTGATTCCGCATACGATTGGCATCGGTAAAAGCCCGGCTAGTAAACACAAGTCAGCGACCAAGGCTAAGCATGCTTCTTATGGAAAATTCCTGAGGGAGTATGTCAAGACCGGCCTAGTGTCCCCTTACTTAGGAATCAACAACTTCTAGCCGACCAACCCCGCCACTAATAATATTTAGTTCACTTACCATATCTAGACCATTAAACTATGGGGATTTCTATTTTCGTACCCTTCAAAATATATTCAAGTTCATCTGTTTATGGAGTTAAAGTTCCGGTGGCATACTCGTTATTTTGCATGGATAGAGGGGTGCCCCCAACAGATATAAGGGTTATCCTGTCCGCTAGATCATAGAGGATCAACGGTTGGTGGGCACGATCCGTGTGACAACTGTCTCGACCAATCAGAGCGTAGCAGCGAAGATGAGCACAGGTGCGAGAGATGGATACAAAGAGAGGGGAAAACCGAGTATCAACCAAGGGCAAAACTGAGTAGAATTTAAAAACCAAGGGCAAGACTGAATAGAACTTAAAAAACAAGGGCAAGCGTGACAAAGGGATTCAAATAGAAAATATAAAATGATTTTAAAATGGAACCAAACCGCGAGTGTTGTGCTCGAGGGAAAAACTGAGTACAACTGAATCTCTAGGGTTAGACACGAGGGAAAAAACGCGACTCACGGTACGCTTGAGCGGTGCACGGGGCGATAGCGGACACGTGTGGCCATGCATGGTGCATTAGCGTACGCGTTGCACGGTAGTGCAATGAAACGTCGCTTCCCTTCTCCTTTAATAGAGGCCTCCCCACTCCTACTCATCACGCACCCGCTCACTCAACCGTCTCCACTGTCCCATCACCTTATGCAAACGCCCAACAAAACTCCAACCACGCTGGTGATGGAGAAGAATGGCGCGGTGGCCATTGGCACCTCCAAGGCCGCCGGCGAGGAGACCCTTATCCCCGTCCCCGCATCCGCCGTATCCGCCGGCGAGAAGGCCCCCACCGGTCTCGGACAGATCCCACTCGGCTGGGACCCCTACGAGGAGGTTTTCTACATAAGGCCAGAGAACCCCTACGACACCAGCATCGCCGTCCCATGGTCTGAGGTAACCAGGGTTTTCTCCCCTTCCCTTGTTCTTCCCCCATTCCCGTAGTTGGATGCTAGATCGTATGTTATTAGGGCTCGGCTGTTCGTATTCTTTACAGTAGCTAATCCTCTTGTGTTAGATCTCGATTTTTGATGAATCCCCCTGTTCGTAGTTGGGATCAGTATTCGATTTGGTTTGAGATTTGGGGAATAATCGGGAGATCTCATTCGGTTAATTTATGCAAAAAATCAATCCCGATAATCAAAGTATCTCCATCATGTCCTTATTTCACTCTACTGTTTTTTTCCAACAGGAGGATAGCAGCGACCTCCACACCGACGACGAGTCCAAGGATACCAAGACTCGTCATGTGCTGAGGAGGCTAAAGTCCGGCCAGTACAACAACTTCTTCGCTGGCGACATGTACAGGTTCCCCTTCTGCCCCACCAGGAGGCTCCGCACCACGGACTTCAACTCCCTCGTGAAGCATGATGAGGACGTGAGGACTTGCGGTGAGTCCATGAACGTCCACGGCTTCATGGCCAAGCACCAGGCGCTCAGTCTTCACCTCCGCAACCTCTAGAAGGTGGCTATCGAGGAGGGTCGCATGCCCCCGATCAGACCCAAGGCACCCAAGGTCAAGGGGCTAGGCAGCAAGAAGTGGAGGAGGCGCCAGAGGGAGGAGGCGGATGCCCTCCTGGCAGAGGCCATGAGGGGCCACTGATCAGCTATTGTTGTTGATGTTGTAAAGCAGCTTCTTTTGTCTTGTCTCTATTGAACCTGTCAGCTACTGCTGCTGCTGAGCAGCATAATTGTTGATCCTCGTTAAGTAGCATACTATATAACCTATATTAGCTGCTTTATCTACATATGCTCTATTTACTGAATTTATTTATGGTGCTAGTTTGTTTTGCTGCTCTAGATTTGCTACCAGATTGGGGGAAAACGATCACAAAAGCAACAATGAATAAAGAGAGAAGCTGCTCTAGATTCCCTACCTTTTTGGGCAAAAAAACACAACTGCTAGAGAGAGAGGTGAAAAGGCGCTATTAAAAAGGCCAAATAACAAAAAAAAACTTCCACATTAGGCGTCATGGCGCACGTAACGGCCAAGCCTTTGACCATACAGCACCCCCTCCAAGCGCATGTGAGGGCTTCGGAATATCGGGAGGGCAAAAGTGAGGACAAACGAGACACAATGTTGCTATAGCTAAATCTGACAAAATGCTGATTTTGGCTTTACCATGCAATTTGGCTAGAGCTCCACAATGTAGCTATTCTAAATCCCTAAACTATGTGGTGCGTTGAAACCTAATGCTTTTCCACCGACATGTGTGTTGCAAAGTTTCTTGATAGTGCATGCTTACACAAGTGGCCTACAGAGAAACGTATAGAAGCATGGGCAAAAGAGCTTCATTTTGGCAAATTATGGACAAGCTTTGCGCAATCGGCTGGTCTGATCGGCTGGGCGGCTGCCCCGGGGTGCAGGGATGCTAGGTCCATGTCTATGCTTACACTTCTTAAACTTGTTAGGAATTAGTAATAACTGTACACTTCCTTCTGTCCTGTCACGTTATGTCGTCAACCATGCACCCGCTGTGGATCAGCAACGGGACGGTGGTCTACGTGACCAGTCTCTGCCATGCCAAAGCCACGTCGCACACCCGTCCCATCGCCTACCGGGACGGACGCCGAATTTAATCGCTAGGATTGGAAACCATCGGTGCTCGTCCGGTCAAACTAGCTTCCATATGGGTATGACCAGAATATTGGTAAACGGAATTTAAGCATCGCCTTCCGTCTCCTCAGCACATCACTGTGCAAAAATCCCCAACTCATTCCTTCCACCGCCGCCGCAACCGCAAGAACCATCGACGTTGCCACAGGCACCACCTCCGCATGGCCATACCACCGCAACAGATTACTCCACCGCCACGCCCAGTCCCAGCCACCGCTACCGACCCTAGGCCACCGTCACCGCATTAGCTGCTGCGATGGATGCAGAGTACAACGTCTTCAGCGATGGGAGCGACTACATTGACGAGTACACCGTCACCGCCCATGGCCCCACCAAGCTGACGGTCATCCACACAAATGCGTCAGCGGAGGTCACCAAGGTCATCGCAATGTATGAGCGGTGGCTACAGGAGCCGATGGACAGGTACAAGATCGTCGGCCTTGACCTCGAGTATACCGGAGATAGGAAGAGGACGGCGCCTTTGCAGCTGTCCATGCACAACCACTGCCTCCTATATCACGTATGTAGGGCCAAATTTGTATGCCCAGAGCTTCGCGAGTTCCTACACAGGAGGGAGATCTACTTCGCCAGTGTCGACATCAAGATCGACACTCCGAAGCTAGAACAGGATCTCCTCATTCATGTCGTCAATCACGTCGATCTCCAAAGTTTGTGGAGGTACCTGGATGGCGGTACGGGGAAAGCCGGCATGGCTAGGCTCGCTGCCGACATCATTGACCGCAAGTACACCGTCATGAAAGTCGAGTTCCCGAAGAACCTGCACGAGCGATGGGAGTGGAGGCACATGGATTACGATGCAATCAAGTACGCAGCCAGGGACACGTATGTCTGCTACGAGATGCTCAACAGGATCTGGCGGGTGGGTGAGTGTGCTGTTTACCACTACTAGTTTCGCATTTCGTTCCTAGTTTTATCTCGCCTGTATTTTATCTCGCATGTATTTTCTAAGCATTCTGTGTGTAAGAACCAAGCTCGTATGATCCATGTGCTATTAGCTAATTAACCTGTATGAATTACATTACCCCTTTTGTATGCTCAACATTCATTCTTACAAATTCTGTTTGTGCTATTTGCATGCGGCAAAATCCAGGACTGAAATGCATAAGGTGTGATACAGTCATAAGTCATAACCAAACCCAGATTATAGCGAAGGATACAGTCATAACCAAACCCAGATTATAATTTGACAATGGTAATACACATCAGTTCGTAATTGCTCACATAGTGTACTTTTGAAATAACATCTTTTCATAAACACAACAATCATGCACTAATAGTCTACATCCAAGCCTGTTGGAGAAGGCAACCGATCCCAGGATGCCTTTAGTCACTTGCCCCGGTTAGTAGATTCATCTACACTCCGGCATCTGGGGCAACCAACCTGCCTTGGTGGTGGTTCAATGATGCGATGCCTGGAACAAGATTTTACAATCTGGCGGTACAGCTCATGGCTAACATACCCATCAATTGTAGCGTACTTCAGATTAGGTTCAGAAAGTGGCTTATCCTCCCAGTAATCGTGCCCTAAACGCCTCCACGAACATCTCGACAATGTGTCCTTCATGTCAGCGTACCACGGGTCAATGAGTTCGGAGGCAAGAGCAGCCATTCCGGTCTTGCCGCCCTTCATCCCTAGGATCTAGTAAATTTCCTGGATGTCCACTCTGCACTCCTTTGGGATTCTAATGTTGACAGTCGGACTTTCAAGGAGTTTACTATCATTTGTGATGTCAACACTAGTAAATGTTATGTACTGGTTCACGAGAAAGTCATGAAATAGATCCCTAATGCTTTTTCCCCACCTACATGAAAATGAATTCAGACAAATAATATAGCAATAACTTTTGCAAACAGACGGTTCCGGAACAAAAAGACAACAAAGTCTACCAGATCCCATCAGCCTCCTTGTCGCAAAAAGACTGGTATGTGAGGATGTGCCCCTTCATGGAGAGTTGCACCACGGCGATCCTACGGTGATCGCGGCTGTACTCGAGGTCGAGACCTACGAACCTGTTTTCTTTGAACTGCAGCCAACTCGTGTAATTATTCAGAGTGTTCCTCACCGTCCAAGGGTCGGTGGTGTAGACGACATCGATCTTCTTCCCGGCATGTACTTCAATGTTGAAGTGCACAGTTTCTTGCCTGCCATTGTTTCGGACGTCCGGAGCGTCCATGACTACAGGCAAGAGGGAAAGGATACGGAGGAAGAGGGTGATGCGGTGGAGGAGGAAATGGATGAGGCCTTGGAGGAGAAAGATGATGAGGCCATGGAGGAGGGAATGAGACGGAGAAGTGAAAGATTGGAACCGCCCTTACCAATATCTGGAATGGTGCACGACCGTTCGTAGTAGGGTGAAGGTGGAGAAAAACGGCAGTTTTACACGTCGACACTAGCGCTTCCTAAAATTTGTTCTGTGCCACTTGCATGCGGTGGAATCGAGGTCTGCCATGCATGATCCAAGTCAAATGTAGGCACGTTTGCGCATGCCGACCTTCACTCACTGATAGGCGGGCCGCACATTTCTCTCTTACGATTTATTTTTTCACTTCCTCTAAACGGTTCTGGTGCCCGCCCTCAATAATTACGGCCCCCTTCTTGTCTTCTATGTGGACGAGAACCGGTGGCGGTGGCGGTTCCTTGCAGATTCACTCCGCACTCGAACAACTGCCCCCATCCCTGATTCCATCCCCTCTCGAATCCATCTGCCTCCTTATCACAACGCCTCCATTAATCTACCGGATTCCAGGCTCCATTTTCCACTATGGGTAGAGCTTGGGGTAGCAGCAGGCTGAAGCGAAAGGCATGCGATGACGACGCAGATGGCTAGAGCAACCGCTACCGCGAGGATTGGGGATGGACGAACCTCAGTGCCGCGAACATGCACGGGATCACCTCGGCGTTGGACATCATCTCAGCCAGCCGCCTCGCTCGCTGCATCCCTGGCTACCGCTTGACGATGCGGAACATGGACGAACAACCGTTCGGCACGCAGGCCTTCTTTACCCCGATAACAGCAAATGGCCAAACGACCGCGATGACCACGTAAGTTCCAGTATCTAGCTTATTCGTTCAGTCATATCGTTGATTCATATGTGCTGAACTCTCATTGGAATCCTATGTTCCTTTCGTTGAACGTGTTGTGTGCACGCGCGGTTTGAACAAATCGAACCATTTAACACTATTATGTACAGCGGAAGCTCTGCTCGTACCTGATATTCTGGTATTTTCGTAGTGACACACTCTTACTTTAGGTGATAGACGAGTTGTCAATTTCGATTTTGCAATGGAATGCCGGCTAGGTGATATTCTGTTTCCTAAAATAAAAACAAACAGATTAGACGATTTAAGGCTGTTATGCCCCGAGCTGTTTATGATCATCGTCAGGAGTTTGTTCTGGGGGCTCTGCTACTACTCCATATATTGAGTATCTTCGTAGTGACATAGGCCCAATTTAGGCGATATCTGAGGAGACACTCGTATTTAGGCGATATTTTGTGTACTTTAATCTGAAGGTCTAGTTGTCAAATTGTATTTGCAATGGAATCCATGCTAGGTGATTGTACCAACTGACAACAAACTCTACAGAATATTCATGCAAAACCGATGCTGCTGGATAAGTGGTCTGAATCAGTAGTGCTAAATATCAAGGAAGAAGAAGAGACGGAAATGGAAGATGACCAGAACTGGGTGGGTGGCAATGGCGAGTGGCTGGTCCTTTTATCACAGGATGGCAGTACTTGGACTCTAAAAAATGGCTACAGATCGGTGAGACTTGTAGTGCCATCTTTGGAGGGTCTCGGCATTACTGCATTCAACAACGGGTGGCCATCGCCCATTTTCGAATTCGCTTATAGGTTCAACATGGAAGAACTTGACCTCGTGAAGGTACAACTCCCACATAGAGCGCGGGAGGGGGCGTGGAAGAACTGGGAGTACGACCTCTTAGTGGTGTTCGACAAGGCAATCACATTCATTAGATGCCCAGAAGACAATAAATGGACAGTCTTGCATGACGACTTCCTACGGCCGGAGAAGTATGTCGACGCTGTCTTCACCTACGGCTACTCTTCGTACAGACTGCAACGCATTTATGCGGTCACTAAACCTAGTGGCGACATGCGTGTTTGGGAGCCGTCCATTTGGGGTGAGTCATGGTGTAATATAGCATGTAAAATCCCATTCAAAATTCTGCTTACTGACTGTTAGTAACGCGCAGGTACCCACACAGCCCCGCGCATCATTCCAGCTCCGGTCATTGAAGATGCAGTAGCAAATGCTGAACTTGGGACACGACGCTGGTTCCTGGCACCTCTCGGAGACAACACAGAACATGATGATGAACTCATGTGGATTCATATCAGGGGAGCACTAAACATCGTTGGTGATACAATAGAACATATGGGGACACAACTTTCTTCATACCCATCGCTGCGGTGCCACGTTTTCTCAAGGTTCGCATGCCCATCCAAAGACCCAGTAGAGCAAGTCTGGAGCAGAGTCAACAATCTGAAGGGACAATCTGTGTTTCTTGGGATCAACTACCCTTTCTTTGTTGGAGCCGCTGGAGCTGTTGAACCTGTAATTGCTTAGGCAGCCCTGGCCCCTGATGCTGCTACTGCTACTGGTGGTGGTGGTGGTGGAGATGAAGAAGAACTAATTGCTGCTGCTCCTGGTGAAGCTGACGAAATACTTGGTGATGATGCTGCTGGTGAAGCTGACGAAATACTTTCTAATGCTGCTGCTGGTGAAGCTGACGAAATACCTGCTGAGGCTGCTGCTGGTGAAGCTGACGAAATACCTGCTGAGGCTGCTGCCAGAGTCCAGGAAGAACATGCTGGTGTTGTTGCTGAGGTGCCAGCACTTCTAGTGTTGATAGCAGACTGTGTGTTTGCTGCACACTCACGCGCCTATCATGTTGACACTCCAGATCCAACCTGGAGCCAAATCCACGTCGGGGGGAGGGGGCCTACAATTGGCTCATCAGTGGGGTCGTACGATTTGAAGGAGAATGAAAGACGGCCAAACGCAGCATTCTGGTTCGTTCTGACGATACCACCAGCTACAGGGACCTAGTGCTCATACTGGCAGATCCGATGAACCATTTATATTTATCTTTATCATTAGTTACACTTATGTGTGTAAATACTAAGTTGTGCTTATTTGTGGAAGACTAAGTTAGGCCTAACTGCGTAATATTCAGTGAATCCCAGCTTTTCTTTCCATGCCCATAACAGCAGAATTGCAGCATAGAACTTATAAATGTAATGTGCATACCAGGCATTTTTGCTCAGGATAACAACCACTTCAAGCAAATGATACATCGTGTACGCATTTGAACGCATCACTATAATGTGCCACCTATTGATGATTGATGACATGGATCTAGCTTTTCTGCGTGTATTTGCATTGAATCGCTCATTGATTTGTTCACATATTTTTTGGCAATGGCTGATGAACTCCACTCTCTTGGTAACTTGCTTCGTTAGTGAGCACTTCTTGATGCAATGAAAATTACAGAACATGGTCATCATCGTCATTCCATTTAGGTTCTCTATGTTTCGTCATCACGGAGCTACTAATTTCAAATGAAAATCTATTAAACAATATAAGTGTACATTGTTAGAGTATGCTACGGCCATGGTACATACATGTTTTTCTACAATCACAAGAAGAAAACTTCATGCATTTTCACCTTGTTGGCATTGTGCCGAAACTGGGTGGATGTGGCTTTGGGGTTCGAAGAGGAAGGCACCGTGGATAGTGCGTGTGCGACCATGGCGATGGCAAACTCGGATTCTGGAGGAGGCCAACAGGACCGAGCATGGTCGACATGGTGACAGATCTCACTCGGGAATGAATTCCCGTCGCGCGCCGTGCCAATGGTGCGGTCATGGTGAGGGCGAGCTCCGATTCGGGATGGGGAGGAGAACGGGCTGAGAAGGTTCATCCAAGTCCTAGCTCCGCGCCATGGTCGCGACCACAGATTGCTGCCCCGGAGGAAGAAGAAGACGCGTAAAGGATGCATGCGCCAACACTGCAAAGCCTACATGGCAGCGACATAACGGTGAAAGCTGACAGGGGGGGCCAACTTGACGGCCATTAGCCTGATTTTTTGTATTGAAACGTAAAGTTAAATTCGTGCTGAAAAAGACCCTCTGAGTATTTGGCACGCCAACTGTAGTCATCGCGGCTGATTTCAGGGAACTCGGGTACCGCGTTGCCTGGCCACCCCAACTTTCGGGCCCCAAAATGATATTCTCCACCACCAGGAGCCATCCTTCGCCTAGGAGTTGTCTTCTTGAATTTTCTCTGCTTAAGCTACACATTTTACATGTAATAGTCAATTGGGAAAATAAATAGGAACAAAACATATGGCAAAAATAGTAAGCAAACAATTCCACACAAGATGATTTTGCAGCACCTTAATTGTGGAGAAATCATGACAAGATGGTGAGCTAGCAGGTAAGGGGACTACCTGTAGCCCAGTCTCCTTGGTGACTAGTGTTTCTTCACCTGATATGTCACCTTCACCGATACCCCCCCTCGGGATCATACCGAGGTCTAGAGGGATCACTGTTGCTCTTTTTAGGGGAGAATACAGTTTGGGATGAAACAACACTGGCTACGAACCTAATACCAAGTCGTTGCATCCATGGACTCTTTCTTATGATGGTTTTCATCCGACTTTCTTCCCTCAGTAGTATTTGTGGTTCTAACATGAATAAAGAATTCCAATTAATCTAGAAATATAAAACTAGGTGCGATACCAACCTATGTTATCTAGTATATAGTACTCATCATTTAACAGGTTGCCATGAGCAATTTAAACAAAAAGAATGTAGGCTGCCAAACTAATGCAACACCCCGAGATAATGTAACCTGGTCTACATCCTTCCTTTTTGCTACTTCTAGGGGTCTAGGGGTCTGTGAGGTCTGTGGGGTGTGTGTGTGGGTGGGGGGAATACACTTGGCGATGCAACAACATATGCTAAGAACCTAAGAGCATGTACAATGCAAGAAGCTTAGAGAAGTTCTTAGCAAAATAAACCGGTTTTTGGTTAAGCAATGGTGCTTATTTATAACAGGATGATGTCTAAATTGGCACCTCTCGAATACAAATAAGCATTGTTTCTTACAAAAAATCTAGGTTTATTTTTCTAAGCAACACCCCACGCACATTTCACTTTACAGATGTGTTTCTAACATGTATAGGGAATTCCAAATATGGCTCAATATATAACATATGGGGTAGAATAGTCCGCTATAACCAATTCATACTCTGATCATAAGGCATACGATGAAACAACAAAAGAAATGCAACATGGATTGCATGATAGTCCTACTATGGGTGGCCTAGCTGGTATTATACACTAGTATCGTACACATAATACTAGTGTGTACAAACTTCCCACTATGACCAACCTAAATGATGGTGTCTATGTTATAAGACCTATGACACTTCTCACTATGGAGATAATATTAAGACCAGTCATAGTGGGGAGTAACATTGCCTAGTAACATGCTATGTTACTCCCCACTATGACTAGACTTAGTATTATACACTGCAATAATAAGCAGGGCAGGATGATTAAACATAAGAAGTACAAGCATCTACCATGCAATTAAATAGGCAATTAAGAAAAATATAACATATGGTGCTCATTGTCCTATAGTAACCATCATCTAAAACAGTAAATTATGAACTACTTATACGATGAACATAAGACATATCATGAAACACTCAAAGTAATGCCACAAACAGGATAATGCAACCTTTATCACAAGCAAACTGATCATAAGCCTAATAGTTTACAAGCTGGGAAATTCACTAATTGGTTGCAATAATAAGGAGGTCAGGACAATTAAACATGAGCAGTGTATGCATCTATATCTTGTCACTGAATAGGCAAGTAGGCAGAATATAACATATGTTGTTGATTGTCCAATAGTAATCACTAGTGTAAAATATTCCAATGTGAAAAATTTGTATTTATACTCTGATCATAAGACGTGGTATGAAAAGCATTTATCTGCAACAAACAATATAACCAAACAGTAGAAAAGTAAGGTAAGTGTTTCCTTGCCTTCAGGCTATGGGGCCTTTTTCTTGCTGCTATTCCTGGCGGAACGCTTAAATCGTGGCATCGAGGCTTGTCAGCGGACCTTGGTAGAAGACTATGTGGAGGAGGTGCACGGCGAGTAGGCATACCTTGTCGACGGAGATATGGCAGACCATGTCGACTAGGTTGACGGCGAGTAGGCGTACCTTATAGTCGACGTGCACGTCGAGTGAGCAGACCTTGACCGCGAGTGGGTAGATCTTGACGGTGACGTGTAGGGATAGTGGGAAGAACCTGACGGCTAGGTGGCAGGCCATGTTGATGAGGTGCACGGCGAGGTGGCGTACCTTGTCGGCGAGGTGCACGTCAAGTGAGCAGACCTTTACCATGGGTGGGCAGACCTTGGTGTCCTGGGAGCAGACCTTGACGGAGAGGTGCACGACGAGTGGGGAGATCTTTACGGAGAGGTGCACGTAGAGGTGGCAGATCTTGTGGGTGAGGTTTACGGCGAGGTTGTAGACCTGCGAGCTTGACAGTTGGCACGGCAAGGTGGGAAACCATGAAGGTGACAACAGGCTAGGGTTTGGGCTACAGCAAAGGCTAGTTGTTGTCTACTCGAATGAAGGACAACATCGTGGTGGGGAGGGGAGGAGGGAAGGACAGCGGCGAGTGGAGGAAGGATGGACGGCGATGCGGGTGAGGGAGAGGGAGGAGTCAGAGGACGACGACATGAGGAAAAATGGATCTCGTCCACTTTCGGCGGGGAAGGGGATAAGGAGGGTTTCTTTTAAATTACCTAAATGCCCTCTCCGTGAATAATGCATGGTGTTGTGCTGAAGGGTTGATTGGTCTATCCCAGGGACGAAATTTCGAGCCGTGAAATTTAACTCTTACGCGCTGATGACCCACAAGTATAGGGGGTGTATCGCAGTATTTTCGATAAGTAAGAGTGTCGAACCCAACGAGGAGCAGAAGGTGTTGGCAAATGGCTTGGAGCAGGAATTCTCTATAAATACTTAGCAAACAAATTTTTAAGGGTTTTTGATATTGCAGGTAAATAAAGTACGAATAAATAAAAGACAATAAGAATAAATGCATCAAGTGTCTCAATCCTTTCTTTAGCAAAGGACAAGCCGGTTGTATTACTTAAGATGACCAAATGTTCTCGAGGACACATGGGAATATCGTCAAGTGTTTTCGCTTCATATAGTTGATTAATCTTCTTAGTTTTCTAAGTGTTGTGTGGGTGAACCTGCGCTAATGTACCGACCTTCCTAGGACTAATACATACTTGTGATTATACCCCTTGCAAACATCCACAAGTACAAGAAAGTAATTAAGGTAGAAACCTAACCACAGCTTTAAACTCTAAGACCCTAACGTCCCTTGTGCAAAGGTTTCCTAACGGGGGTTCATGTTTCTGTCACTCCAGCAACCCCTACGATTAGTAGCCAAATACACAATGCATTCCCCTAGGCCCATATACGTGAAGTTTCATGTAGTCGATGTTCACATGACACCACTAGAAGAAATACACCACAACTTAAATATCAAACCATTGAATCTTTCTCAGCACAATTCCACTACTAACAACATGACTTCTCCCATGTCCTTAAGAACAAAACGAACTACTCACAAGACATCATATGGATCATGATCAGAGATGATATAATGATATGTAAAAATCTGAACATAAACGACAATTCCATGGTTCACTCAATAGCATCAACTACAAGGAGTAATCAACACCGAGAAAGTGTCCCCTAAGAACTATGCAAGATTCAACCCAATTGTTACAGTGGTATGAAGTGGTGATGATGGTGCTGGTGGAGATGATGGTGCTGGTGATGATCCCGATGAAGTCTAGCTTGATGGTGGTGTTGATGGTGATGATCTCCCCTCTTCGGGAAGGAATTCCCCCGGCAGAATTATGTCTGCCCGAGAGATATTTCTCTCTCGGTGTTTTCCGCCACGCAGAGGCGGCGGAATCTTTCTGTGGTTGCTCCCCGAGTCTTAGGGTTTTGGGAGGATAATATACGCCAGAGGGTAGAGCCTGGAGTGGGCCAGGGCTCCCACACCACCTGCTGGCGCGGCCTAGGGCTGCCCGCGCCAGGGGGTGGTGTGGGCCCCCAGTGGCCCATCTCCACTTCCCCTTCTGGCAATCTTCGTATTCTAGAAAAATAGAATTTTCCATGTATTTTGTGATCTTCGCGAATTTTGCCTCCAAACAGCACCTTTTCCATCAGAATCCTCACTACAGTGGTCCATGCTCCAAAAGTCATCAACCATGCAAAAACAGATGAAATGACATAAGTATCATCTCTTAATATGAAATATATCAATGAATAACAGTAAATTATGATATAGAATAGTGATGCAAAATGGACGTATCAACTCCCCCCAAACTTAGACTTCGCCTGTCCCCAAGCGTAAACTGAGCTCAATAAACTTGACCTCAGGTTTATGGAGTGAAGATTCGATAAAAGAATATGGACAAGAAGCATCACATTCATCAATACATAAATCATAATAGAATACAACTCAGTATTATATAACTTAACTTGTAATGAGTAAAGGAAACACAATAAAGATACATAAAGTAAATAACAATTGGTAATGTCAAACTTAGCTCTTAGTCGAAGAATAGTTGATAATTTGTAGGAGTTCACACATAACGGCTTTTCAATGATAGCTTTCAAAGTTATAAACACTAAGATAAGAGCAATGTGCAAAACAAGGAACATAAGAAACATGATTGAATAAATCATCATATGAATGCATGAAACACAACAACTTAAAATACTTGCTGGGGTAGAAGGGAATAGGTTTACTAACTCAACTAAAAAGTAAAACATAGGCCCTTCGCAGAGGGAAGCAGGGATTTCAAGTTTCATAAAGAGCTTCCAAAAATTATGGTACTTATTAGCTTTTAGCTCTCATTGTCCCTATCATAGGCATCTTTAGGTGATTAAGGTTAAAGTGACACAACTAAGAGGATATGCTTGACAAGTTATAAGTTGAAATCTCATGCCCCTTACTTACGAGTACCGAACCTCATGCTACTCAACTTTAGTCACAAGTAAGCTCTTGTCACTGTAAATACATATGTATCATAGAGAACCGCCAACGGGGTACCCCTTGCACATGATACAGGAGCTATCCCATAATCAAAATGACAAGACAAGCAGACAATGAGCATCTTAGCAATCTTTTATTTGCTATTTGCATAGGTTTTTATTGAGGATGCTTCATAGAGTGCTCATTATGGTTATGCTGCAAGTTCATGATTAGGCATGGCTTAGGCTAGCGGCCCAAGCGTTTCTCTAACACACATACAAACTCCATGATCTTACAAGTTCCCCTTTTATTTCACACCGTCGGGATCCATAAGCAAAAGAATCATGATATCAATAGAATATAAGTGCAATGTTGAAAGCGTTCCCCATGATACATGGTTCTACTAACTTCAACTTATAAAGCACAAGCATATACGCAACAAAGATGGACACACTGGTTCAAGTTTATTAAGTGCAAGAAAGTAAAGTGTGCCATCAAGTTCGTGAGAGCTTTAATCACTAATTTTCTCATAACAAGTTTAATTTGGAAGGTAGATAAAAACATGAATTTACTTGGAATAGCAATAGTGCTAGTAGGTAGGTATGGTGGACACAAATGGCATAGGTTTTGGTTTAAGGATTGGATGCACGAGAAGCATTCCCTCTCAGTACAGGTTTTTGGCTAGCAATGCTGGGTAGCAAGCATAAGAGTTGAAGGAAACAAACAAACATACAGGTGATAAAAACAAACATGCAATCTTCCTTGGAAATCAAGACTAGAGAGTACTAAACTTATGAGAAAATCAAGAAAGAAAGATGATGAAATTATATTTCTTCAGAGTACTTTTATCTTTTCATTCAATTCTCAAAATAATGTTGCTACTGATCGAGCCAGGTTTGCCAAAACCAACTAAATTAACTCAATGATCCCAAAGTGATACCAATACTAACGACAAGATCAATCATATAACCATTAATTGGAAACTAATATAAGATATGCAAAAGATTAAATGATAGAACTTCTCATTAATAATCCATAACGGCAACTCACACCAAAAGATACATAGATACCTAACGAGAGGGGGACACTTCCATAATGCAAACCATCCTACATGATAACTTCTCTATCAATGATATGACTCTACTAAAAAGGGTAAAAAGATAGAAGATAGTGATATGATACCGCGACACTCTCCCAAGCTTGGAACAAACCAAGGGGATGCCAAAACCTGATGACGAATTACTCCTTCGGTGGTGGTGGTATTCTCTTGATTGGCGCGAGGAAATCTTCTAGTATCTTGCTAAGCCTGTTATTCTCATCTTTAAGCATATATACCTTCCTCCACAAGACTCGGTACTTGTTGCAGAACTCATCAGTTACTCGTAGAGCTTCCACTGCTGCAGGGTACGAACGAAGATCTAGAGTAGGAGGTATCAGCCCCTTCATGCATGTTGTCATGTCCTTTACTTCCTCCCCGACGTTCCGGTCGATGTCTTCGCACCTAGTTGTGATCCTTTCTTGTTTCACCCGTCCCATGAGAGTCTCCTGCTCAAGATTGCGATGGAGCTCGCGACGATGTCGCAGTTCGTAATCCTTTGAAGATGAACCCCTGAACGACATCTGAACAAAATATATCGAAACAAAAACCATGAAGAGAACACGATATACGCACCTCGAGGGATCCGGGGGATTATATATTACAGTTTTTTACAACAAAAAGGAAGGTATTGGGAGAAGACGGGTCGGAGACGGAGTCCAGGACGGCCACACCACCTGCTGGCGCAGCTAGGGGTGCCCGCGCCAGGGGGTGGTGTGAGCCACCCTGGCTCCGTTTCCATCCCTCTTTTCACTTTGTTGCTTTCTTTGTTGGATAAAAACTCCAAAAATATAACTAGACAGAATTTCGCGGAAATTTTCTTACTAGAACTGTTACCTATTCGAAAACGGACTCTGCAGGTCTCTGAATTTGTCATTTAGTAGATTTTCCGGAGTCACCACTTGAATAACATCAATATCTTCATCTTCATAATCATATTGCTCGAGTCATGAAACCTTTCTCTTTCTTATTACACCCTTTTCTCCGATAACCTGGAAATTCCTTTCACACAAAACTTCACACAATTCTCATTAGCAACATTAGTGTAAGCAAGGTAATAAACCTTTTAAGTCCAATTTCAACTGAAATCCATCAAAACATAAGCTACTGTAGCAAATCCTTCCGAAAACCCAAAAAGAATTTTAAAAAGGAAATCGATTTAAAGAAGCAAATGCAAGAGTGGCAAAATCTGTCAAAGCAGACCAACAGGTAAAGATAATTTTTTTCGAAAATCTTCTGTTGCTCAAATCAAAAAGTGCAAACTAACGAAAGTTAAATAACAACCTGGGGTAGAAGCACAAAAAAATACAGCTCAATCCGACATACAGAGATCTCTCACGAATTTTTATGGTGAAGCATAAAAATCTGGACAGCAATTTCCCCAAATCTTACTTTACTCTCATTAGAGGTTGATCTTGACACAAAACCAAACAAAAAGGATAAGGATAGGATATTACTGGTGTAATAACTTCCAGTACTCAAAGAAACAAAAACAAACTGAAGGAAAAATAAATTGGGTTGTCTCCCAAAAAGCTCTTTCGTTATAGCCATTAAGATGGGCATGAGAATTTCAATGAAGCTCACATAAGATATGTAAAATAGAGCATCGAGAAGAAAAAATATACATGTTTAAGTCTAACCCACTTCCTATGCAAGGGAATTTTGTAAACAAACAAGTTGTTGAAACCAAAGGCTACAAGCATAGGAAGGCAAAACAAGTGCAACATAAAGACTTTAAGCATAAAACGAGGAAACTTGGTATTATTGAGATGCATAAGAACAATCTTCCCTCTCACATAATAACTTTCAGTATCATGCATAAATTTAATGATATAGCTATCACATGAACCATTATAGCAATGATCGCTTATTCTAACAGAAAACACAGGGACACTGGCTCTCATAACACTACTTTGTGAAACAATATTAGGGATATCCTTACAAAGGATAGTATGTCCCTCTTCTACATATTTAGTGACAAAGTCTTTCACATCTGCTATTATAGGTTCATCATTTTGTTCATCAGGTTCAACAGCTTTACTTGTACTTTCATTAACCATACTAGCTATCATAGAATGTTCCTTTACTTTAACTGGGAAAGGTATTTTCTCAATGTAAGGTTTAGGTAAAGCATTATTAGTAGTATAAACTTCAGTATTTCTTACAGGAACACACTTAGCAACATCATTATATGGTCCATGATACTTATTCCGCTTCTTTTTAGGAACTTCAATATAGGAAGCACAAGCCTTAAAATAAGTTGCAATAGCTTGAGAGTCTAGACAATAAGAATTTTTAATATTTTGAAAGTCACCAGTTCCCATAAAAGATTCAATGCATTCATAATCATAATTTATACCTGACTTTCTTTCTTTTTCATTCTCCCATGCTTCAGCATTGTCTTGAATACGGTATAGAAGATCCCATTTAGCTTCTTCTTCCATGCGTGTAAATGATCCAGCATAAGAGGCATCCAATAAATCCTTATCATGAAGAGGGAGCCTTGCATAAAAGTTATTGATAATAATATTGTTGGGGAGCTCATGAATGGGACATTTGAGCATTAGTAACTTCAATCTCCCCAAGCTTGAGCTGTACTCTCTCCATCAAGAGGCCAAAACTTGTATATTTGATTCTGATATTTATGAATAAAATTTTGAATAAAAGAGAGGCACTATTTCCTGCCATTCAAGAGCTTGACCATTGTTCAGCCGCTTATACCATTCCTCAGCTCTTTCTTTCAGTGATAATGAGAAAAAATGTGCGGCCTGTTTCAAGCCCTTTTCTTGCTCATTATGGTGGCGGTGCATAACCTCCCATGTTCCATTCGTTGCTCCAGTCATGGAACTGGGTGGTGAGGCTTGGAGTAGCATCTCGAAGGTTGATGGAGAGGTTGCTCATATTTTGGATATTTCCTTGGAGTGCGTAGATGTCTTCATAGGTGGGGTGTAGTAGTTTGGTGGTTGCTCATCTTGTCCGGGTCATCCTTGTTCTACTTCTTCATCTTCTCCTCCTCCCATGGGTATTTCTTGCTGGGGTAGATTAGCTTCAGCCTGCACATCAAAACGCAAACATCCATCCTTGATACAGAATAAACCTTTAGGAAAAGGAGTCGGGATCAAGTGATCCGCTCTAGGTATATCAAAGAAGTATCTACCATGAGTTTAAGAAACCATATCACATGCTCTTAGAGTAGAAAGACCGAGACAGTGACTTCCTATCAACGGTTGGATGTTCCCTAGGTTGATGCAAAGTGTGCGTGCAACAATGGTCACAACTCCTCCACATATGGGTCCTCAAGATTGAAGAGCCTGATGCTTAAAGGAAGACACGAGAAGAGCGCCCAAATTTGGCATTAAGTTACAATTAATAATAGCAGCTTTTGCAAGGATCAACATGTCCTCCTCATTAACTCTAGTAAACTCACCATGTGCCTGCAAAGTGTTAGCAATCAAATAGAATAAATATCAAATAGCAGGGTGATCAATTTGGTTCCCCTTGGGTGTGTTTCCATGAATCTTCATTAAATTAATGTATTGTATAGGGTAAGGATCTAGAACAAAAGTAGTTGTGCCTACATTAGTGATGTTGTTGACAAACCCAAAGCATTGAGCCCATATCGAGTGTGAGAGTGTACTCATAGTTCATATGGTGGAATTTGATGCATCCACGCTGGGTCTTTGTTCCTCGGTACAACCGTAAGGATCCACTGTGTGTATCAAGGTGCTGAAGAACTCAAGCGTCAAGTGGCGATACATGGCAACATCCTGAAAGACAAAATCATACAAACCAACATGGTTGGAAAGTAAATCGAAATCAGCACGAATGCCAAGTTGGTTCAAGATATAAGGACACACTCACTTGGTGTACTTGATTTCTCAGAGCTTGAGACGATTGAAACGGTTCAGCTGAAACTCCTCGGTGAACTCGATACCAAGTGATTCGGGGGTCAACGTATCAACGGGTGGTGCAGAGGACTCCGTAGCCATCTCATATGTCCGGCTCCTCGTGTTCATCTAAAAATAAAAATAAGATAAAGTAAATAAAACTACTAATATTTTTTTGGTCCAAGAGAAACATAACACAAGTGATTACCTACACTAACTACAAAAGAAACTCCTCTAAAACAATACTAAGCATGCTCAATATCAAGATTGAATCAAGAACAAGACCTAAGTCTAGATTGACAATGATGAAATATTGAGTGAAGCTTTTGCACAAATAAGTTGGGGATCAGAGGAGAATCATACCTTAGATTGAATGGGTGTGAGGAATCGAAGAAAGATTAAGTAAATTTGAAGATCCAATGGAGGTGATTTTGAGTTTGGAGGAAGAACAAAGAGAAATATTTGTTTTTGGGAATTTTAGGTTACCTCCTCGGGCTAAATATGGCGGCCGCGTACATGGTACGGGCGGGCGGTATGGCCGGAGCCGCCCGTACCGGGTGACATACCTTGGGGGCAAAGGCTTCTCCTAGGCGGCGCACTCGATACGGCTGCATGGTATGGTCACGCTCGCCCGTACGGCTGGTCATTATCGGTTCGGTACCTTTTCTTGAAATATTATGTTTGCTCGAGGATACGGTATGGGCGCTTCTGGCCGTACCAGTGGTCGTTAAGAGCACTGATCCCTACGGCAAAAATCAGACATTTGTATCTTTCATCGACTCGATGTGGTACACGGGCACGGTACAGTCCCTTCCGGCCATACCAGTGATCATTAAGAGCACTATGAGCTGCAAAACTTAAAATTTTGATTAGAAGCTCTGTGTGCCTTTGCACATGTTATTAAAGGACAAAATAACAGCAAATATACTATGTAAAGAACCATCAATACTTCCTAGGCCATGTGTTAGTAAAATTAAATATCGAGGATTACTTATTTCTTGTCCTCTCTCCAAAGGTCTTCTTGAACACTCTTTATTGAAAAAAAACAACACAAAACTAAACTAACACAAAAAGAAAAATTTATTAACATGGGTTGGCTCCCATGAAGTGCTTCTAGTTAAGGTCAATTACCTTGACCCTGATGGCAATCACTTAGGTTTAATAAGTGGAATACCCACTCCAAGTAGTTGGCTTTTAAAGTAATTACACGATCATCATCATTAGGCTTGGCCTTATTTTTCCAAGGGAAGTGGATTATAAAAGGGTCTCTAGATGGTAGCCCTATTCTCACATTCCCCTAATGTAAATTAATCAAAGATTTAATAGTTCTTAGGAATGGCCTGCCTAGAATTATAGGTGCTATGGGATTTCAGGCATGTCCACAATAACAAGATCAATAAGAGCGGGACTACCTTTAATTTCAACAATTATATTTTCTTTAATCCGAACAACTTGTTTATAAGTTGAATCAGCTAGATGGAATCTTGATTTAGTGGTAACAAATGTCCCCAAGTTTAACTTGTTAAATAAGCTTTTGGAAATTGTTGAGACGCTTGCACCAAGATCACAAAGTGCGGATATCTCATTGACTCCGAACTTAACTTTAATAGTGGGCTCAAATATATCATTTAGCTTAGATGGAAGCTTATCATCTAGTCTTTTATACTCCATCTCTAAATCACGAACTTTAGATGCTACTTGTTGTATAAATTGTTGGTACATAGCATCATTACCTTGTTCTATACCTGGATTCTTCATAGTGATCATCTTTAATAGATCTTCAATGGTATACTCCGTTGTTGGCGTGTTGCTATAATCTAGCTCTTTAGGTTTCTCTTCGTTCATTACCACCCCCATCATTTTGAGGTCTTCTACCGGATTTGGCTTGGGTTTTCTAGCAAAATTTGTTAGTATGAGAGATTGGCTCTCAGCTACCTTACCTAACAGAGCCTCCACGGTCTTTGTCCTTTCCTGTAGAGCCTGCACATCATTTCTAATTGCAACGAACTAGTTAGATAATTTTCCTATACTACTTTCATGTTTCTCTGTGATTTTAATAAACATAATATTTTGCTCGGTTTGAGCCTGTATCAATGTTATAACAGTTTGCTCAAATGAGATATTTCCATGATTTGCTCCATTAGTGTTATCATAATTATTATAAGGATCTCTTGTAGGATTAGAATGATAATTTTGAACATTGGAAGCATAATAAATTTTCCATGTAGGATTAAAAGGAGTGGGAGCTATAAAATTGACATCATTAACATCGGTAGTGATAACATTGACTTGGGTATCTTGTTTACCTTTTACTATGCTAAGCAACTCGTCTACCTTAGATGCAATGCCACCGGTGGGCCGCCAGGTGATCGCGATAACCAGCGTCGAAGGGAAGCTGACAATAACAACTACCCCCGCCAGGTAGGAAACTACCACATCTTCACGACGCAGCGAGAGACCAAGCACTACAAGAGACGCCGCGAGACGGAGGTGAACGCAATCGTTCCTCCCGTCCCCCAGTACCTCAACTGGTCGGAACAAGAAGTTGCATGGAGCCGGAAGGACCAGCCAGCTGAGCTGCCTCACCCAGGCACCTACGCGATGGTTTTGGACCCTATCATTGCCTCCCAGAAGGATTCCTGCAGATTCTCCCGCATACTCGTAGACGGAGGGAGCAACATCAACCTCCTATACCGCATCTCGCTAGACCGGCTCGGTATCAGCGAGTCGCAGCTGGAGTCACCAAGCACCTCCTTCCATGGAGCCCATCTGGTTTGAGGTGGTCAACCTCTACAGCGTGTACCACACAATCCTGGGGCGCCCAGCGCACAACATGTTCATGGCGGTACCGCACTATGGATACCTCAAGATGAAGTTACCAAGGCCAAAGGGTGTCATCACCGTGGCCGGCTGCGACATGCGGTTTGTGGACTGCACCACGTACGGGTCCAACATAGAAGAGGCCATGATCATCGCGGAAGAGAAGTGCATCATCATGCAAACTGTGGCGGCCCTGCAGAAGGACATGCCAGCTGGCGACCCCCAAGCCGGCCGGAGAAGCACAGTTCAATCCATACAAGGGCACGAGAAAGACCCTGTTGGACGAGGCCGAGCTGAACAAGTTCGTCCTGGCCGGAGATAGCATTGACAACAAATAGGAAAATGTGCTCGTTGACTTCCTCCGTGAGAATTGGGATATCTTCGCATGGTCCCCCAATAACATGCTAGGTGTTCCGAGGGAGCTCGCCGAGCACTCTTTACATGTCAGGCCATATGCAAAGCCGGTCAAACAGTCACTACACCTCTTCGTGGAAGAAAAAATAAGAACCATCGGTAAAGAGATCACCCGGATGCTCGCAGCCGGATTCATCATGGAGGTTTTCAACCTGGAATGGCTGGCAAACCCCGTACTGGTGCTGAAGAAGAACAAGACTTGGCGCATGTGTGTTGACTACACCAGTCTCAACAAAGCATGCCCCAAAGACCCATTCGACTTGCTAAGGATAGACCAAGTGATCGATTCCACGGCCGGCTGCGAGCTGTTGTCGTTTCTGGACGCGTATGCTGGCTACCACCAGATCCGGCTGAACCCCGCTGATCAAATAAAGACACCATTCATCAGTCCCTATGGAGCCTACTGCTACACCACCATGCCGTTTGGACTGAAGAATGCTGGGGCAACGTACCAGCGCTGCATGCAAAAATTCCTGCAAACTCAGATCGACAGAAACGTACACGCCTACGTCGATGATGTAGAGGTCAAGACCAAGGAGCACCAAACACTCCTTGAAGATCTGAAGGAAACATTCACCAACCTCCGCCGGTTCTAGATGAAGCTGAACCTGGAGAAATGCGTGTTTGGCATCCCAGCCGGCCAGCTACTCAGTTTTCTCGTATCAGAAAGGGGAATCGAGGCGAACCTAGAGAAGATTGGTGCAATCGAGCGCATGCAGCCGCCTAAGAACTTGTGATACGTCCATAAGTTTACCGGATGCCTGGCCTCCCTTAGCCGGTTCATCAGCCGGCTGGGCGAAAAAGCACTCCTGCTGTACCAACTCATAAAGAAGACGGACAAGTTCATCTGGACATTACAGGCGGATGAAGCCTTCCGCGACCTCGAGCGCATGCTCACCTCACCACCTATACTGGAAGCACCAGCGGCAAAGGATCCCATGTTGATGTACATCGCAGCAACCAACAGGGTTGTTAATGTGGTGCTGGTAGTGGAGAGGCCAGAAGAAGGAAAGGCACAACCGGTGCAACGACCAGTGTACTACTTGAGTGAGGTACTGTGACTCTCGAAGCAGAATTACACTCATTACCAGAAGCTGGTGTACGGCGTGTACATGGCCACCAAGAAATTGAAGCACTACTTCCAAAAACATTCCATCCAGGTGGTGGCGCTAGCGCCACTTTCGGAGATCATCGGAAACAGAGATGCCACAGGCTGGGTGGCAAAATGGGCCATAGAGTTCGCCACCCACAACATACAGTATGAGCCAAGACCGGCGATCAAGTCTAAGGCCTTGGCAGATTTCCTCGTTGATTGGGCAGAGACGCAATACCTACCGCCTTGCCCTGACTCCACGCCTTGGAAGCTGCATTTTGACGGCTCCAAATTGTATGGAAGGCTCGGAGCCGGAGTGGTCATCACCTCTCCAAAAGGAAACTGGCTGGAATACATGCTATAGATCCACTTCTGCTTGTCGAACAATGTCGCTGAGTACGAGGCGCTTGTCCATGGCCTCAAGATGGCAAAAGAGATCGGCATCCGGCGCATTCTATGCTTCGGCGACTCGGATCTGGTGGTGCAGCAAGTGTCGGGCGATTGGGACGCCAGGGACGCAAACATGGATCTATACCGCTTCTTCGTACAACAACTATTTGCCTGTTTTGAAGGGTGCGAGTTTCACCATGTCACCAGAATAAACAACGAAGCCGCGGACACAGTCGCCCGCATCGGGTCAACAAGATAGGCAATTCCACCTGGAGTCTCCCTCGAGCACCTGCGCAAGCCGTCAATCACGCCGTCCCCAGAATACGACTCCATCATACTAGACGCGGACCCAAGGACTGCTGGCTCCAAGACCTCCACGATGGCTTCAACGCACCCAGGGACTACTTCGCCGCACCCGGGGACTGCCGGCTCCAAGACCTCCGCGACGGCCTAACCGCACCCGGGGACTGCCGGCTCCAAGACTTACGCAATGGGTTCACCACACCTGGGGACTGCTTCACCACACCCGGGGACTGCCTCACCGCACTCGGGGACTGCTGCACCCAGCCTAGAAGCGGCCGGCTCCACTACTCCACCCGGTCGGCCTCTAGACGAGCCCAACCCGGCTATCTGTGCAGAAGTAAATCTGCTCATGCAGGCGGTATGCGCCATCCGGGAAACCCCAACATGGGCCAAGACATTCATGGATTTCCAAGCTAGAGGAGAACTGCCCCCAGAAGAGGTAGAGGCAAGGAATGTGAAGCGAAGAGCGAGCCCGTACACTATCATCAACAACGAGCTCTACAAGCGCAGTGTTGGGGGCATTTATCAGCGATGCGTGAGCCAGGAGGAAGGGATCCGACTACTAGTCAATATTCACCAAGACGAATGCGGACACCACGCGTCATCATGAGCCATAGTAGCAAAGGCATTTCGCCATGGGTCCTACTGGCCCGCGGCGCTCGAGGACGCTGAACAAATAGTCAAGGCATGCAACGGTTGCCAACGGTTCAGCTAGCAGAAGCACACCCCATCTGCGACACTCAAGACAATTCCCATCACTTGGCCCTTTGCCGTCTAGGGAGTGGACATGGTTGGCCCTTTCAAGACGGCCCGGTCCGGCATGACACACCTACTGGTGGCAGTGGACAAATTCTCTAAGTGGATAGAGGCAAAGCCAATAAATAAGTTGGATGGACCAATAGTGGCCAAGTTCTTCATGGACATAATCACACGATTTGGCTACCCCAACAACATCATAACACACAATGGCACAAATTTCACCAAGGGAGCTTTCGCACGCTTCTGCGGAGAGAAGGGCATCTGTGGCACACCCCTACTCCAACGGACAGTGCGAGCGAGCAAACGACCTAGTCCTAGCCGGAATCAAGCCCCAACTGATCTAGCCACTGATGCAATCCCCCGGCTGCTGGATTGAGGTGCTACCGGTTGTGCTTTGGAGCCTTCGCACCACGACATACCAGTCCACCAGCTACACCCCTTTCTTCCTCGTCTACAGGGCGGAGGCGGTCTTGCCTACAGACATCAAGTTCGATGCACCTCGCAAGTTGATGTGCTCAGATCAGTAAGCCAAGGAAGCACGGGAGGACAACATCAATCTCCGTGAAGAAGCACACGAGCTCGCCTTGTCCAGATCCGCCATCTACCAGCAGAACTTGCCATTACAACTCCAGCCGGATCTGCAACGTTTCGTTCCACGAGGGCGATCTGGTACTAAGACTGGTGTAGGACACCAAGGGGAGGCACAAGTTATCTCCACCTTGGGAGGGCCCATTCATCATTAGCCGGGCACTGGAGAACAACTCATACTATCTCATCGACACCCGCCAGCCAGAAAAGAACAAGATGGACTGTTCAGGCGAAGAAACTGAGCACACATGCAACATGAGCCTGCTTCGCCCGTTTTACACTTGAACAAGACGTGTATGTATCTTACCTTTATGTAATGAACAAGCATGGGAGCCTCGACATAGTCTCGGGGACTCTGCAATAAATTAGCATGTCATGTTGCATAATTTGGTTTTTCCAGTTGCATTGTTCTTATCCCGGAGCCGGCGATCCATCTCGGGGACTCGCCGGTTGGCCCATACGGCCGTGCAATCCACACAGCAAAGTACCGTGTGTGTCTCCTAGGGCTTCCTCTTCGGTTCCGGCTACAGACCGCAAGATGGCTGACAGATCCGGCAAGAGCAGAACGCTCGAAGACCCTTACACGAAAAAGCTACGAGGAAAACAAAGACTTCAGGATGTTCCGGTCGTGCTCGCTCGCCCAAGGACATTGACCCAAATCCAAAGTACCGTGCAGTACGCCTACTAAGCTACCCCTTCGACTTTGGCTCGAAGCCGGCAAGGGCACATCATCAAATTGGCCAATGCTCACTGAGAAAAAGGCAAAGACATTCGCTTTGTGCGAAACAACAAAGTTTCAAGATTAGTGAATCTCAGATTACAATTAAACTTGCATCTGTTTAACCAGGGAAACAACTTGTTTGTTTTTTCATCTTTGCATGAGCCAAAGTTCCATGACAAACACCCAAGCTGGAGGCCAGTAGCTTCCAGGCGGCAGTAGAGCAGGTCAAGGAGATTCAGCACGGATGTATCCTGCAGCCGGCCCGAACCTCGGGGACTACACCCTGTGGGTGCGCTTGCGCGCCCCCACACAGAAACTTGCAAACATGCAACATTATAAAGGAGCTTCGACCCGGCTGTATTCTCCAGCTAGCCCGAACCTCGGGGACTACACCCTGTGGGTGCGCTCGCACGGCTCCACACAGAAACAAGCATGCAAAAAATGCAAAACAGAAAGTGCAAATGAAAAAGCACAAGCAAATACCCAAAGGGAGGCGATGCTCCCACCAGAGTTCAATAATAAGAACATAGACGATTGTTCAACAACACAAAAAGACAAATTCTTCATCTACAAATATGCCCGACATATAGGGATCAAATTGACTGGTTGGTAGAAGGGCCAGAGACATTGGCTAGAGCTTGGTTGCTGGAGGCGACGTCGGCCGAGGCGGTCTGGTGCACAGCTGGGGCCTAAGTGGACGACGCATCCGGACTATGGTGATACGGCTCCGTGCCAGCTGGGTCGCTGAAGTCCTGGTCCCGCGCGATGAAGCTCCCAATCTTCACGCCACAGGAGCGGATGTCAGGAACCTCGGTGCGAAGCTGGTCATAGCTGGTACCAGGACTTTAGTAGCACGAAGCTGGTCATAGCTCCCAAATCCGTGGGAAAGGCTACGCAGATCCACGTCTGGGTACCAGGACTTTAGTAGCGCCAGCACCATCTCCGCACCGCCGCGAGCTGCCCACTCTCGAGCCACATTCATGAGGTCCGGTGCACCCCAAAGCCACTCGGCCAAGGCGTCCATGGAGGCCGCCTAGACGGTGTTAGGCCAGACATAGTCATAGACCTCGAGAGCGGCGGCATGAAGCCGGTTCGCCTCCTCACTGACAACCGCCACTAGCTCTCTCGGGTGGAGATTCCGCTCCATATCCGTCTCGGGAATGCGGGCTAGAGCCTGATCAGTCGACTCAGGATACTGAGTTGCACCCGGGAAAAGAGACAATAATCAATACGGGTCGCAGAAGGAAAAATGGTAATACTGGCTTGGATTGAGAGCACTTACTGATGAAAATCTCGACAATCTGGCAAAGCTCTCCCAGCACCGCTGCCTCCTTTGCCTTGGAGGCCTTGAGAGCATCCTCCTAGGTGGCATAGAGCACCTCCAGATTCTTTAGCGCCTCGGTCTGGGTGTCCGCCACCTTCTTGGCTTGGTCGGCCTTGATCTCCATCTGCTGCTGATGCGCAGTCAGCTAGGCAATCTGGTCCTAGCGAGTCGTGCTGGACTCCTTCAGCCGGGCCACCTCCCCCGTCAGCCGGGCGACCTCATGGTCCCGGTCCGCAGCAGAGCTGTAGGAGGGTAACCAATATTCAACAAGAAGCACGAGAAATCGCGCAATTGGGAAGACACGAAAGACCAAGCAATCTTATGGCCTATGTCCTGTGAGGTCTTGGCGGTGTCGACACATTCCCTATGCGTAAAAGAGAGAAGTAAGAACCAAAAGAACCGGCTGTGGCGCGAGACGACAAAAAAAACATCAACAAAATCAGCAGAAGGACACATACCTCGATGGAGGCCCCCAGTGCCTTGGCCTGACCACGCCCCTGCTCCAGTGCCTCCACCAGCTGGCGGGCCTTGCCGATAGCTAGGGGCACCGTCACCGACAACTGCGCCAAGGCGTCCTCCAGCGGCGGCGCACCCCGAGCCAGCGTCCAGCCGGTGACCTGGAAGTCATCATCGCTCCCCGGGGCCAAGGCCCACCTACTGGCTGTACAGGGACCTCTAGCGGTGGCACATCCACCGGCTCCTCCACCCGGTAGGCGTGGCCGCACTGCTACGCCTAGGCAGGAGAGCCTCGGCAAGGTGGGAGACGGCGCTAGCCCGGTGCAGCGTCATGGGCGCAGCCGGCAGCGCCACCTCCGCCGCATCCGCGTCAGCTCCAGTTGACGCAGAATGTGCTGCCTCGGGCATCATAGTCGGCGCACCTCCGTCCCCGGCAGGCAGAGGGGAGGACACGATGAAGTTGGTCGTGGAACAAGGCAAAGCCATCGCCTCGCTGTGCACTTCCCCCTGGCCCTGGGCGCGGCGGCCTCGGCCAGGTCCACATCCTCCCCGTGCGCGGTTGTTCCAACACAAGCAAAATATCAAGTTCGCGGCTAGAACGCAGTAGGAGCAAGATAGGCAAGGACAATGAAAAAACTCTCACCGGGTGGGAACTCACAACCCTCGTCGGCCCGCATGGGGAACCGCTCCGGCTCCACCGGTGGCGCCTTGGTGGGCTTGTGGTCCATAACATAGTTGGGGAGCTCATTGTCCCCCATGCCGTCCTCTGCTAGCTGCACCGTAAAAAGCTACTCAACAAGGGAAGATAAGGGGAAGGAAACAGGAATCCCTCAGGAAAATCCACTCGGAAAAGAGGAGGAAACACATACCTTCGGCGGAAGCCGGCCACGGTGGTATGGCCGGCAGGAGAACTCCCAATCCTCCTTCAGCGCGTCCTTTGAGATGGTGGAGAGCCACTCGTGGAGGGTAGCATACGACACGTCCAGCCGGGATACCTGGGTTGGACATCTTGTGTGACCGGTGCTGCAGCGGGAGCACGCGACTCGCCATCCAGGACAATAGAATGTCCCGGGTGGTGAGCCACTCCTTCTCCACAAGGACCATCAGCCGGGCGGCCATCCGGTCAATGTCGCCATGGGAACCCAGGTGCTGAACGCTCCAGGCCTTCCGGGTAGAAGGGATGTTCGCGAAGACCGGAATCATGATCCAGTCCACCACGGTGGCATTGCGCACATAGAAATACGAGTGCTGCCACATCTTGACGGTGTCCCGGAGCTCTAGGCGTGGCATCGCCGCCGACGGCCGTGGGTAGATGGCACACCAGCCCGTCTCCGTGAACGGGCCCCCTTCCCTACAACCTGAACTTTGAAGTAGAAGAACTTCAAGAAATTCGTGGCGTCGGGGCGGATGCCAAGATATGCCTCGCAGCAGGCCGCGTGATGCGTCAGCATCACCACAGCATTGGCTCCGAGGTGGTGGAGCTGGAGGTCGAAGGAGATGGGAAGCTCCAAAATGAACCGGCTCAGCGGCAGCCCGAGGCTACGAGCGAAGTGGGCGAGGAAGACGATGGCCTCGCCGGGCTGGGGGCGAGCGAAGTGGGCGAGGCGGTGCAGCCCCAGGCGCTCGAACGGCAGGAACCTCCCTCACCGGTACTTTCGCACCAGCTCCTTAGTAATGTAAGACCGGCACCACCCTCCGGCGATGTTCGGCAGCATGTTGTTGGGGAAGGTAGCCGTGTTGGAAGCGCGGGGGCTCGTTGTCACGGCAAGTGAAGAGCGACGCTAGTGACCAAGAAGCGGCAACGCAAGAAAGCAGAAGAAGGCTAGGGTGTAATGGAAGGCAAGGGCAACAGGCGTAGGAAGAAGATGGGAGGAGACCCCGCTCCCTCGCATCCCTATTTATCGAGAAAAAGAGTTGCGGCGGTTGTCCTCCCTATCCGGCAGGTGGAAAGCAACTACCCCACCTCCACGTGATGGTTCGGGACGGATCGCGTGCGCCCGTGCAAGATTCACAGAATATCCCGCAGGCATTACTGCGGGAGGCAAACTGCACCCACGATCTCCAAGAAACTACAATGATCAAGGCGTGCACACAGTTACCAAAAACTGCCATGGCCGACTAAGAGGTCAAACTGATGCGACGCGCACCAGAAGTAGCAGGCATGCCTCACGGGAGCAGTGACGTCAGCAAACCGGCAATCCCTCTCCCGGCCGGGTGCGGCAATCGGTCCAGAAGATCACCGCTCACACCATGTTGGTGGGGCCATCGGCTCTGTAGCCGGTAAACCCCAGCCGGGAAACGACAAAGAATCACAAGACAAAGACTACAAGACAAAAGCTATGAGACAAAAGAAAAATGACAAGGCCACTGGATCATCAATCATTTCAAGTGAGCACGCAAGAACTTCTCTACGAGGCGAAGTCCTAACACGCTCGGGGACTAGTGTCCGGGGGATGACCCCCAGGTAGGCCAAAACGGGACCAATCGACCGTATGCAAGGAGCTCTGGCCATCTAGACCCGGAACAAGGAACCATAGCCGGGTGGAACCCCCCACCCGGTATGCATCCAAGTTTCCCCAGCTGGCTCGTCTAGCCGGGTAGCCAGAAGAAGCGGCTAGGAGGCTGATCCTAGCCGGCCGCCTCGCATCCACTAGAAGTGGTACGATGGGGATGATGCTCCTGGCTGAGCGCACCTTTGACCGGATAAGCTGGCTAGCCTGGCCAGCGCTACCGGACAACTATGCCAAAGCTAGAGGCTGACGAGCAAATCAAGGGCTAACGAGTAAACCTCTAGCTTATGCATAAAGAGCCGGCTGACGGATAAAGAGCCGACTGACGAGTAAATCAGGGGCGTTGGACACTGTAGCGCTGTCCTTCCCTGTACTGGGGGCTTGACTAGACCCGAGCCTACCGTTTGGCCCTGTCCAGCCGGCCCACTTTGTAAGCCCCAGATCCAAACAGTAAACCCTAGAACCCATCTTGTAAACTGCCTCCTCGACCAGTATATAAGCGGGGTAGTGCTAGGGTTCTAGATAGACAATTGTAAGTGAGAAGTTCTCCACATTGGACAAGTCATGTAGTTCCTTCTTCTTCTAGCTAGGAGTAGCCCGGGAAACAACTCAAGGAGCATCTATATTGGGTGTTCGCCCCTTGATAGTAGATCTTTGCAGGAGTAGGAGCTTTACCTCGCCAAGAGGGCTCCGAGCCTGGGTACATCGCTGTGTTTGCAGTATCTCTGCCAAACCCTTTGCGAGTAGCCACCGATAGCATCCTGATTGTCTCCTTCATGCCATCCCCAATGGCACTGCCGTGTTCCACACCACAACATTCATGCTAAATGTAAGGACCTCTATGTAATTTTATCCATTTTTTCGTCCTTAATGTAAATTGTACTCCCATCATCCGTGATGTTCCCATAATTGAGAGTAAATGGGTGAATCATGTCATGGTAATAATGTTGCCACTCCGAGTTCCCAACCATTAGATAAATCTAGCACGAAAACATGACTATATACATTGTAATCTAGATAAATCTGAGAACATTATATGGATCAGAGGGAGTAGTATATATGCATTCGAAGCAAATTTGAGGACATTTCAAACTTCTTTTCTTCGGCACGGTGCGATTTTCTGTCCCTAGCTACCTACCAAAAAAATTGTAGCGCCTCAAACTAGGGGCCAGCGTTGCGGGCTAGAGCGTTTAAGAAATACTACTATATCTAATTTTCTGTTATTATTCCTTTTTTGCATAAGAGTATATGTTAACGTCCCACGTTAGTTTTGCCCTAATATACTAGGTCGAAGTAGTCGATCTGACAACCGGAGGAGAACCACCCCGCGCCCCTCATCGTCTTCCTCTGCGGCTCCGGCCGCTTGTGCACCATCGTAGCCCCTCTCCACCGTTGCAGAAACGTATAAGCCGCCAACCCATCCCGACTAATCTTCGCAGTACTCTTCGCCAGAATGACATCTGGAGCGATGAAGTGTAAGATATCTGAGCGCTACAGTGAGGCAATCGGATTTGGCAACCTCCACTACGGACCGCTGAGCAACATCACCGGTCACGCCGATCTTATGAGAACCACTCACCTGGCTCGTGGCATGGTTGGCATGCATCGAGGGGTTGCAGAAGATCCTAGTCTCCCGTTTGGTTTGCCCTGCCTACTTCACTCTGACCCACAAACATGGCCACTAGACCGTGACGAGCAGGTAAAAATCAGTTTTGCCTGATTTTTGTAGGACTCGAATCCTTAGATTCTTTCCTATGGATTGAATTTGGATCAAAGGAATCGTGGTATGCAAATTCTTTTGAACTGCAACCCCCCCACCCATGCTTAAATCTTGTAGGAATTCGAACATCTACTTGAGGCTCAACTTTCATCATGGCAATCATGTAGGTAGTTTTCCTACGTTTTATAATAGCCTATTTTTCATCGGCAAACCTGTGAAATTCCTATGTTCTCAATCCTGCGATCGAAAGAGGCCCAAGACTTTTGGTTCAGTGTCCCCCCTCTCCTCCAAACATACTAATCTGAAAACACAAGAACGACTAGGATTGTTGCTACCTGTAACAGAAGGTGTATTGGCCAATCAAGGCTGGCGTTATATTTTAAGTTTTATGTGTGTTACAAACACGAGATTTCTATAAAAAGTTGGCTCTTTGGTTTACATGAATACAAAAACATAGGATTAGTTTAAAACATGGTAAAATCAAAGTCAAACCTCATAGGAGAGTATATTTATGATGTTATTGTGTCTCTTGGGACCTCATTCTTGTTCTTTGCGTGCGTAGGAATTTGAAAATGAGGTCCAAGTTGGATATGAAGAATTGCATATGAGTTTTGGAGGATTCTAACACATAGGATTTTGGAAGATATCAAATTCCTATGGAGTCAATTCTTAGTTCATATGCCCTCCATTCCATAAGAATATAAACACGAGCTCCAACCTCATTCTTTCTCCTTTGAGAAATCCAATGCGCTTACACTATATTCTTGCAAAACTCTTGTGTATATTTCCTATTCACCATCCAAAGACACCTGTTACAAAATTCCTGCATTTTTATTTCCTAATATGAATTTATTGTACCTACCATGTCAATCCTGTGTTTTTCCTATTCCTACGTTTTTAAAAACCATTGATCAAAACATGCCCCTAATCTTGTTAATCAATCATAGGAAAATTGCCTGCATTTTTTCCTCTGAACAGTGCCAACATAGGAAACTTAACTATTCCTACACTTTTTCTTTAATGCAAACAAGACCTTATTCCTTGGTGTTTTTGTCTGCATGCATTAATGATTTATTCAACACGTTTCTACATCTTTCAGATAGTAGTTTTTCCGCAAAGCTAGCTAGCACTACCCCCTTTGTCAAACACCTTGCATGCCCCTAGATATGAAGAAAATCTGTTGCAAGGAATTGACATGTTGTTGATCCCACTAGACAATCCAACAGTAGAAGCATTTGTACCAGTTGATGATGACATACCCGAAACATGGGATGATGAAGGATTGGAAAACAAGGGTCACTGGGTTGGTGCCAGCGGAGAATGGATTGTGATTGCAAAGCACCCAGGGCGCTGGTACCTCCAAAACATCTACAGCATGGCACGTATCGAGGTGCCACGTGTGCAACGTGTTGATATTTATCCATCGGGTAACCAGTGTTTCCCCGCCCCCCCATGCACTTACCTCTACAAGCATGCGTATATCGAGCTGCTGAAGATACAAATAGCAAAGAAACCGTACTGATCTGACAACTAATGGTACTATAGCGCCATGGCGGTGTTTGGCAAATTCATTGCTACCATAGATTTTCCTTGTGACAGGGACTGGATTATTCTTCGAAACGACTATCTTACACCAGCAATGTATGTTGATGCCATTGCCAAGTGTCTAATCAGTGGTTCTATTGATCGCATAGACGCGGTGATAGAATTGCGAGGAGATGTTCTTGTCTGGGAACCAAACAAGTGGAGTGAGTACCGTTATTTAAAAGTAAAATCTATAAATTACTTACAACTGCATTGTTCGTGATAATTTTGCTAACTAAAATGCACACATAGGTATACTTGCAGGCCCGTGTGTCATACATACTCCAGTAATTGAAGAGCTGGCAAACGTCTGAGCCGGTGACGATGCCGAGGATGAAGATATTGCATTACGCAGCTGGTACTTGCCAGAGCTTGGCTGGAATACCCTGTGGATTCACACCAGGGGTGCATGAACCAACAGCCATGCTAATCCTGTATCATACATGGGTAGAGAACTGCTCTCTTATCCCTCGCTCTGCTGCCACGTTTTCTAGAGGGCCCTTATTTTGGATCACCCTGTAGGACCGGACTGTATCAGAAGGGATAATCTTGAAGGGAGGTCAGTGTTTATGGGAATCAACTATCCATTCATCCTCGAGCACCCTACAAACTCCGAACCTGGTTCTGCCGATGTTGACGAAGCTCTGCTAGTGTTCAGAGGAGACTGTGTGTTTGCTACACACGTGGGCTGCCAACATTGCCCACAGCCAGTTCCAGATTGGAGCCGCATGCACGTCAATGGGGGAGCTGCCATAGGTTCATCACTTAACTACACTGGAGCAGAACATAGAGAGCAAATGTTTGAGGCGCCAATGTGGTTCGTGGCAACCCTGCCTCGTTAGAACTATGAGAAGTTTGACCAAAATACCGAGAAGTTGATTATGAGCACTCGCAACATCATTTCTGTAGCTAGTACTTGTCACCATGTAATGTACACTACTATGTTTGTAGTACTTTCATACTGTATTGTAGTATTAGTAATTGCAACATAATTTCCACTATTCCTTGCACTAGGCACCTTGTACGTAATAATATACTTCCATAGTATGTGTTCGATGTTTCCCTATTCAAGCACTCACGCTGCCGTGCCAAATTTTCTAGGAAATTAATTTTTGCATGCCAATTAGTAGTACTATATTGGTGGCAAGGTTTGCTTTGTCCATAGCATTCGTGTAACCTCGCCGCATTTATTCCTTCACCAGCCCTCGCCCCAGCCCCAGCCCTCTCCCACACAACACTCCTTAATCGCCATTGCGCTTCCCTCCATTAACGACCACCACCACCGCAACTTACTCGTCTTAGGCAGGTCGGCTGTGAGCGGCGGGCCCTGCAACCTCATCTATAGAGCTGTCGCATCCCTCGGACATCATGGTGGCAGTGCGGTATGTACATAATCCCTGAAACCCGTGATCTTGATGATGAGATGTGATCAAGCTTTTATTAGAGCTTGGTTAACATTGGGTTGGTGTTGAGTATAGTTATCATCTAGTGCATTTAACCCGTTTGTATCCTACAGTTCAGTTTTACACATGCAAGCTAGTTTCGGGGCTAGATCTACGGTGAACTGTAAGAATAAGTTCAAATTTTGTATCGATTGATCCGCGACTGATGATGATTTGGGAGGCCACTCAGTATGTTTTGCTTTATATTTGTCTTAGGGGCAGAGGTCCCTTTAATTTGGGCAAGTTAGGGCGGCTGCTTCCCTACCATGATTTTTGCCAAAATTTCGAGTATATGTATGCATCTTTAGCATCGGCAGCAGATAGAGCTCATCATGTTCGTCCGTTCATCTGTTACTAGGTGTTCGGTATCTGTACTGCTCGATAAAGAACTGCACTAATGTGATGCCTAGACCATGGAAGTAGTACTAATATAACTTGCGTTCATGTTAGCTAGAGTTAAGACTTTAATATGTGTACTTTGATAAGAAAATTTCTCCACTTTACTTTCTTAGCTGATCTTGTATTGTAATCTATCAGCTAATACTGTACTAGTTCACAATTATTGACAGCTGGTAGAGACATTATCTGTCCACGGGATTTTTTTGTAGTGTTCGGGCAAGAAGCTCAAGGTTGGATAGACTCATCATTGAAGAAGACAAGAGAGCCATGTGCAGTCTGGATGGAGGGGCGAGCCAGGAACACCCATGTGGAGAACACATGTGACGAGTTCTGCAAGATGTTGTTAATACCAGAAGGGTTAGACGTGCGGGGCATACCCAACTCCTTTTTGCCAACGTTTGGCGGTGAGTATCCAGAGGCCATCAAGATGAAGATATTCAAAGCCTGCAGCTGGGATGTCGAGCTAAAGAAGCAAGATGGCAAGGTAATCCTTGACGAAGGATGGCTAGATTTTGTCAAAGCACATGACTTGAAGGTAGGATACTTTCTGGTATTCAAGAAGCTTGCCACCACTTCCTTTAAGGTGATAGTATTTGATCATGATAACTGCGAGAAGGTGATCAGATGTGCAGGTTATCACCCATCATTTGATGGACAACTTACTATATCGTAGGTGTATTAATGTAGTGGCTGTTCTGTTCTAATTATAACTATTATGTAAAGAGGTCCTTGAACACCTTCTGTTATCATGCATCATGTTGGAACACCGTGGTACTAAATCGCGCTAGGCTCCAATGTGGATGTATTTATTATACCATGTTTGCAACAAAACTGCAAAACAAACATCTAGTGTACTACTGCTAGTATTGTACTACCTCGTGTTCCAAAGTATTAGGGCTGGACATAAAACTTGAAACTCGACGAGTTTAATGAGCACTCGTTTGCTGGGCTTGTTCAAAATCGACTCGTTTCCATAACGATCCGAGTTGAGATACAGTTTTTTATCGATATCCTTAACGAGCTAAACGATCGAGTTAATGATGTTCGTGAGCTACTCGTTAAACTCGGTAACAACCAAGGTAAAGCCCGCTTATGTTGCTACATGTCTAATCTGGCAGCCCATCTAAGGGAAATATCTAGCCCATTGAGTAAGACTGATCAATCTAGGAGCGAGAGTGACTGACCAAAAATCTTACCCTAGAGTCTCCCGATCAATTCAGAATATTTCTCATGTGTCTCGTCAACTCGTCATAGCCCACTGCATACCCCATCTCCATTTTCTCGATCTGGATATGCTGACCTCGACACTAACCGAACCCTACCGACTGTCGTTTTTAATTATCGATATGCCTTTGTTTGAGGCTGATACATTTTCATAACGAGTAGCTCGTGAGCTCTCGTTGTGATCTAATGAACCGAGCTGAGCTTTACTTTTTGCTCATTATCCTTAATGAGTTTGATGAACTGAGCCTTAATGAGCATGAGCCTTAACGAGCCGAGCCTTAACGAGTCGAGTTGCTCGATAGTCTAGCCCTACATAGTATAATACTTTTTTAGCAAACTAAACAAACATCATCTGGTCAAACATGACAGCAGTAGTAACTCTAGTCAGTGTACACGGCAGTGTGCCGGCCTAGCTGTAATGGCTTAGGTTGTGAAATGGTTAATTTAGCACCCGGCAGCGTGCCGGCCTAGCTATAAAATGCACCAGGATTTCAGATGGTTAATTTAGTGCATGCACCATGCAAGCCAAGCTAATCGACATCCTGGATGCAGCTCCAGAGGCCTTGCTAAAAAACCTCGTTCAAAGAGCCATCCCATCTTCCCCATCTCGGCTGTTTTTATCCCTACTCGCAAACGCCACCTAGCCCCGCATTTGGGATCGTCTCTAGTGCACTCTTCACACATTTTCCTCGCCATCTCGCCCGCTACATTGGATCTTGTAGGCTGCATGCCACCCCTCTCAAAAAGTCCCCCAATAGTCATACTCTGGTCCGACCTCTTCCCCCCAATCCATTCTGATGTCGCAATCGACGCACAACCCACTACACGGCGTCTAGAGCAAGGTCGGCAATGACGTTTTCAACGAAATCTCTATGCGTCTGGACACTACCAGTGCCGCCCGGATGGCCGCATGCTCCAAGGAGCTGTACCGCCAAGTCGCGGGCGAAAAAGGTAGTAGATGCCCCAACGACCATTGCGGGACCTTCGTCCCCTAAAACGTTGTCTATGCCCACATAATCTGGTGCTTTCACGACCAACAAGTCTGCACGGAGCCTAGATGCGAGTTCATCACCTCGTTGGTAGAGATAACACCTATGGTAGAGCTTGTCCACCACCTCAGAGTTGCCCACTCAAGGACTGTGCCCATAATGCCCTATAGCCACAAACACTAGGAGCCGTCTAAGTCAGTGCCCATAGGGGGCTTGCGGAGAGCAGATATCGTCGGCATCGGGAAAGAGGGCACCTCGTTCGTCGCACCAAATTGATGGCCGCACCACGGCATCGTCATATCCCCCAGCTTTGTCAATTCAGGGGCGTGCGAATCACCGCGGTACAATGTAAAGCTTTGGTCGCTGTCTCTATGGCATGATCTCCATGCAGTCGAAATGCTGGCGACATCTAAGCTGACGAGCAGGCCATCATCGGCCAAAGTCGCCCTGGAAGGGCTCAGGTCGTACCTGTCATAGCCGCAGTGTTACCTGGAAGCTTCTAAACCGTTCATCGGATTTCCCTGTGGATTAGGGGTATTGCATCAACATGTTTCAAAAATGAGATAAAACATCTAAATATCCTTTGTGATGATCCCAATGTTAAAATATGGAATGTTGTACTAATTAATTACTACTTTATGTTGGTGACAGATTCAATTTGTATGGGGAGAGGTGGAACAACTTTGCGGCAATGTATACCTATTTCTAATGTACGCTGCTTACATAGTGGCCCCACAGGCCACAGTGTGACAAGGAAAGGGAACAGGCATGAAAGAGAGTGCTACCCGGCCAGCACTTGACACGTTGTTGCGTTATGCTGAGTATTTTGTATGGAGGTCTTAACTTGCTACTGCTAATCTATTTTTTTGTATACATATGTACTGGTACTTGTTTAGATCGACCGATCGTGTGCTGAATATGAAATCTCTTTCCTTTTGAATCATCGTCTTGCTACAACTATTGAATTTTAATGTTTGGATTACTGAATCTGACATTTATTTTGGCCATTGTTTGTACTGCTGAATCGGTCACTTTGAAATGCTACTGAATCTATCAAATGGTGCTAAATATGAACTGGGAATATGTAGATATTTTTTCTATCTTATTCTGTACTGCTCAAGCTTAAAATGCTACTCAATCTGTCAAGTGTGAAATCGTTACTATTACTAAGGTATTTTCTAGAACTAATACTTATGTACTGGTACTTGTTTAGATCAAGTTTAGTAGATGGTCTTGCTTTCCTTTTTAAACTTGGCTTTGTCACAATCTAGATGAGGCTTGGGCATCTTGGGATGCATATATATGAGGATCACATTGGTATTAATGTGAAGTGGAGGTATGCACACAAAAGCATACTTGGTCGTCAGTTATGCTGGCTCCAATGATCGAGTGTGTTCGGAGAAAAGGGCAAACTAATCGTGCTATAAGATTTTTAGAGCTGAAACATGAACGGGTTCTCTCTATACTGGTATTGAGTTTCAGTCTCTGTATAGCTAAAACAGTCACTTTGGAATGTTGCAGAATCGGTCAAGTGCTGCTGAGTATGAACTAGGAATCTGTCGCTGTTTTTCTGTCTTATTCTGTACTACTGGATCTTTCAAATGCTACTGAATTTGTAAAAAAGTTCTCTCGTTGTTGCTGGGCTGCTTGCACTAGAGCTTTTGCCTGTGTGTCATTGGAACCGTTGGATGTGTTTTGGACAGAAATGATAGGGTACCAAGTGAAGTCATTAGATACTAGTCCAGTTTTGGTGCACGCGGTCTGTGTCCCTTATTCTTTAGATATTTTTACACAAATATATGTCAAAAGAATTATCGTTTCTTTTTCCCTCCGGTAGTGAGGTTTGTGTTCCGAATCTAGCCGAGCCATAGCATAATGCAAATTTTACTAAAGAGGATGTAAAATCTAGCCCATTCGGCCCCTCTTTAGCCCAGAACAATTTAATTCAGCCTTGTAGGGGTCAGGGGACTTGCTGACGACAGCCCATTTAAATATTTATTAAGGAGTCCATTGAGTAGCACAACATGTTTAATTCGGTGTTTTTGGAGTTTCCCTTTAAAACAAAAACAAAAAACACACCTACCCATGTTTTTAAGAAACTTCTCCATTATCTGGCATTTAATAAAATGAGATGCCAGGATCGCTTCCCTTTTATTTTAATAAGAGAGATAACATGGACACATAAAATCTTTTTAAGAAGTCTAATATATAAGTTATAGGTACTATAAAGCTTTTTAATGAGAATGTTCATCTGTGTTGTTTGTCGTTTTGGCAATGCACATAGTTTATATGTGTTTTGACATAAAATTATCTTGGGTTTACATTTTTTCTTCTAGCAATATTGCTTTATGGAGAGGCTGACATCATGGACCCACCAGCCTTTAGCATGCCTTGAGTTTAAAGGTCGGGTTTGAAAAAAAGTTAAATACTTGTAAAGAGAGGCTGAAATCGGGAACCCACCTGCCAGAACATACGAGGTTCCATCTTGGACACACAAGCCAGAACATACCAGAGAGGCTGACATGGGGGCCCCAGCAGGAACACCATACATGGCTGCCACATCGAGCAACGTTTCCAAGGTCAAAACAGCGGACACGTGGCCGAAAAAAAGTCCATCATACGCAGGTTTGATTTAAAGAGAGACCGACACATGGTACCCAGTAGCGCGGCCTTATACAGGTTCTGCCTCGAGCGACGTTGCCAAGTTCAAAACAGGGCGGCACGAGCGAGAAAAAAGTCCAGCATGCACACATTTCTTCTAATGAGAGGCTCTCAATTCTTCCATCATACACACGTTTCTTCTAATGAGTGGATGACGTGTGGGGCCCTTCATCATGATTAAATGGTAGATGCAGCGAGCAACACTATCAGGTTCGGAACACAGAGGCGCGACCGAGGGAAAAAGTTCTAGCATACAAACGTTTCTTCTAGTGAGAGGATGAGATGTGGGTTCCAGGAGTTTGATTAAACGGTAGATGCATCGAGCAGTGCTATCAAGTTCGGAAAAGGGTAGCATGAGCAAAGAAACAAATTCCATCATACACACGATTCTTATAATGTGAGGCTGACATGGAGGACCCAGTAGCGTGACTAGACGGAAGATAGATCGAGCAATGTTATCGAGTTGAAATCAGGGAGGCAATAGCCAAGGGAAAAAATTCCATTATACACACGTTTCTTCTAATGAGAGGATGACATGTGGGTCCTAGGAGGTTGATTAAAGGGTGATGCATCGAGCATCGCTATCAACTTCGGAGCAGGGTAGCACGAGCGAAGGAAAAAAATTACAGCATACACACGATCCTTCCAATGAGAGGCTGACATGTGGGACCTAGTAGCCTCACTAAATGGCAGACGCCTCGAGCAACGTTATCGAGTTCAAATCAGGGAGGCACGAATGAAAAGTATGGTCCACTAGAGACACTAACGTCCGGGACCCACATGCCTCAAAAGACTTCGGCGAGTCAACATCGGGCGAGGAAACGAAAATCTTGCTTCTGCCACGCGTTGGCCAAGCTTCCTCCACATTTTTAGCAGATCCGCCGTAGTAAAGGTCCACGAAACCGGAAAAAAAAATTCCATCGGCCACGGCCGAGACGAGAATTTCGTCGCGAAAGACGCGCCTTCTCCAACGACCATCAGGCCAAGTCGTTGTGGAAGGAAACTTTTCTTGTAGTGAATGGAACCCTGATAAAGGTGTTGATTGGTGGTAGGGTAGCTAGGAGGTGTTCTTCTCATCATCGGTAAGGTGGCATCTTTGGGCGACAACCCTAGATTCATATACGTCTTCCTCGCCACCAAGACCATGGATATAGAGAAGAGTTATCCTCGGCATGGGTCTTGTCAAAGAAAAACATAACATTTCTTCCCCGGTAAGATCGTTCTGTGTAATGAATTGCTTCCATCCTTCACCTCCCATGATAGTCATGTTCTTTATTTTCTCGAGGTCAATCTTGTAGGTACTCCCAAGCACCTTGAAGGGCACTGTATCACATTGAGTTGTGGCTAGATTAATCATGAACCTTGAATTGTATGGCGCAGTCTATGCACCAAAAACAAAAGAAGCAGACATTAAACAAACGGTTACAGACTTACAATGTAGTTTGAAAGAAAATTGCTTGTTACCACTTACCACTGAGTTTCGGAACCCCTCTGAATCTGACAAGTAGATACAAAAGTACATGCCCGATGACAACCTGGATTCACAATTGCCCTTGTATACTAGACATGACGCTAGATCCCGGTAGGCAAAAATGATGAATGTCTAAATGATATATGGAACTAAACTCCTAAAATAAATAGACTGTATGTATACATTAAACGTACTATAATTTAAACACCTGAGGTGGGATCCTAGTTTTCTTAGTTTTGGCGATTATAACAACCATATCATCAGGTGCTATGAACCTTGCTTTCTTAGGTCTCTTGACTAGTTGCTTCACATCGTCATCAGATGCTATGAACCTCGCTTTATTTGGTCTATTCACTACAGGTTGCTTGACATCATAATCATCATCATCGAATGTGACATCGATAAGCCAATGTTGGTTTTAGAAACCTAAATGGACTTTGCAATAATTACAATTAATGTTTTGTTTTGATGTTGTATAGTAGGTTTAACTACTATCTTAGAGTCAGTAGCAAAATTTCTAAAACATGCATTCCGATGCTATGTTGTACAGTAGGCTCCTTCTACATCAGCCCTTCCATTTTGCAGTATTCACAGTTTCTACAAGCGCCTCTTTCTATTTCTTCCCTTGATAGTGTAGCCATTTCGAGACTTGCTAACTAGAAGAATCAAATAATAATTACTAAACTACAAAAATCAACTTTAAAAGCATATGGTTTGGTCACAACTACAAGCATCATCCAATGAGATGAATCTGTATATACCAAGGAGCATGTACGACCATAGTGGCCATGCAAAGACAGTAAGTAGATTCCTATCATCCCATTACAAGTCAAAGTGCCACATTTTCATCATTGACCAGTTGTAAACAGTGAAAATCATAAGATTATCCCTTAGCACTAACATAGCTATGAAAAACATCAATTTGGGCCTCATACTAACGAAGCACACATAAATGAATGAGATAATCGAACATATAGCAAGAAGCATGCACAACAAATGTGTTTGTACAAAATACGTGCTATATGCACATTATCCATGGATAGAGATAGTGCCACACTTTAATCATTGGTCAAATGCATGTGAAGAGAATACAATGACCAACATCAATATATAATGTGGGCTCCATAGTAAGATAGCACACACAAGGCAATTAGATGAATCAGTATCTACCAAGGAGATGTAGACCCATAGTGGTTGTACAAAGACACTAAGTAGATGGAGATAATCCAATCAACAAGATAATACCCAGCGATTAAAGTGTGGAAGGGACCCGTAATACCCAGCGATAGGTGGGGCCCACACTGGAGCTGATTAGTGCCCCCATAACGAGTTGTTGCCCCGACAGCACCGCACGAGACCGCACCGCACCGCGCAGCCGCCGTTGCTGCCGTCACATCTCCGCCACCGTCGCTACCACATCTCGGCTGCCATGGGGATGCGCGAGCCGGTAGGAGAGGGTGACATTGTGGACCAGGTAAATTAGGTCTTGCTCCATCATTGAATCTGTTCTAGCTAGGGTTCTAGCAGTTAGGGGAATTTAAGAGTTTCAATGACTTGTTCTGCAGAGTTGGGTTGGAATCGATGGGGAGCTGCCAATTTCCATCCTAGATCAAGAGATTGGTGGGAAGGAGCTAGATCCTAGTTGGAGATGCCAGTGCAACCATGTTCCTGCTAGGAAGGTTGCCTCCTATGGTTCAGACATTGGTAGAATGTTTTTAGGTTGTTCAGATGAGGTTTGTTGTTACTTGTACTGGATGGACAACCCATGGCCATCACAAATTCAGAGATGCTTGCCCAGCTATGTCAGAAGGCAGATGATAATATGATGATTGAGATGAGGCTGGCAGATAGAGACATGGATCTGCAGATATCAAAACTGAGGTTGAAGAAAATGAGAAAATAAATGGAATGCAAGCATGTTTGGTTCATGATGATGCTTAGTGTGGCAGTGACTTTAGGGTGTGTTATTCTTTTTGTTGTTGGCAATTGTGGAAATAAGTATTGAATTATGGATGTATTCTGCTTCCTCTTGGTATTGACATTTTAGAAATCAGTATGAGAAATGAGTTTGTTGGATGTTTAGTTAGCTAGTTAGCTAGTCAGTTGTTTTCAGTATTCATGAGATGTGTTTAACTTGTTGTACCAAACTTGTTGAAACTAGGAAAAATCATGGTTGCAAAAGTATTGTGTATTTATCTTTTGTTGATATCAAACATGGTGCAACCAGGAACAATAACCATGGATTTTCTATATTGTTGCAAAACCAGGAACAATTGCGTGTGTGTTTCTCAAAGATTCACACTAAAAAATATTTTGAAATGTCGGAAATATGTGCAACCAGGAACAATCATAACAAACAACTTAAAAGGTACTGACAATATATAGAGGTACTAGTTAAATAGGTTCGATCACAACCACCACATAGTACTAGTAGTACCTAATTACACCACCAAATATATAGAGGTACTAGTTAAATAGGTTACTCTTTTGGCCTGTTACTGTTTTCGGTCTGTTACTGTTTCAGCATGTTACTGTTCCGGTCTATTACTGTTTTGGCACGTTGCTATTTTAGCCAGTTACCGTTGCTTTTTTGGTTTGTCACTGTTTTGTCATATTACTATTTTGGCCAGTTACCGTTACTGTTTCGGTAACTCTGAAACCTGATCGACCTGGTTGGCGCAGTTATAGTACAACCATGCGTGGACGACGTCAACTAAATGCCTACATGGCCTATGCGAGTTATCTAGATTTTACATCACATGCAAACTTATTAAAAATAATACAAAATATGAACAAAAGGGAAAGAAATTTCAGCACTTCAGTTGTGAATCAAGTTGATAGCACAGTCCTCAATTTGCTTTCTCAATCCATCAACTGCATCTCCCTTTGAGTGTGACAGCTACATTGGAAAACCACCTTGAGAAATGATCTTGCATTCCCCTCTTTGGTGGCGATAGCAATAATTGCAGTCTAAAACTAACTAATAACAAGTTAATACAGCAAAGAAGACAACCTACTCATAGCTAAGAATGAGCCAGATAGGAATTTTAACTGCATAGTACAAACTTGTAGAGCAGGAATGCAAACCGCGAATGAACTATATAGTAGAGGATAGTTATGTCGTTGCCTAGGACGAATCGGAACCAGATAGGAGATATAATGGTGTGTCTCGTGAACCTGTAGAACAGGACAAGCAAGCATTAGACAAGTATGCCAACAATTAAATGAGCAATCAAACAAAGTGTTTCTTAGAATTTCTGTATAAACTAGCCAGGTCATTTTAGCAATATATATGGAAGCAGTGGTATCTCCTGGAATGCAAAATACATTGGGTGACTCGGAATTTGCGGTGAGCTACACAATGGTATGCAGTTACTATCATAGCTAAGAATGAACCACATAGAAATTATGACCGCATCATACCAGAACTTGTTGAGCTGGAATGGAAAACACGAATGAACTATATAGTAAAAAATAATTATGCCGTTGATTAGTAAAATATATAATGGCATCGCTGGTGAACCTATAGGCTATGAAAACCAACATGTTCAGTGTTGCCTTTTTGAGCTCTACGCAAAGAAAACGAAAATAATCAGTGTTGTAGCTTTTGAAGAACTAGATGGCAACAACAAAATTATAATCGAACTAGTACAAAGAGTTTGAACGGGTACAACAGGATAGCAGAACGATGCTAGGGAGGAAATAATAGCAGGAACTTAGCTCAGGAATAACCAGATAGAGTCAGTAACTGTGTAGCAGGGAATCCACACTAATATTTTCCACTGACATTACATTTTGCAAGAACTACACAATAGCAGGCATTTACTGGTGTATGGAGCAGCTAAGATAAGAACATGTGCATGACAAAATAACAGACATTTGCATGACTTGATATTTGTAGAGAAGCGAATGCAAACCAACATGTCTAATGACATTGTATGTACTAGCACGAAGAACAGGCGTGCCCAGTGACTTGTATGTACTACCACGATTACAAAAATGCAGTTCACTACAACAGACTTGAACCTGCTATACCGCTGACAAAAACAAACAGGTTGGAGATTTGGTTAACCTTGGTCGGAGAGGGATCTAACCATCGTCGGTACCATGCGAGTGACATCCAGGTCACCGAGGGTGTTGTCAATGCTGGCTTGAAAGCGGTTGCGGTGGCTGTTGGCGTCGGGGAAGCAGATCTTGGGCGGTCAATGCTGGCTTGAAAGCGATGGAGGAGAGCGTCGCTGAGGCAGATCCGGTGCAGTGAACGGTGATGGCCATGCAGCTGGTCTGAAGCGGTGTACATGGAACTCTTTGAACTAGATCACGCCCAGTGGACAATGGTGAAGAGGATCTGGTACGGTTGGTTAGCTTTCAGTGGCGTGGAAGCAGAGCTTGGGCGGTCGATGACGCCATCGGCGTGGTGAACGACACCTCGGCTCCTTGATCTGGTGGCTAAGTATCGGTGAAGCGGCTGCACGGCGTGCACGAGACCACGACTCAAGACGGTGCGCACGGTGGTCGTGGAGGGGACAGAGGAGCTTAGGATTTTTGGGAGGGCCCGCGGGAAAAACTGGGGGAATCGGGACCATAGAGGTGAGCAAGAAAAATAATTACAATCGTGCCCCCGAGCTACCGACTTTAGCATGCCTGTTTGTCATCTGAACAATGGGTAGATTTGGAATTTTAAATTCTAAAGTTTTTGAAACGGAAGGGCGCGAAATGTTTCAAGGTCGGTGTGTGGTTTTGCCGCTCGTTTGAGAATTTGAATTTGGGTTGCGCCCATCTAATAATAATAATAGAAAAATGGTACTCCCCCAGACGGTGGGATATTTTTGCTCAAAGTTTTTGAAATGATGGGGCGGTAAATGCTTGGTAGGTGGGTGATTTTGCCGCTCGATTGATATTTTGAATTTGGCTAGCCTCCATCTACTAATAGAAAAAAGGTAGTATACTATACGCTATCTTTCCAGGAATTCAAAGCCGAGAGTCACATCAACTGATCATCCATAAACATTTTTTGCATAGAAACTTGGATACCTTCCATTCACACAGCATAGGCGGTAAATTTTGCCGCTTGACTCAGATTTTAAATTTTTCTAGGATCCATGTAATAATATAAAAATGGTACTACCTCAGTGGGTGATTTTGCCTGAAAATGTTTGAAACAGAGGGGGTGTGAAATGCTTCAGGGTCGGTGGGTTCTTTTCCTGCTCGATTACAATTTTGAATTTGGCTGCCGGCCAAGTTTTTATTACTACAAAAAAGGTTTTGTAGTTCGAACGCCATCTAGTCGGGAATTTAAGGCGAGACTCACATCAACTCATGCCTCCTATTCAAACGGGGTAGGCGGTAGGTTTTGGCGGTCGACAGTGATTTTGAATTTAGGGATTATCCAAAGAATAATTTAAAAAATAGGCCATTCTCCCTCTATTTCAGGGATCCAAGTCAGGGAGAGTGATTATCTACCATGCGTATGAAAATGCAGATCTCTGAAACAAGAATGTTTGTTTAACATAACAACAAACAAATGTCTAAATTAGCTCTGATTGAAGCATGTGAAAATGGTGTGCAACCAATGTCTACTAATTATTTAGGTATCGGCATAGACTCTTCTACATGAAGCACTAACTAAATGGTAGTAGTAATTCAGATAAAATAAAAAAGCCTGTTGTGAAACAAATACTCCTACTATAGCATACTATCAAAACACAAAGACCAGCTAAAGTATATGTAGAACAAATAAAACAAGATTTCATCACGCATACACTACTATATAGAGAACACCATTTGATCAAATAAAACAATGTTTTATCAGACACACATAGGCCCCCAAAATGAACAGATAGCTCTAATATTCTTGCCCTGCCGCTATGATTGCAGCACAAACAAAGGTGCCGCCATAGTCCCATCAGCTACCAGAACAAACAAATATCAGACTATAGCTCCAAATAACAAAACCGGGGCAGACACATGCTTTCCCAAACAAGCCTTGCTTATTCATTCGAGTGTTATTTTCATCTCCTTGATGTTCCAGTCTGAATCAGCTGTGTTGCTGACATGACTTCCTTTTTGTTTCTTTGATTTAGCACTCCGAATCACATCGGTTGTTGAAGGAAATGAACAAAATGATCAGCAAAATCATAGGTGTACAAAAATGCAAGGGTTACACATGAATGACTGCACTAACCAAGTGTCATAATGTAGGGATGTAAAGTACACCAATTTTTATGAGATCTGAACTTCCTAGACTTCATGCTGCTAAGATCTAATTCGAATACTCCCTCCTTCGCCCATATAACCACCATTTCTCTATCCTCTAATGCGCAGAGTAACCTAACTGCATCTTTCCCACCATATGCCCATGATTTATCAAGGCCAAGGAGAGTATCCAACTCAACCTTTATATGAGGCACCCAAGCTTCCCATTTTCCTGTTGACGATCTTGCACTAGACCACGTGTTTAGACTGAAGTCTCTTATAACCGCAAGGGCAACATCTCCATTATGCCCCTTAGCAATGACAAAATTGTGTCTGGAAATATCATGTGTCTCATGGGGGCACTCAATATAACACAGCTTTGTTGTCACGTTATCGAAGGCAATTATATATCTAGAGTTTGTTGTTGGCCAGTACAAAATGTCCCCTATGAGAGTTGACGGCCTACGATCAATCTTAGCCAGCATCTCAGCAGGTTCAATTGAGTCCTCCCATTTTCCTAACTCTGATGAGTTCATCTGCACTAGTGCTTGGTTACCATTGGTTACTATCCAAACAACCCAGAAATTGCTGCAATAGTGTGAAGACAATTGCCAATGATTTCTCGATCAGACAATTGTGTCGCTATGATACTCACGTCTTCGCAAATTGGTGGTTCTGTTATCACTGATTGGATCCCAAGCCTTTATCATGTTAGACCCTTGCGGATAATGAAGTACCACCCTAACATTGCGACATCCGAGTACATATGGTTTGTAGGCTTTATGTACTTCCACTAGCCTGTTCAGCTTCTGGAAGATGGATTGGTCAAGATTATGATATATTAAGAATCAAGCGTCCTCAGAGCTAATGGTGAAAAACCCAAGTAATGACATTCCTCTGCTGTGTGACAGGGTTAGCATTTTTAAATCATTGCTTCCCATGAAGTCCATCCAACATTTTTGGGTGACTGATGCCCTCAGTATGCAGGATGGGTGTGAGGAAGACTGACAAGAATCTGACCAAATATATCGCCTGGCAAGTCGTTGATTGTTGCATATGTTCTTCAACAGAAGCTGGTAGGATGATGCAAATAGCACAAGTGCATCATCAGAATTATGTAAACAGCACAATGCACATTGCACAACCCTAAAAAAAGAATTAAGTAAACACCACAATACGTCATAAATATCGATAGGAAAATTTATCATCGAAATTTCCTAAACTACACCCATCTAAAAAACTACCTAAAAAGTAGAGTCTGTCAACAAAATAACCTAAACAGCACAAGCAATCAACCATAGTAGTACAAAAGCACCGCAAAATGCTTCAGCATGTCGGAACTAGGCAAAGGGAATGAAAAACTTTTTTTTAGGTTACCAGGGAGGACAGAAAGGACCCCACCTAATTTTTTTGGTTTTATCAGAAAGAAGAGTAGAACAAATGGACGCAGCTTTAGTGACTTGGTGAACCCAAGTCTTACGGTGAGTTGCCCCAGGATCCACCTTCCATCTTAGATCAAACGTATGACAGTAGTTCAGATTTTGAACTAAAAAGTAAAACTATTCGACAAAAATCGACAAAAAATCAGTAAATCATCGGTGCCTAGGTTTGAATCCTATGAAAGTTTCATCCCATTTGGATCACTAGTTTGTGATTAAATAGATTTTTATGTTCCCAGTTCTACTAGTTTAAACTAATGTCCACTGTGTCCAGAAAAAACCTCGGAGCAGAATACACAAAAGAGGGAGGAAGTCAGGGAGACAAAATCCAACGCAGAACTTACAATGGGGTTGATGAGTTAAGAGCAGATGGAGCAGGCGCCATTGACAAATGAAGAGCCATAGTCGTTGACGCTGAAGAAGCACGACCATGAGTTAATGCATTCCTAGCATCCCACGCAGTCGTCGCTTTGGCAGCAACAGCCAACATAGCTGAATTTGTTCCATCAGCAGCCGACGAGGATTTCGACTGCGCCTCCACCGCTTTCCAAGCATCACTCAACACTTCCCAAGACTCTGATGCGGTACAAGCATCGTCCTCCACATCCTCTTCACATGTATCCGGTGGTGTTGCTTCAGCATCCACCTCTGCTTTACAAGCATCCGCCGACGCAGCAAATGCATCCGCCTATGTCGATTCCATTTCATGTAAACGCCACGAGCTTATTTAGCTCGTAATGCCCAAAAATAAATGCATTCTATCCTTCAGAAAACCCGTAATGGCTAGAGGTTGGGGACGTACATACCAGCAAACAGCAGTGCAGTGGTGTTCAATGGTGGAGCGGCAGGGACGATCCAGTCGAGGGAGGGCGGCCAGGCGGAGAATACGACGATGGGGTCGAGGGGCACACGATTGAGCTACCTCAAACTCGAAACTAACTTTCGCCCCACTATTTTTTTTTATTTTTTTGCGAACCCCGCCTTTTTTAGGGGAAACCACGGTTGTATTAATAGTAGCAACCACACGACTGATACAAGGTTGTGCACTTGTGTTTCTCAGTTTCCCGCCTATAGACATCAATTTTGTGCACTTGTTCGTGTGATACAATCAATTGTTGGGTAAAATATTCCAGGTGGTAGAAGCCTGCCCTTTCTATGACATCAAGATCTAGAGTTCAAACATCAACCTGAAATTCCACAATATACAACTAGAAGTTTTGGTTTACTACCAGAAACATGCTAAAAAATCACTCGCAACTATCATTAACATCATCATTAACAGACCTCAGAAGGAAAAAAATTAAAAGATAAAAAACCACCGCAAGTTCGAATAAGATGACTGTTGTTGCCAAATATAGTCACATAAAGCCAGGTCCAATATATATGTCATAATAGTACATCAAATATATAGATTCATGGACACCACACACCAGCAGAGCAAAAAAAACAGTTATAGTACCTGACTTAACAAACAGTCATCCTCACAAGAGACCCAAACCCTTCAAAAATGAAAGTAGAGCGGTCAATATTGTTTACAGATTTCCTCATCTTTTTGCAGGATCAGGACTGTATGGACGTGGAGAATCTCGAATTTCTGTTAGGATCTCATCTGCTTATAGAGATGAATTGAAAAGATTGTCAGCTCGCATTCCCACCTATTCCAAGATTAGGTCGTACACCTGGCCAATCAGCTCATCACCATCCACATCAGGCAACTCGGGGACTAAGTTGTCAGCCATGAACTTTTGAAAATCAACAGCAACATCATGGGCAACTGAAATTGATGTATTCCATCCTGAAGTGAAATCATCTATCCGCTTAGTGGATGTGGACACTTCTTCCTTCAGGGGCCTAATATGTTCGTCCTGGTGTTTCACTTTCTCTTGAAGGCACGGAATCATGTGTCTATGAGCTTTGTATTTCTCTCGGAGATGGGCAATTGTCAAATCCTTGTAGTGACCAGCACATTACGCCATGAGCAATATGAGTAAGGTGGAAACTGCTGATAACAAATCCAAAACTAAACTAGATTCTCATTTAAAAAAATAAACCAAATTCTCGTTTCACAATCCGAATTCAGCTGCACACATCGCGCAAGCTCCAAAGTGGTACGGCACAATGGCAAAGAACCATAGAGGCATATTTCCCAAACATGGGAAACAGAACAGACATGAAAAGGGCCGTACTTGAGGGTTTGCCTTCTTAGCTGGCACATGAGCAGTCCTTGCCTTAGTTATAAGTGCCAACAGATCAGAATGACTTCGTTTCTGCAAATCATGATACAACAAAAATGATCAGTATATTTTAGGGACATTTTATGTAATAAAGTGCTCTTTATCGAATAAAATGTTTTCGGGGACAAAGCATAGGTTACTAAATTCTAGCAAAGCAGCTTGATACATAAAAACACTTGTCACTCGATAATGCCTCCTCCACGGGTGGGACATGCGCATGATGCTAAATGAAATGCAGCAAAACCAGTAAATTTTAGGAAAGAACACATCAACTTTGCAATGCAAAGAAGGATACGTGCATTAATATGATGCCAAGGATTGGGCGTCTTTCCCTTTAACGAACAATATAATTTAAAGAACTCAACAATGCAGGACACCGGCAAACAACAATTTGTTTATGAACGATATGCAGCAAATTACATCTGCATTGTTCAGTAGAGGACCGTTTTGTGAAATAAAGCCAGGGGCAAGCTTCCCATCCTCAAAAGACTCTTCATGGCAGCATATACTTACCTATTTTCAGTGGACCTTATAACTAATTCCATGGTTACATCCATGGTGATCCCAGCTTCCTAATGTGGCATATAGATCTACTATTTCAAATATAAATCACCTAAACAACCATCTGGATGGTTGCGGACTCATCGTAGATTGCAGTGATGTGATGGAAAGGTGGACGCTGCTGGGTAAAGAAGGTGCGTGACGGGGGAGTTGCACAAATGTGCAAAAAATGTAGCGATACTTGTATATAGATAGAGATACCAGTAACACATAAACCAGATCAAATAGTAGTAACCACAAACTCCAGAAGGGTTGTAAGCAGACTGTCAAGTACTCCCATATTAATTAACCTAGTGTAATTTAACATGGCAGTACGATGAGATAGTGAGTACTAGTAAACAAAAGGGGATTACTTAATTATTAGTGGAATCTACAGCAAGACACCAAAAGCATCATGAGCATGCTAAATATCTAGATTGTAGACCATACTTGGTTAAGAACCTAATGTCCAGCTCTAATTACCCAAATCTAAGAGCATCCATCCTATTTACGACTGAGTGCAGTGAGCTGGAGACATATGTTAACTCTCTAGCCATCTCCTCGGCATGCATTTGATGGCGCTCCTCCTCTTCAAGGTCATCGTGGATCTCGAGCTGTAACCACAGCGACATCATCGCGCGTTGCAGCGAAAGTGAGTGCGGTAGATCTACCCAGTGGACGAACATGCAACACTCACATTCGTAGTTGCAACCGAAGAACCTGCGGCCAAAGTTTGTTCCCTCGAACGCGACGCGGCGATGGGCGCCAGGGCGCAGTCGCACCAGAATCGGAGATCCGCATCGGTAACGATGCCGTACCACTCCGCGTTTACCATCCATGCCGGCATATGAACCCAAGAAAATTCGTCGATCGTGACAGGCAGAATAGAGAAAAAACCCAAAAGGAAAGAACCCATAAGCTAAATTCGAGCTAAATTCTGGTGTACTTACCCTAACCTGGCCCCCTTGCACATCAAGATCCCCCATCGTTTGCCAGACCGGCATGACTGAATCCGCCGACATTGCTCGAAAAAAGAGAGCGCCTTCAAAGCCTAGCATAGAGGCTTCATGGTGAAGGAAGAGGTAGGGGAGCCGGTCCTCACATTTGCTGGCTACTACTCCATATTGGATTTAACTCGACCACTGATAACTGGGGCCCGTGCTAGAGAGCCCATGGGCCCCCAAACATCACTCATCTAGTTTGACTTGCATTACATGGTGTACTTTTGGAAAACAGATCAAAAATCAATAAGTAAATAAACCAAAGGCCCCCTGTCTTTTTGCGAAAACCCATTACAAAATGGAGAGTGTCGTCGGATTGATGACAAGTATGCCATGAGGGGGTCCTCGAGGCGTGCGGAAGAGAGGGGTGTGAGACGTACGGTGTTCCGGGATGTTGAGCACACAAGTTTACCCAGGTTTGAATCTGCTGGCTTTGGACGGATCCTACTCTTGATATTAATCCAGTAATACGGCAGAGCCGGAATATGGGTTACAAGGGTTCGCCTGTGCGAGTTGAGACTGTACACTATTGAGGGAGCCCTAAAGGCTCTCCCTAGGATGGCTTATATAGATATCCGGCCTAGGGTTTATAGGAGAGATCTGTCCGGCTACGACTAAAAGTCGGTTACAGAGTACATCTTGAACTACATGTAACACTATGGGCCTAAGTCGGTAAGTCTTCTGGGCCTTCCCGTAGCCGGATTGGACTCCGTCTCTTCTCCCTGACTCGGTCGCCCGTGAAGCCAAGCTCTAACCCGAAGTGGGCCACCCTGGTCAGTGAGGAACTATGAGGATTCCCGGAAAGTATATCCCCAACAGCAGCCCCCGGAAGTCTCCAAGATCCAAAGTCGGATTCATCATCGTCTAGCCTGATCTTCGGCTTACAGAATCTTGAAGGTTCCTGAAACTTCATAACAAAAAATACGATCTAGGTCTTAAAATTAAGTCGGACCTATCAACATGTTACTCGGACTTTCTATCTTGATTTCAAAGTAAGCCGGAACTTGGTCTCTGACGTCATCTGACACTCGTCATGGTCAAGTCACGTCATTTGACAAACATCCTGTCAGCACGACCGTTGGTGGGTCCATCGTTCCCGGAACCGAGGCGCCGTTTCAATACGTACGCGGAGACCAAGGCGATGTATTCATCACGTGGGTCCTTCCCAGTTCCTTCCACGACGCGTGGTGTTTACACAGTGCGGTTTGCACAAATCTTGGAGCAGGTAGGTGGTTCTAAGGGGTGAGGATTTTCCTTCTCCTCTCTTCACCTGTTCCCTTTGCCGTTTCTTCTCCTCCACATCTCCCCAGCGCACAGAGCTCTCCCTCCTCCCAGATTTCCTAGCACCGCCCATCTAAGGTCACCAGCGCACTAGAGAAATGGCTTCCTCTTCTTCTTCCGGCTTGACAGCGGCAGCGGCGACGACGGCAGCAGCAGAGAAGGAAAGCAACTGGGGAGTCTGGATCTCGTGCTTGCTCGACAACGAGAAACTCCAAGGTGTGGAGAATGAAGGTCTCCTCCATGTCGGCGACTGGCAGAGCGGTTTCGGCGAAACCATCCCCCAACCGCACGCTGCGAGCGGGTTCACTTCGGCACCCACCTCGATAGAGGTTTGTCCTTTCCTTCCTCGGAATTCTTTTCCGAGGTGATTGATCACTACGGTGTACAGCTCCACCATCTTCCCCCGAACTCCCTCTTAGAGATGAGTTCTTACGCAACTTTGTGTGAGGGGTATCTCGGCATTAGGCCGAGTCTCACTTTGTTTCGTTTCTACTTCCATGTTCATAGAAACTCCATCACTGCTGGTAATCCATATATTACCGGCACTATTAGCCTTTCAGTTAGATGCGAGCGTAGTTATCCTCGTATTTCTGCCAGTGACTTGGTCAAACAATGGCCGGCCACTTTCTTCTACCATATGGATATTCCTGCTCCTGGCAAAGCTACTGCTTTCCCGGCTTTCATCGACGGAGCCGCCACAGCCCAACCTTCTTGGGACGAGGCCCCTCCGGCTCTCAGTGACGATCTGATCCTCGCTAAGAGGCGGATCGAATATCTGATAAAACACAAGGGCTTGAAAGGATCCGGCCTAGTCCAATGCTGGGTCTGTAGCATCCCAATTGTCTAACAATTGTAATGCTACTTGGTCTAGTAATATAATGGCTACTTTATATATATAATTGTTGCATCATAATTATATCATGCTTGTCATCATGCCACCTTGCATTTGAGCATCATATAAAACCCTCTTTGTTTTGGTTCTTATCTCATATGCATTGTAAATTGTATTTGCCTCTTGATATTGTATTTGGTTCTTGATATATTGTTTAAATGCCCAAGTTGAGTTGGGGGCATATCTTTTATTTAACTCCACCACCTTTCTTGTCATCACCCCAACATTCCACCATTCCACCAGATATGAGCATTGCAATTTATTTGGTTTTACCTCTAGCTCATGTGGGTTGGGATGGATCCAATTCTTAGCATCATGTTGATTTCACATTACCTCTAGATTATTTGGTTTTCCCACATGCTCTCATCTTAGCATCATGTTGATTTCACATTATTGATATGTGGAGCCACCTTTGCATGCATTATGAGTAGTGCCCCTTTTTCCTAGCTTTCATATGGATTATTATGGATTTATGCTCATGTTGGGGTATTTTTGGGACTATTAAACATCTAGTGGAATATACACACTAGCAAGTCCCAATTATAATCAAACGTGATCATCTCCATCTACTCCATCTGGAACTTCCCTTTAAATCCTTTTGCTTGGCTTTATTCCACTTTTGGGAATGCATAGGAATAATGCCATGCAAATATTATTGTTTTCACAAGATTAAGCATGGCATAAATTGTTTTGCATGGGCCATGCAAGATCCATCACATTCTAGCCTTTTGGTTTTTATTTGAATCATTGAGTGGATCTTCCCCATATCTCTCTCTACCCCTCTTATGCTTGATCTTGCTTGATGCATGCAAGCCTCCAAAACCCTATAACCATCTCCATCCATACCTCACCACCTTTTATCTCACCCTCTCCTTTTCTTGTCTAGATCTTGTTTGAGCTTGGCATGTTCTTGCTTGATCTTGTCATAGGGAACCACTCCACCTAATCTCTCTCTAAACCCTCTATCTAAGATCCTAACCTAATCACCTACACCTCTACCATCATCTTACACCTAGGCTAAACCCTAAACCTACCTCACCCCTCTCCTCTTCACCTATGCCGAGCCTTCCCTAGCTCATGGCCCCACCTGGTCACCCTGGCCCCACCTAGCTACCCCATCCCCAGCAAAAAAACCCAAACCCGAGCCTCCCCTACCCAACCCTAGCCCTAACCCGAGCCTTACCCCTCTCTCTCTCTCTAGCTCTCTCTCTCGGCCGAGCCTGCCTCACCATACCGAGCCTCCCCCTGCCTACCTGGCCGCGCCCTGGCCCCACCTGCAGCCCCATGCGCCTGCCCTGCTCCTGCCCCGACCCGAGCACGTGAAGAAGGAGGAGGAAAAGTGGCCGAAGCCACCTTTCTCTGCCCCACTCCCCCACGGCACCCCCTCTCCTCTCCCGTCCCTATCTACCCCTCTCTCTCGCCTGCTGCCTCTCCCAGATCTCCCCAGGGTCGTGCCCATCCACTCCTCCCTCCCCAGCTACCCCTACCACCGTCTACCCCGGCCGCCGCTCTCGGTGACGCCGTCCACATACAGAACAAGGAGGCGGGCGTGCAGACGCGGGTGTCGGGGAAGACCACGGCCGTCTTCTGCGTCGCCCTGTACACGGCAACGAGGAGGAGAAGGACCAGCACCACCAGGCCGACGCCGCTTCGACGCGAAACCCTAGCCCCGCCGGCCTCTGCCTCACCGCCGATCGTCGGCTCCTCTGCTCGATCCGACCACACCGACCTAACCACGGTGAGCCCCCTGACCTCCCTGACACGGTCCGCCTCGCCGTGCCGCCCTAGCTTCGCCGGTCCTTACTCCGAGCACCCTCTGCGCGTCGGCGGTCGCTGCGTTCACGCGGTGTAGCGCCTGCAGACAGCCTATCTAGGCCCCAACCTCCATGTTGTCACCAAACCTAGGCCACCGCAGTGGCTCCGCCCTCTGCGCGCACGCCCCAGGTCGCGTGTTCGAGCCCCGCCGCGGCTCCCTGTCCTTTGTCGCGCACCGATCGGTCCACTGCACGCGGAGAAGATCCACAGTGCGGGCGCTGTTTTTGCAAATAGCCCCTCCGTTAATTTTATGCTTAATCCGCGGTACGCAGAGCCCACCCTTCAGCCTCTCTATACGTTTTGCAGAACACCCCCTAGACTTTTTCAATCTTAACCCGCGCTCCCACGGATGCCCCACGTGTCGCGTCCCCGCTGGCGCGCCCGCGAGTGGGTCCGCGTGTGTCGTGGCCCCGCCTGTCATTCGCTGGGGCTAGAGTAGCTCGTGGTGAGGAAACTCTTCTCTGTGCGCGTTCGGTCCCAGTCAGCCAGTGGCCCACCTGTCATTGGCTGTGGCTAACTTAACCTGAGTAGAAAAAGTATTTCTGTATTGCTGTTTTAATTCAAACTTTTCAAATTAATTTAAATTCAAATTTCAAATCTGTTTTCAAATAACTTTTAAAATATAAATCCAAATTAAACATGTAATATATGTTTTGAAATCAGAAAAATGTGAGGAATTCAAATATGGCCTTCAAAACATAATTTGGAACACTTTAATTTCCAAGTTGATTAAAATTACAATAGAATGCCCTTTTCCTTAATTAATTAATAACTTTTGTTTTATAACTCCAAATTTAACAAATGATATGTCTAAAATGATTAGCTCGACGAGACCTTTCTGTTTATGCATTCCTTTATCTGTTTAGCGGCATGCATCATATAAATATAAAGTATACAGCAACTAATATGAGGTTAAAATGTGACCAAAACTCAATAAAAGGCTTAATTATTGTATTGCACACCTCACCCATGCCATGCTACATTATTGCCATGCAAATTGTGCATCATTCATCATGGCATGATTGTTTGCTTGTCGCATTTTATTCATATGCTTATGCACTTTATTTATGTTGGCCCTTGTGTGTTTATTTCTTCTTCGAATAGACGCTGAGCAGGGGATATACCAAGAGACCCAGGAGCACTACCCAGATCCTTCTCTCGCTTCAACTGAGCTGCCAGGGAAGCACTACCACATGCTTGCATACATATATTACCTATTGCCTCTATCTTATTCTTGCATCATTGAGTCGCTATTGCATTAAATTGAATCCCAAGTATTGCATAGCCTTTACTTTTAAACCCCACCGAAGCTTGTTCCTCCATCCCATGAGCCATTACTACAGGAGTTGTTTGAGCCATGCGAGTCGTAGAACAACATGTGTAGGGTATGTGAGTGTCTGATGGATAACGAGGTACCTAAACAACTTAACCTGAGTAGTAATGGGATAACTAATGAAAGTGGCACCGGTGAGCAATATCTGCTATTTGGTTTTTCATGCTCACTTGTGTCCCGTAGGACCCCGAGTACTTGATTCATGTTCCTTGAATATTCGCGCTATCCACATCCGGGAGGCTTATGAACCCCCCTGAGCCAGAGCTTGATTCATTCTTATTTCTTGGGGCCACAAACTAGTTTGAGGTTTTATTTACTATCCTGTACTTATGCCATGCTTTACTGCTTTATTTAAAATTGTGCGAGGTAATGCACCTGTACTGTTTAGGGCCGTGACACGTTTTCGCTATATTGACAAGCCCAGTCACACTTTCGGGTTCCCAGTCGTTTACAACCGTCCACACAAACCTTGAGTCCGTCTCGTAGCCGGCCAGCTTCGTTGCGGGTAGCTTAATGGGGTGGCCCCCTGAAATATTTCTGAATCCTGTAATTGCTTTGTCGTGACTGCCTTGTTGCGTTTTGATTTGGTTTTTCCAAGGTTGATCGAGTGTGTGTTGCTATTTGTGCACCCCTGCAGGGTAAAACATTCTGAAAGCCGTGTCCGCGGTTATGGACGACTCGGAGCACAGTTTCTCGATCATAGACAAGTATAACTAAAGTACCGCCTTTAATTTGACTAAGTACCTGACTAGTAAATAGTGCAACACTCATGGAATGGATAATAAAACTGCCAACAGATAGGGGGGGTTGTTCGTCCGCTTCCTCGTCGGTAAGCGAGGAGGAGGATGGATCTGTTAAGATTACCGTTATAACTGTTGTTATTAATTCACGGACATCCGTCTATCTATGGTTAGGCGTATGGTTAGCGAGTATCTATAGAATTGTTAGGGATTATCTTTTGCTGCAATTGCGTCACCCCAGGTTGTGTCCCCTTTAGAGGCATAAAGACTTGCTGAGTACCCCTAGGGTCTCACACGATAAATTGTTTGATTCAGATGAACAGGTAAACTCGCAAGATGGATACTGGGTGGAGGAGACGGACGATGTCGGCAACAATCATTCGATGTAGAGATTCCGGGAACGGGGATCCGTGAGATCTGTGGGAGGGATGTGTTTATTTATGGGGCATCTTATGCCGATTTGCTTCTTATCCGTACTCGGATCTTGTTTTCCGCTTCCGCTTGATACTCTGATGTTTGGTGTATGAGGAGGTATCCTAAACTATTATATCTATCTAGGACATTTGGATCTTGCCGTATGGCGTTGCAATATTTCCTTTCTTTTTAGATGGAATGACTCTGAGAACCATTGTATGGTGGCTTGCATACATACTCATTTGTGTATGTAGTTGATCCCTTCGCCTGCCGATTACGCCGCCCGTTCTTGTCCCGATGTTCGGAAATGGTTAGGACGGCCGAAAGGTCTACGTGTGAGTGGCATTTGGGCCCCACCGTACTATTTTAACCATTTCCGCTCATCCAGGCTTGTAACTAGGAGCGTAATTCACCGAGGTAGTTACAATTGGTATCAGAGCCATCCCGACCTTCAGGGTCTCAGCCAAATGGTCATTGTCTGTCTAGCAAATATTTTGGTAGCTATGTATACTAGGGAAAAACAAAACACGAGAGTAGGGCTGCTTCCATTTTTCTTCTTACCCACCCACCCACCTTTTTCTGGTAAGGGAGTGTAACGTTTTCAATCCTCTTCTTAAAATTCAAACTAGGATTCACTTGTTCTGGGTTTCCGTAGTACCATAGGAAGTGTGTGTGTGTGTGTGTAACTCCTTGTCTATCTGTTGCATCCAACTTGTTATCTTTACCCGCCTTTGGTTATCAACAGTTGGTACATTCCATACCGACAGGCTTTTGCAAACCGACGCGATCTATCTGATTCGTTGTATACCGACGCGATCTGTCTTACTCTTTGTTATCCGACGTTATCTTGTTTGGGGGATCGTTTCCGTAGTTACTAATCTTTAGGTTCATCGTGAGAAGAAGGTGTTGGGATATGTGTTTTACTTATTCATGTGCGGAGTAATGATTTGAGTGCGGGATGGAGTCGCGACCATACCACTACTTTTATCATTCGCTCTTGTATATTGAATTGGTAGAGTCACTAATCTTGATTCGTTAAGTGATTTTGCGCATCTATTGGTATTTTAATGCCGAAATTTGCGGAAATTTTTTCTTTGATATATATGTGTACCACACTCCTTTTCAGTCGTGTGCGATATGCTTAATATCTTCTAGGTGCTTTGAACTTTATTGATATTTTAATATCATCTTAGTAAATTGTATCCTTTAATCTTGATTAATTCCATCTTGGTACTATTTTGGATTATTATTATTCTCCATCATAGTACTGACTTGTGTTTTATATCAATCACAGGATGGCACCACCACGCCGTTCTGAGGAGGACATACAACCTGAACTGGGGGCAGCGTTGTCAAGCATCGCCAATGCCTTGGCAGCAATGCAGCAGAACCAGCATCGTTTTGAAGAAAGTGTCAGGAGGAATGAGTTTGTTCCGCTACCTCCACCTCCCAAGCGAGGAGACATCAAAAGCTTCCTGAAGTTCAACCCACGCCAATTTGATGTTTCTGATCAACCACTTGATGCTGATGATTGGTTGCGTGAGATGTCAAGGTTGCTGATGACTGCTGATGTTCCTGAGCAAGAATGGGTAAAGTGTGCTACTCACCTTCTGAAGGGAGATGCAGCTCTGGTGGGAGAATTACCTGAAGGCAAACTGCACTAGTTTTCAGCCTACTTGGGGACAGTTCACTGGAGCTTTCAAAGAGCAGTATCTGTCAGAAATTGTCATGGAGAGGATGAAGGAAGTGTTTCTCAACCTCAAGCAGGGCAATGATAATGTCAATACCTACATCAGGAACTTCATGAACCTTTCTCGTTATGGTGGCGATGAGATCTCTGATGACAAGAAGAAGCAAAAGAGGTTCCGGTAAGGGCTCAATGCATCGATTAAATATGCAATCACACATGCAAGGCCGGCGTCTTTTCTGGAACTTCAGCATACAGCTCTGCAGGAGGAAGCAAGTAGGCAAGTGTTTGAGGAGTCAAAGAAACACAACCGTGATGCAGCAAGCTCTTCAGCTATGTCAACTCCTTCTAAGCGTCGTGTCTGGGTTCCTAACACCCCACCGTCGCTCCCGGCTCCACCAAGACCTTCAAGCTTCGCGGCAAGGCCACCAAACTTCCTCACTGCTGCTCCTAGGGGCTACAACCACCACTACCCTGGAGCGCCTGGCGGAGTCCCTGGCTACGTTGCTCCACGTCCACCTGGTGCTTGTTACACTTGTGGAGACACTGGGCATCAATACTGGAACTGTCCGATGAAAAACAAAGCTCTTCCTCCACCACCTCCAAGATCTGCGGCAAGCTCTCCTATGGTTCGTGCACCACCACCTCGGGCTCTCAACATCAACACCAAGCCCGGGTCTACTGTTGCTCGTGCCAACTATGTCAACGCCGTTCAAGCTGAGCATGCACCTGGAGTTGTGATGGGTATGCTTTCCGTTAACTCAGTTCCTGCACGAGTTTTGTTTGATTCTGGTGCTTCGCATTCTTTTGTTTCGCATAAGTTTGCGCATGAGCATGATCTGGATATGGTTCCCTTATCACATCGTCTGGTGGTACAATCTCCTGGTTCAATCATGAGGGCCGCTCATATCAGCCATGGCAATCAAATTGAGATTGGTGGCTCTTCGTTCTCGGCGTCCTTAATCATTCTGGGCAATTCTGACATTGATGTCATCTTGGGCATGGATTGGTTGACAGCAAATGCAGCTGTGATTGATTGTGCTGAACGCTCGGTTTCTTTGAAGATTCCTGAAGGCCATATAGTCTATTCTCCAAGTCTGACTCCTGCTATCCAGCTTTTCTCTTTGGCGGCTCTGAATGATGATGCTATGGAGGCTATTCAGAGTGTTCCGGTGGTCTGTGAGTTCCCAGATGTCTTTCCTGAAGAGTTGCCAAGTATGCCTCCGGATCGTGAGGTTGAGTTTGTAATTGAGCTTGAACCTGGTACCGCTCCTATCTCCAAGCGGCCTTATAAAATGGGTCCTGCTGAGTTGGCTGAACTCAAACGTCAGCTTGATGAACAAGATAAGTTGGGTTTCATTCAGCACGGTACTTCTTCTTGGGGTAGCCCAACAATCTTTGTGAAGAAGCGAGACAAGACTAATAGACTTTGTGTTAACTATCGGGCTCTCAATGCTAAAACCATCAAGAATAAATATCCCCTTCCGCGGATTAATGATCTATTCGATCAGCTAGCTGGAGCTGTGGTATTCTCTAAGCTTGACTTGAGAAGTGGTTATCACCAAATCAAGATTCGCAAGGAAGATGTTCCTAAAACAGCTTTCACCACCCGCTATGGCCTGTATGAGTACACGGTCATGTCTTTCGGTCTCACCAACGCACCTGCCACCTTCTCGAGGCTCATGAACTTGGTTTTCATGGAGTATCTTGATAAGTTCGTTGTGGTCTATCTGGATGACATCCTAGTCTATTCTAAGTCGAAGGAAGAACATGAAGAACACCTCCGGTGTGTCCTAAACAAGCTTCGTGAGAATCGCTTGTATGCAAAGTTCTCCAAGTGTGAGTTTTGGCTGCCTCAAGTAACCTATCTGGGTCACATCATCTCTGCCAAGGGCATTGCAGTCAACCTGGAAACTGTGAAGACAATTGTTGAATGGCTTCCTCCTGTAAATGTCAAAGAAGTGCGGAGTTTCCTGGGTTTGGCTAGTTATTGTCGTCGCTTCGTTCAGAACTTTTCGAAGATAGCGAAGCCTCTTACCGATCTCCTCAAGAAAGGCAAGAAATACCTTTGGACTCCTGCATGTCAAGCAAGTTTTGAGACACTCAAAGAGAAGCTCACTTCCACACCAGTCTTGGTTCCTCTAGATACATCCAAGCCGTTCCAGATATTCTGTGACGCCTCTTTGCAAGGATTGGGTGCGGTCCTTATGCAAGAAAAACAAGTTGTTGCTTATGCCTCTAGACAGTTGAAGACGCATGAGATCAACTATCCTACACATGACCTCGAGCTCGCAGCAGTTGTCTTTGCTTTGAAAGTATGGAGGCACTACTTGCTTGGCAACCGTTGTGAAATCTTTTCTGATCACACGAGTTTGAAGTATATCTTCACATAGCCTGATCTCAACCTTCGTCAGAGGAGGTGGATTGAAGCAATCAATGACTTCGATCTGACCATCAACTACACTCCGGGCAAAGCTAATGTCATGGCCAATGCTCTCAGCCGCAAAGCTTATGTCAACAACCTCATGATGGAAGAGCAACAAGCTCTCTTGTGCGAGGAATTCCGTCAGCTCACCCTTGAAATTGTGGAACAAGGGTATCTCCTAAACCTTCTGGCTACTCCTCTCTTGGAAGAAAAGGTTCGCTCCTTTCAGCTTGGTGATCCATACACAAGAAAGATCATCTCCAAACTTCAGCTCCCGAAGTATGAGTCCTTCCACGTCTATGATCAAGGCACGCTTTTCTTTGAACACCGGATGTTTGTTCCGAACTACCCGGGTTTGAGAGAGCAAGTTCTCAAGGAGGCGCATGATTCTGTTCTTTCTATCCACCCTGGCAGCACAAAGATGTACATGGACTTGAAAACACAATATTGGTGGCTGGGATTGAAACGATATTGTGCCAAGTATGTCTCGGAGTGTGATGTCTGCCGCAGAGTTAAAGCTGTCCATCAGAAACCTTCCGGTCTTCTACAGCCATTGAAACCCCCGGAATGGAAATGGGAGAAAGTAGAGATGGACTTCATCACTGGGTTTCCTAGGTCACAGAAGGGCAACAATGCAATCTTTGTTGTCATTGATAGGCTTTCTAAAGTGGCTCACTTCTTCCCCGTCAAGGAAACAATTTCTGCAATTCAGTTGGCTGAGCTCTATATCAACAGAATTGTCTCTCTGTATGGGGTTCCGCTGGAGATCAGCTCAGACCGTGGAAGCATCTTCACTTCCAAGTTCTGGGAAAGTTTCCAAAATGCTTTGGGAACAAAATTGAACTTCAGCACAACTTACCACCCTCAGTCGCAAGGACAAGTTGAAAGGATCAATCAGATTCTGGAGGATATGCTCCGAGCTTGCATCATCTCGTTTGGCATGAAGTGGGAAGAATGTCTTCCTTATGCTGAATTCTCTTACAACAATAGCTTCCAGAAAAGTCTAAAGATGGCACCATTTGAGGCTCTCTATGGTCGCAAATGCAGAACTCCGATTGGTTGGTCAGGTGCAGGAGAAAGAACATTGTTTGGCCCTGACATTGTAACTCAAGCGGAGGAGAAAGTTCATATCATTCTTGAAAATCTGAAGATTGCTCAAAGTCGCCAGAAGAGCAATTATGACAGGAAGCACACGGACATGGAGTATGTCCCTGGTGAGCTCGTTTACCTTCGTGTCACTCCCATGAGAGGCACGCACCGCTTTGGTATCAAAGGAAAGCTGGCTCCTAGATACATCGGTCCTTTCAAAATTCATGGAAGAAGAGGAGAAGTTGCTTATGCTCTTGAGCTCCCGGAAAAACTCAAGGTCCATGATGTTTTCCACATCTCTCAACTCAAGAAGTGCTTCAAGGATCCCGGCAGGACCGTGGACCATGAGCTTATCAATCTCCAAGAAGACCTGTCTTGTCAAGAACACCCCACAAAAATCCTTGAGATCGTAGAAAGAAGGACTCGCAACAAGTCCATCAAGTTCTGCAAGGTGCAGTGGTCGCACCATTTCGTTGATGAAGCCACTTGGGAACGTGAAGATGAGCTCCGTGCCAAGTACCCTACCCTCTTTGTGTCTTCGTCTTCTTCCTAGAATCTCGGGGCGAGATTCCTGTTTAGTGGGGGAGAGTTGTAGCATCCCAATTGTCTAACAATTGTAATGCTACTTGGTCTAGTAATATAATGGCTACTTTATATATATAATTGTTGCATCATAATTATATCATGCTTGTCATCATGCCACCTTGCATTTGAGCATCATATAAAACCCTCTTTGTTTTGGTTCTTATCTCATATGCATTGTAAATTGTATTTGCCTCTTGATATTGTATTTGGTTCTTGATATATTGTTTAAATGCCCAAGTTGAGTTGGGGGCATATCTTTTATTTAACTCCACCACCTTTCTTGTCATCACCCCAACATTCCACCATTCCACCAGATATGAGCATTGCAATTTATTTGGTTTTACCTCTAGCTCATGTGGGTTGGGATGGATCCAATTCTTAGCATCATGTTGATTTCACATTACCTCTAGATTATTTGGTTTTCCCACATGCTCTCATCTTAGCATCATGTTGATTTCACATTATTGATATGTGGAGCCACCTTTGCATGCATTATGAGTAGTGCCCCTTTTTCCTAGCTTTCATATGGATTATTATGGATTTATGCTCATGTTGGGGTATTTTTGGGACTATTAAACATCTAGTGGAATATACACACTAGCAAGTCCCAATTATAATCAAACGTGATCATCTCCATCTACTCCATCTGGAACTTCCCTTTAAATCCTTTTGCTTGGCTTTATTCCACTTTTGGGAATGCATAGGAATAATGCCATGAAAATATTATTGTTTTCACAAGATTAAGCATGGCATAAATTGTTTTGCATGGGCCATGCAAGATCCATCACATTCTAGCCTTTTGGTTTTTATTTGAATCATTGAGTGGATCTTCCCCATATCTCTCTCTACCCCTCTTATGCTTGATCTTGCTTGATGCATGCAAGCCTCCAAAACCCTATAACCATCTCCATCCATACCTCACCACCTTTTATCTCACCCTCTCCTTTTCTTGTCTAGATCTTGTTTGAGCTTGGCATGTTCTTGCTTGATCTTGTCATAGGGAACCACTCCACCTAATCTCTCTCTAAACCCTCTATCTAAGATCCTAACCTAATCACCTACACCTCTACCATCATCTTACACCTAGGCTAAACCCTAAACCTACCTCACCCCTCTCCTCTTCACCTATGCCGAGCCTTCCCTAGCTCGTAGCCCCACCTGGTCACCCTGGCCCCACCTAGCTACCCCATCCCCAGCAAAAAACCCTAACCCGAGCCTCCCCTACCCAACCCTAGCCCTAACCCGAGCCTTACCCCTCTCTCTCTCTCTAGCTCTCTCTCTCGGCCGAGCCTGCCTCACCAGCCCGAGCCTCCCCCTGCCTACCTGGCCGCGCCCTGGCCCCACCTGCAGCCCCATGCGCCTGCCCTACTCCTGCCCCGACCCGAGCACGTGAAGAAGGAGGAGGAAAAGTGGCCGAAGCCACCTTTCTCTGCCCCACTCCCCCACGGCACCCCCTCTCCTCTCCCATCCCTATCTACCCCTCTCTCTCGCCTGCTGCCTCTCCTAGATCTCCCCAGGGTCGTGCCCATCCACTCGTCCCTCCCCAGCTACCCCTACCACCGTCTACCCCGGCCACCGCTCTCGGTGACGCCGTCCACATACAGAACAAGGAGGCGGGCGTGCAGACGCGGGTGTCGGGGAAGACCACGGCCGTCTTCTGCGTCGCCCTGTACACGGCAACGAGGAGGAGGAGGACCAGCGCCACCAGGCCGACGCTGCTCTGACGCGAAACCCTAGCCCCGCCGGCCTCTGCCTCACCGCCGATCGTCGGCTCCTCTGCTCGATCCGACCACACCGACCTAACCACGGTGACCCCCTGACCTCCCTGACACGGTCCGCCTCGCCGTGCCGCCCTAGCTTCTCCGGTCCTTACTCCGAGCACCCTCTGCGCGTCGGCGGTCGCTGCGTTCACGCGGTGTAGCGCCCGCAGACAGCCTATGTAGGCCCCAACCTCCATGCTGTCACCAAACCCAGGCCACCGCAGTGTCTCCACCCTCTGCGCGCGCGCCCCAGGTCGCGTGTTCGAGCCCCGCCGCAGCGCCCTGTCCTTTGTCGCGCACTGATCGGTCCACTGCACGCGGAGAAGATCCACAGTGCGGGCGCTGTTTTTGCAAATAGCCCCTCCGTTAATTTTATGCTTAATCCGCGGTACGCAGAGCCCACCCGTCAGCCTCTCTATACGTTTTGCAGAACACCCCCTAGACTTTTTCAATCTTAACCCGCGCTCCCACGGATGCCCCACGTGTCGCGTCCCCGCTGGCGCGCCCGCGAGTGGGTCCGCGTGTGCCGTGGCCCCGCCTGTCATTCGCTGGGGCTAGAGTAGCTCGCGGTGAGGAAACTCTTCTCTGTGCGCGTTCGGTCCCAGTCAGCCAGTGGCCCACCTGTCATTGGCTGTGGCTAACTTAATCTGAGTAGAAAAAGTATTTCTGTATTGCTGTTTTAATTCAAACTTTTCAAATTAATTTAAATTCAAATTTCAAATCTGTTTTCAAATAACTTTTAAAATATAAATCCAAATTAAACATGTAATATATGTTTTGAAATCAGAAAAATGTGAGGACTTCAAATATGGCCTTCAAAACATAATTTGGAACACTTTAACTTCCAAGTTGATTAAAATTACAATAGAATGCCCTTTTCCTTAATTAATTAATAACTTTTGTTTTATAACTCCAAATTTAACAAATGATATGTCTAAAATGATTAGCTCGACGAGACCTTTCTGTTTATGCATTCCTTTATATGTTTAGAGGCATGCATCATATAAATATAAAGTATACAGCAACTAATATGAGGTTAAAATGTGACCAAAACTCAATAAAAGGCTTAATTCTTGTATTGCACACCTCACCCATGCCATGCTACATTATTGCCATGCAAATTGTGCATCATTCATCATGGCATGATTGTTTGCTTGTCGCATTTTATTCATATGCTTGTGCACTTTATTTATGTTGGCCCTTGTGTGTTTGGTTCTTCTTCGAATAGACGCTGAGCAGGGGATATACCAAGAGACCCAGGAGCACTACCCAGATCCTTCTCTCGCTTCAACTGAGCTGCCAGGGAAGCACTACCACATGCTTGCATACATATATTACCTATTGCCTCTATCTTATTCTTGCATCATTGAGTCGCGATTGCATTAAATTGAATCCCAAGTATTGCATAGCCTTTACTTTTAAACCCCACCAAAGCTTGTTCCTCCATCCCATGAGCCATTACTACAGGAGTTGTTTGAGCCATGCGAGTCGTAGAACAGCATGTGTAGGGTATGTGAGTGTCTGATGGATAACGAGGTACCTAAACAACTTAACCTGAGTAGTAATGGGATAACTAATGAAAGTGGCACCGGTGAGCAATATCTGCTATTTGGTTTTTCATGCTAACTTGTGTCCCGTAGGACCCCGAGTACTTGATTCCTGTTCCTTGAATATTCGCGCTATCCACATCCGGGAGGCTTATGAACCCCCCTGAGCCAGAGCTTGATTCATTCTTATTTCTTGGGGCCACAAACTAGTTTGAGGTTTTATTTACTATTCTGTACTTATGCCAGGCTTTACTGCTTTATTTAAAATTGTGCGAGGTAATGCACCTATACTGTTTAGGGCCGTGACACGTTTTCGCTGTATCGACAAGCCCAGTCACACTTTCGGGTTCCCAGTCGTTTACAGCCGTCCACACAAACCTCGAGTCCGTCTCGTAGCCGGCCAGCTTCGTTGCGGGTAGCTTAATGGGGTGCCCCCCTGAAATATTTCTGAATCCTGTAATTGCTTTGTCGTGACTGCCTCGTTGGGTTTTGATTTGGTTTTTCCGAGGTTGATCGAGTGTGTGTTGCTATTTGTGCACCCCTGCAGGGTAAAACTTTCTGAAAGCCGTGTCCGCGGTTATGGACGACTTGGAGCACAGTTTCTCGATCATAGACAAGTATAACTAAAGTACCGCCTTTAATTTGACTAAGTACCTGACTAGTAAATAGTGCAACACTCATGGAATGGATAATAAAACTGCCAATGGATGGGGGGGGGGTTGTTCGTCCGCTTCCTCGTCGGTAAGCGAGGAGGAGGATGGATCTGTTAAGATTACCGTTATAACTGTTGTTATTAATTCACGGACATCCGTCTATCTATGGTTAGGCGGATGGTTAGCGAGTATCTATAGAATTGTTAGGGATTATCTTTTGTTGCAATTGTGTCACCCCAGGTTGTGTCCCCTTTAGAGGCATAAAGACTTGCTGAGTACCCCTAGGGTGTCACACGATAAATTGTTTGATTCAGATGAACAGGTAAACTCGCAAGATGGATACTGGGTGGAGGAGACGGACGATGTCGGCAACGATCATTCGGTGTAGAGATTCCGGGAACGGGGATCCGTGAGATCTGTGGGCGGGATGTGTTTATTTATGGGGCATCTTATGCCGATTTGCTTCTTATCCGTACTCGGATCTTGTTTTCTGCTTCCGCTTGATACTCTGATCTTGCCGTATGGCGTTGCAATATTTCCTTTCTTTTTAGATGGAATGACTCTGAGAACCATTGTATGGTGGCTTGCATACATACTCATTTGTGTATGTAGTTGATCCCTTCGCCTGCCGATTACGCCGCCCGTTCTTGTCCCGATGTTCGGAAATGGTTAGGACGGCCGAAAGGTCTACCTGTGAGTGGCATTTGGGCCCCACCGTACTATTTTAACCATTTCCGCTCATCCAGGCTTGTAACTAGGAGCGTAATTCACCGAGGTAGTTACAGGGTCGCACGTCGGATCCAGCCTCTCCAACACCACGGTGACCGTCTGATGCACTCCATCACGGCGTCAAAGAACGACTCCCGCCGCATCAGTCCTAAGGCTTTAAAGCCACAGGATTACATAAGCCAGATTAAATGGCTGATCAAGGAGCGGATTGAAAGGAAGATTTCAGACTTGTCTCTGGACATGCATACAACGGAAGACCCTTTGGTTCCGGTAAGCTTCAATAATAAACTGTTTTATGTGTTTCACCCTTTAAGTTATTTTGCAATACTGAGATGTTTTCTTCTTTTCAGCTTGCCGACCTCCCCGAGTCGGAATTTGCTCCACTCGAGGGATATCCTCCAGTGTTTTCTCAGGAGGAGGAATTGGTCCCACTACCGGACATTGTGCCCAGGAAGCGCAAGGCTCCGACAGTGGTCGTCGGCACAAAGGAGGTTCCAGTCGTGATGAGGTAACTTTCAACACAACTTCCGCGTTTGTACCTTACTCGAATTCTGCTTCCGAGATGTAATGTATTTTACTCTATTACACTCTCAGAGCTAAACAGCTCATCGAGGGCAAGGGGAAGGGAACTTCTTCGAAGCCCTTGCGGCAGACGAAGCTGACCATAGCTTCTCCTGCCGTGGCTCCTCCGACTCGTGCCCCATAGCCCTCTGCAACACCGGTGATTACTCTATCGCCGGTTGTTGCAGAAGATCCGGCTCCTACTATGGGGCCAGTGACCCTTGAGTCGCAGACTGACGCCAGCATGGGTGGCTCAGGTTTAGATAAGGGTGAACCCACTTTGGGTAATGATCCCTCAGCAGAGACCTTTGCCGAAAACCTTCTGAACAATCTGGGACTTGCCAAATTTGGCTTGTCTCGAAAATCTATAGAAGAAATCCAGCCTCTGGCCCGGCAATGCCTGGAGAAAAGAAATCTCTCTGCCGAAGAAGAAGTAGAAGAGGCAGAAGACATCAAGTACTCCGACCTTCTTGAACAAGTTCGCCTTCGCGACGAGGGACTTAGAGCTGGTGTACTTCCACCACCTCCGGTTATTCCACTCACCCTCGCCGAGAAGGTTACCACCGAGGTGAAAATGTTTCTAAGCAAGCTCACACATGAACATAATGTAAGTCGGAATTCCAACTTACGTTTTTCTTTATTGCACTTTATATCATATCCTCTAGCCCCCAAGAATGAAGTAGGATATAAAATCCGAGTTTATGCTTCCTTAGGATGCCAAAGAAAGAACTAGTGGAGCCCCCAAGGCTCGTGCTGATATTGGTAACAATATTAGCTCGAGTCTTCAGTAGACTTCTGACTCTGGGTATTCTGACTTATAGAAAGTTAATTCATATAACCAAGATTTGTTGAAGAACATCTGCAACAAGCGGAGAGAGATCAAAGCTCTCTGGCTTGAAAATGCTGAGCTGAAGGTCTCCAAGGATGATGCCGAAGGTAAACATTCCGAATCCTCCTCCATGGATACTGATGAGTGTGATCATAAGATTGCGGCTCAAGATTAGAGAATATAGGATCTCAACAACAAGCTATGCAGAGAGAAGGACCTTTCCGAGGTGCTCCGGGCTGAACTCCCTAGTCTTTGAGAAGAGAAGACAAAAGTTGACGACGTCATCTTTGATATCTTTCCAACTTTATGACTTGAGTATACTCTTCGACTTTTTTGATGTCGGATTTTCTTAACCATTTTGGTGTTATATGTATAGGTCCTCTTAACTTGACGGACTCCGCCTCCACCGAGCCTCGCACACACCGACTTACCCAAGTCGGTGATTTACTTCATGACTTTTGCCAATCCATCGAGGATATTGGCGAAGCTCTCAGGATTCCGGACATGCACAACATGTCGGACTTTTAGGTGCGAGACCAGGAGAAGGAGATGTCACAGCTCGTCCGGGACTGGAACATGTCCTACGCGCGATCCGCGGCACAGAACGCTCTCACCATGGTCATGAGCCAGCATGGAAACATGGAGAGATGGCAAGTGACCAGAGGGTACTGCAAGGTGGATGAAGACGACCAGGAGCAAGATACTAGTGCCATCATGGACTCCTGCGCCGGATATGGGTGTCGCGTGGCTGACTTAACCAGCTACGACACTCCCTTCTTTACTCGCGTGGATACACCGCCCCCGCCTCCAGAAGAATCAGCTGAACTTTCTAACGATGAACAGACCGTATCGGATCTGAACATCTCGGATCATTATCAAACCGAGGCCGATGCATCCAGCTAGCCGGCAGCGGCTGCCTCTTCTCCTGCAACATAGATTACCAGAAACAATTGTATTATTCCGAGAAACATTATGGGTCTGTAAAATATGCAGTACTATAATTTAGCTAGTGTTAAGCTTTTGATCTATTCAACACTTTTGGCTTTAAATTTTTGTGTGCCTTAAATGTTTACCTAAGCACTTATACTTTTTAGTCTATACTTATCGCTTATCTGGCTTTCCGCCTCGTCCCTTTCGCGAGCCGGCTAAACCTTCTGCACAGAAACTTTGCCGAGCAATGGAGCTCAATTGCTAAACCAGTTTAAACTCGGAAACAAAGCCGGCTTCCAGTACCAACAATTCACTACTCGGAAAATACCCGCATCCGGCAATCAGACAACTAACCAAAGTATAGACTAGAAACTTTAGAGTTATACCCAAAGTAGCATTTTTAGAATCGGAAATCTAAACCAGAACAAACATGAGCATAAAATACTTTCAAGTATTCTGGGATTTTCGACTATGACATGATCATTCGGAAATAATATTGTAAGAACTTCTCAGAAAAAACTTGAGGCAACCAATACTTTTATTTCTCACAAAGCATGTACATATGTATGATTACAAAGAAAGATAAACTAAGAATAAAAGGGACGTAGCTAGGCAATATTCCATGGTCTGTCTAATTCATCCGGATTTGTACTACCTCCAGCTCTCTTTCTCTTCTTAGTAGCAGGTCTTTCTTTGACTGGCCTCATGTCAGTTAAGTAGTACGAACCATTGTGCAATACTCGACTAACTAAAAAGGGCCCTTCCCATACTGGGGAAAGTTTGTGCTTTCTTTGTTGCACAAGCCAGAGAACCAAATCACCTTTATTGAAAGATCTGTTTCTGACTCTCTAGCTATGATACTTGCGTAACTTCTACTGATAGGCTATTGATCTCATTTCAGCAACGACGCGAACTTCTTCGACTAAGTCGAGATCATTTTGTCAAGAAATCTCGGCATGTTCTTCAATATACGCGGCCACTCTAGGAGAAGTATGAATTAAATCACTAGTAAAAACTGCTTCTGCGCCATAGACCAAGAAGAAAGGTGTGTATCCGGTTAACCTATTATAGAGGGTAATTCCTCTGCCCAAGCCCCCGTAGCACGTCATAGTGGTGCTTCGAGTCTCGGTTTTAGGCCTTGTAGGATTAAACCATTTGCTCTTTCGACTTGTCCGTTAGCCTGTGGATGTGCGACTGACGCAATGTCAAGCCGGATATTTTGTTCGTTGCAGAATTCGGCCAATTCTCCCATAGAGAAATTACTCCCGTTGTCCGTGATAATACTATGCGGATAACCATGCCGGATTATAACATCCTCGACAAATTTTTTGGCTGTTTCTCTATCAAAACTAGTGATGGGTTTAGCCTCAATTCATTTGGTGAATTTATCCACCATCACTAAGAGGTGAGTAAATCCACTTGGAGCACGTCTAAACGGTCCTACCATATCAAGCCCCCAGACCGCAACAGGCCATGTTATATGTATTATTCGCAACTGATCAGCCGGAACATGAGCTTGTTTGGCGTACTTTTGGTAGCCTTTGCACGTCTTTGACTAGCCGTTCGGCATCTTCCTAAGGTGTAAGCCAGAAAAATCCTTGTCTAAAAGCTTTTGCCACTAAAGATTTGGCTGCAGCGTGGTGACCACACTCGCCTCCATGGATTTCTCTTACGATCTCCACTCCTTCTTACGGAGATACGCAGTGCTAAAAAACCCTAGAAACACTCCGCTTATAGAGCTCACCTTTAACTATAGTATAGGCTTTCGCTCATCGGATAATCTGCCAGCTCAGAACCTCGTCTTCATGTAATTTGCCATCTACCAGATAATCAAGGTAGGGTTGAGTCTAGCTGGGAATTACAGCCAGGACTACTATTAGAGGTGAGTCGGATTTGGTCGGATATTGGTCATCCACTCCATTTATTGAGGGAACTTTGAGGTGCTCTAAAAAAGCGCCATCTGGGACCTCTTTCCGTGTAGAGCCTATCCGAGATAATGCATCTGCTTCCTCGTTTTCTGCTCGAGGGATGTGTTGAACCTCAAACCCTTCGAACGATTTAGATAAATCATCCACGATAGCTTTATATGCTGCCATGTGTTTATTTGCATTACAAATATCCGACACTTGCTGAGCAACAAGATCCGAATCTCCATAACACATCAATCGTCGGATGCCGATATCCTTAGCGATCCGAATTCCATGTAGCAGTGCTTCATACTCGGCAATATTGTTTGTCGTTGTGAAGTGGATCTGCAACACGTATAGAAGTTTATCTCCTTGGGGTGATTTGAGCACCACGCCAGCCCCCGAGCCCCCTCTAGCCTTATACCCACCAAAGTATAGGGTCCAATATTCCGACTCAGGGAGGGTTATATTCTCCGTTGTCTCTGTCCAATCAGCAACAAAGTCGGCAAGGATTTGGGGTTTGATTGTTGTCTGGGGTTTATACTCAATATCGAAAGTTGAAAGCTCTATGCCCCATTTGGTGACGTGTCCAGTGGCGTCACCGTTGTTGATTATATCCCTCATGGGAGCTGTGCTCACTACGGTAATTGGATGTTCTTGAAAATAGTGCCGTAGCTTACGAGATGCTAAGAAAACACCGTAAGCCAGCTTTTGATAGTGCGGATACCGCTGTTTTGATTCTGTCAGGACCTCGCTGACAAAGTAAGTCGGACGCTGCACCAAGTGTTCCATATTTTCCTCCGGTCTCTCCACCACCATGACAATACTAACGACTTTGTTTGTCGCAGAAAGATAGAGCAACATTGGTTCCTGTGGTTCTGGTGCAACAAGGATAGGAGCAGATGAGAGTACTTTCTTCAGGTCTTGTAGCGCAGCTTCAGCTTCTTCGGTCCACACAAAATCTTTGGTCTTTTTCAAGAGTTTGTATAATGGTGCCGCTCTTTCACCAAGCCGGCTTACAAACCGACTGACTGCAGCAATGCAACCAGCTAGTCTTTGTACGTCCTTCAGGCAAGTTGGCCTGAAAATATTGAGTATAGCGTTGATTTTGTCTCAGTTCACCTCTATGCCTCTTTGAGACACGATGAAGCCTAACAATTTTCCAGCTGGAATTCCAAAGAAGGATTTCTTCGGATTAAGCATGATGTTGTATTTTCATAGATTGGCGAACGTTTCCTCCAAGTCAGAAATCAACGTTTCCTTCTTTTTGGACATCACCACAATATCATCCACGTATGCATGTACATTGCATCCGAGTTGGTCGTGGAGGCAACGCTGCACTGTGCGCTGGTAGGTAGCTCCCGCGTTCTTCATCACAAAAGGCATCATAACAAAATAGAAGGTTCCGAAAGGGGTTATGAATGAGGTTTTGACTTTGTCAGATTCCTTCATCCGAATATGGTGATAACCGGAATATGCGTCGAGAAAACAGAGGAGTTCTGAGCCTGCCGTAGAATCGATAACTTGATCAATCCTAGGCAGAGCGAACGGATCTTTTGGACACGCCTTGTTCAAGTAAGTATAATCAACACACATCCTTAAATTAGTGGTGTCCTTTTTAGGGACCATTACAGGATTGGCCGACAACTCAGTGTGGATGACCTCTTCTATGAATCCGGCTAACTCGAGCCGTGCTAGTTCCTTAGCTATTGCCTTATGCTTTTCATCGCCGAAACATCATAACGACTGTTTAACGGGTTTAGCATTCGGGTTTACATTTAAAGGGTGTTCGGCAAGTTCCCTAGGTACTCCAGTCATGTCAGATGGCTGCCATGCGAAGATAGCTTGATTTGCTTTGAGGAACTTGACGAGTGCGCTTTCCTATGCACTATCTAGGCCCACGCCTATCTGGGTCACCTTGGAGGGGTCATCATCCTTCAACAGCATCTTCTTCGTCTCTTCTGCATTGAACTCCGGATTTGGCTTTGTCACCTCCTTCTTTGTTGCGGGCATCTCAGATGGATCAATGCTCTTCTTGATCTCCTGGTACTCCTGGGCGTGCAGCACGGCTTCAGCAAAGGCGACATTTCCATCCTTACACTCTCGCGCTTTCTTTGGGTCTCCCCTGATGGTGATTACGCCGTTGGGACCTGGAATTTTCATCATATTGTAAATGTAACACGGACGAGCCATAAAATCCTAGTAAGATGGACGTCCGAGTATAGCGTGGTACGCGCTCTTGAACGGGACCACTTTGAAGGAAAGTGCCTCCATCCGATAGTTCTTTGGAGTTCCAAAGGTAACACCCAAAGTGATTTCTCCCATGAGATTAGCTTGTCTTCCGGGAACAACTCCGTGAAAAATCACAGAGCTATGGTTCAGCTGGGTCTCCGAGATCTTCATCCGGCGTAGCGTTTCGACATAGAGAATATTGATACTACTGCCACCGTCCATGAGGTTCTTGGAGAAACCATAACCGTCAATAAGTGGATTGACGATTAAGGCGTATTTTCCTTGCCTGTGTAGCTTAGGCGGATGATTAGCACGGTCAAATGTGATTGCCACTTCCGACCAGTCCATGTATTGGGGTACGGCCGAAACTGTTGCGTTGAGCTCATGTAGAACTGCTTTCTTGACCTTTGCTGGTTGAGAACCGAGGAAGGTGACATAAGTGTATTTTTTGGTTAGGAAATTTTTCTTCCCTTCCGGCTTGGGATTCGAAGCATCGGCTTCCTCCATGTCGGAATCTTCCTTGGTCTCTTTATCCTTTTCGGGATTCTTCTTTCCCTTCTTCCGCTTAGCTCTATAGCCAGTGGTATCATCTCTTTTAATGTTGTCATTGAAACGACACTCGATGTTTGTGTGGGACGAGCCCCCATTGGCGTCTAAGTGATGCACACATGGGTTATTGGCAATGTCGGCCCAAGTGTAGGTTTTGCCTGGTTGCTGGTCTCCTCTACCTTGAACTCTCAAAGTCCCACAGCCATGCCCGCGGCCTCCACCGCGTCCTCCTCGTCCTCCAGACCTGAAAGTAGCAGTAACCACTGCCATTTTCGTGTTAGGTTTCTCTTCTGAGGTATTTTTGTGCTTTTGAGCTTGTTGCTTTGGTTGTTTTGCTGACTGTGGCACAGCTAGGGCGTTGAGTAATCCCTTTGCATTGGCGTTAGCATCTGCATAGTTGCTCGCTGTTTCTATCATCCCTCCAAAATCAGTGACTTTGTCGCACTTCAAGCGATGGCGTAGCAAACCAACTGGGAGACCTGCAATGAAAGCTTCAATCGCAGTTTGATCATTTACTCCTTCACAGGAGTTCTTGGTATCGATCCATCGTCCGAGATAATCCCGGCAAGTTTCTCCGGCTTTCTGGGTGCAACGCTGTAGGTCCCCGACCGTACAGGGCCTCCGGTATATGCCTTCGAAATTCCAAAAGAACGCACTTTGCATGTCATACCAGCTGTGGATGGTGTTCTCCGGAAGTTCATTAAGCCATGATTGTGCCGTCTTCCGCAACATGAGTGGGAGATATCGGGTTGCGACCAGGTTGTTTCCGCATTTGGCAATGCAACAAGCTTGGAAGAAATCTTGTAACTAGGGATCTGGCAGAGCAATGCTGGCGTAGGCTTGGATACGTCGTGAGATAGCGAATCCTTCTGGGAATCTTGTGGCTCTTATGCGTGGTCCGAAGCACTTTGGGCCCATGTATATATCATCATTTTCATAGCGTCGCGCCTCTATGTTGGAGTTGATCCTGTGCCTTGCGTCGTTCGGGGATAGAGATCGTCCTGAGTGTCGGCAGTGGCTGCGGTGCCTTGGAGCCGGACTTTGGCTTCTTCCACCACCTCCTCCACCACGACGCCCTCCATTGCCTCCCTGGGGGCCGTTGTGATGGCTACTTGGTGGAGAGGGTTGAGCAGGTGGGTTATTTCCGGCTGATCGCCGACATCGATCTAGAACGTCATTATTTCGGTTCCGGGGAGGGTCTTCATTGTGGCGAGCCCCCTGCCGGCTTGTCTCGGCACAGTGTTCATCGTTCCTTCGTCCGTCGTTCGGACGGCTTTCATGTCTAGGAGGTGGCATTTTTTGTCGCTCCTCCTCCCGACGTTTCTCTTTAACATCGTCCCTGCGGTCTTTCGACTCACGCCAGGGCGGGTTCCTCGGATTCAGTGCAGCAATTGCCTCTTGCTCCGCGACTGGGTTGACTTTACGCCAGTCATGGGCAGCTTTGTGGTGTTGTCCCGAAGATCCGGTTCTTGAGTAATTGTCCTCCTTGCGATCGGAATGGTGATGCTGGTCCGGAACGCGCTGGGGTCTTACGTCAACCCATGTCGGGTCTGTGTGACACTGGTCAGAATCAGAAACCAGCTTTTGACTTCTGGACATGGCGACCTTTTGCTGCTCCAGTCCCTTGTTGAGTAGTTTGATTCCCAACCGGATCTCTTCCGGGCCTGGATTAGCCGATAGAATCTCTCAAGCCGCCACAGTATTCTGTACCGGGGGTTGGATACACCCAATCCACTTTGATTTCTTTTCGAGGTTTCCCCATCTCTTCTCCGAAAAGGACGGCGTGGATCTGCGGGAATTGGTTGTCATTAGTATGACGCTTCCTGGTCTTCTGGTATTGCCTGGAGTTGTACTTCTCCGCAGATGCTGTGCATTTCTTTTCCTCCTCGGTGTTTTTGGCTTCATCGAGGAGTACTTGACGACGCGCTTCTATGGCCTGTGCCCTCTCGTCCAGTTCTGTAGCTGTAGGAATAGGTGTGGTTAATGCAGCATCGATGAATTTACACACACCTTCAGTGATTATGTGTCCATCCACCGGTTCTTGTTTTTTGGGCTCGTCTGGGATAAGCGCTCCATCTGAGTCTTTCTCATATTCCTCGGCAATTACCTCCTCTACAAGAGGTTCTTTCGCCGAGGTCTTGTTCTTCTTATTTTGCCTTCTTGGCAGCGGCGGTAGCAAAGACGGTTTGGGTCCATTTCCCGTAGTCAAGCTCTGATCGGTACTTTCGGACCTCTGGATCTCAGGATTATCTCGGATTTCCATGTCATCCTGTGCTTTGGGAGAGTGTTCCCCGGGTCCTTCATCCATGGATTCTCCTTCCTCTTCAGCTTTGGAGCTATACTCCTCTTCATATTCCGCAGAGAACTTTCGGAAATCTATTGACGTCATCGATTCATCCGAGGATGCGGGTACGTCGGTGTTTGTTCCAATTGCCTCCAGCACAGAGTCGGTGTTGTCTGCAGCGTCGGCAGAGCCGGATCTAGATCCTACATACCCGACGAAGTGCGATGCGTGCTTCCTGAGGTACCTGCGGCTCTCGCGATCAGCTTCGTCGAAACTTTTGATGGTCTCGAGAATTGCGTCTACGCCTGAGTTTTGTATTATCATATGTCGCAGCGTATACCTTAGGAAAGGCCTGTCTGTCCCTGCGTCATCAGAGCCGGAATCAGTGTCATTGATATGCTCCTCCTGGATTTCGACTTTAGCGAGTGGGTCGATCTGGGATTCGGCCTCTCCAAGGAGATCCACTCTAGATTCGACTTGGACCGCTAGGTCTTCTTCAGGCTCGGATTTCTCCACTAACTCTGCCACTGGTGTGGGTTAGGTGGGACTAGGGTTTTCTAAGATCCAGAACTCTGCCGCCTCCACGGACAAAGGGGATCCAGAAATTTCTCCTGCCTCTATCATCACCGCCGGGGTGGGTGGGACAGGTTCAGCAAAGCCGATGTAAACATCAATCTTGCCAAAATACATGATGGTGTAGGCAGTCACAGCCTCCCTAGCCGGAATCCAGGTCTCATCGAGAATGATAAGAGGGACGTCGCTGGTGTAGAGGATGCAACTGACAGCGATAGTCTCGCCGATTCCGATTCTTGCAGATTCCGCTCGCAACGCAGATCCGAAGCTCACATGCCCCACGGTGGGCGCCAACTGTCGTCGGATTGATGACAAGTACGCCATGAGGGGTTCCTCGAGGTGTGTGGAAGAGAGGGATGTGAGACGTACGGTGTTCCAAGACGGTGAGCACACAAGTTTACCCAGGTTCGAATCTGCCGGCTTTGGACGGATCCTACTCCTACTAGCAATCCAGTAATATGGCAGAGCCGGAATATGGGTTACAAGGTTTCGCCTATGCGAGTTGAGATTGTAGACTATTTAGGGTGCCCTAAAGGCTCTCCCTAGGACGGCTTATATAGATATCCGGTCTAGGGTTTACAGGAGAGATCTGTCCAGCTACGACTAAGAGTCGGTTACAGAGTACATCTTGAACTACAAGTAACACTATGGGCCTAAGTCGGTAAGTCTTCTGGGCCTTCCCATAGCCAGATTGGACTCCGTCTCTTCTCCCTGACTGGGCCGCCCGTGAAGCAAAGCTCTAACCCGAAGTGGGCCACCCTAGTCAGTAAGGAACTGTCAGGATTCCCGGAAAGTATATCCCCAACAGAGAGGATCACAAATGCGTACACACACTCACCCCTATGAATGCAGGTACGCACACCCTACACCTACGAGCACTTCATAAAGACTAGATCTTGACACTAATCCCGCAGGGCATGAGCTTAATGAAGTCACCATAGGCACCTCGCTATATATTGATGGGAACATCGCCTCTCACTACCCTTATAACCATCCTTCAAAGTCGAGCGCCGAGGCTTCATGGTGAAGGAAGTGCTAGGGGGTTGGAGCTCATATTCGTTGGCTGATATGGGATGTAATTGAACCACTAATAATGTGGCCCTCGATAGTGAGCCCATAGACCCTAGACACTAGTGACCATTACAATTACTTTGGGAAAACCGAGCAAAACTTAATACAAATGGAAGGCCCATCTCTCTTATTTTTGTGAAAATCCACTACAAAACGCACACGCTCACAAATGCATACACACACTCACCCCTATGAATGCATGAACGCACATCCTACCCCTAGGAGCACCTGCGAAAGATTGTGTCTTCAGACTGTCCGGTGGGGGGCTTGAGCTTGACGAAGTCACCATAGGCACCTACTGCCCTCGTAACTATCCTTCAAAGCGGAGCGTCGAGGCTTCATCGAGAAGGAAGAGCTAGAGGAGTTAGAGCTCACATTCGTTGGTTGATATAGGATATAACTAGACCACTAATAACAATGGGGCCCCACGATAATGAGCCCATTGGCCCCAGACATCAAAGCAAGCACGGTGTCAATTCTTAAACATATATCTTAACGGTGGAGTGGGTAGTGCTAACAAAAAGATTCTTCAAGTTGATTCTAGTGCTATACTTATGTCTAAGAGAATCAATTGGGAGGGCCCACTATTCAGTGGATAACAGTCTATTTTTTTTCAAGCATGGTTATGTGGACCCACTTCAGTTTTAAAAACTGGACCAAAAGTAGTTTTCATAGCTACTTCTAGATACTGCACACGCCCTTACTATACGAAGCTTAGAAATTTACTAGCCTCGTTTCTATAGGTGCATCTTGTCGTAGTAAACAATTCCATCACTATGAGTTTCCTACTATCTTAGGAAGGAACATTCTCAAATTTTCGAGTGTGATGACGAGATTGTTCTTTTCCGTAAAGCAAGTATGAAGAATATGGATATGAATGACACACAAGGCAAGTTTTCAGACATATATTATGGACCAACATGTTGTACTTACGATTTCCCATGTTTTATGAGTTCTCAAACTTCCTAGCTAGCTTCGCCCACTTGATTGATTTTATGCCGATTTATCGAAATTATTAGGTACAAATTGAACTGCAACAAGTAAATTGTAGGTTGCTTTGAAAGTTTGACGAAAGATCTCTCTTGGAGGTACCCATATCTATCGGGGGGAGGGGTCAATTAATATATGGGAAACCACCAAGAGTTTTGATGATATATAGGTACGGTTCAGCTTCTTGCTAAGATTTTGCATCAATTTAATGAAATTCAGTTAGACTAGAGCTACAAGTAAGCATCATAGACTGCTCTTGAATTAAATGTCTTTTTAGAGGTAGATGGGTGCATCTTCTTGTAGTAAACAATGTCGTCAGTGTGAGTTTCCAACTGCCAGGAAAGGACATTCTCAATTTTCGAGTCATCTCATGATCATTCTTTCTGGTAAAGGAAGTCCAAAGAATATTGATCTAAATAAATGCCACAAGCCAAAGTTTTCACACGCACACACACACACAGGCACGTGCCACACTCGTATATACTATATGAAATGTGACTTAACGAACATTAAGTTGTTATTAACCAATCGTCTTGTTATAGAAAAAGGCATACATTGAGTATATTAATAATAGCTCTCTAGAACATGGTGGATTTTCTCTAGATACTGTTCAACACGAATCCAACTACTCTGAACCATTGGATCTAACAGACCAATAGCCTCGATTCGTACTATGGATCCAATTCAAAACTACCTACCTAACTCCACCCACTTGAATGACTTTATGTTGATTTATCGAAAATAGGTCAGATTTGAACTTGTATAAGTAAATTTTAGGTTACTATGAAAGTTCTATGAAAAAGCTTTTGGAGGTACCCATCGGGGGTCACAATTAATATATGAGAAACCATCCAACGAGATTTTTGATGACAAGTTGGATCAAGTCTCGCAAATCCAAACATTTTGCTAACTGCTGGATCTTCATTCTCATTCCTAGCATCTAAAAAGATTCCACTAATAGTCTTGATGAAAACGATGAACGCTAGTATGCGCAAACCTCAAAACACACACTTCATTGCTCAGTTTTAGGGTCCTTGCGCTAAATGCATGGACTTGGATGAAATTTTCATTTTTTATGAGTTCCTTGATATGTAACTTGTACTTCCAACGATCGTGTTCACTCTCAAGCACATCGCACCTACTAGACCAACCATTAGATCAGCCACTCGTAGTACTTCTTATTGTCTTATCTTTATCTTATCCTATCTCTTACAATAACGTACCATACCACGCACTACATATAGTGTACGAATTAACTTTGAACATTGACTGTTGGATCAAGACTGGCAAATCCAAACATTGCTAACCATTGGATCTTCTTTTCCATTCTTAGCATCTAGAAAGATTCTACTAATAGTCTTTAGCACGATGACCGCTAGTATACGTAAACCTCTAGCTCAAATCACACACTTCAGTGCTTAGTTTCAGGGTCATCCTTGTGCTAAATGCATGGACTTGGATGCAATTTTCATTTTTTATGAGGTCCTTGATGTAAATTGTAATTCTACCCACCGTGTTAACTCTCAAAGGACCTCGCTTCCTACAAGACCTACCATTAGATCGACCATTCGTAGTACTTCTTATCTTACCTTTATCTTTGTCTCTTATCTATTACAATACCATGCATACCAGCACTACATAGTGTAGGGATTAACTTATTTGAACATTGACCGTTGGATCAAAACTAGCAAATCCAAACATTGCTAACCGTTGGATCTTCTTTTCCATTCTCAGTATCTAGAAAGATTCTATTGATAGTCTTTAGCACGATGAACACTAGTATGCACAAACCTCAAAACACATAGTACTTCATTACTCGGTTTAAGGGTCCTTGTGCTAAATGCACAGACCTGTTGGATGCAAATTTCATTTTTTATGAGGTCCTTAATGTAACTTGTACTTCCACCGACCGTGTTAACTCTCAAGCACCTCGTTCTTACGAGACCTACCATTAGATCGGCCATTCGTAGTACTTCTTATCTTATCTTTATCTTGTCTCTTATCTCTTACAATACCATACCACTACATATAGTGCAGAGATTAACTTTGAACATTAATAGTTAGATCAAGACTGGAAAATCCAAATATCATTACTAACCATTGGATCTTCTTTTCCATTCCTAGCATCTAGCAAGATTCTACTGATAGTCTTTAGCACGATGAACGGTAGTATGCGCAAACCTCAAAACACAGTAATTCTTTGCTCAGTTTCAAGGTCCTTTGCTAAATGCATGCATGGACTTGGATGTATTTTTCATTCTTTATGAGGTCCTTGATGTAACTTGTACGTACTTTCATTGACTGTGTTAACTCTCATGCACCTCGCTTCTACAAGACGTACCAGGGTTAAACGAAAATGCAACCGCCCCAATTATCACACAAACTGGACCATGGTTTCTTATACGTAATACCCAAGTTTTTAGTACTAGGATTCCTAGCTAACTTCGCGCACTTCGTTGACTTCTTGTCAATTTAACAAAATTAAGTCAAACTTTAGCTACAAGTAAGTGTGATAGATTTCTCTTGAATTAATTGTCTTTTCGAAGGTAGATGCGTGCATCTTCTTGTAGTAAACAATGTCGTCGGTGTGAGTTTCCAACAATCGGTGATGACGAGATGATTCTTTTCCGTAACGAAAGTCCGAAGAATATGGATGTCAATGCCATAAGCAAGCTTCTAGACATATTAGCTAGGTGGACCAATGTGGTTTACTTATGATTCCCATGTTTTATGAGTTTTCAAGGTTCCTAGCTGACCCCATCCACTTGTTGAATGACTTTATGTCGTTGTATCAAAATAAAAGGTCAAATTTGAACTACAAGCAATATATTGTAGCTTGGTTTGAAAGTTTTATGTGAAAAGCTTTTGGGGGTACCCATCAAGCGGTCAATTAATATATCAGTTGAGACTGTTCGACTTCTAGCTACTAAGATTTTGCCTCTTGAAAATTTTGAACCCCTTTTGAAAACGATCACATGATATAAGGAGAGAGGGGAAATGATTTTTCTACTCTCTATGGTCAACACACAAGATTGAGGTGCACCTTAGGATTAAAGATACTTTATAGTTTCCACTGTGTATAAGGTGAACCTTAGTGGATGCCACATACTAGGCCTTATTAAGGTGTGCTTTTCATCTATATATCTACTACTATAATGGAGCAGTTTTGAATTGGATCCATATATAGCACCAATCTTGACCATTGGGCTATTAGGTCCAATGGTTCAGAGAAGCTGTATTCGTGTTGAATAGTAAATAGAGCAAACTCCACCATGTTCTAGAACCATCATGTCACCAACTTCAAAATTTCAAAGCATAGTAGGATGTATTCTCAATATGTGTAGATAGTTATTATTAATAGACTTAATTTATGCATTTTGGGGGTGGTGACATGATGGTTCTAGGACATGGTAGAGTTTGCTCTAGGTATGAACCATTGGATCCAACAGCCCAACGGTCAGGATTGGTGTTATGGATCCAATTCAAAACTACTCCACTATAGTAGTGGAGATAGAGATATCTTATCTTATCTTATTATCTTACGACTATATAGTGTATGAGTAACTTTGAATATTGACCGTTCGATCAAGACACGTAAAACCCAACATTTCCAGCCGTTTCATCTTCTTTTCCATTCTAGCATCTAGAAGATTCTATTAATAGGCTTCAGCATAATGAATGCTATTCACAAACCTCAAAACACAATTCTCCATCATACTAGAATCTTCTCCCTCGTAGCTAATAATCGTTGACTTCTACATGATATTATCTTATCTTATCTTACCACTATATAGTGTACTGATAACTTTGAATGTTGACCATTGGATCAAGACTCGCGAATCCTAGCATTTCTAGCCGTTGGATCTTCTTTTCCATTATAGCATCTAGAAGATTCTATTGATAGTCTTGAACACAATGAATGCACTATGCATAAACCTCTCAAAACACACGTCTCAATCATACTAGAATCTTCTCCCTCGTTTCTCTAGACCATGTTACCAAAAATTTCAAGTGTTAGGTAGCTAATAATCTTTGACTTCTACACATCATGATACAAAGTAGAAGAACCAAATATACACCCATACTTTATAGATGTTGATCAAATTTATATTTTTCCACTTTACCTATTACCATTTTATATAGTGATTATATGCTAGACGTCTATTATCTAAGTCTCACGTGCAGGGCACGTGCAACCTACTAGTATCTTATCTTATCTTATCTTATCTTACCATTATATAATGTACGAATAACTTTGAATGTTGACCGTTGGATCAAGACTCATGAATCCTGCATTTCTAGCCATTGGAACTTCTTTTCCATTATAGCATCTAGAAGATTCTATTGATAGTCTTCGGCATAATGAATACTATGCACAAACCTCAAAGCACACTTCTCCATCATACTAGAATCTTCTCCCTTGTTTCTCTACGCCATGTTATCAAAAAATTCATGTGTTAGCAGGTAGCTAATAATCTTTGACTTCTACACATGATGATACAAAGTACAAGGACCAAACATACACCCATACTTTATAGATGTTGATCAAAATTATAATTTTTTGTGCTTTACAAATTATAATTTTATATAGTGATGATATGTCAGATGTCTACTATCTGAGTATCATGTACAACTTACTAGTATACAATAATCGTTGACTTCTACATGATCTTACCAATATAGTGTACAAAGAACATTGAATATTGACCGTTGGATCAAGACTCACGAATCCCAACATTTCCAGTCATTGGATCTTCTTTTCCATTCTAGCATCTTGAATATTCTATTGATAGTCTTCTTTACAAACCACTATATAGTGTACGGATAACTTTGAATTTTGACTGTTGGATTAAGACTCACGAATCCGAGCATTTCTAGCCGTTGGACCTTCTTTTCCATTCTAGAATCTAGACGATTCTATTGATAATCTTCGGCATAATGAATGATATGCACAAACCTCAAAACACACTTCTCCACCATACTAGAATCTTCTCCCTTGTTTCTCTAGACCATGTTATCAAAAATATCATGTGTTAAGTAGCTAATAATCTTTGACTTCTACATGATGATACAAATATAAGGATCAAATATACACCCACATACTTTATAGATGTTGATCAAATTTATAATGTTTTCTGCTTTACCAATTATAATTTTATCTAGTGATGATACGTCACACGTCTACTATCTGAGTCTCCTGTGCAACTTACTAGTAGCTAATAATCGTTAACTTTACCTCTATATAGTGTACAAACAACTTACTGAATATTGACCGTTGGATCAAGAGTCACAAATCCCAACATTTCCAGTCGTTGGAACTTCTTTTCCATTCTAGCATCTTGAAGATTCTACTGATAGTCTTCATTACAAACCACTATATAGTGTATGAATAACTTTGAATGTTGACTGTTGGATCAAGACTCGCGAATCCCAACATTTATAGCTGTTGGATCTTCTTTTCCATTCTAGCATCTAGAAGATTATATTGATAGTCTTCGGCATAATGAATGCTATGCACAAACCTCAAAACACACTTATCCATCATACTAGAATCTTCTCCCTTGTTTCTCTACACCATGTTATCATAAACTTCATGTGTTAGCAGGTCGCTAATAATCTTTGACTTCTACATATGATGATACAAAGTACAAGGACCAAATATACACCCATACTTTATAGATGTTGATCAAATTTATAATGTTTTGTGCTTTACAAATTATAATTTTATGTAGTGATGATATGTCATACGTCTACTATCTGAGTCTCATGTGCAACTTACTAGTAGCTAATAATATTTGACTTCTACATGATCTTACCACTATATAATGTACAAACAACTTTGAATATTAACCGTTGGATCAAGACTCACGAATACAAACATTTCTAGTCGTTGGATCTTCTTTTCCATTCAAGCATCTTGAAAAATTCTATTGATAGTCTTATTTACAAACCACTATATAGTGTATGAATAACTTTGAATGTTGACCGTTGGATCAAGACTCGTGAATCCCAGCTTTTCTAGCCGTTGGATCTTCTTTTCCATTCTAGCATCTAGAAGATTCTATTGATAGTCTTCGGCATAATAAATGCTATGCACAAACCTCAAAACACACTTCTCCATCATAATAGAAACTTCTCCCTTGTTTCTCTAGACCAAGTTATCAAAAATTTCAGTGTTAGGTAGCTATTAACCTTTGACTTATACATGATGATACAAAGTACAAGGATCAAATATACACCCATATACTTTATAGATGTTGATCAAATTTATAATGTTTTGTGCTTTACCAATTATAATTTTATCTAGTGATGATATGTCACACGTTTACTATCTGAGTTTCCTATGTAACTTACTAGTAGCTAATAATCGTTGACTTCTACATGATCTTACCACTATATAGTGTACAAACAACTTACTAAATATTAACTGTTGGATCAAGAGTCGCGAATCCCAACATTTCCAGTCGTTGGATCTTCTTTTCCATTCTAGCATCTTGAAGATTCTATTGATAGTCTTCATTACAAACCACTATATAGTGTATGAATAACTTTGAATGTTGACCGTTGGATCAAGACTCGCGAATCCCAGCATTTCTAGCTGTTGGATCTTCTTTTCCATTCTAGCATCTAGAAGATTCTATTGATAGTCTTCGGCATAATGAATGTTATGCACAAACCTCAAAACACGGTTCTCCATCATACTAGAATCTTCTCCCTTGTTTCTCTGCACCATGTTATCAAAAATTTCATGTGTTAGCAGGAAGCTAATAATCTTTGACTTCTACACATGATGATACAAAGTACAAGGACCAAATATACACCCATACTTTATAGATGTTGATCAAATTTATAATTTTTGTGCTTTACAAATTATAATTTTATATAGTGATGATATGTCATACGTCTACTATCTGAGTCTCATGTGCAACTTACTAGTAACTAATAATCATTGACTTCTACATGATCTTACCACTATATAGTGTACAAACAACTTTGAATATTAACCGTTGGATCAAGAACGATGAATCCAAACATTTCTAGTCGTTGGATCTTCTTTTCCATTCTAGCATCTTGAAAAATCCTATTGGGAGTCTTCTTTACAAACCTCTGTATAGTGTACGAATAACTTTGAATGTTGACCATTGGATCAAGACTGGCGAATCCGAGGTTTTCTAGCAGTGGGATCTTCTTTTCCATCCTAGCATCTGGAAGATTCTATTGATAGTCTTCGACATAATGAATGATATGCGCAAACCTCAAAACACACTTCTCCATCATACTAGAATCTTCTCCCTTATTTCTCTAGACCATGTTATCAAAAGATTCAGTGTTAGGTAGCTAAAAATATTTGACTTCTACATGATGATACAAAGTACAAGGATCAAATATACACCCATATACTTTATAGATGTTGATCAAATTTATAATGTTTTGTGCTTTACCAATTATAATTTTATCTAGTGATGATATGTCACACGTTTACTATTTGAGTCTCCTGTGCAACTTACTAGTAGCTAATAATCGTTAACTTTACCACTATATAGGGAACAAACAACTTACTGAATATTGACCGTTGGATCAAGAGTCACGAATCCCAACATTTCCAGTCGTTGGATCTTCTTTTCCATTCTAGAATCTTGAAGATTCTATTGATAGTCTTTATTACAAACCACTATATAGTGTACGAATAACTTTCAATGTTGACCATTGGATGAAGACTCGCAAATCCCAGCATTTCTAGCTGCTGGATCTTCTTTTCCATTCTAGCATCTAGAAGATTCTATTTATAGTCTTCGTCATAACGAATGCTATGCACAAACCTCAAAACACAGTTCTCCATCATACTAGAATCTTCTCCCTTGTTTCTCTGCACCATGTTATCAAAAATTTCATGTGTTAGCAGGTAGCTAATAATCTTTGACTTCTACACATGATGATACAAAGTACAAGGACCAAATAGACACCCATACTTTATAGATGTTGATCAAATTTATAATTTTTTGTGCTTTACGAATTATAATTTTATATAGTGTTGATATGTCATACGTCTACTATTTGAGTCTCATGTGCAACTTACTAGTAACTAATAATCATTGACTTCTACATGATCTTAGCACTATATAGTGTACAAACAACTTTGAATATTAACCGTTGGATCAAGACCCATGAATCCAAACATTTCTAGTCGTTGGATCTTCTTTTCCATTCTAGCATCTAGAAGATTCTATTGATAGTCTTCGGCATAATGAATGTTATGCACAAACCTCAAAACACAGTTCTCCATCATACTAGAATCTTCTCCCTTGTTTCTCTGCTCCATGTTATCAAAAATTCCATGTGTTAGCAGGTAGCTAATAATCTTTGACTTCTACACATGATGATACAAAGTACAAGGACCAAATATACACCCATACTTTATAGATGTTGATCAAATTTATAATTTTTGTTCTTTACAAATTATAATTTTATATAGTGATGATATGTCATACGTCTACTATCTGAGTCTCATGTGCAACTTACTAGTAACTAATAATCATTGACTTCTACATGATCTTACCACTATATAGTGTACAAACAACTTTGAATATTAACCGTTGGATCAAGAACCATGAATCCAAACATTTCTAGTCGTTGGATGTTCTTTTCCATTCTAGCATCTTGAAAAATTCTATTGGGAGTCTTCTTTACAAACCTCTATATAGTGTACGAATAACTTTGAATGTTGACCATTGGATCAAGACTCGCGAATCCAAGCTTTTCTAGCCGTGGGATCTTATTTTCCATCCTAGCATCTAGAAGATTCTATTGATAGTCTTCGACATAATGAATGATATGCGCAAACCTCAAAACACACTTCTCCATCATACTAGAATCTTCTCCCTTGTTTCTCTAGACCATGTTATCAAAAGATTCAGTGTTAGGTAGCTAATAATATTTGACTTCTACATGATGATGCAAAGTACAAGGATCAAATATACACTCATATACTTTATAGATGTTGATCAAATTTATAATGTTTTGTGCTTTACCAATTATAATTTTATCTAGTGATGATATGTCACACGTTTACTATTTGAGTCTCCTGTGCAACTTACTAGTAGCTAATAATCGTTAACTTTACCACTATATAGGGAACAAACAACTTACTGAATATTGACCGTTGGATCAAGAGTCACGAATCCGAACATTTCCAGTCGTTGGATCTTCTTTTCCATTCTAGCATCTTGAAGATTATATTGATAGTCTTCATTACAAACCACTATATAGTGTACGAATAACTTTCAATGTTGACCATTGGATGAAGACTCGCAAATCCCAGCATTTCTAGCTGCTGGATCTTCTTTTCCATTCTAGCATCTAGAAGATTCTATTGATAGTCTTCGGCATAACGAATGCTATGCACAAACCTCAAAACACAGTTCTCCATCATACTAGAATGTTCTCCCTTGTTTCTCTACACCATGTTATCAAAAATTTCATGTGTTAGCAGGTAGCTAATAATCTTTGACTTCTACGCATGATGATACAAAGTACAAGGACCAAATAGACACCCATACTTTATAGATGTTGAAAAAATTTATAATTTTTTGTGCTTTATGAATTATAATTTTATATAGTGATGATATGTCATACGTCTACTATCTGAGTCTAATGTGCAACTTACAAGTAGCTAATAATCATTGACTTCTACATGATCTTACCACTATATAGTGTACAAACAACTTTGAATATTAACCGTTGGATTAAGACCCACGAATCCAAACATTTCTAGTCGTTGGATCTTCTTTTCCATTCTAGCATCTTGAAAAATTCTATTGATAGTCTTCTTTACAAACCGCTATATAGTGTACGAATAACTTTGAATGTTGACCGTTGGATCAAGACTCGCGAATCCAAGCTTTTCTAGCCGTGGGATCTTCTTTTCCATTCTAGCATCTGGAAGATTCTATTGATAGTCTTCGACATAATGAATGCTATGCGCAAACCTCAAAACAGACTTCTCCATCATACTAGAATCTTCTCCCTTGTTTCTCTAGACCATGTTATCGAAAGATTCAGTGTTAGGTAGCTAATAATATTTGACTTCTACATGATGATACAAAGTACAAGGATCAAATATACACCCATATACTTTATAGATGTTGATCAAATTTATAATTTTTTGTACTTTACCAATTATAACTTTATATAGTGATGATATGTCACATGTTTACTATCTAAGTCTCCTGTGCAACTTACTAGTAGCTAATAATCATTAACTTTACCACTACATAGTGTACAAACAACTTAATGAATATTGACCGTTGGATCAAGAGTCACGAATCCCAACATTTCCAGTCGTTGGATCTTCTTTTCCATTCTAGCATCTTGAAGATTCTATTGATAGTCTTCATTACAAACCACTATATAGTGTACGAATAACTTTTGATGTTGACCATTGGATCAAGACTCGCGAATCCCAGCATTTCTAGCTGTTGGATCTTCTTTTCCATTCTAGCATCTAGAAGATTCTATTGATAGTCTTCGGCATAATGAATGCTACGTACAAACCACAAAACACGGTTCTCCATCAAACTAGAATCTTCTCCCTTGTTTCTCTACACCTTGTTATCAAAAATTTCATGTGTTAGCAGGTAGCTAATAATCTTTGACTTCTACACATGATGATACAAAGTACAAGGACAAAATATACACCCATACTTTATAGATTTTGATCAAATTTATAATTTTTTGTGCTTTACAAATTATAATTTTATATAGTGATGATATGTCATACGTCTACTATCTAAGTCTCATGTGCAACTTACTAGTAGCTAATAATCATTGACTTCTACATGATCTTACCACTATATAGTGTACAAACAACTTTGAATATTGACCGTTGGATCAAGCCTCACGAATCCAAACATTTCTAGTCTTTGGATCTTCTTTTCCATTCTAGCATCTTGAAAAAATCTATTGATAGTCTTCATTACAAACCACTATATAGTGTATGAATAACTTTGAATGTTGACTGTTGGATCAAGGCTCGCGAATCCCAACTTTTCTAGCCATTGGATCTTCTTTTCCATTCTAACATTTGGAGATTCTATTGATAGTCTTCGGTATAATGAATGCTATGCACAAACCTCAAACCACACTTCTCCATCATACTAGAATCTTCTCCCTTGTTTCTCTAGACCATGTTAACAAAAATTTCAGTGTTAGGTAGCTAATAATCTTTGACTTCTACATGATGATACAAAGTACAAGGACCAAATATACACCCATAATTTATAGATGTTGATCGAATTTATAATTTTTTGTGTTTTACCAATTATAATTGTATATAGTGATGATATGCCATACATCTACTATCTGAGTCTCATGTGCAAGGCACGCGCAACTTACTAGTATATATAGTTGACTAACATGTTGTACTAACGACTCCTATGTTTTATGAGTTTTCGAACTTCCTGGCTAACTCCGCCACTTGAATGACTGTATGTAGATTCATCAAAATTAGGTCAAATTTGAACTACAAGTAAATTTTAGGTTGCTTTGAAAGTTTTAAGAAAAAGCTTTTGGAGCCACCCATCAGACAGTCAATTAATATACTCCGATCAGAAACCACATAAAGTTTTGACAAGAGGTTCAACTTCTCCCTAATATTTTGCATCTTGACAAACTTGAACTACAAGTATGCATAGATACTTGTCTCGTATTAAATGTGTTTTTAGAGTTAATTAATGAAAAAAGAAAGTGATGTAATAACTTAGCTAGTTACCATAACATAACACATACCAAGACTAGTAGTATATGATTCTACTCCCTCCGTTCAGAAATATACGGCGCTTTAGCTTTGCGAGATGAATGTATCTAGATGCCTTTTAGTGCATAGGTTCACTCTTAACCTCTATGAACCCATACACTAAAACACGTGTAAATACATTCGATTCACAAAGCTAAAATGTCTTATATTTCTAAACGGAGGAAGTACAATCTAATTAATTAGGCCTTTGCATGACACTACACACATGTTGTTACCCACTATGATGAAGGTACATGTGCAAGTTACTGGAGTAGTCTAAGTTATTTAGCACTATGTGACCATCCTAAATCAGAACGGAGGTGTACGTACTGTATGCCTTAAAGGCACCTGTTCTGCTGCGCTTCAAGCTGTTCACCACTCATGTCGGCTCTCACTGGTCAGACGGATAAAGCCACTAACTTGTTGATTTGGTATTGTATATCGTCGATCTTCTTCCGTCACTGATAGAGAATAAATTCTTCTACAGCTTCCAGGCGTGTGCTTTCGCGGAGATACAACCAGTCGCTCAGACGACTACTACTCCCGCGCGGCACTCGAGCAATTGCGACCGTCCGTTCATAATGGACGGGAAGCATTAGACAATGGATTTTCTTTTGGTGGATGGTTGATTTTTTTTGAGATATTGTTGACTTTTTTTCTTTATTGAACCGAGAGATGTTCGATTTTGGGTCCGGTAAGGCCGACAGGGGAGAGGAAATTGGCGGTGTGGTAGGCAAGATTATTTGAGGTGGCAGTGTGTGGGTGTATAGATGGTACTACCGTACTGGTAGCCCATTTTGTGAGCATTTTATTGTTGTACTACACAAGAGTTCGAGAGTAGTAGTATTCTAGTTTTGGTTCCTTAATTATCGGTGGAACCTTTATGTGTTTATTAGTTACAGTAGTCCTTGTTCCAAATGTGACTGCACAAGATGATGAATGTAGAAGATCAAAGGATTATTACGTTCGGCAAGAGGAGCTCTGAGTATACTCCAAACCTTCTCTTTGCCATGACCATTTATTTGTGAGGATAGTACAGGTCCATCCCGTGCTAGGCTAGGCCTGGCCTATTTACTCGATAGGCACCAGGAAACATAGAGAAGAGAGAAAAACCATGCTCGATAGGCGGTACGATTTCAATAGATTTATTCTATTGTCCTTTGCTCTCCGTCCTCTTCCTATCCATCTTCTCGCTGATCCCCACTCGCCCACCTTTAGCACACGCCAATGCCGCCATGCCGCTTTCGGAGCATCTTTGTAGCCCAGTTCGATAGGCACTGTAAATTTAGCAGAGAGAAAGAAGGCACGCCTGGTTTGATTTCATTCCGTATTTCTCTTTGCCTCGATCTCCATCCTCACTTCACCTCCAGCGTCCCGGCGACGGCCATTACCACTCGCACACCAGTACAGGCACGCACCAACACCACCATGCCGCTTTAGGATCAGCTCCGGTGCCCAGTTTGATAGACTGTTTTCTGTCTCGCCCTGCCAGCTGCCGCTCGCTCTCTCCACCAAAACCCCCAATCAAAACCAAACGCCATCGCCCCCACCTGCTCAAGCCCTTCCTCGGGATGGCCCAATTGATCGATGACAGTGACACTTCTAGGGTGTTTTCCGATGGCCCCTTGAAGAAATCTCTGCTAGATGCGACGTCATCACCACCGCGAGGCTCGCCGCCTGCTCCAAACGTTATCTTTACTCAGCAACACATAGTGCATCCTTGTCGAAATCTCATCCATTTGGTCTCCCCTCTATTCTTCACTCTCACTCAACTGAGGTACCACGTGAGTACAATGTCTTCTACTGCGACAATCGCATGAAGCAGTTCTACAGGGGCAGCTACTATTGCAGCAGGGCAAGCAGAAGCCACAGAAGAAGTTCGGGTGGACCTTGTGCAAGCTGACGCTGCTGGACAGGTCCTCCTCCGATGTTGTGATGCCAGATTGTGAGGGTAAGAGGTGGGAAGGCGCCCATGGAGATTGCATCGCCACTATTGGCCTCACCTGGAACTGGGAGCTTGTGAATGTGTTCACTCGTCGCCGAATTCCTCTACCAGTGATATTTGATTTTGAGGCCACACCCGAGGTACTTAAGTTTATCGCGGATGGTCAGCCTACTAATCTACTTAAGGTATCCATTTGACGAGTTCCCACAGCTGCTGGGAACTATAAGGATTTCTCTATCCTGGCCATCTTCGACACGGTAATTGCCTTCCTTGATGGTTCTCATGGTATGTGGATGGTTCTTGATAACCAGTTCAGCATGTTCAGCTACTGCGATGCAATTATCCACAATGGAGTTGTCTATGTTGCAACTCAGATTGGCAATGTTTATGCATGGGATCCTCGGGCATGGCGTAAAATTTCCATCCTTAAATTTTCAAGCTTCATCATTCAAATTTTGCTCAGCTAACCTCTGAATGTGCTTTCCTCGCAAGGTCCTGTGCGTCTTCCGGGGCCACCTGAATTATACGGTAATTGTGAGTACAATCCTGATCTGTGGTGGTTAATAAGATCTCCTGATGGTGGTAGCCTTATTCTGATCAATATTGTGGGCGTTAGTGCTAGGCGGTATGACACTAGTTATCCTGTGGCTGAAAATGTTGGTTATCATCACGGACGCAATATTCACACCTATTCTACTGGGTTTTGCTGCCATGTGTTCTCGATTGACACTAGTAGGTTACTTCCACCGAGGCAATGGCGGAGGGTTTTAGACCTTGGATCATTTTCTATCTTCCTTGGATTGAACTATCCAATTACCATTCCAGTTGGCGTGGTAGGACTTGGCCATGGAGATCTAACAAGGAGAAACAATGTATACACCTCGCCGCATGCAGTTAGTCTTGGTGGATTTAATATTTGTCCTAAAATATGCCACATCAGTATGAATGCTCAAGACGTTGTTGTTGGTTTCTCAACCAACATTCGCTGGAATTTCCCTAAAAAAACATTGGCTGGAATTGGCGACAGACTCCATTGTGGTTCATCCCAAGCTTGGCCAATGCAAATGATTGGAACCGGCATAATTAACGGTTCAAGGAGATCATATGGAATAGGGATTTGCGTATCTTGAATTATTTCCTTTGACTTATTTGTATCGTATGACCTCAGCCGTTAACTTGCTATACTTTAACACTCATTTCGCCACAATGTAGTGCAAGGCCTGCAATTTGATCAAACTCCTTCTGTATGCAAGCCATAGTTTTAGTCAGTGCGGGTTGAATATTCTGCAACTTGTTGCACCCACACCCCTTTATTATTTGTTGCACTTTCGAGTTCTCAAGAAATGTGAAATAAATCTGGAACATTGGCTATGTTGTATCTTGTGCATCTACAATATTCGGTCCCACAATAAGATCTTATGTGACTTGTGTAAATGAAAAAGAAAAAACCTAAGCGAACAATATCTTGTGTTCATTTGTTCATTTTGTGGTGGCCAGGCCATGTACTAGTAATATTTTTGGGATGGAAATTTATAGATGAACTATATAAATATGATCTATGTTCATGATTTATTTCACATTTTCAGAAAACATGGAAGTGCCACATGCAACAGCTTGTTGCCGGTGCAGCTAGATGCAAATTGTAATTTTCGTCGTGGACTTACCTAGTGGCTCCAAGCGCATGGTGCATGTAGATTATCACTAGAAGGTGTAGCCGACCTTAATAGGGCCCACATGTCAGTGAATCAGAGCCACACAAAGTCATGCACGTTGCCTGACTTGAGCGAAATCTAGTGTCCTTGCACGTCTCTCATTTTGCTGCGCGGTTGCATGCTCTACACGTGTAATTCCATGTACCTTGTACAAGAACATATATGAACACATGCAACATGCCAAGAATACCACGGACACACCCGTGTTGTGCATTATCTCCGGTGTATATATTTTTGGTTCTGTGCTACGAGTTCTGCATGTAGGGGACCAAAATGAAAGTACATGTGTCCATGTCACGGATACTACTACTAGTAGTAGTTCGTCCTCCTATTTTCTGTTGAAAATACTAGTACACTATGTTGAAATGAAAGCTGTTAAAAGAAAACCCTCTGGTCAAACTGGTGTGACTAGACAATACTACACCTCTAATACATAGTAAGTAGGAGTATTGACAAATTACTAGTTGCGTGGCGTGCTAGTCTAACATACAGTAAAGTCTAGGCGGCGGTGTCCTCGATGCTACTGTTGACTAGACAGAGCAAGCAAGTAAAATCTCCTCCCTCGCTTTTTTTCTTTGCCTCTCCATCTTCTTCCCTAGTCCCCACTCCGCCCACGATATCCCCCACACTCTCTCTTCTAACGCTCTCCTCCTCCTGTAGAAAACCGCAGCCGCACTTGGCATCCGCCTAAATCCATTCGAAGCTCAGCGGGTGATGCAAGTGGGTCAACTTAACTCGGACAATGTCGGCCTCATCGTTCAGCGTATGGACATTTCTAGCACCGTTAGGCTAGCCGCATGTTGCAATCTATTGTACGATCGTATCGCCAACAACGAAGGTATGAAATGGACTGTTCACCATTGGAATGAACCCTGCCTACTGATGCCTCAGCCTACTTATTGGTTCGACGAGCACTATGACAATACGAGGTTACATCATCTGCATGACACAATGTACGACGTGGTTCCCCTCGACCATCCTCGGTGCACCGCCATCCTGCCCTTCATGCACGAAAAATTCTGGGCTGGCATGGACGGCAACTGGCTCGCCGCGATGGACCAGCACGGGGCCAGGTGCCTAGTGAACATCTATACTTATCGAGTAATCGACCTTCCATCGATGGATACTTGTGACATTGTGGCCGCCTCACATCCACAATATAACCTATAATGCTACTAGCCAGCTAGGGTTCCGCTAGTTACATGTAGTCATTTCTAAACTCATTCACATTTCAAAAGTTTTTTTGGCGAATCCGCATGTATGGAGAAATGTTCAATAAGTCGTGGGATGGATCTCTTGAGTTGTTGAAGATCGTAATCTGCAGAGTGCGCATAGAAGCTCAGGGTTACACAGACTATAAGCTCCTCGCATTGTTCGACGGTGAAATCGCCTACCTGGAAGGCGGTAGCCAAGTTTGGAGATGTCTAGAGCATTTAGGTCTTGGAAGACGACAGTACTATGTTGCCATTGAACACGGTGGCCTCATTTTTGCGGTCACAAGTCAAGGCTGCACATATTGCTGGGATCCCACATCGGAAGGTAATTATAGTTCCATGATGATACATTGCGAGTGATTCAGTGAAGTTGTTCTTTAACTACCTTGTTTATGTTTTACCTTTTGTATGACTGAATGAGCACACACTTTATGTCCTAAAAAAATGAATGAACCATTGCCAGTAATGAATTAGTACCAGTAATATGCCTTCCAAAAATATAGTGTATGACGACGTCCCTGCACTACTAAGTTCGTTCCTTGTCAAAATATGAAAGGTATTATTAACCAGCATCTCAATTGTGAGCGCAACACAGTGAAGCCGGGTTTCTTTATCTGTTTGTACTTTCAGGCCCTCCTCGGATAGTAGGAATCACATAGGATTTTTGTAGGACACCAATCTTTCCGTTTTGGATTTTTCCTTGGGATTCAGAGGAATTGTGTAGGATTTTTGTAGGATTTGGATCCTTAGAAAAAATTCTATAAAATGCTGCTTGATTCGAAAGAGTATAATCCTTAGGAATTCCTTCAAAGGATTCCTTTGCACTCTATTATGGAGGAAAATTTCCATCCACTCCAAACTCTTTGTACAATTCCTTTGGTCTTCCTATGCAATCAAACACCACTTGATCCAAAATACTGCAGGCATCTAATCCTATAGGATTCAAGTGGACATGCCTCTATATAAAAAAAGTGACGCTTCCTCTTTTGAAACTTACAACAACTAAGAAACTAAGATAATCAAGAAATCCAAATGTTCGGAATAGCAGAGTACGAAATGCAATTCCTAATGTTGTTAATTTATTAAGTAATATTATTGTCACGATTTTCCTATTCAACACTATTATCATGAACAATGAAGAATGTTGGTGTTGGAATTATGCTAGTAATGCACTTTTTGTCTCGAATTCAGATGTTGCAGGAAACAAGGAGCTTCCTTTTGTAATCCCAGCACCTATTCTGAATGATCGGCCAGGCATGTGGTTCCTCGATCGATCGGCTGATGGTGAACTCTTGATGATCATAATTACAACATACAGCATGGGGGTTGCCCATGGCGAAGATGGTGAAATCATTCATCATGCTCAAAATAGGACTAACCTACGCCTATATCCTCCCTCTCGTGTCTACAGTTTTGAAGAGGATCCTAGCTCTGCTGGACCTATAGGGGTTCTCGTTTGGAGGCAGGTTAACAGCCTGGGGGACAACTCTCTGTTTCATGGTCCCAATTATCCAATCTTTGACAAGATGATGAAGAAACGCGGATGCAAGGCTGCTGATGGCACATTGTTCCCATTCATGAGGAAAAACTATGTGTACACAACATACAGGAGATTTCGCGGAATAAAATTATCTCATATTAAATGTAGCAACCTGCAGCCAACTAAAGGTGAGCCTGTGGCAGTTATCAGCCTTCCCAAATATGGTTGGAACTCTGTGCAACATGCAACAATTTGGTTTAGGCCTAGATTAGGTTTGGTATGCTTGTTGTGCCGTCCCTAGACCGAGTTGTGGATCTTTCTGGTGTGTATCGTTGTGTCATCTTTTTTGCATCATGGTTCAACAGTTGACTGTAACTACACTGGTTTTAGTGTCCAACTTAAATCAGTTTATACGAGCCCTGCCGTGCTTTTGTATTTAGTATTGCCTTCCACGGTATAATCCATGTAGCCATGCTTATTTCGTAGCGTGATTTCTGTACTATAGTTTTCATTACTGTTACTGGCTTGTATATACGTGACTTGTGCATTTTTTTGAACCATCACACCTCGTGCAGCTTTGTGTTTTGAGAGGAATATTCCTTCTTTCCTCTTAGCAAACAGGGAAAAGTAGGTCACTCCTTCTTATAGGGCCACGAAACATGCCTTAACTGGACCGTAATTGATCTTGGCTTGGTACGCCAAAGAAGGACGAGACGCCCTAGGATGATAGCCGCAAATGTTTACCCCGATATTCTGAAAAAAGAGAGTTAATGCACTCCCTTCCAAAAAAGAAAAATTGTTTACGCAGACGCCATATTGTCTCTGATACATGGCATACTTTTGGTGCTACCGTGAAATTACTTGTTCAATATAGTATGTATCCTTGCTCATTCTTGTATGTTAAATGAACAACTCAAGCTCTGATGTGACATGAACAAGTCAAGCTCTGATGTGCTGACATTGTACTATTTGTGATAGTGTACAAACTGGTTGTATTATTGTGTTCCAAACTGTGAACTAAATGCGCGAATTCTGAACCTATTTGCATGAGGCCAATGACACATGTTGGCGCTAATTGTGGCATGTACTAACCTCATCGTATGGAAGCATACAACTTCGAGTGATCAGTTTAAGCTGGTGCTTACCCAAGCTGTCTGCGGCTAGGTAAGTCAAGGCCACCATGTGTCTATCGCCAATAGTTTATATGGCATGATTACAAGGTTTTGAGTACATCAAATCGGTTGGGCACTTAGGCCGATTCAAAGCCACCCAAACCATCTCGAAATATATCCTTTGCTGAAAAGATGATTGCGTGCTGTAAGACTTGATATGACACGATTTTATGTCAATCAGTCAAACTCCCCCTAGTACTTTCCATATTCGAATTCTGCGTTGCCCAAGTTCCTCGCTATGTTGTCTATGTATAATAAGGCACAGTATCGGTCACTTTTCTCCATTTCCAACTTCATTCTTTCGGATTCGGCATAGGTACAACCAGGTCAGGTGGACCATCGACCTTCAGTTCAATATGTTTTTAGTACTCAGCCTATGAAAACGAATATTTCAACTCCAATTCGGACAAAAAGCTTCCCATACTCTTGTTTCAAAAGAAAAACCCTTAATTAGCCTTTCGTGGTGAGCAGAGTATAGATTTTTTAGGGTACAAACTACATTGAATTAGCCCGCCCAACACTGTCCCAAAACCTTGCTAATTTAGCCTGCCAGGTCAGGTGCACTGCCGACCCGCGACATATTGAGTACATTGAATTTTCAGTGAGGAAGTTATTAGAAAATAGTAGTACACTCTACCCAACTGTGGCCCAAAACCTCGCTAATATATCCTTCCAAGTTCAGGTTGGCTGTGGGCCGCCAACCCTCAACACATTATTACTTGGTTTTTTAAGCTTGAACCACACTAAAGAAGTTTCGGTAAGGAGCCCACGATAAGAAGCCCATTGGTTCACAAGATTGGACCCAAGTTATTTTTTTATCGCCCAAAATCATCTTAATTTAGTATTTTCGTGCCATTCTGATAAAGTATAGGACAAGCTTCTCCTACCCATGTTGTATTTGTACAGAGCATTTAGCATTTTTTTATGGCAAGTCGTCATGGTCGCTGCCTTTTCATTTTAAGTGATTTCAACATTTCTAAATGTAATCTTTTCCAGTAGTGGCATAGATGGTTATAGAATAGTGGAAGCACACGCAGTTCCCATTTGTTCAAGTTTTGAGTTTGATTCCTAGTTTTTTCAATATAAATATATAATATATAGTATAATCTATGTCGTTCGTTTACATTTTTCCAGCATACACACGTTTCTTACACAGAGAAGGCTGACATCTGGGACCCACCAATGTTGCTAAGGTCAAAACAGCGGAGTGCATCATACACAGTTTGCATTTGCAGAGACGCTGACATGTTGGACCCAGCAGAGACCTTATACAGATGTTGCATCGAGCAATCAATGTTTCATTTATAGAGAGGCTGATATGTGGGACCCAACATCACGACCTTATACGGATGCTGCATCGAGCAATGTTGCCAGTTCGAAACAGGGAGGCACGAGCGAGAAACAATTTCAGCATGCACACGTTTCTTGTAATGAGAGGCTAAAATGGGGGACCCAGCAACGTGAGCAAACGGCAGATTCGTCGAGCAAAGCTATCTAGTTCGGAACAGGGTAGTGCTAGAGAAGAAAAAAATTCCATCATACCGACGATTCTTCAAATGTGAGGCTGACATAAGGGACCCACCAACTTGACTAATATGCTGATGCAGTGAGCAACGCTATCAAGTTCGGAACACGAAGGCACGATAGAGGGTAAAAAATCTATCATACACACGTTTCTTCTAATGATAGGATGACATGTGGGGCCTAGCATCGTGATAAAACGGTAGATGCATTGAACAACGCTATCAAGTTCGGAACAGGGTAGCGCGAGCCAAGGAAAAAAATCCATCATACTCACGTTTCTTCTAATGAGAGGATGACATGTGGGGCTCAGGAGGTTGGTTAAATGGTAGATGCATCGAGCATCGCTATCAACTCGGAACGGGGTAGCGCCAGCGAACAAAACAATTCCATTATACGGTTTCTTCTAATGATAGGATGACATGTGGGTCCTAGGAGGTTGATTAGACGGTAGATGCATCGAGAAGCGCTATCAACTTCGGAACAGGGTAGCGCAAGCGAAGGAAAAAAATTCCATCATGCACACGATCCTCCCAATGAGAGGCTGACATGTGGGACCTAGCAGCATGACTAAACGGCACATGCCTCGAGCAACGTTGCCGAGTTCAAATCAGGGAGGCACGACCGAAAAGTATGGTCCACTAGAGACACTGACGTCCGGGACCCACACACCTCAAAAGACTTCGGCGAGTCAACATCGCGCGAGGAAACGAATATATTGCTTCTGCCACGCGCTAGCCGAGCTTCCTCCATGTTTTTAGTAGATTCGTCGTAGTAGAGGGCCTTCCATCGGCCACGGTCGAGCCGTGAATTTTGTCGCGGAAGACGCGCCTTCTACGATGACCGTCGGGCCAATTCGTTGCGGAAGGAAACTTTTCTTGTAGTGGTTCGTAGCCAGTGTTTTTGCATACCCAACTGTATTCTCCCCTAGAAAGAACAACGGTGATCCCTCTGGACCTCGGTATGATCCCGAGGGGGGGTATCAGTCAAGGTGACATATCGGGTGATGAAACACTAGTCACTGAGGAGACTAGGCTGCAGGTAGTCCCCTTACCTGCTAGCTCACCATCTTGTCATGATTTCTCCACAATTAAGGTGCTGCCAAATCAACTTGTGTGGAATTGTTTGCTTAATCTTTTTGCCATATGTTTTGTTCCTCTTTATTTTCCCCAATTGACTGTTACACGTAAAATGTGTAGCTCGAGCATGTAAAATTCAAGAAGACAACTCCCAGGCGAAGGATGTCTCCTGGTGGTGGATCATCTCGCAACCGCATTGTGGCATCAGTAATATCTCCAGACATAGAAAATGAGAGACACACGAGGTCCAAGGGGAGTCCGCTAAAAGGAGGACTTCCACCTCCAGGTTCCACACGGCAAAAACCAAAAGCGGCAAGTCCTGCGACCCATTCACAAGAAACTCGGAGTGCAACCCAGAAGATTACCAAAGACGAAGTATCCGATGTCCAGCAAACGACCAAAGCCGCACTTCCTGATGCTAGGCAAACTGCCAAAGTCGCACTTCCTAATGCCCTGGAGGTGGCTAGAGCTTCATTTCATTTCCCCCTGCTGGTGACCGATGATGCAGTTCCTAATGCCAACCTAGTGGCCAAATCTGAAGTTCCTGATGCCCGGCAAATAGCTAAACCTTCAGTTCCGGATGCCGGCCAAGTGGCAAAAGTTGTAGTTCATGATGCCGACCAAGTGGCTAAAGCTGCAATTCCTGATGCCGGCCAAGTGGCCAAAGCTGCAGTTCGTGATGCCGTCCAAGTGGCTAAAGCTGCAGTTCCTAATGCCCACCAAGGCGAGAAGCCAGCAGCCATCAATCTACCACCTACCCAAGCCAAGAAGGCAGCAGCCCAAGGCAAGCAACCAGCTGCCCAAGGGGAGCTGGCAGCTGTCCAACACGAGCAGCACTCTGCCCAAGGCGACCTGCCCACTCCCTCTTATCTACTGGTATGTCGTCCGAGACCTCCCCAAAGCCAGCAGCCACCTCCCCAATGCTAGCATGCACCCCCAAAGCCAGCATCCACCCTCCCAAAGCCAGCATCCACATACCCAAGGTGTGGAACCCCAACCCACATCCCGTCGTCCTCTCGCACCTCCCAAATCCAACCTGGGAAGAAGCTTGACAAGTTTTCCAAAGGAGGGAGGATTTCACTTAATGTTCTTCCAGGAAGAACTAGAACAGGCGAGCCGGGTGTTGCTGCCAGGTTTTCTAGTGAGTGTGCAGTCATAGTAAGGACTACCATGCCTATCTTACCCAACTAGAAAAAGTACAAGAAGAGGGTTGATGTCCAATCAGACTTCATAGGCAAAGTTTCTATATATTCTCTGACTTAGCTATCCTTTACCTTCCCATTTCTGTGTTCATGCAAATGCTGATGCTCCATGTTTTATTTTAGCAAAAGTTTGCAATGGACACAAATCACCCTGACGTGCGGAATGCTTGCACAAATAAATTTATGAGGCATGCAAGGAATCAGCGGTATATTCTGAAGAAGTATTTTTATCCCTACCCTCTGAACCAAGTTACAAGGAAATGTCCTGATGAAGTGAAACACATGACCGACAAGCAGTGGTGCAAGCTTGTTGATACTTGGTCTAACCCTATGAAATAGGTCACTTTTTGTTTACTCTTATAATGTTACTGCATGTGTTTGAATTGTTTGACTAGAACTGCCTCTTATACTGTATGGCTTCTCCATGTGTAGAGTACTTGTGTAAAAAAGGTCAACAGGAGCAAAGCCTTGTACCCTGCTAAAACAGGTTCTCGTAGCTATGAGGTTGTGTGCAACGGTGAGGATGATGCCTTCGAACTCTTCAAAAAGATACACTACAGCCCGATAAATGGCTTCACTCCGAATGTGAAGAAAGCAATTGTAAGTCCTGTTGAATACTTTTCATCTTCATAAAATTCAATGCTATCTTCATCTCTCAATTGTATATGAAATGATTGTAGTTTCCTTGCTATTTTTCTAATGTTTGCTTCTATTCCTAATACTATAGGAAATCACGGAAAAGAAAATGGCTCTAGATGTCCAGGGGGAAGAACCACTTTCTTCCATCGAGGCAGTGCACTTTGCACTCTCGTTGGATAGTAGAAAGCCAATGTTCCTGAAGAACATCGGCCTCCATCCAAGTACATCAAGACAAAGTAGGTCTGGCGTTGAAGCGGAACTTTTGGCTGAGAGAGTAGGGAGTGACAAACTGCGCTATACCATAGAGGAATTGCAGAGAGCGAAAGAAGCTGTCGAGGCAGAGAGGCTACAGTATGCTAAAGACATGAGAGAAATGCAGAAGAAGCAAGAAGAGATACAAGATAAACAAAACCGTACAAAGACTTACTTCAGCAAGTGTTGTCTCAAATGACTTAACAGAAGCAGCAGCAGCAACGTCAGCTTTAGCTGCCGCAAGGTAAGTGAACTCGTGGTTAACACTTGTGAGTTCTTGGGCTAGGAAACTTAACTGGTGTGGAAACTTGTGAGTCATTTGGGTAGGGAAACTTGTGAGGCTTTTGGCTCATAAACTGCTAGGGAAAGTTTTTGGCTGTGGAAGCTTGTGAGGCTTTTGGCTCAGAAACTGCTGTGGAAATTTATGTGGAAACTTGTCCTAAAATTCATTGTCAAATTCTGTTATTTGATGCATGTGGTGTGAAATGTGTTACAAACGAATAGGGCTAGTAGAAATTCACGTGCACAAATGGCCCCCTGATCTCATAGTGACGCCATCCCGCATCCGCGACGAAAACGAAATCGTCTCAGTTGTGCTTGAAGAAACATTTCCGTCACTGGTAAATGCCGACGTGTCCGCCTTTCATTGGCCAACTATTTTGATGAAATAGAAATGTCACGGCCAATGATGATGACATCACACAGAATTCATCGCCGGTAGGTGATACGTGTCGGATTTTGATTTGTCAATGTGGCGTTATGCGGCTTGCCCACGTGGCCTCGTCCGATTAGCACAAGCTTGGCCGTGCCAACCGTCCATGCGTCAGCATGGCGTTGAAAGGTGGCGATGAACAAAATTCGTCACGGTGCGTGTGACGTCATAAATAGGATGTATGGCGTGATGAACGGGTTGGATGACGTCACAGATATGGACACAACGGAATCAGGCTGTAACGGATAAAAACGTCAGGAACTCGAAGAGGACGTAGACGGCGAACATGACATCAACAAAAGTCGCTGATGGCCACATGCGGTACCGTCTTCCACGTGGCCTCGATCATGGTGAAATAAAAAATCATGAACGATCGGGCCTGGGATTGGCCAGTCTAGTTCGCTGCGACAAAATTACATGAACATCGCGATCGAGACTGGGATAGACATCTACGATGTTTTGGCCCTCATCCATGACGATACCAGATCGTCATGAACCGCCCAGATTCTTGTAGTGAGTGTGTGTGGTCATTGGGATCAATGTGGTCTAGGATAAGAACACATGCAATGACACTAGTGGATCAATGTGGTTTAGTAAAAGAACACATGCAATGATTATAAGTGATCGATCTGTCATACCATGGTCATAGAGACCAAAAGCACATAAGAAGAGCAGCTTCCACATTGCACGTTGCACTAGTGAGGCAGAAGTTGCATCACAGAATGCACTTCATTGTGTGTGGTCATGTGGATCAATGTGGTCTAGGAAAAGAACACATGCAATGACACTAGTTGATCAATGTGGTTTAGGAAAAGAACACATGTAGTAGTTATAGGTGATCCATGTGTGAAACCATGGTCACAAAGACGAAAAGCACATAGGAACATCAGCTTCCACATTTCATGTTGCACTAGTGAGGCAGAAGTTCCATCATAGAATGCATCGGAGTGTGTGTGGTCATGTGGATCAATGTGGTCTAGGTAAAGAACACATGCAATGACAATACTGGATCAATTGGGTTTAAGAAAAGAACACATGTAATAACTATTGTTGATCCATGTGTCAAACCATGGTCGCAGAGACCAAAAGCACATAGGAAGAGCGGCTTTGAAATTGCATGTTGCACCAGCGAGGCAGAAGTTGTATCACCAAATGCACTGGAGTGTGTGTTGTCATGCAGATCAATGTGGTCTAGGAAAAGAACACATGCACTAACACTAGTGGATCAATTTGGTTTAGGAAAAGAACATATGCAATTACTATAGGTGATCCATGTGTCATACCATGGTCAAAGAGACCAAAAGCGCATTGGAAGAGTACCTTCCACATTGCATGTTGCACTAGTGAGGCAGAAGTTGCATCACAGAATGCACTGGATTGTGTGTGGTCATGTGGATCAATGTGGTATAGGAATAGAACACTTGCAATGACACCAGTGGATCAATGTGGTTTAGAGAAAGAACACATGAATGACTATAGGTGATGCATGCGTGAAACCATGGTCACAGAGACCAAAAGTACATAGGAAGAGCAACTTCCACATTGCATGTTGCACCAGTGAGGCAGAAGTTGCATCACATAATGCACTGGATTGTGTGTGGTCATGTGGATCAATGTGTTTTAGGAAAAGAACACATGCAATGACACTAGTGGATCAATTTGGTTTAGGGAAAGAACACATGCAATGACTATAGGTGATCCAGTTGTCATACCATGGTCACAGAAACCAAAAGCACATAGAAAGAGCAGCTTCCACATTGCATGTTGCACTAGTGAGGCAGAAGTTGCATCAGAAAATGCACTCGATGGTGTGTGTCCATGTGGATCAATGTGGTCTAGGAAAATAACTCATGCAATGACACTATTGGATCAATGTTTAGTAAAAGAACACATGCAATGACTATAGGTGATCCATGTGTCAAGCCATGGTCACAGAGACGAAAAGCAGATAGGAAGAGCAGCTTCCACCTTGCATGTTGCACCAGTGAGGCAGAAGTTGCTTCAAAGAATGCACTGGAGTGTGTGTGGTCATGTGGATTAATGTGGTCTAGGAAAACAACACATGCAATGACACTTTGGATCTATGTGGTTTAGGAAAAGAACACAAGCAATGTCTATAGGTGATCCATGTGTCATACATGGTCACAGAGACCAAAAGCACATAGGAAGAGCAGCTTCCACATTGCATGTTACACCAGTGTGGCAGAAGTTGCATCACATGATGCACTGGAGTTTGTCTGGTCATGTGTATCAATGTGGTCTAGGAAAAGAACACATGCAATGACACTGGTGGATCAATCTGGTTTATGAAAACAACACATGCAATGACTATTGGTGATCCATGTGTCATACCATGGTCACAGAGACCAAAGGCACATAGGAAGAGCAGCTTCCACATTGGATGTTGCACTAGTGAGACAGAAGTTTTATCATCGAATGCACTAGAGTGTTTGTGGTCATCTGTATAAATGTGGTCTAGGAAAATAACACATACAATGACACTAGTGGATCAATGTGGTTTAGAAAAAGAACACATCCATTGACTATAGGTGATCCATGTGTCAAAACATGGTTAAAGAGACGAAAATCACATAGGAAGAGAAGCTTCCACATTGCATGTTGCACCAGTGAGGCAGAAGTTGGATCATAGAATGCACTGGAGTGCGTGTGGTCATGTGGATTAATGTGGTCTAGGAAAATAACATATGCAATGACACTACTTGACCAATTTGGTTTAGGAAAAGAACACATGTAATGACTATAGGTGATTCATGTGTCAAACCATGGTCATAGACACCAAAAGCATAGAGGAAGAGCAACTTCGATATTCCATGTTGCACCAGTGAGGCAGAAGTTGTACCTCCTAATGCACTAGAGTGTGTGTGGTCACGTGGATCATTGTGGTGTAGGAAAAGAACACATGAACTAACAATAGTGGATCAATTTGGTTTAGGAAAAGAACATATGCAATGACTATAGGTGATCCATGTGTCATACCATGGTCAAAGAGACGAAGAGCACGTTGGAAGAGTAGATCCTACATTGCATGTTGCACCAGTGAGGCAGAATTTGCACCACAGAATGCACTGGATTGTGTGTGGTCATGTGGATCAAGGTGGTCTAGGAAAAGAACATATGCAATGACACTAGTGGATGAATGTGGTTTTGAAAAAGAGCACATGCAACGACTATAGGTGATCCATGCGTCAAACCATGGTGACAGAGACCAAAAGGACATTGGAAGAGCAGCTTTCACATTGCATGTTGCACCAGTGAGGAAGAAGTTGCATCATAGAATGCACTGGATTGTGTGTGGTGATGTGGATCAATGTGGTCTAGGAAAAGAACACATGCAATGACACTATTGGATCAATTTAGTTTAGTGAAAGAACACATGCAATGACTATAGGTGATACATGTATCATACCATGGTCACAGAGACCAAAAGCACATAGGAAGAGCAGCTTCCACATTGCATGTTGCAATAGTGAGGCAGAAGTTGCATCACAAAATGCACTTGATTGTGTGTGGCCATGTGGATCAATGTGATCTAGGAAAAGAACACATGCAATGACACTACTGGATCAATGTGGTTTAGTAAAAGAACACATGCAATGACTATAGGTGATCCATGTGTCAAGCCATGGTCATAGAGACCAAAAGCACATAGGAAGAGCAGCTTCCACATTGCATGTTGCACCAGTGTGGTAGAAGTTGCATCATAGAATGCACCGGAGTGTGTTTGGTCATTTGGATCAATGTGGTCTAGGAAAACAACACATGCAATGACACTGGTGGATCGATGTGGTTTTGCGAAAAGAACACATGCAATGACTATAGGTGATCCAGGTGTCATACCATGGTCACTGTAGCACCCCGGGTAAAACCACTACTAGAAAATCGGGTGTTGTTTTTATTTTTGTGCATCATCTTGACTGCATGCTCATGTGATCATGTCACGTTGCATTTGACCATCTTCATGTTTTCTTGCATAAGTTCGCCTAATATTATTTTCTAAAAGCCTATCTTTATTTTCTAAATACCCCGTATTTTTTTCAAATTATGGAACCCCGACCGTACGGATATTTTGTTTTGTCTAATAAGTATGTACAAAAGGTCTTTAAAATAATATAATATTAAATAAAACTATGTTTTGTACTAGGGAGGCAGCCCAGCCGTTTTAGCCAGGCCACCTACTACCCCAGCAGGATCAGCTAGACCAAACCCTAGACTAGATCTAACCTAAACCGTAACCCTAGACTCAAACCACTCACACCCACATGCAGTAACACAACTGGATTAATTTGGTTTAGGAAAAGAACACATGTAATGACTATAGGTGATCCATGTGTCAAACCATGGTCGCAGATACCAAAAGCACATAGGATGAGAAGATTCCACATTGCATGTTGCACTAGTGAGGCAGAAGATGCATCCTAGAATGCACTGGATTGTGTGTGGTCATGTGGATCAATGTGCTCTAGGAAAATAACACATGCAATGACACTAGTGGATCAATGTGGTTTAGGAAAAGAACACATGCAATGACTATAGGTGATCCATCTGACATACCATGGTCATAGACACAAAACGCACATAGGAAGTGTATCTTGCACATTGCATGTTACACTAGTGAGGAAGAAGTTAGATCATAGAATGCCCCGGAGTGTGTATGTTCCTATGGATCAATGTGGTCTAGGAAAATAACACATGCAATGACACTGGTGGATCAATGTGGTTTAGGAAAATAAAACATGCAATGACTATAGGTGATCCATGTGGCATACCATGGTCACAGAGACCAAAAGCACATAGGAAGAGTAGCTTCCACATTACATGTTGCACTAGTGAGACAGAAGTTGCATCACAGAATGCACTGGAGTGTGTGTGGTCAAGTGGATCAATCTGGTCTAGGAAAATAACACATGCAATGAAACTAGTGGATCAATGTGGTTTTGGAAAAGAACACATGCAATGACTATAGGTGATCCATGTGCATACCATGGTCACAGAGACCAAAAGTAGATAGGAACATAAGCTTCCACATTCCATGTTGCACTCATGAGTCAGAAGTTGCCTCACAGAATGCATTGGATTGTGTGTGATCATGTGGATCAATGTGGTTTAGCAAAAGAACACATGCAATGATACTAGTGGATCAATGTGATTTAGAAAAATAACACATGCAATGACTATAGGTGATCCAAGTGTCATACCATGGTCAAAGAGACCAAAAGCACATTGGAAGAGTAGCTTCCACATTGCATGTTGCACCGGTGAGGCAGAAGTTGCATCACGAAATGTAGTGGATTGTGTGTGGTCATGTGGATCAAGGTGGTCTAGGAAAAGAACACATGCAATGACACTAGTGGATCAATATGGTTTAGGAAAAGAACACACGCAATGATTATAGGTGATCCATGTGTCAAACCATGGTCACAAAGACCAAAAGGACATAGGAAGAGGAGCTTCCACATTGCATGTTTCACGAGTGAGGCAGAAGTTGCATCACAGAATGCACTAGATTGTTTATGGTCATGTGGATCAATGTGGTCTTGGAAAAGAACACATGAAATGACACTAGTAGATCAATTTGGTTTAGGAAAAGAACACATGCAATCACTATAGGTGATCCATGTGTCATACCATGGTCACAGAGACCTGGAGCACATAGGAAAGCTTCTTCCACATTGCATGTTGCACTCGTGAGGCAGAAGTTGCATCACAGAATGCACTGGATTGTGTGTGGCCATGTTGATCAATGTGGTCTAGGAAAATAACACATGCAATGACACTAGTGGATCAATGTGGTTTAGTAAAATAACAAATGCAATCACTATAGGTGATCCATGTGTCAAACCATGGTCACAGAGACCAAATGCACATAGGAAGAGCAGCTTCCACATTGCTTGTGGCACAAGTGAGGCAGAAGTTGCATCACAGAACGCACTAGAGTGTGTGTGGTCATGTGGATCAATGTGGTCTAGGAAAACAACACATGCAATGACCTTGGTTGATCAATGTGGTTTAGGAAAAGAACACATGGAATGACTATAGGTGATCCATGTGTCAAACCATGGTCATAGATACCAAAAGCACATAGGAAGAGAAGATTCCACATTGCATGTTGCACCAGTGAGACAGAAGATGCATCATAGAATGCAATGGTTGGTGCGTGGTCATGTGGATCAATGTGTTGTAGGAAAATAACACATGCAATGACACTAGTGGATCAATGTGGTTTAGGAAATGAACACATGCAATGACTATAGGTGATCCATCTGACATACCATGGTCACAGAGACATAAAGCACATAGGAAGGGTAGCTTTCACATTGCATGTTACACTAGTGAGGCGAAAGTTTTATCACCGAATGCACTAGAGTGTATGTGGTCATGTGTATGCATGTGGTCTAGGAAAATAACACATGCAATGACACTAGTGGATCAATGTGGTATCAGAAAAGAACACATGCAATGACTGTAGGTGATCCATGTCTCAACCCATGGTCACAGAGACGAAAAGCTCATAGGAAGAGTAGCTTCCACATTGCATGTTGCACAAGTGAGGCAGAAGTTGCATCATTGAATGCACTGGAGTGTGTGTGGTCATGTGGATCAATGTGGTCTAGGAAAAGAACACATGCAATAACACTACTGGATTAATTTGGTTTAAGAAAAGAACACATGTAAAGACTATAGGTGATCCATGTGTCAAACCATGGTCGCAGATACCAAAAGCACATAGGAAGAGCAGATTCCACATTGCATGTTGCACTACTGAGGCAGAAGATGCATCATAGAATGCACTGGATTGTGTGTGGTCATGTGGATCAATGTGCTCTAGGAAAATAACACATGCAATGACACTAGTGGATCAATGTGGTTTAGGAAAAGAACACATGCAATGACTGTAGGTGATCCATCTGACATACCATGGTCACAGAGACAAAACGCACATAGGAAGTGTAGCTTGCACATTGCATGTTACACTAGTGAGGAAGAAGTTAGATCATAGAATGCCCCGGAGTGTGTCTGTTCCTATGGATCAGTGTGGTCTAGGAAAAGAACACATGCAATGACACTGGTGGATCAATGTGGTTTAGGAAAATAAAACATTCAATGACTATAGGTGATCCATGTGTCATACCATGGTCATAGAGACCAAAAGCACATAGGAAGAGTAGCTTCCACATTGCATGTTGCACTAGTGAGACAGAAGTTGCATCATAGAATGCACTGGAGTGTGTGTGGTCATGTGGATCAATGTGGTCTAGGAAAATAACACATGCAATGAAACTAGTGGATTAATGTGGTTTTGGAAAAGAACACATGCAATGATTATAGGTGATCCATGTGCATACCATGGTCACAGAGACCAAAAGTAGGTAGGAACATAAGCTTCCACGTTGCATGTTGTACTCATGAGTCAGAAGTTGCATCACGGAATGCATTGGATTGTGTGTGGTCATGTGGATCAATGTGGTTTAGGAAATGAACACATGAAACGATACTAGTGGATCAATGTGGTTTAGAAAAATAACACATGCAATGACTATAGGTGATCCATGTGTCATACCATGGTCAGAGAGACCAAAAGCACATTGGAAGAGTAGCTTCCACATTGCATGTTGCACAGGTGAGGCAGAAGTTGCATCACGAAATGTAGTGGATTGTGTGTGGTCATGTGGATCAAGGTGGTCTAGGAAAAGAACACATGCAATGCCACTAGTGGATCAATATGGTTTAGGAAAATAACACACGCAATGACTATAGGTGATCCATGTGTCAAACCATGGTCACAAAGACCAAAAGGACATAGGAAGAGGAGCTTCCACATTGCATGTTTCACGAGTGAGGCAGAAGTTGCATCACAGAATGCACTAGATTGTTTGTGGTCATGTGGATCAATGTGGTCTTGGAAAAGAACACATGAAATGACACTAGTAGATCAATTTGGTTTAGGGAAAGAACACATGCAATCACTATAGGTGATCCATGTGTCATACCATGGTCAAAGAGACCTGGAGCACATAGGAAGAGCTTCTTCCACATTGCATGTTGCACTCGTGAGGTAGAAGTTGCATCACATAATGCACTGGATTGTCTGTGGCCATGTTGATCAATCTGGTCTAGGAAAAGAACACATGTAATGACACTAGTGGATCAATGTGGTTTAGTAAAATAACAAATGCAATCACTATAGGTGAACCATGTGTCAAACCATGGTCACAGAGACCAAATGCACATAGGAAGAGCAGCTTCCACATTGCATGTGGCACAAGTGAGGCAGAAGTTGCATCACAGAATGCACTAGAGTGTGTCTGGTCATGTGGATCAATGTGGTCTAGGAAAACAACACATGCAATGACCCAGGTGGATCAATGTGGTTTAGGAAAAAGAACACATGGAATGACTATAGGTGATCCATGTGTCAAACCATGGTCGTAGATACCAAAAGCACATAGGAAGAGAAGATTCCGCATTGCATGTTGCACCAGTGAGACCGAAGATGCATCATAGAATGCACTAGATGGTGTGTGGTCATGTGGATCAATGTGCTCTAGGAAAATAACACATGCAATGACACTACTAGATCAATGTGGTTTAGGAAAAAAAACATGCAATGACTACAGGTGATCCATCTGACATACCATGGTCACAGAGACATAAAGCACATAGGAAGGGTAGCTTGCACATTGCATGTTACACTAGTGAGGCGAAAGTTTTATCACCGAATGCACTAGCGTGTACGTGGTCATGTGTAGCAATGTGGTATAGGGAAATAACACATGCAATGAAACTAGTGGATCAATGTGGTTTCGTAAAAGAACACATGCAATGAATATAGGTGATCCATGTCACAAACCATGGTCGAAGTGATAGAAAGCTCATAGGAAGAGCAACTTCCACATTGCATGTTGCACTAGTGAGGCAGAAGTTGCATCATTGAATGCACTAGAGTGTGTGTGGTCATGTGGATCAATGTGGTATAAGAAAAAAACACATGCAATGACACTACTGGATCAATTTGGTTTAGGAAAAGAACACATGTAATGACTATAGGTGATCCATGTGTAAAACCATGAACGGAGATACCAAAAGCACATAGGAATAGCAGATTCCATATTGCATGTTGCACTAGTGAGGCAGAAGTTGAATCACAGAATGCACTAGATTGTGTGATGTCATGTGGATCAATGTGGTCTAGGAAAGTAACACATGCAATGACACTAGTGGATCAATGTGGTAACAAAAAGAACACATGCAATGACTATAGGTGAACCATCTGTCACACCAAGGTCACAGAGACAAAAAGCACATAGGAAGGGTAGCTTGCACATTGCATGTTACACTAGTGAGGCAGAAGTAAGATCATACAATGCACCAGAGTGTGTCTGGTCCTGTGGATCAATGTGGTCTAGGAAAATAACACATGCAATGTCACTGGTGGATCAATGTGGTTTAGGAAAAGAACACATGCAATGACTATAGGTGATCCATGTGTCATACCATGGTCACAGAGACCAAAAGAACATAGGAAGAGCAGCTTGCACATTGAATGTTGCACTAGTGAGGCAGAAGTTGCATAATAGAATGCACATGAGTGTGTCTGGTCATGTGGATGAATATGGTCTAGGAAAAGAACACATGCAATGACACTGGTGGATCAATGTGGTTTAGGAAAAGAACACATGCAATGAATATAGGTGATCCACATGTCATACCAGGGTCACAAAGACCAAAATCACATAGAAAGAGCAGATTCCACATTGCATGTTGCACCAGTGAGGCAGAAGTTGCATCACAGAATGCACTGGATTGTGTGTGGTCATGTCGATCAATGTAGTCTATGAAAAGAACACATACAACGACACTAGTGGATCAATGTGGTTTAGGAAAAGAACACATGCAATGACTATAGGTGATCCATGTGTCATACCATGGTCACAGAGACCAAAAGGACATAGGAAGAGCAGCTTGCACATTGCATATTGCACTAGTGAGGCAGAAGTTGCATAATAGAATGCACCGGAGTGTGTCTGGTCATGTGGATCAATGTGGTCTAAGAAAAGAACACATGCAATGACACTGGTGGATCAATGTGGTTTACGAAAAGAACACATGCAATGAATATAGGTGATTCACGTGTCATACCATGGTCACAGAGACCAAAAGCACCTAGGAAGAGCAGCTTCCACATTGCATGTTGCAATAGTGAGGAAGAAGTTGCATCACAGAATTCACAGGAGTGTGTATGGTCGTGTGGATCAATGTGGTCTATGAAAATAACACATGCAATGACACTAGTGGATCAATGTGGTTGAGAAAAACAACACATGTAATGAATATAGGTGATCCATGTGTCAAACCATGGTCATAGAGACCAAATGACGTACAAAGAGCAGCTTCCACATTGCATGCTGCACCACTTAGGCAGAAGTTGCATCACAGAATGCACTGGAGTATGTGTGGTCAAGTGGAACAATGTGGTCTAGGAAAAGAACACATGCAATGACACTCGTGGATAAATTTGGTTTAGGAAAAGAACACCTGCAATGACTATAGGTGATCCATGTGTCATACCATGGTCACAGAGACCAAAAGCACATAGGAAGAGCAGCTTCCACATTGCATGTTGCACCAATGAGGCAGAAGTTGTATCACAGAATGCACTAGAGTGTGTGTGGTCATCTGGATCATTATAGTCTAGGAAAAGATCACGTGCAATGATACTAGTGGATCAATGTGATTTAGGAAAAGAACACATGCAACGACAATAGGTGATCCACGTGTTAAACCATGGTCACAGAGACGAAAAGCTCATAGGAAGAGTAGCTTCCACATTGCGTGTTGCACCAGTGAGGCAGAAGTTGCATCACGGAATGCAGTGGATTGTGTGTGGTCATGTGGATCAAGATGGTTTGGGAAAAGAACACATGCAATGATACTAGTGGATAAATGTGGTCTAGGAAACGAACACATGCAATGACACTAGTGGATCAATGTGGTTTACCAAAATAACACATGCAATGTCTATAGGTGATGCATGTGTCAACCCATGGTCACATCGACCAAAGTCACATAGGAAGAGTAGATTCCATGTTGCATATTGCACAAGTGAGGCAAAAGTTACATCACAGAATCCACTGGATTGCGTGTGGTCATGTGGATCAATGTGGTCTAGGAAAAGAACACATGCAATGACACTAGTGGATCAATGTGGTTTAGGAAAAGAACACATGCAATGACTATAGGTGATCCATCTATCATACCATGGTCACAGAGACAAAAAGCACGTAGGAAGGGTAGCTTGCACATTGCATGTTGCACTAGTGAGGCAGAAGTTAGATCATAGAATGCACCGGAGTGTGTCTTGTCATGTGGATCAATGTGGTCTAGGAAAAGAACACATGCAATGACACTGGTAGATTAATGTGGTTTAGGAAAAGAACACATGCAATGTCTGTAGGTGATCCATGTGTCATACCATGGTCACATAGACCAAAAGCACATAGGAAGAGTAGCTTCCATATTGCATGTTGCCCTAGTGAGACAGAAGTTGCATCACGGAATGCCCTGGAGTGTGTGTGGTCATGTGGATCAATGTGGTCTAGGAAAATAACACATGCAATCACACTGGTGGATCAATGTGGTTTAGTAAAATAACACATGAAATGACTATAGGTGATCCATGTGCATAGCATGGTGACAGAGACCAAAAGCAGACAGGAACATAAGCGTCCACAATGCATGTTGCACCAGTTAGGCAGAAGTTGCATCACATAATTCATTGGAGTATGTGTGGTCATGTGGATCAATGTGGAGTAGGAAAAGAACACATGTAATGACAATAGTGGATTAATTTGGTTTAGGAAAAGAACACATGCAATGACTGTAGGTGATCCATGTGTCATACCATGGTCACAGAGACCAAAAGCACATAGGAAGAGTAGCTTCCACATTGCATGTTGCACCAACGAGGCAGAAGTTGCATCACAGAATGCACTGGAGTGTGTGTGGTCATATGGATCAATGTGGTCTAGGAAAAGAACACGTGCAATGACACTAGTGGATCAATGTGATTTAGGAAAAGAACACATGCAACGACTATAGGTGATCCACGTGTTAAACCATGGTCACAGAGACCAGAAACACATAGGAAGAGCAGCTTCCACATTGCACGTTGCACAAGTGAGGCAGAAGTTGCATCACAGAATGCCCTTGAGTGTGTGTGGTCATGTGGATCAATGTCGTCTAGTAAAATAACACATGCAATGATACTAGTGGATCAATGTGGTTTACGAAAAGAACACATGCAATGTCTATAGGTGATGCATGTTTCAAACCATGGTCACAGAGTCCAAAATCACATAGAAAGAGCAGATTCCACATCGCATGTTGCACCAGTGATCAAGGTGGTCTAGGAAAAGAACATATGCAATGACACTAGTGGATGAATGTGGTTTTGAAAAAGAGCACATGCAACGACTATAGGTGATCCATGCGTCAAACCATGGTGACAGAGACCAAAAGGACATTGGAAGAGCAGCTTTCACATTGCATGTTGCACCAGTGAGGAAGAAGTTGCATCACAGAATGCACTGGATTGTGTGTGGTCATGTGGATCAATGTGGTCTAGGAAAAAAACACATGCAATAACTATAGGTGATCCATCTATCATACCATGGTCACAGAGACAAAAAGCATATAGGAAGGGGATCTTGCACATTGCATGTTGCACTAGTGAGGCAGAAGTTGGATCATAGAATGCACTAGACTGTGTCTGGTCCTGTGGATCAATGTGGTCTATGAAAAGAACACATGCAATGACACTGGTGGATCAATGTGGTCTAGGAAAAGAACACATGTAATGACTATAGGTGATCCATGTGTCATACCATGGTCACAGAGACCAAAAGCACATACGAAGAGTAGCTTCCACATTTCATGTTGCACCAGTGAGATAGAAGTTACATCACATAATGCACTAGAGTGTGTGTGGTTATGTGGATCAATGTGGTCTAGGAAAATAACACATTCAATGACACTAGTGGATCAATGTGGTTTATGAAAAGAACATATACAATGACTATAAGTTATCCATATAACACCCTAGTTTTAGTTAATCTTATATTAGGGTTTGTTTGTGCATCATGAGCATCAACTCTTAAAATGCATGTAAGCAAAAGAAATTAAAAACCCTAAAACCCTAATCCTTCCCCTCTTTTTGAAATCCACTCAAAATGGTTTTGAATTTTGAAAACCCTATATTGTTGGAGCCCAAACTGAATAGAAGGTCCCCACAATATCTTATATATTTTATAAGTGTCTTTGGTATTTTAAAAGTATTCAAAACAGATTTGAAATTGAAAATACAAAAGACAAAACACAAAACAGAAAAATGAAGAAGGTTTTACAAATAAAAAAGAGAGACAGCTGCAGCCAGGCCGTAGCCCATATCTTCTCTCCCCTTTTCTGTCGCCCACCCGCGCAGCAGCCAGCAACCGCCGCGGCCCATCATAGCCAAGTGCAGCCCAGCCCACAACGGGAAGCAGCTCAGTGTCCCGAGCGCCAATGTCGATCTCAGCCGTTCTCCGCGATGCTCACCACCGCGCTGCCGCCCCTGGAGCCGAGGATAAGAACGCCGATACTTCCCTCTCTCTCCCCATACCCTTATCCCTTTCCCTCTCTCTCTCCATCGCGAGCTCCTGCAAGCTCCCGAACCCTAGCCGCCTCTGCCGCCATTCATCGCCGTTGCTTCCGTCCACCCCGTGCCCTGCCGACATTTACATGAGCTCCGCCATGATCCCCTCTGTCTCCCTACAAGAGGAATCGAGGCCGCGCGCTCACAGTTGACCGCATCGAGCCCTTCCTCTCCGGTACCGATGAGCTCTGCCATTGACCCTGCTGCTGCTCCGGTCATCGCCTCTCCTTGCCGTCGCCACCATGCACTCCAGGGTGAGCACACGGTCCTCCTGGACCCTTCCCCTTCGTTCTTCTTCTCCTGTAGCTGCTCGCCCATGTCAGCCGTCCCTCGCCATTGCAGTTTTTCTCGTTGTCGTTGTTTCCGGCGACCTCTGGTCCATGCGCCACCAGTATATTGTCGCTCACTATGAGCTGCGTCGAATGCGACCACTCCCTCCTGCTCGCGCGTGCCCAATCGCAATTTCCGTCACTAATCTGTGGCTCACTGGCGTGCTTGCGTCACGCCAACATCACCATGACGTTAGGCACACGGTCAGCGCCAGTCAAACCTAGTCGGGGCCCACTTTGCCTGCGTGGCAGCTGAGGTGGCCCGGGGGCCCTCTGTCAGCCACTGTGGCTAGAGCCCGGCCCGGTGTAAAAAGTTTAAAACCTCGTTAACGTCATAATGACGCAGTAAACCTTTTAAATTGTTTTAATAATTCCAAAAAATGGTTTAAGTCTTATAATTTCAATAACTAATTATTTATTCATCAGAAAAATGTGTATAATATATCAAAATGTTTAGAGAAATGAGATTTGTCTGTTTAAACTATAATCATGCATTGTTAGGCAACTTAAATGTCATGTTTAATTAGAGAACTAAATCAACCCCTCATAGGTGTTCTGGGGTTCCCCTGTCCTAGGGTTTGTACCCTTCGAACCCTATTTAAAATGATGAAGCATGCCCTATAGTTTCATTTAAGATCTATTTAACTTGTCATATCATCATCCTTGCTTGAGCATTGCATTGATGCCATGTGTTGATTGTTTTTCCCTTTCTTTCTGGTGTTTGCTTCTTCCCGGTAGAATACGATACCGACTCCGAGATTGAAGACCGAGATCAACAAAATCGAAGATCGACGACCAATACTTGACCAACTGTAATCAAGTCAAGTACAAGATATCCGAAGATCAATATCTGGGTATCAATAGGCAAAGGCAACCATAGTCCCACCATTATACAATCCTATGGTTTCTAATGTATTTCATTCTTGCCATGTTACATAAGATTCTACTGTGGTCTTTTATCGATAGATAAACTATCCTATCTATTGCATTACTCCCTTAAGGTTATATTACCTGATCCACTACTCCTAGCATTACTAGGTTTGGCTTGTGTGCACTACTAGAGCTTTTATCTGTGTCTTGCTTAGCCATGCTTAGCCGTTAGTGCTGGTTCATCTAGAGGATGTACCAAATGCAGAGAATCTAGTATGACAGGAGAACGAGGTATACTGATGAGGTAAGATCATTGGTAAAGGTTAAACATGTTAAGGCTTGTATGGGAGGCCCCGATGGGATGTGTTTTTTTGTAGTCCCATGCTCGCCACCACTCGGACCCGAGTTCTTGCCTTTAGAACCGAGACGAGCGTACATCCACACGGGCCTCGAAAACCTCACGAGCAACTAACTTGCCTAGTAGATTCCATGAGTCACATAGTTCAGGCATTCCATTTGACACATGCATAGAAAATGTTTTGGAATATTTGGCAGGTGAAGGTGCATCATAACAGGTAGGTAAGCGTGTCTGGCGTTGCTTGGGGTAGATGGCGCCCCTGGTAAACCAACCTCGCCGAGATCTCTAGGGACCGGCTTCGGGATTTGACCCGTTACGGCGGAACCATCCTTAGGGCGTGACTCATGGTCTCGGCGAAACAAGGTAAAGGTCGTGTCCAACCACTCTCTGTCAGCCTTCCAAGGAAGAGGGTTAATAGCTTGGCATTAAGAGTCGGTTGGTATGTGTGGGTAAAGTTGTACACCCCTACAGGGTTAAATCTTTTCGAAAAGTCGTGTTCACGGTTATGAATGCTTAGTGGCCAAATTCTAAGATCATAGAGAACTATAACCTAATCGTAAAACTTGGCAGACCAACATGTCCATCAGGATGCTTCCTCTTGGGTATGAGGGGGTGATCCTAGTAGTGAGATTAGGAATACTTTGGTGGATATCAAAGATGATGATCAATTCTTCGGAGATGTCGCTCTCTTATCCCCTTTTAAGATATTCTGATTAGACGAGCTTCTTCTCCCTCTCATCTTATAAACAAAGATGGCTTTATGCAAAATAACCCCACTAGCCATAAGTCTTGCAAAGTACACCCTGTACTCACCCTTGCTTTGTTGATACTTTTGTAGCAGAGTAAGTGTTCCCCCGAAGAGGAGTTTGGTACGACATCAACACCGACGAGTAGCATGGGGTTCCCGGCCGGCAGCCTATAATCTATGGGCTAGGACGTCATCATTATGCTGCAGGCCTCTTAGGCCATTTGTTAAGTTTACTATACTTAATAGCATAATTTGCCTTCCATTGTTTGATATTTGTGCTCAGTGGCCTCTGCTTGTAATATTTTGGTTCTTCGCTCAGTTATGAGCTTGCTGTAATAATTTTTGTGTAGCAGGGTTACTGTTGTGTTACTGATTTCTTACTGAATATCCTCGAGCTCTAGGTTAAACTTATGTTAGGCTAAGGTCTGGGATTTGTTTAACCCTGACCTCGTCATATCGAGGACCAGGACAAAGTGTTGTAGTCCGCAGATTAAGAGGCATGATTAGCTTCTACCTATTCTACCTTAGCGTATCACACCCTTTTATATTAAGAGGTTGTATTGAGTTTCATGACCCCTTAATGAAGTGATGCTCTTACACATATTATTACCCACCCTTCCTCCGATCTTTCGTGTGCGTAATAATGTGGTGATTTGAGATTCTTAGCAATTATTGTTGCTTTGAACTCCAAGGACATTTTTGTCATTCTTAGCGTGATTTGTTAACCCTATCACTAAGCAAAGGATGATTTTGCTACGAAGTTTGTTACTCTGGTACACTCTCCTCGGTCAAAGAGTTGGGATTGTTCCCAAACTCTAAGACTATGTCTTCTTGCCGTAACAAGCAAGTTTCCTCTCGAACCAAGTGACATATCGGTGGTTCGTGATATTCTAGACGTCTCTCTAGAAGTATCACCATGTTGCCACATGACCATGTTTGTCAAGTTCTTGAGCAAGCAAGTTCTCTGAACTGCTCCTTTCTCCAAGGATCCATACTAGATACCCCTGAACTAGTTGGTTGAGCTTAAGAAATAACTTGGAGAGTTGTAAGACAAAATTTCTATCTGACTTAGTTCTCTCTTAAAGGGATGTCTAGTTTTGTTCGTGCTGAAGAATTATCTTCCCCGCATTTGATTTGATTTGGGTTATATTCAAATCAAACTCAGTTCCAAGGACTATCTTGATGATGTTACTACTTCTGATGTTTCACTTGAGTACATCTTCATATCCTTTGGCCTAACCAATACTTTGCCATGTTCACACAACATATGAGTTCATACAATTGGAGTATCACGATAAGTTTGTTGTTGAGCACATCGACAATATCCTTATTTTCTCCATCCTAGAATAGATTCATATGGAACATTTGGCATTAATATTGGAAAACTTTTGAGAACCTTCTTCGTATCACCTCGAAGTATGTGTTCTGGATATTAGAAGTAACCTCCTTTGATTCACGAGCAAATGTTGAAAGATGCCGCCGTGGATTCGAGTAGAGTTATCTTTGTTCCCTTTAAGGACACATGTGTATTGTGTTGCAAGTATTTGATGTATGAGTAGTTGTCCCCTGATGAGTTGTTAATACACGGGTCTAGCAATGTATCTAAGTCTATTGGACCTTAACACTATAGTCCCCATCTTGAGAATCTAGTGACTTTATCTTTGTGGTAAATGTTGCAAGCTTTCTATACGGACATGCTGAGTCTGAAGTATCATTTCACCTAACCAAATCTAAATCTCAAGCAAATATGATGGTTGGTGTTCTTCAAGGAATTTACATAGGTTTCTTTGTAAAACCGGCAAGATTGATGTAATGGTTGACACAACTAGTCGGAAGGCCTATTGTCACATTCTCTTGAATCAGCAGTAACAACCACACTTCATGAGGCATCTTCTATGATTTAATTATAAGAGTTGTGCTTATGGTTTCTTTTGTATCCGAAGTCCGACCCTTACTTAATGTTTGGTGTCTCGAGCATGAAGGAGAAGATTTAAAGTAGTGCTGCTAAATGTCTCTCGGGCAATCCTCCAGACCCTTTTATGTTGGCAAGCATTTGTTGTGCTAAGTAATGGAAGTCTAGGAATGAAGTTTCTTTTTCCCCTTGTCATCTTGAATCTTATTAATTATCTGGTGGTGTAAACTGATATCATGATCTTTGGCAAAGATTTTGATAGACCTGGATGAATAAAGAGTTTCCTTCGTTTCTTGATCCTGTTCAAGAGTGACGATGATTTTGGTAATCAAAAATTCATCTTGTTACGTGTTCCTTGTGACACTTATGAGTCCTCGCCACAAAACCCCTTTTTGTCCGAACCTTCTATTGAATGAAGAGTGACCCTTCTATAACAAAATTGGTTCAACAACTTGGTTATCTGTATCTCTATACCCTGGAAGCTCTACTTAAGTCGTTTAGTACAGGTTCACCTCTCGAAGTCTGTTGTCCTGTTCTTCCTGTTGTAAGCTTTCCTTTTCAGAAGCCTAAGCTCTTCTGAAACTCCATGGTCTCAATCCTTATGAAGACCAGTTATCTAACAACTTGAACCATCTCCTCTTGTTTCCTCTACTACCTTGACGTGTTTCATGTTCATCATCTCAGAGTTGTTTCTAAACACTCCTTCATGAGTTGACCATGAGGTACTTTGTGTGTTCTTTAGTGTGTTTCCCTCTTATCTTTAGAGTGACCCTGTTTCTTTCTCCCTCTGTATCTCTTCCTACCTTTGGAATCTCGGGTCGAGATTGTTGCAAGGGGGATAGAGCTATTGTAACACCCCCGAGATTAACCTAGAACTCGAGGATATCCAATGAGAAATTGGTAACACCACAGTAACCCTGCGACACAAAAATTATTACAGCAAGCTCATAACTCACGAAGAACCAAAATATTACAAGCAGAGGTCACTGACCACAAACATCAAACAATGGAAGGTAAATTATGCTATTAAGTATAGCAAACTTAACAGATGGCCTAATAGGCCTGGCGCATAACGATGACGTCCCAGCCCATAGATTCCAGGCTGACGGCCGGGAACCCCAAGCTACTCGTCGGTGTCGATGTCATACCAAACTTCTCTTTAGGGGAACACTCATTCTGCTACAAAAGTATCAACAAAGCAAGGGTGAGTACAGGGGGTACTCCGCAAGACTTTTGGCTGGTGGGGTTATTTTGCATAAAGCCATCTTTGTTTTGTAAAACAAGAGGGAGAAGAAGCTCATCTAATCAGAATATTTTAAAAGGGGATAAGAGAGCGACATCTCCGAAGAATTGATCATCATCTTGATATCCACCAAAGTAATCCTCATCTCACGACTAGGATCACCCCTGGTACCCATGAGGAAGCATCCTTAAGCACACGTTGAACTGCCAAGTTTTACGATTAGGTTAATGTTCTCTATGATATTAGAATTCAGTCACCTAGCGTTCATAATCGTGAACACAACTTTACCCACACGAACCAACCGACTCTTAATGCTAGATCATTAGCCCTCTTCCTTGGAAGGCCGGCAGAGGGTGGTTGGCCACGAGCTTTACCTTGCTTTCGCTGAGACCATGAGTCACGCCCTAAGGATGGTTCCGCCGTAACGGGTCAAATCCCGAAGCCGGTCCCTAGAGATGTGAGGCAAGGTTCGTTTACCAATGGATCCATTGAGCCCAAGCAACGCCTGCCACGCTTACTTACCTATATGAATGCACCTCGTTCACTGCCTTCGAGAACAACCAGAATGCATATGTCAAATGGAACGTCCGAAATATGTGACTCATGGAATCTACTAGGCAAGTTAATCAGCGGAGGGGTTCCCAAGCCCCGTGTGGCTGTACGCTCATCTTGGTTCCAAAGGCAAGAACTCGGTTCCTAGTAGTGGCGAGCATGGGACTACAAAAACCACATCCCACCGTGGCTTCTCATAAAAGCCTTAGCATATTTAACCTTAACCGCGGATCTTACCTCATCGGTATATCTCATTCACCTGTCGTACCAGATTCTCTGCATTTGCTACATCTTCTGGATGAACTAGCACTGATAGCTATGCATCACACAGATAAAAGCTCTAGCTGTGCACACAAGCCAAACCTAGTTTTGCTAGGAGCAGTGGATCAGGTAATATAAGCTGAAGGGAGTAATGCAATAGATAGGATACTCTATGTATCGATAAAAGACCATAATAGAATCGCATGCATCATGACGAGAAGTAAAAACTTTGAAAGCATATGATTGTATCATGGTAGGGCTATGCTTGCCTTGTTTGTTGATACCTAGAAAGAAGATCTCCAGATATCTTGTACTTGACTTGGTTACAGTTGGTCAAGTATTGTTCATCGATCTTCGATGGTGTTGATCTCGGTCTGTATATCGTATTCTACCAGAAGAAGTAAACACCGGAAAGAAAGGGGAAACAATAATCAACACATGGCATCGATGAAATGCTCAAGCAAGGATGATGATATGACAAGTTAAATAGATCTTCAATGAAACCCTAGAGCATGCTTGGTTATTTAAGCTGGATCTAAGGGGTACAAACCATAATACGGGAGAGACTTCAGAATCACCTGCGGGGGTTCATTTAGTTCACTAATTAAACATGCAATTAAAGGTGTTGAACAATGCATGATTATGAGCCTATTGTAAAGATCTCAGTTTTCTGAACATTTTGATATATTATACACATTTTTCTGACTTATAAATAATTACTTATTGAATTTATAAAATTTATTCAATTTCTGAAATTATTAAACTATATAAAGGCTTTACTGCGTCATTATGACGTCAGCGGGGGCAGTTAAAGCTTTTTACACTGCAGCAAGGACTAGTCACTATGGCTGACGAGTGGGACCTAGGCCACGAGGGCACCACGCGGTAGCCACGTCAGCACCACGCAGGCGCCACGTCGGTCTCGCCGGAGACCACGTCGGCCGGTAGTGGGGACAACACGGGGTGGCGATCTGGGACACGTGAATGGTCGGGCTAGACGCAGTGCGATGCGGGGAATCTAACTGTGGTGGCGCCGCTCCTGTTTGGTAGTCGGAGCATGACTGGCGGCCATGCACTGCGGCGGTGCACGGCGGCGCATGGTGCGAGCGCGAACAGAGCAAGAGGGAGAGGGTGGGGAGGTCCATGACAACCAGAAGATCACCACGAAGCGAACAGAGGCGACGGCGAGGCACGAGGAGGCCGGAAGAGCAAGGATTGGTGGCGGAGAGCTTCGTCGGGGTCGGGGAAGACGAGACAGGCGTCGGTGATTAAGGGCGCCCCTCCTCGATTCTGTTGGAGGGGAAGCAGAGGGCGACGAGGCGGAGCCGATGGCGTCGTCAGATGGGTTCAGCGAGGCTTCAAACGGCGACGATCGTCGTTCCTAGTGGATCTAGGGGTTCGGCATGTAAAGGGGAACATAGAGGGAGCTCACGGGAGGGAGAGAGGGAACCAGGGGGAGAGAGACGTGCTCAAGGTGGTCATATCCACCTCTGGAGCTCGATGGACGGCGGGATGCAGGCGGCAGGGATTGATGGCGACGCTGGTGACACCTAGCTGCTTCCTCTCCACGAGGAAGACGGCAACGAAGGGGTATTTGTGCTGGGCCTCTACTGGGCTTCGGTTGGGCGACGGGCTGGTGCGCTATGCGGCAGAGAAGCAGGGGGAGAAGGAGAGATATACTGGGCCGGCCTAGGGAACTCGCTGGCTTTTTTTTAGAAATCCTTTTTTTATTTAAATTTTCTCCTTTTCTCTTTGTTTATTCATTTCAAATCTATTTTGAATAGTTTCAAAAATACAAGAGACTTTGTAAAATATATGAAAATACTAAGGGACCCTTATTACAATTTGGGCTCCATATGTTTTTATGGTTTTCAAATTATTCAAACCCATTTTGAATTGTTTCCAAGAGGGAAAGGATTAGGGTTTTTAGGGTTTTTCTTTATTCTTTTTCATGCACTTTTAAAAAGATGATGCTCATGAGTGCACAATCAAACCCTAATTAGGATTAACTAAAACTAGGGTGTTATAGCTCTATCCCCCTTATGAGAATCTCGACCCGAGATTCCAAAGGTAGGAAGAGAGACAGAGGGAGAAAGAAACAGGGTCACTCTAAAGATAACAGGGAAACACACTAAACAACACACATAGTATTTCATGGTCAACTCATGAAAGGAGTGTTCAAAGCAACTCTGTGATGACAAACATGGAACACATCAAGGTAACAAAGGAAACAAAAGGAGATGGGTTCCAAGTTGTTAGATAACTGGTATTCATAAGGATTGAGACCATGGAGTTTCAGAAGAGTTTTAAGCTTCTGAAAGTGAAAGCTTACAACAGAAAGAACATGAGCATAGACTTCGAGAGTCAAAACTCTACTAGATGACTTAAGTAGAGCATTCAGGGATACAAAGATGTGGATAGCCAAGTTGTTGAATTACTTTTGATACAGAAGGGTCACTCTTCGTTCAAAAGAAGGTCAAGACAGAAAGGTGTTTTTGTGGCGAGGACTCATAAGAGTCACAAGGAACATGTATCAAGGGAAACTGCAGATTACCAAAATCTTAGTCATTCTTAAAACATGATCAAGAAATGAACAAAACTCTTTATTCATCCAGGTCTATCAAAATCTTTGCCAGAGATCGTGATATCACTTTACACCACTAGGATGATTAAGACGATTCCTGATGACACGAGGAAAAAGAAACTTCATTCTCAGACTTCCATTACTTGGCACAACGAGATGCTTGCCAACATAAAGGGTCTAGAGAATCAACCGAGAGACATTTAGCAGCACTACTTTAAATGTTCTCCTTGATGTTCGAGACACAAGCACTAAGTAAAGCTCGGACTTCGGAGACAAAGGAAACCATAAGCGCAACTCCTATAATAAATCATAGAATAAGCCTCATGAAGAGTCGTTGTTATTTGCTAATTCAAGAGAATTTGACAATAGGCTTTCCGACTAGTTGTGTCAACCATTACATCAATCATGTCAGACTTACATAAAAACCTATGTCAAAACCTTGAGGAACACCAACCATATATCTGCTTGAGATTCGGATTTGGATAAGTGGAATGATACTTTAGAGTCAACATGTCCGAGTAGATAATTTTCAATGTTTACCATAAAGGTAAAGTTACTAGATTCTCAATCATGGACTACAGTGTCAAGCTCTAATAGCCTGAGCTAGATTGCTAGACTCATGTATTAACAACTTGTCGAAAGACAACTGCTCATACATCGAATACTTGCAATGGAATACAATAGTTTCGTTAAGGTTATAGATATAACTCTACTCGAACCACGTCGACATCTTTCAACAATTTCCCATGAATCGGAGAAGGTTACTTCTAACATCCAGAACACATACATCAAGATAATGATGCGCTCGACTTTCGACGTAGAGCTCGTTGGGAACCCCAAGAGGAAGGTATGATGAGCACAACAGTAAGTTTTCTCTCAGTTATGAAACCAAGGTTTAATCGAACCAGTAGGAGCAAGGAAACACCCCAAAGGTGTTGCTAGCTGAGCTTTGGCAGGGCGCACTACCGGTGCTAGTAGCAACGTGGAGACCTGCACAACACAACCACAGAACTTTGTCCCCAACTTGCGATGAGGTTGTCAATCTCACTGTGTTTTGCGGAAAACAAAGGATTAAACATATCGAATGGAAAGAAGTAAAAGTTTGCAGAAAGTAAACATAAAGCAGTAAAAGATTGTAGATTGTATGTAAAACACAAGGACCAAGATCCATAGTTCACTAGAGGTGGCCCTCCTTAGATAGATAACATGCTGGGTGAACAAATTACAGCGAGGCAATTGACAGACACCGAGAAAGCAATACATGCATACTAATCATCTTGACTCCTCTGAGACTTGATTGGGCATTACAACATAATACATAGACCGCCATCCAACTGCATCTATGACTAATAATCCACCTTCAGGTTATCATCCGAGCCCCCTCCAGTATTAAGTTGCAAGCAACAGATTATTGCTTTATGAACTGCGTGTAAAGTAAACAATAAGATTGTTCTATGAACAAAGGATTGTTGTTTTCTCCCTTGTAGCAACAGAACATCTAGTACCTTAGAGATTTCTGTCACTTCCCCAGATTACCAGAGGCATGAACCCACTATCGAGCATAAATACTAACTCTTGGAGTTGATAGCATCTACTTGGCCAAGATAGCTACTAACAACGGAAAGCATGCAAGATCTCAAATAACAAAGACATGATAGAATTAATAATCAATCTGAAATAGCATCTCAATATCCATCGGATCCCCGCAAACACAACATGTATGAATACAAAAAGATGATCTTGATCATGAACGGAGCTCACAAGATCTAAACATGAAAGCACAAAGGAGGAGAACCAGCCATCGAGCTACTACATGGATCCATAGTCCAAGGATGAACTACTCACGCATCACACCGGAGGCTTGCATGGTGATGAAGAAGGCCTCCAGGGTGAATTCCCCTCTCCAACAGGGTGCCGGGAAGAGCTTCAGATCCCTACCGATCTAGGGATGGAGATGACGGCGGCCACAGACTCTTTCGTGGATTTTTGATCGGGTACTTAGGGTATTCGTCCCGAGGGCAATATATAGGCGGAAGGAGAGGCCGAGGGCGTGCCTGGGCTAGCCACACCACCCCCTGGCGCGGGCCAGGCCTGGCCGCCCTTTGGCCCTTCTCTGTCTCGTATTCTAGCACTTGATCCCTTCCGGAAAAATAGGCACTTTGGCTTTTGTCCTGCCCAATTCCGAGAATATTCATTTTCTGACTTTCCTGGAACCAAAAACAGCAGAAAACAGGCAGCTGGCACTGTGGCTCTTGTTAATAGGTTAGTCCAAGAAATCATATGAAGAGCACTCCAAAGTTGGAACAAAACACAAGAACGTGGATAAAACCAAGCATGGAACATCAAAAAGTATAGATACATTTGCAATGTATCAACATCCCCAAGGTTAACTCCTGCTCGTCCTCGAGTAGGTAAGTGATAAAAAGAAATAATTTTTGAGGTGACATGCACCATCAAAGACTTGATCAAAGTATTTGCAAAACATTCAAAGCTGGGATCATAGTACTTTAATCATAACATGAAAGGCAAAGTTCTAGCAATAAGCAAAGAAACTATGATACAACATGAAAAGGCACAAACAAAAGATTCATGAATAACAATGCTTTGCAAGACGTTTGTTTGTTTCACATAAAGAAAACATAGCATAATAGTATTCAGCTTGTCCCTCAATAGAGTAGGAAATATAAATGCATAGGACACCTTCAAAGTTCATAAGAGTGACTAGATACAATAGTTTAAAACAAGCAATATCAAAGTATGCATCAATCAACTAGTCTTGGGACAATGCACATAGAACTAAGAATGGCCACTATGCTCTCAAATTAAGTGAATAAAGATAGAAGGTGGAGACTCAATATATTGGTGGAAGAAAGGCCTTTTGTAAAAGGAAGTCAGAAATCTCATGTCCCTTGTATACGAGGGCCACTCCTCATGCTACTCAAGTTTAGTCACCGGTAAGTTCTTGTCATCGTAAGTATATGTGTATCATTGAGAACCGCCAATGGGGTACCCCTTGCCCGATGATACGGACGAATCCCCATATCAAAATGACAAGGCAAGCAGACAACGAGCATCTCAGCATTCTTCTTATTTACCATGGGAATATGGTGCTTTTTTCTCTCTTTCCTCTTTTCATAGTATATTTTTTTTCTTTTCTATTTTTTCTCAATATAGGAATCTTTTTTTATAAGAAGAATGCTTCATAGACAACTCATTATGGTTACGCTACAGGTTTCCACCATGTCAGCATGGATTAGACTAGCGGCCTAGGCGTTTCTCTAACACATATACATAACTCCATGAACTTATAAGCTCCCCTTTTATTTCACACAGACGACATCCATATACAAAAGAGCATGATATCAACTAGGTACAAGTACCAAATGCAATGTGGAAAGCGTTCCCCATGAAAGCATGGTTCTGCTAATTCCGAACAAATAAGTGCAAGCATATACAACATAGACGACACAATGGTTCAAGATTATTAAGGGCAAGTAAAGTAAAGTGTGCCTTCAAGTTCGTGAGAGCTTTAATCACTAGTTTTCTCATAAAAAGTGGAAGGTAAACAAAAGCATGAATATACTTGGAATAGCATAAGCTAGTAGGTAGGTATGGTGGACTCTTTGGAATAACTTGGTTTAGGGAGTTGGATGCATGAGTGGAACTCATACTTGGTGGTGGAGGCTAGCAAAAGACTGGGAGCGACAAACTAAGAGAGCAATAATGTCCATAATCATGCAGAGCGACAAAACATCATTGATCAAAGCATAAAGGGATAGTACAAGTTGAAAACTAAAGGATCATAAAGGCTATGGTGACTTGAGATAGTCATAACATGGTGTGAGCATGTGCCAAGTCAACCCAAATAAAGCATCAAAGGAGAATACCACTATACTTATGCTTTAATATGCTAAAACAATGCATGATTCATCCAAGGCACATTAAGCAATCTCAATTGTTTATAACAAGTCATGCTACATAAAACAATACTAAGCATAAAGCCAAAACAATATCAAGCATGGCATGACAAAGCATAACCACAGTCAAGAACGAGCTCTTTTTACCACATAGGCATGAACTTTCCTACTCTTTTCCAAACCAAACCAAACTAATTGCAAAAAAATGTATGAAAGAGGGGGTCCAACCAATTTATTCAGAAAACTAAGCAAACCAAAGCAAACGAAAACCAAAACAAAAACAAAAAAGAAGACGCTCCAAGAAAAACACAACTGTGCATGAAACAATAAAAATGAAGCGTTTGGAAGAAACCTGGAATTTTTATTAATGAAGAATGGGATGCCTTGGGCATCCCCAAGCTTTGATGCTTGTACTTCTTGGATATTTCTTGGGGTGACACGCATGGCATCCCCAAGCTTGAGCTTTAGTCCATCCTTCATCTCATTACTCATTCCTTCCATACACCTGAAATTTTTCCTTCATACAAAACTTCACACAATCTCATTAGCAACATTAGTGCACTTAAGATAAATAAGTCTCAAGGTTCAGTTCTAACACCAAATAAACTTCCTTTAGAACACTATCTACTGTAGCACTTCCCTCAAAAATCTCAATTCCCCAAAAGAACTCAAGAAGGAACTAACAAGAAGCAAATGCGGAAAATGGCAGAAATCTATCAAAACAGACCAGCTGGTAAAGACTAATTTTTTCGAAGACCTTCTTTTGCTCAAATCAAAAAGTATTGAACTAACGAAAGTTAGATAACAACGTAGGGCAGAATCACAAAACATTACAGCTCAATCCGACATACATAGCTCTCTCAGGATTTTTTACGGTGAAGAACAAAAATCTGTTTCGGGACAACAACTTTCCCAATCATTACTTCACTCTCATTAGAGGTTACTCTTGGCACAAAAAGCAAATAAAAAGGATAAGCAGCGGTTATTACTGAAGTAGTAACTTCCAAGACTCAACTAAAACTTTTGGGTTATCTCCCAATAAGTACTTTTCTTGAACGCCTTTAAGTTAGGCATAAGAAGCAAAGAAAGAATCAAGTGTTCTCAAATGAAGAAGCATTAAAACCAAATTTTTTTTTCATAGGAGAAGCAAAAAAATCTTTTCTCTCTTTTTAGGGAAGTGTTCAATACCTTTCTTGAGTGGGAGTTGATATTTAATGGTGCCTTCTTTCATATCAATGATGGCACCAACAGTTCTAAGAAAAGGTCTTCCCAACGTAATAGGACAAGATGCATTGTATTCAACATCCAAAACATAGAAATCAACGGGGATATAGGAATCATTAACCATAATAAGAACATCATTAAGACTCCCCATGAGTTTCTTTTTAGCATTATTATCAAGTGGAACATTCAAATAACATTCTTCAAGAGCAGGCAAATCAAGCATATCATAAATCCTTCTAGGCATAATAGAAACACTACTATCGAGATCACATAAAGCTTTGAAATCAAAGTCATTCACTTTCATATTAATGATGGGTTCCCAACCATCCTCTTGTTTTATAGGAATAGAAGCTTTATGTTTCATCTTTTCTTCTTTAATCTTTATGAGAGCATCAGTAATGTGTTTTGTAAAGGCCATGTTCATAGCACTAGCATTAGGACTTTTAGCAAGCTTTTGTAGGAACTTAATAACTTCAGAGATATTGCAACCATCAAGATCAAAATCAAATTTATCATCTAAAGTAGTAGAACTATTACTATCCTCAACACTAGTGGTGGTAATAGTAGAAACACTAATGTTTCTACCAATTTCATCTTCTCTTTCCCACTTAGCATGTAATTCAGCTAATAGTCTAACATTTTCATCAATTCTTACTTGTATAGCATTAGTAGCTGCAAAGGGATTATTATTAGTTTCAGGTTTAGCAGCCATTTTATTCAAAGTAGATTGAGCTTCAGCCAAAGATGCTATATTTCTTTCAGCATTAGAGAGTTTTTCCTCAATAGTTTTATTGAAAGCAGTTTGTTTACTAATAAACTCTTTAAGCATAACTTCAAGTTCAGAGGGAGCACCCTTATTATTGTTGTAAGAATTTCCATAAGCATTACCATTGTTGGGAGGATATGGCTTATAATTGTTGTTACCAAAATTGTTCCTATAAGCATTATTACCATAAGCATTGTTGCCAAAGTTGTTATTTCTTATGAAGTTCACATCAACTTGCTCTTCTTGAGCAACCAAAGAAGCTAGAGGAACATTATTTGGATCAATATGGGCTTTCCCATTAACAAGCATAGACATAATAATATCAATCTTATCACTCAAGGAGGAGGTTTCCTCAACAGAATTTACCTTCTTACCTTGTGGAGCTCTCTCAGTATACCATTCAGAATAATTAACCATCATATTGTCCAAAAGTTTTGTTGCAGCACCCAAAGTGATGGTCATAAAGGTACCTCCAGCAGCAGAATCCAATAGGTTCCTTGAAGAATAGTTCAATCCTTCATAAAAAGTTTGGATGATCATCCAAGCAGTCAGTCCATGAGTGGGACAATTCTTTATCAAAGATTTCATTCTTTCCCAAGCTTGAGCAACATGCTCATTATCAAGTTGTTTAAACTTCATTATTTCACTTCTCATGGATATAATCTTAGCAGGAGGATAGTATTTTCCAATAAAATCATCTTTGCACTTAGTCCAAGAATCAATACTATTCCTAGTTAAGGAATTCAACCACTCTTTAGCTTTTCCTCTCAAAGAGAAAGGAAACAATTTCAGCTTAATAATATCACCATCTATATCCCTATGCTTTTGTATCTCACAAAGTTCAACAAAGTTATTTAGATGGGAAGCAGCATCTTCATTACCAATACCAGAAAATTGTTCTCTCATAACAAGATTGAGCAAAGCAGGTTTTATCTCAAAGAAAGTATTTTCAGCCACAGGTGGAGCAATAGGTGTGCTCATAAAATCATTGTTGTTGTTTCTCGTGAAGTCACACAACTTAGTGTTTTCAAGAGTAGTCACTTTTTAGGTTTTCAAATAAGAAATCAAACTAGTAAAACTAATTTTTTTATGTTTTTTTGAAGAACAAAACAAGCAAACAAAGCAAAAAGAAAGCTAAACAAAACAAAAACAACAAAGTAAAGAGATTACTTATGAGGGACTCCCCTTGTGAAGATGTCCTTGACTCCCCGGCAACGGCGCCATAAAATGTCTTGATGCGCTCGACTTTCGACGTAGAGCTCGTTGGGAACCCCAAGAGGAAGGTATGATGAGCACAGCAGTAAGTTTTCCCTCAGTTATGAAACCAAGGTTTAATCGAACCAGTAGGAGCAAGGAAACACCCCAAAGGTGTTGCTAGCTGAGCTTTGGCAGGGCGCACTACCGGTGCTAGTAGCAACGTGGAGACCTGCACAACACAACCACAAAACTTTCTCCCCAACTGGCGATAAGGTTGTCAATCTCACCGTGTTTTGCAGAAAACAAAGGATTAAACGTATCGAATGGAAAGAAGTAAAAGTTTGCAGAAAGTAAACACAAAGCAGTAAAAGATTGTAGATTGTATGTAAAAGACAAGGACCGGGATCCATAGTTCACTAGAGGTGGTTCTCCTTAGATAGATAACATGTTGGGTGAACAAATTACAGCAGGGCAATTGACAAACACCGAGAAAGCAATACATGCATATGCTAATCATCTTGACTCCTCTGAGACTTGATTGGGCATTACAACATAATACATAGACCGCCATCCAACTTCATCTATGACTAATAATCCACCTTTAGGTTATCATCCGAACCCAACCAGTATTAAGTTGCAAGCAACAGATTATTGCTTTACTAACTGCGTGTAAAGTAAACAATACGATTGTTCTATGAGCAAAGGATTTTTGTTTTCTCCCTAGTAGCAACAACACATCTAGTACCTTAGAGATTTCTATCACTTCCCCAGATTACCAGAGGCATGAACCCACTATCGAGCATAAATACTAACTCTTGGAGTTGCTAGCATCTACTTGGCCAAGATAGCTACTAACAACGTAAAGCATGCAAGATCTCAAATAACAAAGACATGATAGAATCAATAATCAATCTGAAATAGCATCTCAATATCCATCGGATCCCCGCAAACACAACATGTATGGATACAAAAAGATGATCTTGATCATGAACGGAGCTCACAAGATCTAAACATGAAAGCACAAAGGAGGAGAACCAGCCATCTAGCTACTACATGGATCCGTAGTCCAAGGATGAACTACTCACGCATCACACCGGAGGCTAGCATGGTGATGAAGAAGGCCTCCAGGGTGAATTCCCCTCTCTGGTAGGGTGCCGGGAAGAGCTTCAGATCCCTCCCGATCTAGGGATGGAGATGACAGCGCCTACAGACTCTTTCATGGATTTTTGATCGGGTACTTAGGGTATTTGTCCCGAGGGCATTATATAGGCGAAAGGAGAGGCCGAGGGGGTGCCTGGGCTAGCCACACCACCCCCTGGCATGGGCCAGGCCTGGCTGCGCGGCCAGGTGGTGTGTCCGCCCTCTGGCCCTTCTCTGTATCGTATTCTAGCACTTGATCCCTTCCGGAAAAATAGGCACTTTGGCTTTTGTCCGTCCAATTCCGAGAATATTCATTTTCTGACTTTCCTAGAACCAAAAATAGCAGAAAACAGGCAACTGGCACTATGGCTCTTATTAATAGGTTAGTCCAAGAAATCATATGAAAAGTACTCCAAAGTTGTAACAAAACACAAGAAAGTGGATAAAACCAAGCATGGAACATCAAAAATTATAGATACATTTGCAATGTATCAGATAACACGAAGGAGGTTCTCGAAAGTTTTCCAACATTAATGCCAAAGGTTCCACATGAATCTATTCTAGCATGGAGAATATAAGGATATTATCGATGGGCTCAACAACCAACTTATTGATATACTCCAGGAAGATGGACTCATATGTTGTATGAATGAGGCAGAGTATTTGGTCAGACTAGAGGACATGAGGATGTACTCAAGTGAAACATCACGAGTAGCGACGTCATCAAGATAGTCCTAGGAACTGAGTTTCATTTGACAATAACCCAAATCAAATCAAAGGTGGGGGAAGATAAAATATCCACGAAGGAAATACTATCTTTCTTCAACACGAACAAAACTAGACAACCCTCTAAGGAGGAACTAAGTCGGATAGAACTTTTTTCTTACAACTCTCCAAGTTGTTGTTTAAGCTCAACCAACTAGTTCATAGGTATCCAACACAAATCCATGGAAACAGAAGTAGTTCAGAGAACTTGCTTTCTTAATAACTTGACAACACGGTCATGTGGAAACATGGCGATACTTCGGGTAAGACATCCAAATATCACGAACCACCGATATGTCACTTAGTTCGAGAGGAAACTTGCTTGGTAAGGCAAGATGACATAATCTCAGAGTTTCAGCATGAGCCTAACTCCTTGACTGAAGAGAGCGTACCAGAATAACGGACGTGGTAGCACAGTCAAACTTCGCTTAGTGATAGGGTTAACCAATCACGCTAAATATGACACAAATATCCTTGGAGTTAAAAGCAATATATATTGCTAAGAATCTTAGATGACCACATTATTACGCACACGTGTCGTTCACGAGCATGAAATCTCAGAGGAAGGGTGGGTAAAGATGTGTAAAAGCGTCACTTCATTAAGAGGGTCATGAGACTTAGCACGACCTCTTAGTATAAAAGTGTATGATACTTTAAGGTAGAACAGATAGAAGGTAATCAGGCCTCTTGATCTATGGCTTTACAACACTTTGACCTGGTCCTAGATATGACGAGGTATTGGAGTTTGTTTCTCCTGACATCCCAAAATGGTTTGTCTTGACGGACCACAAGAGTATCTTGCATCAGAAAAAACCAATGCGCATTTACTACTTAGCTACCAAATGGTCGGAAACAATAAGGGGAAGGAACATGCTCAGGATGGAATCCCGAGATGTGGATGCATAGATTATCAATCTTCCGAAAACCAATGCCTAGAAGGGAGGGTGTGGAAGAGTCACTATTATAGATGTGAGACTCACGAGGAGTACTCTTGTCGTGATCTATGTAACTACCTCGGTGAATTACGCTCTTAGTTACAAGCCTGGATGAGCGGAAATGGTTAAAATAGTACGGTGGGGCCAAATGCCACTCACAGGTAGACCTTTCGGCTGTCCTAACCATTTCCAAACATCAGGACCAGAACGAGCGGCGTAATCGACAGGCGAAGGGATCAACTACATACACAAATGAGTATGTATGCAAGCCACATACAACAGTCCTCAGAGCTATTCCATCTAAAAGAAATAGAAATATTGCAACGCCATACGGCAAGATCCAAATATCCTAGATAGATATAATAGTTTAGGATATCTCCTCATACATCAAACACCAGAGTATCAAGCGGAAGCGAAAGACAAGATCCGAGTACGAATAAGAAGCAAATCGGCATAAGATGCCCCATAAATAAACACATCCCGCCCATAGATCTCACGGATCCCCGTTCCCGGAATCTCTACACCGAGTGATCGTTGCCAACATCGTCCGTCTCCTCCACCCAGTATCCATCTTGCGAGTATACCTGTTCATCTGAATCAAACAATTTATCGTGTGAGACCCTAGGGGTACTCAGCAAGTCTTTATGCCTCTAAAGGGGACTCAACCTGGGGTGACGCAATTGCCGCAGAAGATAATCCCTAACAGTTCTATAGATACTCGCTAACCATCCGCCTAACCAAAGATAGACGGATGTCCGTGAATTAATAACAACAGTTATAACAGTAATAGTAACAGATCCATCCTCCTCCTCGCTTACCAACGAGGAAGCGGACGAACAGCCCCCCCATCCGTTGGCAGTTTTATTAACCATTCCATGAGTGTTGCACTATTTACTAGTCAAGTACTTAGTCAAATTAAAAGCGGTACTTTAGTTATACTTGTCTATGAACGAGAAACTGTGCTCCAAGTTGTCCATAACCGCGGACACGGCTTTCAGAAAGATTTACCCTGTAGGGGTGCACAAATAGCAACACACACTCGATCAACCTCGGAAAAACCAAATCAAAACCCAACGAGGCATTCACGACAAAGCGATCACAGGATTCAGAAATGTTTCAGGGGGCCACCCCATTAAGCTACCCGCAACGAAGTTGGCCGGCTCCGAGACGGACCCAAGGTTTGCGTCAATGGCTGTAAACGACTAGGAACCCGAAAGTGTGACTGGGCTTGTCGATACCGCGAAAACACTCCACATCCAAAACAGTACAGGTGCTCCTCGCACAATCTTAAACAAAACAGTAAAGCATGGCATAAGTTCAGGATAGTAATAAAGCCCCAAACTACTTTGTGGCCCCAAGAAATAAGAATGAATCAAGCTCTGGCTCAGGGGGGTCCATAAGGCCTCCCGGATGTGGATAGTGCGAATAGTCAAGGAACAGGAATCAAGTACTCGGGGTCCTTCGGGACACAAGTGAGCATGAAGAACCAAATAGCAGATATTGCTCACCGGTGCCACTTTCATTAGTTATTCCATTACTACTCAGGTTAAGTTGTTTAGGTACCTCGTTATCCATCAGACACTCACATACCCAACACATGCTGTTATACGACCCGCATGGCTCAAACAACTCCTGTAGTAATGGCTCATGGGATGGAGGAACAAGCTTCGGTGGGGTTTAAAAATAAAGGCTATGCAATACTTGGGATTCAATTTAATGCAATCGCGACTCAATGATGCAAGAATAAGATAGAGGCAATAGGTACTATATGTATGCAAGCATGTGGTAGTGCTTGTCTGGCAGCTCAGTTGAAGCGAGAGGTGGATCTGGGTAGAACTCCTGTGATCCCTGATAATTCTCCTGCTGGGCGTCTATTCGAAGAAGAACCAAACAAACAAGGGATAACATAAATAAAGTGCACAAGCATATGAATTAAAATGCGACAAGCAAACAAGTATGCCATGATGAATGATGCGCAAATTGCATGGCATTAAGGTAGCATGGCATGGGTGAGATGTGGGATACAAGATTAAAGCATTTAATTAGATTTTAAGCCCGGTTTGCTCTCATAACACTTGCTGTACACTTAATATTTTTATGATGCATGCTGCAATTTAAGTCATGGATATCATAAAAAGAAAGGTCTCGTCGAGCTGATCGATTTAGACATATTATTTGTCAAATTTGGAGTTATAAAACAAAAGTTATTAATTAATTAAGGAAAAGGGCATTTTATTGTAATTTTAATCAATTTGGAAATCTAATTTGCCCAAAAGATATTTTGAATGGCATATTTGAATTCCTCACATTTTTCTGATTCAAAAACATATATCATTTGTATTATTTGGTTTTATATTTGAAAAGTTATTTAAATCTGATTTGAATTTAAATTTTAAAACCTTTCCTCGAAGATTTAAAACAAAACAGAAATCCAGAAGACTTTTGTCACCCAGCCCAGTGCTAGCCGGAGCCACCGACAAGTGGGCCAGCTGCTGACTGGGCGACACAGCGCGCAGAGAGACTGTTCTCACCGTGGCTTTTTCTAGCCACTCCGACTGACGGGTGGGCCAGCGGCTGGAGGCCCACGTGACAGCGGCGGAACGTGCGGAGACTGACAGGTGGGCCAGAGCGGGAGCGCGGGTTACGGTCTATAAAAATTGCGGGGTGTTTTTGTAAAGTGAGAGAGAGACTAACTGGTGGGCTCGACTGGGTCGCGGGATTAGAAAACAAAAAGGCTGGGGTTTTTTTGGCAAAGTGCGCGGCGGCACTGTTCTTCTGTTTCCTCTGACGGTCTGACGGATCGGTGATCGACCGCGTGGAGCACGGCGCACGGGTTCGAACAGGGGTCGCGGGTGAGCGCGCTGCGGTGGTAGCCAGCGCGGCGGGGCTAGGGGAGCTGACTGGAGGTGGTCTGGGGCCTAGCTAAAGCTTGACGCGGTGCGGGAAGGTTGCAGACGCCGGCGAGCTCTGGCGCGCAGAGGGCGTTCGACGTAACTCCTGGCGCGGCTAGGGCGGTTCAGCGGCACGGACGTTGTCTAGGAGGTGGAGGGGCTTACCGCGGGGAGGTCGTTGGCGTAAGATCGGGGCGAGGTACGGCGGATCGTCGACGAGGCAGGAGCTCCGGCGATCTAGGGTTTCGGAGAGCGGCGAGGTTCTGGCGGTCCTGGGGGCTCCTCCTTCGCGTCGGCATGTACAGGGTGGCGCAGTGGGCCGTCCTTGATCTCCTCGGCCTCTTCCACGACGAGTTCGCCGGCTAGAACGGAGGGGAGTCGCGGTAGACGGCGGGGACTGGCGGCAGGAGCTGGGCGTCAGAGAGGAAGAAGGAGAAGGCGAGGCCGGCTTGGAGCGGATCTGGGAGCTGCCAGGAGGCGTGTGGGGGAGGGCAACACGAGAGGAAGAGAGGAGAGGCAGCGTGTGGGCACGGGGTAGATAAAGGAGCCTCGGCCCCTTTTCTCTCCTTCTCGATCACGTGCTTGCTTGGCTGGGGAAAAGGTGGCGTGGAGGGGCTGCAGTTGGGGATGGTGAGGATCAGGAGCTGGAGCCAGCACGGCAGGCGATAGAGAGATAGGGAGGAGAGAGGAGAGGGGGTAGCTCGGCTAGGTAGATGGGGTGGTTTAGGGTTTGCTAGGGATGGGGTAGGTAGCTGGGGTGTGGGCCAGGGGAAGAGAGGGGTCAGGTGGGACCAGCATGGAAGAGAGAGGGAGGACCTCGGTCAAGAAGAGAGGAGGGTGAGGCGAGGTAGGTTTAGGGTTTAGCTTAGAACTAGGTTTTTGGAGAGAGGATTAGAGAGAGAGGGAGGAGGTGTAAACCACATGAGCATGAGCAGCATGAGGGGTAGGGAGATGGTCATGGGGATGGTCTTACTAGATCATGCATGGCACTGCTCAAGAGAGCTGGATGAGGTTTGATGGCACAAGGCAAGAAACAAAGCAAGGTAGAAAGGATGGAGAGAGAGAGATGAGAAGATGATCCACTCCAAAATCAAGTAAAACCAAAGGAGAACAAATGGTGGTGATGGTTGCATGGCCCATGCAAGTATTTAATGCCATGTGTTAATCTTGTGAAAACAAAATAAAATCTCATGGCATTTATTTATGTGCATCCTCAAAGATGGGGTAAGGGCCAAGCTAAGGATTGAAGGAATGTTCCATGGGGAGTGAAAGGAGATGGACATATTTGAAAATATCTTGGACATGCTAGTGTGTATATTCCACTATGTGCATATTAACCTCAAAATATTCCAACATGAACTACCTTCCCATATCATTCCATATGGAAGCAGGTAGAAAGGAAAAAGGGTCCATTCCAAACAACTTGAGCTAGAGATAACCCAAATAAAATGCAATGCTCACATATGGTGGAATGGTGGAATGATGGGGTGGTGACAAGAAAGGTGGTGGAGTTAAAAAGATATGCCCCCAACTCAACTTGGGCATTAAACAATATATCAAGAACCAACTACAATATATCAAGAGGAAAATACAATTAATAATGCATATGAGAGAAGAACCAAATGGAAAGGTTTTATATGATGCTCAAATGCAAAGTGGCATGATGACATGAGCATGATATAATTATGATGCAACAATTATATGTAGGAAGTAGCCATTATATTATTAAACCATGTAGCGTTACCATTGTTAGACAATTGGGATGCTACAATCTATTTGGTTCCATTTAAAGAACATCTGCCATAGGTAGTGGTAGGGGAAGTCCTTATTTGTCGAGATTGAATCGCGACAAAACCCATAAGCTCAAGGGCTATATTTTAAAAAATTATTACAGCAAGCTCATAGCTAAGCAAAGAACCAAAATATTACAATAAGAGGTCACTGACCACAAACATCAAACAACGGAAGGCAAATTATGCTATTAAGTATAGCAAACTTAACAAATGGCCTAAGAGGCTAGGAGCAGAACGATGACCTCCCAGCCCATAGATTCCAGTCTGCCGGCCGAGAACGCCAAGCTACTCGTCGGTGTCGATGTCGTACCAAACTTTTGTTTAGGGGAACACTCATTCTACAACAAAAGTTTCAACAAAGCAAGGGTGAGTACAGGGTGTACTCCGCAAGACTTATGGCTGGTGGGGTTATTTTGCATATAGTCATCTTTGTTTTGTAAAACAAGAGGGAGAAGAAGCTTGTCTAATCAAAATATTTTAAAAGGGGATAAGAGACTGACATCTCCCAAGAAGTGATCATCATCTTGACATCCACCAAAGTAATCCTCATCTCACAACTAGGATCACCCCCTCGTACCCATGAGGAAGCATCCTTAAGCACACGTTGAACTGCCAAGTTTTACGATTAGGTTAATGTTCTCTATGATCTTAGAATTTGGTTACCAAGCATTCATAACCGTGAACACGGCTTTTCGAAAAGATTTAACCCTGCAGGGGTGTACAAATTTACCCACACGTACCAACCGACTCCTCATGCCAGATCATTAGCCCTCATCCTTGGAAGGCCGGCAGAGGGTGGTTGGCCACGACCTTTACCTTGCTTTCGCCGAGACCATGAGTCACGCCCTAAGGATGGTTCCGCCGTAACGGTTCAAATCCCAAAGCCGGTCCCTAGAGATGTGAGGCGAGGGTGGTTTACAAGGGGCTCCATCGACCCCAAGAAACCCCGGCCATGCTTACCTACCTGTATGAATGCACCTCCTTCACCGCCTACGAGAACAACCAGAATGCATATGTCGAATGGAACGCCCGAACTATGTGACTCATGGAATCTACTAGGCAAGTTAGTTGCTCGTGAGTTTTCTAGGCCCCATGTGGCTGTACGCTCGTCTCGGTTCCAAAGGCAAGAACTTGGGTCCTAGTGGTGGCGAGCATGGGACTACAAAAACCACATCCCACCGTGGCCTCCCATACAAGCCTTAGCATGTTTAACCTTTACCACTGATCTTACCACATCAGTATACCTCATTATCCTATCATACTAGATTCTCTGCATTTGGTACATCCTCTAGATGAACCAGCACTGACAGCTAAGCATGGCTAAGAAAGACATAGATAAAAGCTCTAGTAGTGCACATAAGCCAAACCTAGTTATGGTAGGAGTAGTGGATCAGGTAGTATAAGCTCAAGAGGAATCGAGCCCGGGTGCTCCGTGATCCCCTCCGTCTCCCTACAAGAGGAATCAAGCCCGGGTGCTCACAGTTGACCGCATCGAGCCCTTCCTCTCTGGTACGGACGAGATCCGCCATTGATCCCGCCGCTGCTCCGATCATCGCCTCGCCTCGCCGTCGCCACCATCCGCTCTAGGGTGAGCACACGGTCCTCCTGGACCCTTCCCCTTCCTTCTTCTCGCCCTGTAGCCGCTCGACGTTGTTAGCCATCCCGCGCCGCCGCAGTTTTGCTCACTGTCATTGTTTTCGGCAACCTCTAGTCCGTGCGCCACCAGTATATTGTCGCTCACTGTTAGCTGTGTCGAACGCGACCACTCCGCCTGCTCGTGCGTGCCCAATCGCCGTTTCTGTCGCTGATCTGCGGCTCGCCGGTGTGCTTGCGTCACGCCGACATCACCATGACGTCAGGCGCGCAGTTAGCGCTAGTCAAACCCAGTCGGGGCCCACTTTGCCTGCGTGCCAGCTCTGGTGGCTCGGGGCCCCTCTGTCAGCCACTGTGGCTAGAGCCCGGCCCGGTGTAAAAAGTTTAAAAGCCCCACTGACGTCATAATGACGCAGTAAACCTTTTAAATTGTTTTAATAATTCCAGAAAATGGTTTAAATCTTATAAATTCAATAACTAATTATTTTTAAGTCAACAAAATGTGTATAATATATCAAAATGTTTAGAAAAATGAGATATATCTGTTTAAAATATAATCTTGCACTGTTAGGCAACTTAAATGACAAGTTTAATTAGAGAACTAAATCAACCCCTCACAGGTGTTCCGGGGTTCCCCTGTCCTCGGGTTTGTACCCTTCGGACCCTGTTTAAAATGATCAAGCATGCCCTATAGTTTCATTTAAGATCTATTTAACTTGTCATATCATCATCCTTGCTTGAGCATTGCATCGATGCCATGTGTTCATTATTTTTCCATTTCTTTCTAGTGTTTGCTTCTTCTCGGTAGAATACGATACCGACTCTGAGATCGAAGACCGAGATCAACACCATCGAAGATCGATGACTAATACTTGACCAACTGTAATCAAGTCAAGTACAAGATATCTAAAGATCTATATCTGGGTATCAATAGGCAGAGGCAAGCATAGCCCCACCATTATACAATCCTATGGTTTTGAAAGTATTTCATTCTAGCCATGTTGCATACGATTCTACTGTGGTATTTTATCGATAGACAGAGTATCCTATCTGTTGCATTACTCCCTTGAGTTTATACTACCTGATCCACTACTCCTAGCATAACTAGGTTTGGCTTGTGTGCACTATTAGAGCTTTTATCTTTGTCTTGCTTAGCCATGCTTAGCTATCAGTGCTGGTTCATCTAGAGGATGTACCAAATGCAGAGAATCTAGTATGATAGGAGAACGAGGTATACTAATGAGGTAAGATCAGTGGTAAAGGTTAAACATGCTAAGGCATGTATGGAAGGCCACGGTGGGATGTGGTTTTTGGTAGTCCCATTCTCGGCACCACTAGGACCTGAGTTCTTGCCCTTGGAACCAAGGCGAGCGTATAGTCACACGGGGCCTAGAAAACCTCACGAGCAACTAACTTGCCTAGTAGATTCCATGAGTCACATAGTTCGGGCGTTCCATTTGACATATGCATAGAAAACATTTCGAAAGATTTGGCGGGTGAACGTGCATCATAACAGGTAGGTAAGCGTGGCCGGGGTTGCTTGGGGTAGATGGCGCCCCTGGTAAACCAACCTCGCCCACATCTCTAGGGTCCGGCTTCGGGATTTGACCCATTACAGCGGAACCATCCTTAGGGCGTGACTCATGATCTCGGTGAAAGCAAGGTAAAGGTCATGTCCAACCACCCTCTATCGGCCTTCCAAGGAAGAAAGCTAATATCTTGGCATTAAGAGTCGGTTGGTACGTGTGGGTAAAGTTGTACACCCCTGCAGGGTTAAATCTTTTCGAAAAACCGTGTTCACGGTTATGAATGCTTCGTGACTGAATTCTAAGATCATAGAGAACTATAACCTAATCGAAAAATTTGATAGACTAACGTGTGCTTAAGGATGCTTCCTCTTGGGTACGAGGGGGTGATCCTAGTTGTGATATGGTGAATACTTTGGTGGATATCAAAAGATGATGATCAATTCTTTGGAGATGTCTCTCTCTTATCCCCTTTTAAAATATTCTGATTAGACGAGCTTCTTCTCCCTCTCATTTTATAAACAAAGATGGCTTTATGCAAAATAACCCCACCAGCCATAAGTCTTGCGGAGTACACCCTGTACTCACCCTTGCTTTGTTGATACTTTTGTAGTAGAGTAAGTGTACCCCTGAAGAGGAGTTTGGTATGACATCAACACCGACGAGTAGCTTGGGGTTCCCGGCCGGCAGCCTGGAATCTATGGGCTGGGACGTCATCTTTATGCTTCAGGACTCTTAGGCCATTTGTTAAGTTTGCTATACTTAATAGCATAATTTGCCTTCCATTGTTTGATGTTTGTGGTTAGTGACATCTGCTTGTAATGTTTTGGTTCTGCGCTCTGTTATGAGCTTGCTGTAATAATTTTTCTGTAGCAGGGTTACTATTGTGTTATCGATTTCTTACAGAATATCCTCGAGCTCTTGGTTAAGCTTATGTCAGGCTAAGGTCTAGGATTTGTTTAAACCTGATCCCGGGGGTGTTACAATCCATGTGCATCCCATGGTCACAGAGACCAAAGGAAGATAGGAACAGAAGCTTCCCTATTGCATGTTGCAACAGTGAGGTAGAAGTTGTATCACAGAATGCACTAGAGTATCTGTGGTCATGTGGATCAATGTGGTCTAGGAAAATTCGGCATGCAATGACACTAGTGGATAAATTTGGTTTAGGAAAAGAACACAAGCAATGACTATAGGTGATCCATGTGTCATACCATGGTCACAGAGACCAAAACCACATAGGAAGAGCAGCTTCCACATTGAATGTTGCACTAGTGGGGCAGAAGCTGCATCACAGAAGGCACTAGAATGTGTGTGGTGATGTGGATCAATGTGGTCTAGGAAAAGAACACATGCAATGAAACTAGTTGATCAATGTGGTTTCATAAAAGAACAAATGCAACAACTATAGGTGATCCACTTGTTAAACCATGGTCACAGAGACCAAAAGCACATATGAAGAGAAGCTTCCACATTGCATGTTGCACAAGTGAGGCAGGAGTTGCATCACAGAATGCGCTGGAGTGTGTGTAGTCATGTGGATCATTGTGGTCTAGGAAAATAACATATGAAATGATACTACTAGATCAATGTGGTTTAGGAAAAGAACACATGCAATGTCTATAGGTGATCCATGTGTCAAACCATGTTCACAGAGACCAAGGAAGATAGGAACAGAAGATTGCACATTGCATGTTGCACTAGGGACGCAGAAGTTGCATCACAGAATGCACCAGAGTGTGTCTAGTCATGTGGATCAATCTAGTCTAGGAAAACAACACATGCAATGCCACTGGTGGATCAATGTTGTTTTGGAAAAGAACACATGCAATGACTATAGATGATCCATGTGTCATACCATGGTCATACAGACCAAAAGCACATAGGAAGAGTAGCTTCCACATTGCATGTTGCACCAGTGAGGCAGAAGTTTTATCACAGAATGCACTGGAGTGTTTGTGGTCATGTGTATCAATGTGGTCTAGGAAACTAACACATGCAAGGACACTAGTGAATCAATGTGGTCTAGGAAAAGAACACATGCAATGACTATAGGTGATCCACATGTCAAACTATGGTCATAGAGGACAAAAGCACATATGAAGAGCAGCTTCCACATTGTATGTTGCACAAGTGAAGTAGAAGTTGCATCACAAAATGCACTGGAGTGTTTTTAGTCATGTGGATCAATATGGTCTAAGAAAAGAACACATGCAATGACACTAGTGGATTAATGTGGTTTAGCAAAAGAACATATGCAATCACTATAGGTGATTCATGTGCATACCATGGTCACAAAGACCAAAAGCAGATAGGAACAAAAGCTTCCACATTGCATGTTGCACCAGTGAGGCAAAAGCTGCATCACAGAATGCACTGGAGTGTTTGTGGTCCTTTTTATCTGTGTTGTCTAGGAAAAGAACACATGCAATGACACTAGTGGATCAATGTGGTTTAGGAGAAGAACACATGGAATGACTATAGGTGATCCATGTGCATACCATTGTCACGGAGAGCAAAATCACATAGGAAGAGAAGCTTCCACATTGCATTTTGGACCAATGAGGCAGAAGTTTCATCACAGAATGCATTGCATTGTGTGTGGTCATGTGGATCAATGTGGTCTATGTAAAGAACACATGAAATGACACTAGTGGATCAATGTGGTTCAGGAAAAGAACACATACAATGACTATATGTGATCCATCTGCCATACCATGGACACAGACACGAAAAGGACCTAGGAAGAGAAACTTTGACATTGCATGTTGACCAAGTGAGGCAGAAGTTACATCGCAGAATGCACTGGATTGTGTGTGGTCATGTGGATCAATGTGTTCTAGGAAAAGAACACATGCAATGACACTAGTGGATCAATGTGGATTAGAAAAAGAACACATGAAATGACTATAAATGATCCATGTGTCAACCTATGGTCACAGAGACCAAAAGCATATAGGAAGAGCAGCATCCACATTGCATGTTGCACAAGCAAGGCAGAAGTTGCATCATAGAATGCACTGGAGTGAGTGTGGTCATGTGGATCAATGTGGTTTAGGAATAAAACACAAGCAATGAGACTACTGGATCAATTTAGTTTAGGAAAAGAACACATGCTATGACTATAGGTGATCCATGTGTCATACCATGGTAACAAAGACCAAAAGCACATAGGAAGAGCAACTTCCACATTGCATATGGTACCAATGCGACAGAAGTTGCATCATAGAATGCACTGGAGTGTGTGTGGGCATGTGGATCAATGTGGTAAAGGAAAAGAACACATGCAATGACACTAGTGGATCAATGTGGTTTAAGAAAAGAACACATGCAATGACTATAGGTGATCCATGTGTCATACCATGGTCAGAGAAACCAAAATCACATAGCAAGAGCAGCTTCCACACAGCATGTTGCACTAGTGAGGTAGAAGTTGCATCACAGAATGCACTAGAGTTTGTGTGGTCATGTGTATCAATGTGGTCTAGGAAAATAACACATGCAATGACACTAGTGGATAAATGTGATTTAGGAAAAGAACACATGCAATGACAATAGGTGATCCATGTGTCAAACCGTGGTCACAGAGACCAAAATCACATATGAAGAGCAGCTTCCACATTGCATGTTGCACTAGTGAGGCAGAAGTTGCATGACATAATGCACTGGAGTGTTTGTGGTCATGTGGATCTATGTGGTCTAGGAAAAGAACAGATGCAATGACACTAGTGGATCAATGTGGTTTAGGTAAAGAACACATGCAATGACTATAGGTGATCCATTTGATTACCAGGGTCATAGAGACCAAAAGCACATAGGAAGAGAAGCTTCCACATTGCATTTTGCACCAGTGAGGCAGAAGTTGCATCACATAATGCATTGGATTGTGTGTGGTCATGTGAATCAATGTGGTCTAGGTAAAGAGCCCATGCAATGACACTAGTGGATCAATCTGGTTTAGGAAAAGAACACATGCAATTACTATATGTGATCCATCTGTCATACCATGGTAACAAAGACCAAAAGTACATAGGAAGAGCAGCTTTGACATTGCATGTTGCACAAGTGACACAGGAGTTGCATCGCAAAATGCACTGGATTTTGTCAGGTCATATGGATCAATGTGGTCTAGGAAAATTATACATGCAATGACACTAGTGGATCAATGTGGATTAGGAAAAGAACACATGCAATGACTATAATTGATCCATGTGTCAAACTATGGTCACATAGACCAAAAGCATATAGGAAGAGCAGCTTCCACATTGCATGTTGCACAAGCGAGGCAGAAGTTGCATCATAAAATGCACTGGTGTGAGTGTGGTCATGTGGATCAATGTGGTTTAGGAAAAGAACACAAGCAATGACAATAGTGGATCAATTTAGTTTAGGAAAAGAACACACAATGACTATAGGTGATCCATGTGTCATACCATGGTCACAGAGACCAAAAGCACATAGGAAGAGTAGCTTCAACATTGCATGTTGAACCAATGAGACAGAAGTTGCATCACAGAATGCACTGGAGTGTGTGTGGTCATGTGGATCAATGTGGTCAAGGAAAAGAACACATGCAATTACACTAGTTGATCAATGTGATTTAGGAAAAGAACACATGCAATAACTATAGCTGATCCATGTGTCAAACCATGGTCATAGAGACCAAAAGCACATGTGAAGAGTAGCTTCGACATTGGATGTTGCAGCAGTGAGGCAGAAGTTGCATCAGAAAATGCACTGGAGTCTTTGTGTTCATGTGGATCAATGTGGTCTAGGAAAATAACACATGTAATTACACTAGTGTATCAATGTGTTTCAAGAAAAGAACACATGCAATGACTATAGGTGATCCATGTGTCATACCATGGTCAGAGAAACCAAAAGCACATAGCAAGAGAAGCTTCCACGCTGCATGTTACACTAGTGAGGTAGAAGTTGCATCAGAGAATGCACTAGCGTTTGTCTGGTCATGTGGATCAATGTGGTCTAGGAAAATAACAGATGCAATGACACTAGTGGATAAATGTGGTTTAGGAAATAAACACATGCAATGACTATAGGTGATCCATGTGTCAAACCGTGGTCATCGAGACCAAAATCACATATGAAGAGCACCTTCCACATTGCATGTTGCACTAGTGAGGCAGAAGTTGCATCACATAATGCACTGGAGTGTTTGTGGTCTTGTGGATCTATGTGGTCTAGGAAAAGAACAGATGCAATGACACTAGTGGATCAATGTGGTTTCGGAAAAAAACATGCAATGTCTATAGGAGATCCATGTGATTACCATGGTCATAGAGACCAAAAGCACATACGAAGAGAAGCTTCCACATTGCATTTTGCACCAGTGCGGCGGAAGTTGCATCACATAATGCATTGGATTGTGTGTGGTCATGTGAATCATTGTGGTCAAGGTAAAGAACCCATGCAATGACACTAGTGGATCAATGTGGTTTAGGAAAAGAACACATGCAATGACTATATGTGATCCATCTGTCACACCATGGTTACAAAGACCAAAAGCACATAGGAAAAGCAGCTTTCACATTGCATGTTGCACAAGTGACGTAGAAGTTGCATCGCAGAATGCACTGGATTTTGTGTGGTCATATTTATCAATGTGGCCTAGGAAAAGAACACATGCAATGACACTAGTGGATCAATGTGGATTAGGAAAAGAACACATGTAATGACTATAAGTGATCCATGTGTCAAACTATGGTCACAGAGACCAAAAGCATATAGGAAGAGCAGCTTCCACACTGCATGTTGCACAAGCGAGGCAGAAGTTGCATCATAGAATGCACTGGAGTGAGTGTGGTCATGTGGATCAATTTAGTTTAGGAAAAGAACACATGCAATGACTATAGGTGATCCATGTGTCATACCATGGTCATAGAGACCAGAAGCACATAGGAAGAGAAGCTTCAACATTGCATGTTGCACCAATGAAACAGGAGTTGCATCACAGAATTCACTGGAGTGTGTGTGGTCATGTGGATCAATGTGGTCAAGGAAAAGAACACATGCAATGACACTAGTTGATCAATGTGGTTTAGGAAAAGAACACACACAATAACTATAGCTGATCCATGTGTCAAACCATGGTCATAGAGACCAAAAGCACATGTGAAGAGTAGCTTCGACATTGGATGTTGCAGCAGTGAGGCAGAAGTTGCATCATAAAATGCACTGGAGTCTTTGTGTTCATGTGGATCAATGTGGTCTAGGAAAATAACACATGTAATTACACTAGTGTATCAATGTGTTTCAGGAAAAGAACACATGCAATGACTATAGGTGATCCATGTGTCATACCATGGTCAGAGAAACCAAAAGAACATAGCAAGAGAAGCTTCCACACTGCATGTTACACCAGTGAGGTAGAAGTTGCATCACAGAATGCACTAGAGTTTGTGTGGTCATGTGGATCAATGTGGTCTAGGAAAATAATACATGCAATGTCACTAGTGGATAAATGTGGTTTAGGAAAAGAACACATGCAATGACTATAGGTGATCCATGTGTCAAACCATGGTCACAGAGGCCAAAATCACATATGAAGAGGAGCTTCCACATTGCAGGTTGCAGTAGTGTGGCAGAAGTTGCATCACATAATGCACTGGAGTGTTTGTGGTCTTGTGGATCTATGTTGTCTAGGAAAAGAACAGAAGCAATGACACTAGTGGATCAATGTGGTTTCGGAAAAGAACACATGCAATGACTATAGGTGATCCATGTGATTACCATGGTCATAAAGAACAAAAGCACATAGGAAGAGAAGCTTCCACATTGCATTTTACACCAGTGCGGCAGAAGTTGCATCACATAATGCATTGGATTGTGTGTGGTCATGTGAATCAATGTGGTCTAGGTAAAGAACCCATGCAATGACACTAGTGGATCAATGTGGTTTAGGAAAAGAACACATGCAATGACTATATGTGATCCATATGTCAGACCATGGTCACAAATACCAAAAGCACATAGGAAAAGCAGCTTTCACATTGCATGTTGCACAAGTGACGTAGAAGTTGCATCGCAGAATGCACTGGATTTTTTGTGGTCATATGGATCAATGTGGTCTAGGAAAATAACACATGCAATGACACTAGTGGATCAATGTGGATTAGGAAAAGAACACATGCAATGACTATAAGTGATCCATGTGTCAAACTATGGTCATAGAGACCAAAAGCATATAGGAAGAGCAGATTCCACATTGCATGTTGCACAAGCAAGGCAGAAGTTGCATCATAGAATGCATTGGAGTGAGTGTGGTCATGTGGATCAATGTGGTTTAGGAAAAGAACACAAGCAATTACACTAGCGGATCAATTTAGTTTAGGAAAAGAACACATGCAATGACTATAGGTGATCCATGTGTCATACCATGGTCACAGAGGCCAAAAGCACATAGGAAGATCAGCTTCAACATTGCATGTTGCACCAATGAGATAGAAGTTGCATCACATAATGCACTAGAGTGTGTGTGGTCATGTGGATCAATGTGGTCAAGGAAAAGAACACATCCAATGACACTAGTGGATCAATGTAGTTTAGGAAAAGAACACACACAATAACTATAATTGATCCATGTGTCAAACCATGGTCACAGAGACCAAAATCACATGTGAAGAGTAGCTTCGACATTGGATGTTGCAGCAGTGAGGCAGAAAATGCACTGGAGTGTTTGTGATCATGTGGATCAATGTGGACTAGGAAAATAACACATGCAATGACACTAGTGTACCCATGTGTTTCAGGAAAAGAACACATGCAATGACTATGGGTGATCCATGTGTCATACCATGGACATAGAGACCAAAAGCACATAGGAAGAGCAGCTTACACATTCCATGTTGCACCAGTGAGGCAGAAGTTGCATCACAGAATGCACTGAAGTGTGTGTGGTCATGTGGATCAATGATGTCTAGGAAAAGAACGCATGCAATGACACTAGTGGATCAATGTCTATTGGTGATCCATGTGCCAAACCATGGTCAGGGAGACCAAAAACACATAGGAAGAGCAGCTTCCACATTGCATGCTACACCAGTGAGGAAGAAGTTGCATCGCAGAATGCACCGGAGTGTGTGTCGTCATTTGGATAAATGTGGTTTAGGAGAAGAACACATGCAATGACTATAGGTGATCCATGTGTCAAACCATGGTCAGAGAGAACAAAATCACATATGAACAGCAGCTTCCACATTGCATGTTGCACCAGTGAGGCAAAAGTTGCATCACAAAATGCACTAGAGTGTTTGTTGTCTTGTGGATCAATGTGGTCTAGGAAAAGAACATATGCAATGACACTAGTGGATCAATGTGGTTTAGTAAAATAAAACATGCAATGACTATAGGTGATCCATGTGATTACCATGGTCATAGAGACCAAAAGCACATAGGAAGAGAAGCTTACACATTGCATTTTACACCAGTGTGAAGAAGTTGCATCACAGAATGCATTGGATTGTGTGTGGTCATGTGAATCAATGTGGTCTAGGTTAAGAACCATGAAATGACACTAGTGGATCAATGTGTTTAAAGAAATAAACACATGCAATGACTATATGTGACTCATCTGTCAAACCATGGTCACAAAGACGAAAAGCACATAGGAGAAGCAGCTTTGACATTGCATGTTGCACAAGTGAGGTAGAAGTTGCATCACAGAATGCACTGGATTGTGTGTGGTCATGTGGATCAATGTGGTCTAGGAAAAGAACACATGCAATGACACTAGTGGATCAATGTGGATTAGGAAAAGAACACATGCAGTGACTGTAAGTGATCCATGTGTCAAACTATGGTCACAGAGACCAAAAGCATATAGGAAGAGCAGCTTCCACATTGCATGTTACACAAGCAAGGCAGAACTTGCATCATAGAATGCACTGGAGTGAGTGTGGTCATGTGGATCAATGTGGTTTAGGAATAAAACACAAGCAATGACAATAGTGGATCAATTTAGTTTAGGAAAAGAACACATGCAATGACTATAGGTGATCCATGTGTCATACCATGGTCACAGAGACCAAAACCACATAGGAAGAGCAGCTTCCACATTGCATATTGCACCAATGCGACAGAAGTTGCATCACAGAATGCACTGGAGTGTGTGTGGTCATGTGGATCAATGTGGTCAAGGAAAAGAACACATGCAATGACATTAGTGGATCAATGTGGTTTAAGAAAAGAACACATGCAATGACTACAGGTGATCCATGTGTCATACCATGGTCAGAGAAACCAAAAGCACATAGCAAGAGAAGCTTCCACAGTCCATGTTGCACTAGTGAGGTAGAAGTTGCATCACATAATACACTAGAGTTTGTGTGAGAATATCATTTTGCGGCCCGAAAGTTGGGGTGTCCAGGCAACGCGGTACCCGAGTTCCCTGAAATCATCCGCGATGACTACAGTTGGTGTGCCAAATACTTAGAAGGTCTTTTTCGGCACGAATTCAACTTTACGTTTCAATACAAAAAATCAGGCTAACGGCCATCAAGTTGGGCTATCCTGTCAGTTATCGCCGTTATGTCGCTCTTGTCGCTCCCGTAACTTAGGTGTCAATTAGGCTTGCAGCATTGGCGCCTGCATCCATTACGCGTCTTCTTCTTCCCCAGAGCGGCAATCTATGGGGAGTCGCAGCCATGGCGTGGAGCTAGGACGTGGATGAACCTGCTCGACCCAGCTCTTGTCCCTGTAGGCTTGCAGCGTTGGCGCCAGCATCCATTACACATCTTCTTCCCCCAGAGCGGTAATCTGTGGTCACGGCCATGGCGCAGAGCTGGGAAGTGACGAAGCTGCTCGGCCTCGCTCTCCTCCCCATCCCGAGTCGGAGCTCGCCCTCACCATGGACGCACCCATGGCACGGTCGGGGATGAGAATTGGTTCTAGGTGAGATCTATCACCTTGTCGACCATGCTCGGTTCTGTTTTCCTCCTCTAGAATCCGAGCTCGCTGTCGCCGTGGTTGCACCCGCACCAATTCTGCCACCTCTGCCGAGGTCTCTGTGGTAGCTCAAGTTCTGGGGCTCTCCAAGTTCTGCCATGTTGGGCCTATAAGTGTTGTTGTATGTTAAACTAGCAAATCTCTTTTGTTCAAATCTCTTGGGATGTACCAAGTTCACTGTGTTTAATTATGAAAGACAAAATATAAATGACTTCTCTCAATTTCTCGCATAGAAAAATGAACAGCTAATTTCAGATTCTCGCAGGAACTGGCCCCACTTGTTGAACAGGCGACACTGCCACAATCTCCACGTAACCGCGGTGAGTTCTCGAACCGAAATTTGCAGTTACCACGTTTCTTCTACAGTCATTCCTCTGTAGTTTTTCCTAGGCGCTTCTTCTTCCTCTGTTCTAGAACCGTCGGTTCATCTTCTTCTTCCTCTCGCAAGCAGTTCCTTGCAGGCATTTCCTTTCACCCATTTCCTTGCAGGCATGGACGATTGGAAACGCACAACAGAGACCCACTTGGTCCCTGCCCATGGCACCACGACTTTGACAGTGGTGTACACAAATGATGAAGCAACTATGGAGACAACTCTCGCCAGGTTTGAGCAATTGCTTGAGAAAGAGAAGCACAAGTTTGTGGGGCTAGACTTGGAGTACACCCGTGCAAATAAGTGAAAAATCCTCCATAAGAGATCGTTGTCGTGCAAATCGCCATACATGAGGAGGTCCTCGTTTACCACTTCTGCAGGTATGTGAAATTTAAATTTGAGATCACCACTTCTACATCCCTTGTTCCCTTACATCCCTAGAACCATCTAAGTGCAGGAGTAAACCAACTGGGATGTGTTGTCCGGCTCTGGTCGAGTTCTTGTGTAGGAAAGGGATAACTTTCACTAGCGTGGATATCACAAATGACACAATTATGCTTTCTCGTGCGTTGATAAAAATCCCAGAGGGGCACCACATCGACATCCAAAATCTGTACAAGATCAAATCAGACCCAGCGAAGGATGGCATGGGTGATCTAGCAGCAGAAATCATCGATAAATCCTATGAAAAACTGAAGAAACTGAAGCGACTCGATCACGACTACTGGGAGTGGAAGCCGATGAGCCAGGTGCGCCTTGAGTATGCAGCCAGAGACGCCTACATGGCGTACGAGTTATACAGTAAGCTCATTACCATGAAAGATGGGATGGTTAAGGCGGGGGTTTTCGCGAGAGATATGCCCTGGTTGCAAGCTAGCCCAGGAGAAGAAGTGCGAGGAGGACAGAAAGCGGTTTCAGGACAAGCAGGGATCTTGGGACGGTGGCGACATCAAGCGGCTGAAGGGGAAGCAAGTCAAGGACGGCAATAAGTGGTGGTGATACATTATGTGTTTGGACTAGATTTTAGTTTCTAGTTTATTATGTGTGTGATACATTTAGTTACTTCAATACAAAATTCCGACGAATTTAACTTGTTGATGTATTTCTTGACAATTATAATATAATCGAGCACTAGAAATATTTTGTAGTGTGCATGAGCATGATCAGTAAATATAATTGAACACTAGAAACTTTAAGGCACTCCATATAAAGGAGTAGATTAATATAGAAGGTTCACCGGAGACACCATGGATATATTGTCTTACATGCCACACACAGGTAATAATTAACTAGAACAAAATAAAAGCATGGGCTGCAATAGGAGGCCGGGACATAGAGACGCCTAGTAGGGCAGGGGTTTATAAAAAAGGAGGCAGCGACAACCTAGTCGATGGGATACAGAACATTCCTGACATACTCCCGGAGGAATTTGCCGTAGGCTGCGTGCCGTGCCAAGGTAATCGGCCTATGCCTTCTGCCTCCACCTTTGCCAACGCCCTCCACGTGCTAGATCATGCTGTTGAGGTCCACGTTGAATGCTCTGCCACAGAATGGACAAAACAATCTCCCCCTAGGGTGGAAACGGATTAACCCACACCGTAACCGCCTCAGCACGTAGCGGCTCTTGTTATCCCTTGATACCTTGCTATCGTCCACTTCATCATCATCCTCCTGTTGATTTTTAAGAACATAACTTAGAACTCATACATATGATTGAATTGTATTACAACTCATGAATTGACAACATGTATATGTAAGACAATATATCTGTGGATATCAAAGATAAAGCATCTCAGCAATAGTTTGATCGGTTCATATATCATTTCATCTCAACACAATGACAAATAATTGCATCAGAGTGAATGTAGGATAAAGATTGCGGCCTCATAAGTTTCTTCGCGGATGGAGTCGGCGAACCAAGTAACAATTGCACAACCTGTAATGTTGTTGTACATCGCCCCAGGTTCACTAACTCATCCGTGAAAAATCTGACACCAATGTGTCTGCCTCTATTTTGGGGAAATTTTGAATCATTGGCCACAATAAGAAATTGAAATGTAATCGTACAAAACATTATTCAGGGATATACATAGTCAAGTACAAAAACAAGCCTCAATATTGTAATTATAAATAAAAAACCAAACAATTAATCTTCAGGTGCATGTTAAAAATACTTATGATCAAAACCATTCATATACATATCCATCATACCAATCATTAAAAGATCAGAAACAATTCAAGGATCATATATGTAGTTCCATATGAGAATAAATCTAGGGCCTCATAATTTGTTTCAAAGATGGAGTTGGCGAACCAAAGTACCAACAGCACAACCTATATTATTTGTGTGCATTGCTGCCTCAGGTTCACCAACCCATTCCTATAACACGACACCATCATACGTGTCTCCCTTGAAATCTTTTGGGGCTAATTTCAATCATCGGCCTCGGTGACAAACTAAAATGTAATTCTTATACACTATGAATGCATGGAATAGATAATTCGAATATCATAGTTCTATGAATGTAGAATAAAGATTGTGGCCTCATAAGTTTATTCAGGGACGACGTGAGTGAACCAAGTAACAATTGCACATCCTATATTGTTGTTGTACATCGCCCCAGGTTCGCTAACTCGTCCCTGAAAAATCTGACACCAATGTGTCTGCCTCTCTTTTGGGGAAAATTTGAATCATTGGCCACAATAAGAAATTCAAATGTAATCGTACAAAACATTATTCAGGGATATACATAGTCAGGTATAAAAACAAGCCTAAATATTGTAATTATAAATAAAAACCCAAACAATTATTCTTCAGGTGCATGTTAAAAATACTTATGATCAAAACCATTCATATACATATGCATCATACCAATCATTAAAAGATCAGAAACAATTCAAGGATCATATATGTAGTTCCATATGAGAATAAATCTAGGGCCTCAAAATTTGTTTCAGAGATGGAGTTGGAGAACAAAAGTACCAACAACACAACCTATATTGTTTGTGTGCATTGCTACCTCAGGTTTACCAACCCATCCCTAAAACATGACACCCTCATACGTGTCTCCCCTTGAACTCTTTTGGGGCAAATTTGAATCATCGGTCTCGGTGACAAACTAAAATGTAATTCTTATACACTGAATGCATGGAATAGGTAATTCGAATATCATAGTTCTATGAATGTAGAATAAAGATTAAGGCCTCATAAGTTTCTACAGGGACGGCGTAAGTGAACCAAGTAACAATTGCACAACATATATTGTTCTTGTACATCGCCCTAGGTTCACTAACTCGTCCTTGAAAAATCTGACACCAATGTGTCTGCCTCTCCTTTGGGGCAAATTTAAATCATTTGCCACAATAAGAAATTGAAATGTAATCGTATAAAATATTATTCAGGGATATACATAGTCAGGTACAAAAACAAGCCCAAATATTGTAATTATAAATAAAAAACCAAACAATTAATCTTCAGGTACATGTTAAAAATACTTATGATCAAAACCATTCATATACATATGCATCATACAAATCATTAAAAGATCAGAAACAATTCAAGGATCATATATGTAGTTCCATATGAGAATAAATCAAGGGCCTCATAATTTGTTTCAGAGATGGAGTTGGGGAACCAAAGTACCAACAACACAACCTATATTGTTTGTGTGCATTGCTGCCTTAGGTTCACCAACCCATCCATAAAACACGACACCATCATATGTGTCTCCCCTTGAACTCTTTGGGGGAAAATTTTAATCATCGGCCTCGGTGACAAACTAAAATCTAATTCTTATACACTATGAATGCATGGAATAGATAATTCAAATATCATAGTTCTATGAATGTAGAATAAAGATTGCAGCCTCATAAGTTTCTATAGAGATGGCGTAAGCGAACCAAGTAACTATTGCACAGCTTACATTGATCTTGTACATGGCCCCAGGTTTGCTCACTCATCCCTGTAAAATTTGACATCAATGTGTCTGCCTCTATCTGGGGCAAATTTGAATCATTGGCCACAATAAGAAATTGAAATGTAATCATACAAAACAATATTTAGGGATATACAGATGCATCATACAACGCAAATTCATAGATCAGAAACAATACAAATATTATATATTTAGGTTCCATATGAGAGAAAAAATTAGGGCCTCATTTTTTTCAACGATGGAGTCGGAGAACCAAAATTCCAACAGCACAACCTATATTGTTTATGTGCATTGCTGCATCAAGGTCACTAACCATCCCTAAGAAAACAAGACCATCAGATGCCCTTGCACTATTTTAGGGCAAAATTGAATCATTGGGCTCAGTAAGGAATAGAAATGTAATGTTATAGGCCTGCTGTGTATCGAAATCAACACTCAACTAGCAAACTCAACTAGATGGCAGATGAGAAGATTGGGGTTTTGTGACTAGACGGATTGGGGTTTTTTGACTAGATGGCGATGCATCAATCAACCGATCGAATCATATATATACTACCCTACTTCAAGAGCAAAATAATATGTAAACGATTGAGCAAATCCTATGTATGAACAGTGAAAACTGCGGCTGCGACTAGAGAAGCTAGCAATGTAGTACCTCAGACTCCTCATCAGGGACATCCTCCTCGAACTCATCATTCTCCATGATTGCGTCAAAGATTTCTTGAACGGTGATGGGGTCGTCGATGTAGATCACCGGATTGCCTCCGCCTGCCGCCTGCCCCTCGTCTAGATCTGCCGCTGGCACCACGACGTTGTCCGCCACCTGCTGCTCGACGTTGTCGGCCACGACCTGCTGCTCGCCGGCGACGGCTACTACCTGCTGCTTGGCAGCGATGGCTACCACCTGCTGCTCGGTGGCGATAGCTACCAACTGATGCTCGGCGGAGACGGCCAACACCTGCTGCTCGGCAGCGATGGCTACTGGTTGGACGGATGAGTTCGCACCCTCGACGACATGGCGACGAGTGGCGTTCGTGCCCGGAGAAGACGCCTCCGCCTGCTTGGCGACTATCGAGCCATCTGCTGTTGCACCTTCAACTGGCTTCACCTCCGGATTGGCTCCACGTGTATGCTTCATGGCGCACCAAGGGAAGGAGGTAGTGTAAACAAGGGAGCTTCAGTGCATGTGGAAAGTGTAGATTGGGGTCTTGGGACTAGACAGACTGGGGGAAATGACACGAGCTCATGGAAGAAGAAGGTCGAGGGGGGTTATAAACACGGGACCGTTCGTAGTCCTCAAGTGGACACGTGTGGTGGGTGGGGGGCGGGAGGCTACCACGATCTCCACCCTTTTTTTTCGGTTCCCTTTTTTTTGAAACAGCCACGGTATCCAGTTTAGAGCTGCATTGAAAACACGCTCATGGCAGACCTTGATTCCACTTCATGCAAGTGGCGCGGATCTAATTTCTAGCAACGTGAGATCTACTCGAGGGGGGGCCTTGACTCATGGAAGTTACTAGCGTTAGGGCCCAGTTGGAAGTGAGATTGAGAGCGCTGCGTAAAAATGGAATATGTCTGATTAAAATCAAGTGGCAATAAATTGCAGCGTCCCGTCGACAACCTTGCACTCAATGACCCCGTTGCCCTATGCATGAGTTGTAGTAGTAGTAGTAGGCTTTTCAGACTTGATTAAACTTGACATGACCGCTCGACGACTTTTTCCATGGACGAGATCGTGTTCCTTCCTGTAGAAGTCTCGCTGAGGGAGACGTCTGTGCTGTCTCACGCTGTACTATAAAGGGCACGACTTGTGCAACGATCATCGTTGGATCGCACAGAATCAATGTTGGTGCGCACGATCCGCGTGACAACTGTGACAACCAATCAGGGAGTAGTAGACTGGGTGAGCACATGTTTGGGCTTCTACGAAAGATAGAGAGGGGGGCAAAACTAAGTAGTATCACATAAAACCAAGGGCAAAACTGAGTAGTATAAAAATGGAAAGTGTCTTGTACAATAAAATACATCGTGGAATACATCAAATTATGTGTGTTCTCCTGACAAACCACACCCAGTGTCATTGGATGTGTGTTCTTCCAAACAAACCACACAAGGATCCACCAGTGTCATTGCATGTCTGTTCTTTTCATGAACCACACATAAGGATCCACCAGTGTCACTGCATGTCTGTTCTTTTCATGAACCACACCCAATGTCATTGCATGTCTGTTCTTTTCATGAACCACATAAGGATCTACCAGTGTCATTGCATGTCTGTTCTTTTCATGAAACACTCCCAATGTCATTGCATGTGTGTTCTCCTAACAAACCACATATGGATCCACTAGTCTCATTGCATGTCTGTTCTTTTCATGAACCACACATAAGGATCCACCAGTGTCATTGCATGTCTGTTCTTTTCATGAACCACACCTAGTGTCATTGCATGTGTGTTCTTTTCATGAACCACATAAGGATCTACCAGTGTCATTGCATGTCTGTTCTTTTCATGAACCACACCCAATGTCATTGCATGTGTGTTCTCTTGACAAACCACATATGGATCCACCAGTGTCATTGCATGTCTGTTCTTTTCATGAACCACACATAAGGATCCACCAGTGTCATTGCATGTCGGTTCTTCCCATGAACCACACATGGATCCACTAGTGTCATTACATGTCTGTTCTTTTCATGAATCACAACTAGAGTCATTGCATGTCTGTTACCTCCGTAAACCACATATGGATCCACCTAGTGTGATTGCATGTATGTTCCTCTAAACAAAGCACATAAGGATCCACCAGTGTCATTGGATGTGTGTTCTTCTCATGAACCACACATGGATCCACAAGTGTCATTGCATGTTTGTTCCTCTAAACAAACTACATAAGGATCCACCAGTGTCATTGCATGTATGTTCTTTTCAAGAACCACACATAAGGATCCACCAGTGTCATTGCATGTCTCTTCTTTTCATGAACCACACCCAGTGTCATTGCATGTGTGTACTTTTCTTGATACACAGCTAAATTCATTGGATGTCTATTATTTTCATGAACAACACCCAGTGTCAGTGCATGTCTGTTCTTTTCATGAACTATGCCAGGTGTCACTGCATGTCTATTCATTTCATGAACTACATAAGGATCTACTAGTGTCATTGGATGTGTGTTCTTCTCATGAACCACACGTGGATCCACCGGTGTCATTGCATGTTTGTTCCTCTAAACAAACCACATAAGCATCCACTAGTGTCATTGGATGTGTGTTCTTTTCATGAACCACACCCAGTGTCATTGCATGTGTGTTCTTCTAAACAAACCACATAAGGATCCACCGGTGCCATTGTATGTCTGTTCTTTTCATGAACCACACGTAAGGATCCACCAGTGTCATTGCATGTCTGTTCTTTTCATGAACCACACCCAATGTCATTGCATGTTTGTTCCTCTAAAAAAACCACATAACGATCCATCAGTGTCATTGCATGGCTGTTCTTTTCATGAACCACACCTAGTGTCATTGCATGTGTGTTCTTCTAAACAAACCACATAAGGATCCACCAGTGTCATTGCATGTCTGTTCTTTTCATGAACCACACATAAGGATCCACCAGTGTCATTGCATGTATGTTCTTTTCATGAACCACATCCAATGTTATTGCATGTCTGTTCTTTTCATGAACCACATAAGGATCTACCAGTGTCATTGCATGTCTGTTCTTTTCATGAACCACACCCAAATGTCATTACATGTGTGTTCTCCTGACAAACCACATATGGATCCACCAGTGTCATTGCATGTCTGTTCTTTTCATGAACCACACATAAGGATCCACCAGTGTCATTGCATGTCTGGTCTTTTCATAAACCTATGAGATCCAGGCACATGGATTAATAGTATTGATAGAATACTCATACCAACAAGTAGCAACTTCTTTTTCGGAAGCTCATTCGAAAAGAACTCTAAGGTTAAGCGTGCTTGGCCTAGAGCAATTCTAGGATGGGTGACCGACCGGGAAGTGGGTAACCGGGTGCGCACGAGTGAGGACAAAGTGAGCAGAAAAGACTAGTGTTGGTCTGTGGGGTCAGTGTAGATATCCTATTAAGCTGCCAGGAGTGACACCCCCAGGGCCCAGGAGTGGACGGGGTGTTACAAAACCACACCCAGTGTCATTGCATGTGTGTTCTTTTCATGAACCACATAAGGATCTACCAGTGTCATTGCATGTATGTTCTTTTCATGAACCACAGCCAATGTCATTGCATGTGTGTTCTCCTGACAAACCACATATGGATCCACCAATGTCATTGCATGTCCGTTCTTTTCATGAACCACACATAAGGATCCACCAGTGTCATTGCATGTCGGTTCTTCCCATGAACCACACATGGATCCACCAGTGTCATTGCATGTCTGTTCTTTTCATGAATCACATCTAGAGTCATTGCATGTCTGTTACTTCCATAAACCACATATTGATCCACCTAGTGTGATTGCATGTTTGTTCCTCTAAACAAACCACATAAGGATCCACGAGTGTCATTGGATGTGTGTTTTCTCATGAACCACACATGGATCCACCAGTGTCATTGCATGTTTGTTCCTCTAAACAAACCACATAAGCATCCACTAGTGTCATTGCTTGTATGTTCTTTGCATGAACCACACATAAGGATCCACCAGCGTCATTGCATGTCTGTTCTTTTCATGAACCACACCCAGTGTCATTGCATGTGTGTATTTTTCATGATACACAACTAGAGTCATTGGATGTATATTCTTTTCATGAACAACACCCATTGTCATTGCATGTCTGTTCTTTTCATGAACTACACCCCGTGTCACTGCATGTTCATTCATTTCATGAACCACATAAGGATCTACCAGTGTCATTGGATGTGTGTTCTTCTCATGAACCACACGTGGATCCACCGGTGTCATTGCATGTATGTTCCTCTAAACAAAACACATAAGGATCCACCAGTGTCATTGAATGTGTGTTCTTTTCATGAACCACACCCAGTGTCACTGCATGTGTGTTCTTTTCATGAACCACAGCTAGAGTCATTGGATGTCTATTCTTTTCATGAATAACACCAGTGTCATTGCATGTCTATTCTTTTCATGAACTACACCCGGTGTCACTGCATGTCTGTTCATTTCATGAACTACATAAGAATCTACCAGTGTCATTGGATGTGTGTTCTTCTCATGAACCACACGTGGATCCACCGGTGTCATTGCATGTCTGTTCCTCTAAACAAACCACATAAGGATCCACCAGTGTCATTGGATGTGTGTTCTTTTCATGAACCACACCCAGTGTCATTGCATGTGTGTTCTTCTAAACAAACCACATAAGGATCCACCAGTGTCATTGCATCTCTGTTCTTTTCATGAACCACACGTAAGGATCCACCAGTGTCATTGCATGTCTGTTCTTTTCATGAACCACACCCAATGTCATTGCATGTGTGTTCCTCTAAAAAAACCACATAAGGATCCACCAGTTTCATTGCATGTCTATTCTTTTCATGAACCACACCCAGTGTCATTTCATGTGTGTTCTTCTAAACAAACCACATAAGGATCCACCAGTGTCATTGCATGTCTGTTCTTTTCATGAACCACACATAAGGATCCACCAGTGTCATTGCATGTATGTTCTTTTCATGAACCACACCCAATGTCATTGCATGTATGTTCTTTTGATGAACCACATAAGGATCTACCAGTGTCATTACATGTCTATTCGTTTCATGAACCACACCCAATGTCATTGCATGTGTGTTCTCCTGACAAACCACATATGGATTCACCAGTGTTATTGCATGTCTGTTCTTTTCATGAACCACACATAAGGATCCACTAGTGTCATTGCATGTCTGTTCTTTTCATGAACCACACCAAGTGTCATTGCATGTGTGTTCTTTTCATGAACCACATAAGGATCTACCAGTGTCATTGCATGTATGTTCTTTTCATGAACCACACCCAATGTCATTGCATGTGTGTTCTGACAAACCACTTATGGATCCACCAGTGTCATTTCATGTCTGTTCTTTTCATGAACCACACATAAGGATCCACTAATGTCATTGCATGTCTGTTCTTCCCATGAACCACACATGGATCCACCAGTGTCATTGCATGTATGTTCTTTTCATGAATCACAGCTAGAGTCATTGCATGTCTGTTACTTCCATAAACCACATATGGATCCACCTAGTGTGATTGCATGTCTGTTCCTCTAAACGAACAACATAAGGATCCACCAATTTCCTTGGATGTGCGTTCTTCTCATGAACCACACATGGATCCACCAGTGTCATTGCATGTTTGTTCTTCTAAACAAACCACATAAGGATCCACCAGTGTCATTGCATCTATGTTCTTTTCATGAACCACACATAAGGATCCACCAGTGTCATTGCATGTCTGTTCTTTTCATGAACCACACCCAGTGTCATTGCATGTGTGTTCTTTTCATGAACCACAGCTAGAGTCATTGGATGGCTAATCTTTTCATGAACAACACCCAGTGTCATTGCATGTCTGTTCTTTTCATGAACCACACCCGGTGTCACTACTTGTCTATTCTTTTCATGAACCACATAAGGATCTACTAGTGGCATTGGATGTGTGTTCTTCTCATGAACTACACGTGGATCCACCGGTGTCATTGCATGTCTGTTCCTCTAAGCAAACCACATAACGATCCACCAGTGTCATTGGATGTGTGTTCTTTTCATGAACCACACCCAGTGTCATTGCATGTGTGTTCTTCTAAACAAACCACATAAGGATCCACGAGTGTCATTGCATGTCTGTTCTTTTCATGAACCACACATAAGGATCCACCAGTGTCATTGCATGTCTGTTCTTTTCATGAACCACACTCAATGTCATTGCATGTGTGTTCCTCTAAAAAAAACACTTAAGGATCCACCAGTGTCATTGCATGTCTATTCTTTTCATGAACCACACCTAGTGTCATGGCATGTGTGTTCTTCTAAACAAACCACACTAGGATCCACCAGTGTCATTGCATGTCTGTTCTTTTCATGAACCACACATAATGATCCACTAGTGTCATTGCATGTCTGTTCTTTTCATGAACCACACCCAATGTCATTGCATGTCTGTTCTTTTCATGAACCACACCCAATGGCATTGCATGTTTGTTCTTTTCATGAACCACATAAGGATCTACGAGTGTCATTACATGTATGTTCTTTTCATGAACCACACCCAATGTTATTGCATGTGTGTTCTCCTGACAAACCACATATGGATCCACCAGTGTCATTGCATGTCTGTTCTTTTCATGAACCACACATAAGGATCCACAAGTGTCATTACATGTCTGTTCTTTTCATGAACCACACCCAGTGTCATTGCATGTATGTTCTTTCCATGAATAACACCCAGTGTCATTGCATGTCTGTTCTTTTCATGAACTACACCCGGTGTCACTGCATGTCTGTTCATTTCATGAACTACATAAGGATCTACCAGTGTCATTGGACGTGTGTTCTTCTCATGAACCACACGTGGATCCACCGGTGTCATTGCATGTCTCTTCCTCTAAACAAACCACATAAGGATCCACCAGTGTCATCGGATGTGTGTTCTTTTCATGAACCACACCCAGTGTCATTGCATGTGTGTTCTTCTAAACAAACCACATAAGGATCCACCAGTGTCATTGCATCTCTGTTCTTTTCATGAACCACATGTAAGGATCCACCAGTGTCATTGCATGTCTGTTCTTTTCATGAACCACACCCAATGTCATTGCATATGTGTTCCTCTAAACAAACCACATAAGGATCCACCAGTGTCATTGCATGTCTGCTCTTTTCATGAACCACACATAAGGATCCACCAGTGTCATTGCATGTATGTTCTTTTCATGAACCACATGTAAGGATCCACAAGTGTCATTGCATGTCTGTTCTTTTCATGAACCACACCCAATGTCATTGCATGTCTGTTCTTTTCATGAACCACATAAGGATCTACTAGTGTCATTGCATGTCTGTTCTTTTCATTAACCACACCGAATGTCATTGCATGTGTGTTCTCCTGAAAAACCACATATGGATCCACCAGTGTCATTGCATGTCTGTTCTTTTCGTGAACCACACATAAGGATCCACTAGTGTCATTGCATGTCTGTTATTTTCATGAACCACACCTAGTGTCATTGCATGTGTGTTCTTTTCATGAACCACATAAGGATCTACCAGTGCCATTGCATGTATGTTCTTTTCATGAACCACACCCAACGTCATTGCATGTGTGTTCTCCTACAAACCACATATGGATCCACTAGTGTCATTGCATGTCTATTCTTTTCATGAACCACACATAAGGATCCACTAGTGTCATTGCATGTATGTTCTTCCCATGAACCACACATGGATCCACCAGTGTCATTGCATGTCTGTTCTTTTCATGAATCACAACTAGAGTCATTGCATGTATTTTACTTCCATAAACCACATATGGATCCACCTAGTGTGATTGCATGTATGTTCCTCTAAACAAACCACATAAGGATCCACTAGTGTCATTGCCTGTATGTTCTTTTCATGAACCACACATCAGGATCCACTAGTGTCATGTGATGTTTGTTCTTCTCATGAACCACACATGGATCCACCAGTGTCATTGCATGTTTGTTCCTCTAAACAAACCACATAAGGATCCACCAGTGTCATTGGATGTATGTTCTTTTCATGAACCACACATAACATCCACCACTGTCATTGCATGTCTGTTATTTTCATGAACCACACCCAGTGTCATTGCATGTGTGTTCTTTTCATGAACCATAGCTAGAGTCATTGGATGTCTATTCTTTTCATGAACAACACCCAGTGTGATTGCATGTCTGTTCTTTTCATGAACCACACCCGGTGTCGCTGCATGTCTGTTCTTTTCATGAACCACATAAGGATCTACTAGTGTCATTGGATGTGTGTTCTTCTCATGAACCACACGTGGACCGACCGGTGTCATTGCATGTCTGTTCCTCTAAAAAAACCACATAAGGATCCACCAGTGTCATTGGATGTGTGTTCTTTTGAGGAACCACACCCAGTGTCATTGCATGTGTGTTCTTCTAAACAAACCACATAAGGATCCACCAGTGTCATTGCATGTCTGTTCTTTTCATGAACCACACATAAGGATCCACCAGTGTCATTGCATGTCTGTTCTTTTCATGAACCACACTCAATGTGATTGCATGTGTGTTCCTCTAAACAAACCACATAAGGATCCACCACTGTCATTGCATGTCTGTTCTTTTCATGAACCACACCCAGTGTCATTACATGTGTGTTCTTCTAAACAAACCACATAAGGATCCACCAGTGTCATTGCATGTCTGTTCTTTTCATGAATCACACATAAGGATCCACCATTGTCATTGCATGTCTGTTTTTTTCATGAACCACACCCAATGTCATTGCATGTCTCTTCTTTTCATGAACCACACCCAATGTCATTGCATGTTTGTTCTTTTCATGAACCACATAAGGATCTACCAGTGTCATTGCATGTATGTTCTTTTCATGAACCACACCCAATGTCATTGCATGTGTGTTCTCCTGACAAACCACATATGGATCCACCAGTGTCATTGCATGTCTGTTCCTTTCATAAACCACACATAAGGATCCACCAGTGCAATTGCATGTATGTTCTTTTCATGAACCACACCCAGTGTCATTGCATGTGTGTTCTTTTCATGAACCACAGCTAGAGTCATTGGATGTCTATTCTTTTCATGAACAACACCCAGTGTCATTGCATGTCTGTTCTTTTCATGAACCACACTCAATGTTATTGCATGTGTGTTCTTCTAAACAAGCCACATAAGGATCCACCAGTGTCATTGCATGTATGTTCTTTTCATGAACTACACATAAGGATCCACTAGTGTCATTGCATGTCTGTTCTTTTCATGAACCACACCCAATGTCATTGCATGTCTGTTCTTTTCATGAACCACACCCAATGTCATTGCATGTTTGTTCTCTTCATGAACAACATAAGTATCTACCAGTGTCATTACACGTATGTTCTTTTCATGAACCACACCCAATGTTATTGCATGTGTGTTCTCCTGACAAACCACATATGGATCCACCAGTGTCATTGCATGTCTATTCTTTTCATGAACCACACATAAGGATCCACAAGTTTCATTGCATGTCTGTTCTTTTCATGAACCACACCCAGTGTCATTGCATGTATGTTCTTTTCATGAATAACACCCAGTGTCATTGCATGTCTGTTCTTTTCATGAACCACACCCAGTGTCATTGCATGTCTGTTCTTCTAAATAAACCACATAAGGATCCACCAGTGTTATTGCATGTCTATTCTTTTCATGAACCACAGATAAGGATCCACCAGTGTCATTGCATGTCTATTCTTTTCATGAACCACACCCAATATCATTGCATGTGTATTCCTCTAAACAAACCACATAAGGATCCACCAGTGTCATTGCATGTCTGTTCTTTTCATGAACCACACCCAGTCTCATTGCATGTCTGTTCTTCTAAAAAAACCACATAAGGATCCACCAGTGTCATTGCATGTCTGTTCTTTTCATGAAACACACATAAGGATCCACCAGTGTCATTGCATGTCTATTCTTTTCATGAACCATGCCTAATGTCATTGCATGTTTGTTCTTTTCATGAACCACATAAGGATCCACCCGTGTCATTGCATGTCTGTTCTTTTCATGAACCACACCCAATGTTATTGCATGTGTGTTCTCCTAACAAACCACATATGGATCCACCATTGTTAGTGCATGTCTGTTCTTTCCATGAACCACACATAAGGATCCACCAGTGTCATTGCATGTCTGTTCTTCCCATGAACCACACCCAGTGTCATTGCATGTGTGTTCTTTTCATGAACCACATAAGGATGTACCAGTGTCATTACATGTCTGTTCTTTTCATGAACCACACATAAGGATCCACCAGTGTCATTGCATGTCTGTTCTTTTCATGAACCACACCCAGTGTCATTGCATGTGTGTTCTTTTCATGAACCACAGCTAGAGTCATTGGATGTCTATTCTTTTCATGAACCACACCTAGTGTCATTTCATGTCTGTTATTTTCATGAACCACACCCTGTGTCATTGCATGTCTGTTCTTTTCGTGAATCACATAAGGAACTACCAGTGTGAATGGATGTGTGTTCTTCTCATGAACCACACGTGGATCCACCGGTGTCATTGCATGTTTGTTCCTCTAAACAAACCATATTAGGATCCACCAGTGTCATTGCATGTCTGTTCTTTTCATGAACCACACCCAGTGTCATTGCATGTGTGTTCTTGTAAACAAACCACATAAGGATCCACCAGTGTCATTGCATGTCTGTTCTTTTCATGAACCACACATAAGGATCCACCATTGTCATTGCATGTCTGTTTTTTCATGAGCCACACCCAATGTCATTGCATGTCTCTTCTTTTCATGAACCACACCCAATGTCATTGCATGTTTGTTCTTTTCATGAACCACATAAGGATCTACCAGTGTCATTGCATGTATGTTCTTTTCATGAACCACACCCAATGTCATTGCATGTGTGTTCTCCTGACATACCATATATGGATCCACCAGTGTCATTGCATGTCTGTTCCTTTCATGAACCACACATAAGGATCGACCAGTGCAATTGCATGTCTGTTCTTTTCATGAACCACACCCATTGTCATTGCATGTGTGTTCTTTTCATGAACCACATAAGGATCTATCAGTGTCGTTGCATGTCTGTTCTTTTCATGAACCACAACGAGTGTCATTGCATGTGTGTTCTTCTAAACAAACCACATAAGGATCCACCAGTGTCATTGCATGTCTGTTCTTTTCATGAACCACACATAAGGATCCACCAGTGTCATTGCATGTGTGTTCTTTTCATGAACCACATAAGGATCCACGAGTGTCATTGCATGTCTGCTCTTTTCATGAACCACACCCAGTGTCATTGCATGTGTGTTCTTTTCATGAACCACAACTAGAGTCATTGGATGTCTATTTTTTCATGAACCACACCCAGTGTCATTGCATGTCTGTTCTTTTCATGAACCACACCCGGTGTCACTACACGTCTGTTCTTTTCATGAATCACATAACGATCTACCAGTGTCATTGGATGTGTGTTCTTCTCATGAACCACATGTGGATCCACCAGTGGCATTGCATGTCTATTCCTCTAAACAAACCAAATAAGGATCCACCAGTGTCATTGGATGTGTGTTCTTTTCATATACAACACCCAGTGTCATTGCATATGTGTTCTTCTAAACAAACCACATAAGGATCCACAAGTGTCATTTCATGTCTGTTCTCTTCATGAACCACACATAAGGATCCACTAGTGTCATTGCATGTCTGTTCTTCCCATGAACCACACCCAGTGTCATTGCATATGTGTTCTTTTCATGAACCACATAAGGATCTACCAGTGTCATTGCATGTCTATTATTTTCATGAACCACACATAAGGATCCACCAGTGTCATTGCATGTTTGTTCTTTTCATGAAGCACACCCAGTTTCATTGCATGTTGTACTTTTCTTGAACCACGACTAGAGTCATTGGATGTCTATTCTTTTCATGAACCACACCCAGTGTCATTGCGTGTTTGTTGTTTTCATGAACCACACCCAGTGTCATTGCATGTCTGTTCTTTTCATGAATGACATAAGGATCTACCCGTGTCATTTTATGTGTGTTCTTCTCATGAACCACATGTGGATCCACCGGTGTCATTGCATGTCTGTTCCTCTAAACAAACCACATAAGGATCCACCAGTGTCATTGGATGTGTGTTCTTTTCATGAACCACACCCAGTGTCATTGCATGTGTATTCTTGTAAACAAACCACATAAGGATCCACCAGTGCCATTGCATGTCTGTTCTTTTCATGAACCACACATAAGGATCCACCACTGTTATTGCATGTCTGTTCTTTTCATGAACCACACCCAATGTCATTGCATGTGTGTTCCTCTAAACAAACCACATAAGGGTCCACCAGTATGATTGCATGTCTGTTCTTTTCATGAACCACACCCAGTGTCATTGCATGTGTGTTCTTCTAAACAAACCACATAAGGATCCACCAGTGTCATTGCATGTATGTTCTTTTCATGATACACACATAAGAATCCACCAGTGTCATTGCATGTCTGTTCTTTTCATGAACCACACCAAATGTCATTGCATGTCTGTTGTTTTCATGAACCACATAAGGATCTAACAGTGTCATTGCATGTCTGTTCTTTTCATGAACCACACCCAATGTCATTTCATGTGTGTTCTAATAAAAAATCACATATGGATCCACCAGTGTCATTGCATGTCTGTTCTTTTCATGAACCACACATAAGGATCCACCAGTGTCATTGCATGTCTGTTCTTTTCATGAACCACACCCAATGTCATTGCATGTCTGTTCTTTTCATGAACCACATAAGGATCTACCAGTGTCATTGCATGTCTGTTCATTTCATGAACCACACCCAATGTCATTGCATGTGTGTTCTCCTGATAAACCACATATGGATCCACCAGTGTCATTGCATGTCTGTTCTTTTCATGAACCACACTCAATGTCATTGCATGTGTGTTCCTCTAAACAAACCACATAAGGATCCACCAGTGTCATTGCATGTCTATTCTTTTCATCAACCACACCCAGTGTCATTGCATGTGTGTTCTTCTAAACAAACCACATAAGGATCCACCAGTGTCATTGCATGTCTGTTGTTTTCATGAACCACACATAAGGATCCACCAGTGTCATTGCATGTCTGTTCTTTTCATGAACCACACCCAATGTCATTGCATGTCTCTTCTTTTCATGAACCACACCCACTGTCATTGCATGTTTGTTCTTTTCACGAACCACATAAGGATCTACCAGTGTCATTGCATGTATGTTCTTTTCATGAACCACACCCAATGTCATTGCATGTGTGTTCTCCTGACAAACCACATATGGATCCACCAGTGTCGTTGCATGTCTGTTCTTTTCATGAACCACACATAAGGATCCACCAGTGTCATTGCATGTCTGTTCTTTTCATGAACCACACCCAGTGTCATTGCATGTATCTTCTTTTCATGAATAACACCCAGTGTCATGGCATGTCTGTTCTTTTCATGAACTATACCCAGTGTCACTGCATGTCTGTTCATTTCATGAACTACATAAGGATCTACCAGTGTCATTGGATGTGTGTTCTTCTCATGAACCACACGTGGATCCATCGGTGTCATTGCATGTATGTTGCTCTAAAAAAACCACATAAGGATCCACCAGTGTCATTGGATGTGTGTTCTTTTCATGAACCACACCCAGTGTCATTGCATGTGTGTTCTTCTAAACAAAACACATAAGGATCCACCAGTGTCATTGCATGTCTGTTCTTTTCATGAACCACACCCAATGTCATTGCATGTGTGTTCCTCTAAAAAAACAACATAAGGATCCACCAGTGTCATTGCATGCCTGTTCTTTTCATGAACCACACCCAGTGTCATTGCATGTGTGTTCTTCTAAAAAAACCGCATAAGGATCCACCAGTGTCATTGCATGTCTATTATTTTCATGAACCACACATAAGGATCCACCAGTGTCATTGGATGTATGTTCTTTTCATGAACCACACATAAGGATCCACCACTGTCATTGCATGTCTGTTCTTTTCATGAACCACACCCAGTGTCATTGCATGTGTGTTCTTTTCATGAACCACAGCTAGAGTCATTGGATGTCTATTATTTTCATGAACAACACCCAGTGTCATTGCATGTCTGTTCTTTTCATGAACCACACCCGGTGTCACTGCATGTCTGTTCTTTTCATGAACCACATAAGGATCTACTAGTGTAATTGGATGTGTGTTCTTCTCATGAACCACACGTGGATCCACCGGTGTCATTGCATGTCTGTTCCTCTAAAAAAACCACATAAGGATCCACCAGTGTCATTGGATGTGTGTTCTTTTCATGAACCACACCCAGTGTCATTGCATGTGTGTTCTTCTAAACAAACCACATAAGGATACACCAGTGTCATTGCATGTATGTTCTTTTCATGAACCACACATAACGATCCACTAGTGTCATTGCATGTCTGTTCTTTTCATGAACCACACTCAATGTCATTGGATGTGTGTTCCTCTAAACAAACCACATAAGGATCCACCAGTGTCATTGCATGTCTGTTCTTTTCATGAACCACACCCAATGTCATTGCATGTGTGTTCTTGTAAACAAACCACACAAGGATCCACCAGTGTCATTGCATGTCTATTCTTTTCATGAACCACACCCAATATCATTGCATGTGTATTCCTCTAAACAAACCACATAAGGATCCACCAGTGTCATTGCATGTCTGTTCTTTTCATGAACCACACCCAGTCTCATTGCATGTCTGTTCTTCTAAAAAAACCACATAAGGATCCACCAGTGTCATTGCATGTCTGTTCTTTTCATGAAACACACATAAGGATCCACCAGTGTCATTGCATGTCTATTCTTTTCATGAACCATGCCTAATGTCATTGCATGTTTGTTCTTTTCATGAACCACATAAGGATCCACCCGTGTCATTGCATGTCTGTTCTTTTCATGAACCACACCCAATGTTATTGCATGTGTGTTCTCCTAACAAACCACATATGGATCCACCATTGTTAGTGCATGTCTGTTCTTTTCATGAACCACACATAAGGATCCACCAGTGTCATTGCATGTCTGTTCTTCCCATGAACCACACCCAGTGTCATTGCATGTGTGTTCTTTTCATGAACCACATAAGGATGTACCAGTGTCATTACATGTCTGTTCTTTTCATGAACCACACATAAGGATCCACCAGTGTCATTGCATGTCTGTTCTTTTCATGAACCACACCCAGTGTCATTGCATGTGTGTTCTTTTCATGAACCACAGCTAGAGTCATTGGATGTCTATTCTTTTCATGAACCACACCTAGTGTCATTTCATGTCTGTTCTTTTCATGAACCACACCCTGTGTCATTGCATGTCTGTTCTTTTCGTGAATCACATAAGGAACTACCAGTGTGAATGGATGTGTGTTCTTCTCATGAACCACACGTGGATCCACCGGTGTCATTGCATGTTTGTTCCTCTAAACAAACCATATTAGGATCCACCAGTGTCATTGCATGTCTGTTCTTTTCATGAACCACACCCAGTGTCATTGCATGTGTGTTCTTGTAAACAAACCACATAAGGATCCACCAGTGTCATTGCATGTCTGTTCTTTTCATGAACCACACATAAGGATCCACCATTGTCATTGCATGTCTGTTTTTTCATGAGCCACACCCAATGTCATTGCATGTCTCTTCTTTTCATGAACCACACCCAATGTCATTGCATGTTTGTTCTTTTCATGAACCACATAAGGATCTACCAGTGTCATTGCATGTATGTTCTTTTCATGAACCACACCCAATGTCATTGCATGTGTGTTCTCCTGACATACCATATATGGATCCACCAGTGTCATTGCATGTCTGTTCCTTTCATGAACCACACATAAGGATCGACCAGTGCAATTGCATGTCTGTTCTTTTCATGAACCACACCCATTGTCATTGCATGTGTGTTCTTTTCATGAACCACATAAGGATCTATCAGTGTCATTGCATGTCTGTTCTTTTCATGAACCACAACGAGTGTCATTGCATGTGTGTTCTTCTAAACAAACCACATAAGGATCCACCAGTGTCATTGCATGTCTGTTCTTTTCATGAACCACACATAAGGATCCACCAGTGTCATTGCATGTGTGTTCTTTTCATGAACCACATAAGGATCCACGAGTGTCATTGCATGTCTGCTCTTTTCATGAACCACACCCAGTGTCATTGCATGTGTGTTCTTTTCATGAACCACAACTAGAGTCATTGGATGTCTATTTTTTCATGAACCACACCCAGTGTCATTGCATGTCTGTTCTTTTCATGAACCACACCCGGTGTCACTACACGTCTGTTCTTTTCATGAATCACATAACGATCTACCAGTGTCATTGGATGTGTGTTCTTCTCATGAACCACACGTGGATCCACCAGTGGCATTGCATGTCTATTCCTCTAAACAAACCAAATAAGGATCCACCAGTGTCATTGGATGTGCGTTCTTTTCATATACCACACCCAGTGTCATTGCATATGTGTTCTTCTAAACAAACCACATAAGGATCCACAAGTGTCATTTCATGTCTGTTCTCTTCATGAACCACACATAAGGATCCACTAGTGTCATTGCATGTCTGTTCTTCCCATGAACCACACCCAGTGTCATTGCATATGTGTTCTTTTCATGAACCACATAAGGATCTACCATTGTCATTGCATGTCTATTATTTTCATGAACCACACATAAGGATCCACCAGTGTCATTGCATGTTTGTTCTTTTCATGAAGCACACCCAGTTTCATTGCATGTTGTACTTTTCTTGAACCACGACTAGAGTCATTGGATGTCTATTCTTTTCATGAACCACACCCAGTGTCATTGCATGTCTGTTCTTTTCATGAATGACATAAGGATCTACCCGTGTCATTTTATGTGTGTTCTTCTCATGAACCACATGTGGATCCACCGGTGTCATTGCATGTCTGTTCCTCTAAACAAACCACATAAGGATCCACCAGTGTCATTGGATGTGTGTTCTTTTCATGAACCACACCCAGTGTCATTGCATGTGTATTCTTGTAAACAAACCACATAAGGATCCACCAGTGTCATTGCATGTCTGTTCTTTTCATGAACCACACATAAGGATCCACCACTGTTATTGCATGTCTGTTCTTTTCATGAACCACACCCAATGTCATTGCATGTGTGTTCCTCTAAACAAACCACATAAGGGTCCACCAGTATGATTGCATGTCTGTTCTTTTCATGAACCACACCCAGTGTCATTGCATGTGTGTTCTTCTAAACAAACCACATAAGGATCCACCAGTGTCATTGCATGTATGTTCTTTTCATGATACACACATAAGAATCCACCAGTGTCATTGCATGTCTGTTCTTTTCATGAACCACACCAAATGTCATTGCATGTCTGTTGTTTTCATGAACCACATAAGGATCTAACAGTGTCATTGCATGTCTGTTCTTTTCATGAACCACACCCAATGTCATTTCATGTGTGTTCTAATAAAAAATCACATATGGATCCACCAGTGTCATTGCATGTCTGTTCTTTTCATGAACCACACATAAGGATCCACCAGTGTCATTGCATGTCTGTTCTTTTCATGAACCACACCCAATGTCATTGCATGTCTGTTCTTTTCATGAACCACATAAGGATCTACCAGTGTCATTGCATGTCTGTTCATTTCATGAACCACACCCAATGTCATTGCATGTGTGTTCTCCTGATAAACCACATATGGATCCACCAGTGTCATTGCATGTCTGTTCTTTTCATGAACCACACTCAATGTCATTGCATGTGTGTTCCTCTAAACAAACCACATAAGGATCCACCAGTGTCATTGCATGTCTATTCTTTTCATCAACCACACCCAGTGTCATTGCATGTGTGTTCTTCTAAACAAACCACATAAGGATCCACCAGTGTCATTGCATGTCTGTTGTTTTCATGAACCACACATAAGGATCCACCAGTGTCATTGCATGTCTGTTCTTTTCATGAACCACACCCAATGTCATTGCATGTCTCTTCTTTTCATGAACCACACCCAATGTCATTGCATGTTTGTTCTTTTCACGAACCACATAAGGATCTACCAGTGTCATTGCATGTATGTTCTTTTCATGAACCACACCCAATGTCATTGCATGTGTGTTCTCCTGACAAACCACATATGGATCCACCAGTGTCGTTGCATGTCTGTTCTTTTCATGAACCACACATAAGGATCCACCAGTGTCATTGCATGTCTGTTCTTTTCATGAACCACACCCAGTGTCATTGCATGTATCTTCTTTTCATGAATAACACCCAGTGTCATGGCATGTCTGTTCTTTTCATGAACTATACTAGTGTCACTGCATGTCTGTTCATTTCATGAACTACATAAGGATCTACCAGTGTCATTGGATGTGTGTTCTTCTCATGAACCACACGTGGATCCATCGGTGTCATTGCATGTATGTTGCTCTAAAAAAACCACATAAGGATCCACCAGTGTCATTGGATGTGTGTTCTTTTCATGAACCACACCCAGTGTCATTGCATGTGTGTTCTTCTAAACAAAACACATAAGGATCCACCAGTGTCATTGCATGTCTGTTCTTTTCATGAACCACACCCAATGTCATTGCATGTGTGTTCCTCTAAAAAAACAACATAAGGATCCACCAGTGTCATTGCATGCCTGTTCTTTTCATGAACCACACCCAGTGTCATTGCATGTGTGTTCTTCTAAAAAAACCGCATAAGGATCCACCAGTGTCATTGCATGTCTATTATTTTCATGAACCACACATAAGGATCCACCAGTGTCATTGGATGTATGTTCTTTTCATGAACCACACATAAGGATCCACCACTGTCATTGCATGTCTGTTCTTTTCATGAACCACACCAATTGTCATTGCATGTGTGTTCTTTTCATGAACCACAGCTAGAGTCATTGGATGTCTATTATTTTCATGAACAACACCCAGTGTCATTGCATGTCTGTTCTTTTCATGAACCACACCCGGTGTCACTGCATGTCTGTTCTTTTCATGAACCACATAAGGATCTACTAGTGTAATTAGATGTGTGTTCTTCTCATGAACCACACGTGGATCCACCGGTGTCATTGCATGTCTGTTCCTCTAAAAAAACCACATAAGGATCCACCAGTGTCATTGGATGTGTGTTCTTTTCATGAACCACACCCAGTGTCATTGCATGTGTGTTCTTCTAAACAAACCACATAAGGATACACCAGTGTCATTGCATGTATGTTCTTTTCATGAACCACACATAACGATCCACTAGTGTCATTGCATGTCTGTTCTTTTCATGAACCACACTCAATGTCATTGGATGTGTGTTCCTCTAAACAAACCACATAAGGATCCACCAGTGTCATTGCATGTCTGTTCTTTTCATGAACCACACCCAATGTCATTGCATGTGTGTTCTTGTAAACAAACCACACAAGGATCCACCAGTGTTATTGGATGTGTGTTCTTTTCATGAACCACACCCAGTGTCATTGCGTGTGTGTTCTTCTAAACAAACCACATAAGGATCCACCAGTGTCATTGCATGTCTGTTTTTTCATGAACCACACATAAGGATCCACCAGTGTCATTGCATGTCTATTCTTTTCATGAACCACACCCAATGTCATTGCATGTGTGTTCCTCTAAACAAACCACATAAGGATCCACCAGTGTCATTGGATGTGTGTTCTTTTCATGAACCACACCCAATGTCATTGCATGTGTGTTCCTCTAAACAAACCACATAAGGATCTACCAGTGTCATTGCATGTCTGTTCTTTTCATGAACCACGCCCAGTGTAATTGCATGTGTGTTCTCTTGACAAACCACATAGGGATCCACCAGTGTCATTGCATGTCTGTTCTTTTCATGAACCACACATAAGGATCCACCAGTGTCATTGTATGTCTGTTCTTTTCATGAACCACCCCCTATGTCATTGCATGTTTGTTCTTTTCATGAACCACATAAGGATCTACCAGTGTCATTGCATGTCTGTTCTTTTCATGAACCACACCCAATGTCATTGCATGTGTGTTCTCCTGACAAACCACATATGGATCCACCAGTATCATTGCATGTCTGTTCTTTTCATGAACCACACATAAGGATCCACCAGTGTCATTGCATGTCTGTTGTTCCCATGAACCACACCCAGTGTCGTTGCATGTGTCTTCTTTTCATGAACCACATAAGGATCTACCAGTGTCATTGCATGTCTGTTCTTTTCATGAACCACACACAAGGATCCACCAGTGTCATTGCATGTGTGTTCTTTTCATGGACCACACCCAGTGTCATTGCATGTGTGTTCTTTACATGAACCACAGCTAGAGTCATTGGATGTCTATTCTTTTCATGAACCACACCAAGTGTCATTGCATGTCTGTTCTTTTCATGAACCACACCCGGTGTCACTACATGTCTGTTCTTTTCATGAATCACATAAGGATCTACCAGTGTCATTGGATGTGTGTTCTTCTCATGAACCACACGTGGATCCACCAGTGTCATTGCATGTCTGTTCCTCTAAACAAACCAAACAAGGATCCACCAGTGTCATTGGATGTGTGTTCTTTTCATGTACCACACCCAGTGTCATTACATATGTGTTCTTCTAAACAAACCACATAAGGATCCACCAGTGTCATTGCATGTCTGTTCTCTTCATGAACCACACATAAGGATCCACCAGTGTCATTGCATGTTTGTTCTTCCCATGAACCACACCCAGTGTCATTGCATACGTGTTCTTTTCATGAACCACATAAGGATCTACCAGTGTCATTACATGTCTGTTATTTTCATGAATCACACATAAGGATCCACCAGTGTCATTGCATGTTTGTTCTTTTCATGAAGCACACCCAGTGTCATTGCATGTGTGTTCTTTTCATGAACCACCGCTAGAGACATTGGATGTCTATTCTTTTCATGAACCACACCCAGTGTCATTGCATGTCTGTTGTTTTCATGAACCACACCCGGTATCATTGCATGTATGTTCTTTTCATGAATCACATACGGATCTACTAGTGTCATTGGATGTGTGTTCTTCTCATGAACCACACGTGGATCCACCGGTTTCATTGCATGTCTGTTCCTCTAAACAAACCACATAAGGATCCACCAGTGTCATTGGATGTGTGTTCTTTTCATGAACCACACCCAGTGTCATTGAATGTGTATTATTTTAAACAAACCACATAAGGATCCACCAGTGTCATTGCGTGTCTGTTATTTTCATGAACCACACATAAGGATCCACCAGTGTCATTGCATGTCTGTTCTTTTCATGAATCACACCCAATGTCATTGCATGTGTGTTCCTCTAAACAAACCACATAAGGGTCCACCAGTGTCATTGCATGTCTGTTCTTTTCATGAACCACACCTAGTGTCATTGCATGTGTGTTCTTCTAAAAAAACCACATTAGGATCCACCAGTGTCATTGCATGTATGTTCTTTTCATGAACCACACATAAGAATTCACCAGTGTCATTGCATGTCTGTTCTTTTTATGAACCACACCAAATGTCATTGCATGTCAGTAGTTTTCATGAACCACATAAGGATCTAACAGTGTCATTGCATGTCTGTTCTTTTCATGAACCACACCCAATGTCATTTAATGTGTGTTCTCCTCACAAACCACATATGGATCCACCAGTGTCATTGCATGTCTGTTCTTTTCATGAACCACACATTAGGATCCACCAGTGTCATTGCATGTCTTTTCTTTTCATGAACCACACCCAATGTTATTGCATGTGTGTTCTCTTGACAAACCACATATGGATCCACCATTGTTAGTGCATGTCTGTTCTTTTCATGAACCACACATAAGGATCCACCAGTGTCATTGCATGTCTTTTCTTCCCATGAATCACACCCAGTGTCATTGCATGTATCTTCTTTTCATGAATAACACCCAGTGTCATGGCATGTCTGTTCTTTTCATGAACTACACCCGGTGTCACTGCATGTCTGTTCATTTCATGAACTACATAAGGATCTACCAGTGTCATTGGATGTGTGTTCTTCTCATGAACCACACGTGGATCCATCGGTGTCATTGCATGTCTGTTGCTCTAAAAAAACCACATAAGGATACACCAGTGTCATTGGATGTGTGTTCTTTTCATGAACCACACCCAGTGTCATTGCATGTGTGTTCTTCTAAACAAAACACATAAGGATCCAGCAGTGTCATTGCATGTCTGTTCTTTTCAGGAACCACACCCAATGTCATTGCATGTGTGTTCCTCTAAAAAACAACATAAGGATCCACCAGTGTCATTGCATGTCTGTTCTTTTCATGAACCACACCCATGGTCATTGCATGTGTGTTCTTCTAAAAAAACCGCATAAGGATCCACCAGTGTCATTGCATGTCTGTTATTTTCATGAACCACACATAAGGATCCACCAGTGTCATTGGATGTATGTTCTTTTCATGAACCACACATAAGGATCCACCACTGTCATTGCATGTCTGCTCTTTTCATGAACCACACCCAGTGTCATTGCATGTGTGTTCTTTTCATGAACCACAGCTAGAGTCATTGGATGTCTATTATTTTCAAGAACAACACCCAGTGTCATTGCATGTCTGTTCTTTTCATGAACCACACCCGGTGTCACTGCATGTCTGTTCTTTTCATGAACCACATAAGGATCTACTAGTGTAATTGGATGTGTGTTTTTCTCATGAACCACACGTGGAACTACCGGTGTCATTGCATGTCTGTTCCTCTAAACAAACCACATAAGGATCCACCAGTGTCATTGGATGTGTGTTCTTTTCATGAACCACACCCAGTGTCATTGCATGTGTGTTCTTCTAAACAAACCACATAAGGATACACCAGTGTCATTGCATGTATGTTCTTTCCATGAACCACACATAACGATCCACTAGTGTCATTGCATGTCTGTTCTTTTCATGAACCACACTCAATGTCATTGGATGTGTGTTCCTCTAAACAAACCACATAAGGATCCACTAGTGTCATTGCATGTCTGTTCTTTTCATGAACCACACCCAGTGTCATTGCATGTGTGTTCTTCTAAACAAACCACATAAGGATCCACCAGTGTTATTGGATGTGTGTTCTTTTCATGAACCACACCCAGTGTCATTGCGTGTGTGTTCTTCTAAACAAACCACATAAGGATCCACCAGTGTCATTGCATGTCTGTTTTTTCATGAACCACACATAAGGATCCACCAGTGTCATTGCATGTCTATTATTTTCATGAACCACACCCAATGTCATTGCATGTGTGTTCCTCTAAACAAACCACATAAGGATCTACCAGTGTCATTGCATGTCTGTTCCTCTAAACAAACCAAACAAGGATCCACCAGTGTCATTGGATGTGTGTTCTTTTCATGTACCACACCCAGTGTCATTACATATGTGTTCTTCTAAACAAACCACATAAGGATCCACCAGTGTCATTGCATGTCTGTTCTCTTCATGAACCACACATAAGGATCCACCAGTGTCATTGCATGTCTGTTCTTCCCATGAACCACACCCAGTGTCATTGCATACGTGTTCTTTTCATGAACCACATAAGGATCTACCAGTGTCATTGCATGTCTGTTATTTTCATGAATCACACATAAGGATCCACCAGTGTCATTGCATGTTTGTTCTTTTCATGAAGCACACCCAGTGTCATTGCATGTGTGTTCTTTTCATGAACCACCGCTAGAGACATTGGATGTCTATTCTTTTCATGAACCACACCCAGTGTCATTGCATGTCTGTTGTTTTCATGAACCACACCCGGTATCATTGCATGTATGTTCTTTTCATGAATCACATACGGATCTACTAGTGTCATTGGATGTGTGTTCTTCTCATGAACCACACGTGGATCCACCGGTTTCATTGCATGTCTGTTCCTCTAAACAAACCACATAAGGATCCACCAGTGTCATTGGATGTGTGTTCTTTTCATGAACCACACCCAGTGTCATTGCATGTGTATTATTTTAAACAAACCACATAAGGATCCACCAGTGTCATTGCGTGTCTGTTATTTTCATGAACCACACATAAGGATCCACCAGTGTCATTGCATGTCTGTTCTTTTCATGAATCACACCCAATGTCATTGCATGTGTGTTCCTCTAAACAAACCACATAAGAGTCCACCAGTGTCATTGCATGTCTGTTCTTTTCATGAACCACACCTAGTGTCATTGCATGTGTGTTCTTCTAAAAAAACCACATTAGGATCCACCAGTGTCATTGCATGTATGTTCTTTTCATGAACCACACATAAGAATTCACCAGTGTCATTGCATGTCTGTTCTTTTTATGAACCACACCAAATGTCATTGCATGTCAGTAGTTTTCATGAACCACATAAGGATCTAACAGTGTCATTGCATGTCTGTTCTTTTCATGAACCACACCCAATGTCATTTAATGTGTGTTCTCCTCACAAACCACATATGGATCCACCAGTGTCATTGCATGTCTGTTCTTTTCATGAACCACACATTAGGATCCACCAGTGTCATTGCATGTCTTTTCTTTTCATGAACCACACCCAATGTTATTGCATGTGTGTTCTCTTGACAAACCACATATGGATCCACCATTGTTAGTGCATGTCTGTTCTTTTCATGAACCACACATAAGGATCCACCAGTGTCATTGCATGTCTGTTCTTCCCATGAACCACACCCAGTGTCATTGCATGTATCTTCTTTTCATGAATAACACCCAGTGTCATGGCATGTCTGTTCTTTTCATGAACTACACCCGGTGTCACTGCATGTCTGTTCATTTCATGAACTACATAAGGATCTACCAGTGTCATTGGATGTGTGTTCTTCTCATGAACCACACGTAGATCCATCGGTGTCATTGCATGTCTGTTGCTCTAAAAAAACCACATAAGGATACACCAGTGTCATTGGATGTGTGTTCTTTTCATGAACCACACCCAGTGTCATTGCATGTGTGTTCTTCTAAACAAAACACATAAGGATCCAGCAGTGTCATTGCATGTCTGTTCTTTTCATGAACCACACCCAATGTCATTGCATGTCTGTTCCTCTAAAAAACAACATAAGGATCCACCAGTGTCATTGGATGTGTGTTCTTTTCATGAACCACACCCATGGTCATTGCATGTGTGTTCTTCTAAAAAAACCGCATAAGGATCCACCAGTGTCATTGCATGTCTGTTATTTTCATGAACCACACATAAGGATCCACCAGTGTCATTGCATGTCTGTTCTTTTCATGAACCACACCCAATGTCATTGCATGTGTGTTCCTCTAAACAAACCACATAAGGGTCCACCAGTGTCATTGCATGTCTGTTCTTTTCATGAACCACACCCAGTGTCACTGCATGTGTGTTCTTCTAAAAAAACCACATTAGGATCCACCAGTGTCATTGCATGTATGTTCTTTTCATGAACCACACATAAGAATTCACCAGTGTCATTGCATGTCTGTTCTTTTCATGAACCACACCAAATGTCATTGCATGTCAGTAGTTTTCATGAACCACATAAGGATCTAACAGTGTCATTGCATGTCTGTTCTTTTCATGAACCACACCCAATGTCATTTAATGTGTGTTCTCCTCACAAACCACATATGGATCCACCAGTGTCATTGCATGTCTGTTCTTTTCATGAACCACACATTAGGATCCACCAGTGTCATTGCATGTCTGTTCTTTTCATGAACCACACCCAATGTTATTGCATGTGTGTTCTCTTGACAAACCACATATGGATCGACCATTGTTAGTGCATGTCTGTTCTTTTCATGAACCACACATAAGGATCCACCAGTGTCATTGCATGTCTGTTCTTCCCATGAACCACACCCAGTGTCATTGCATGTATCTTATTTTCATGAATAACACCCAGTGTCATGGCATGTCTGTTCTTTTCATGAACTACACCCGGTGTCACTGCATGTCTGTTCATTTCATGAACTACATAAGGATCTACCAGTGTCATTGGATGTGTGTTCTTCTCATGAACCACACGTGGATCCATCGGTGTCATTGCATGTATGTTGCTCTAAAAAAACCACATAAGGATCCACCAGTGTCATTGGATGTGTGTTCTTTTCATGAACCACACCCAGTGTCATTGCATGTGTGTTCTTCTAAACAAAACACATAAGGATCCAGCAGTGTCATTGCATGTCTGTTCTTTTCATGAACCACACCCAATGTCATTGCATGTGTGTTCCTCTAAAAAACAACATAAGGATCCACCAGTGTCATTGCATGTCTGTTCTTTTCATGAACCACACCCATGGTCATTGCATGTGTGTTCTTCTAAAAAAACCGCATAAGGATCCACCAGTGTCATTGCATGTCTGTTATTTTCATGAACCACACATAAGGATCCACCAGTGTCATTGGATGTATGTTCTTTTCATGAACCACACATAAGGATCCACCACTGTCATTGCATGTCTGTTCTTTTCATGAACCACACCCAGTGTCATTGCATGTGTGTTCTTTTCATGAACCACAACTAGAGTCATTGGATGTCTATTATTTTCATGAACAACACCCAGTGTCATTGCATGTCTATTCTTTTCATGAACCACACCCGGTGTCACTGGATGTCTGTTCTTTTCATGAACCACATAAGGATCTACTAGTGTAATTGGATGTGTGTTCTTCTCATGAACCACACGTGGATCTACCGGTGTCATTGCATGTCTGTTCCTCTAAACAAACCACATAAGGATCCACCAGTGTCATTGGATGTGTGTTCTTTTCATGAACCACACCCAGTGTCATTGCATGTGTGTTCTTCTAAACAAACCACATAAGGATACACCAGTGTCATTGCATGTATGTTCTTTCCATGAACCACACATAAGGATCCACTAGTGTCATTGCATGTCTGTTCTTTTCATGAACCACACTCAATGTCATTGGATGTGTGTTCCTCTAAACAAACCACATAAGGATCCACTAGTGTCATTGCATGTCTGTTCTTTTCATGAACCACACCCAGTGTCATTGCATGTGTGTTCTTCTAAAAAAACCACATAAGGATCCACCGGTGTTATTGGATGTGTGTTCTTTTCATGAACCACACCCAGTGTCATTGCGTGTGTGTTCTTCTAAACAAACCACATAAGGATCCACCAGTGTCATTGCATGTCTGTTTTTTCATGAACCACACATAAGGATCCACCAGTGTCATTGCATGTCTATTCTTTTCATGAACCACACCCAATGTCATTGCATGTGTGTTCCTCTAAACAAACCACATAAGGATCCACCAGTGTCATTGCATGTCTGTTCTTTTCATGAACCACACCCAATGTCATTGCATGTGTGTTCCTCTAAAAAAACCACATAAGGATCTACCAGTGTCATTGCATGTCTGTTCTTTTCATGAACCACACCCAGTGTAATTGCATGTGTGTTCTCTTGACAAACCACATAGGGATCCACCAGTGTCATTGCATGTCTGTTCTTTTCATGAACCACACATAAGGATCCACCAGTGTCATTGTATGTCTGTTCTTTTCATGAACCACACCCTATGTCATTGCATGTTTGTTCTTTTCATGAACCACATAAGGATCTACCAGTGTCATTGCATGTCTGTTCTTTTCATGAACCACACCCAATGTCATTGCATGTCTGTTCTCCTGACAAACCACATATGGATCCACCAGTATCATTGCATGTCTGTTCTTTTCATGAACCACACATAAGGATCCACCAGTGTCATTGCATGTCTGTTCTTCCCATGAACCACACCCAGTGTCATTGCATGTGTATTCTTTTCATGAACCACATAAGGATCTACCAGTGTCATTGCATGTTTGTTCTTTTCATGAACCACACACAAGGATCCACCAGTGTCATTGCATGTGTGTTCTTTTCATGGACCACCCCCAGTGTCATTGCATGTGTGTTCTTTTCATGAACCACAGCTAGAGTCATTGGATGTCTATTCTTTTCATGAACCACACCCAGTGTCATTGCATGTCTGTTCTTTTCATGAACCACACCCGGTGTCACTACATGTCTGTTCTTTTCATGAATCACATAAGGATCTACCAGTGTCATTGGATGTGTGTTCTTCTCATGAACCACATGTGGATCCACCAGTGTCATTGCATGTCTGTTCCTCTAAACAAACCAAATAAGGATCCACCAGTGTCATTAGGTGTGTGTTCTTTTCATGTACCACACCCAGTGTCATTACATATGTGTTCTTCTAAACAAACCACATAAGGATCCACCAGTGTCATTGCATGTCTGTTCTCTTCATGAACCACACATAAGGATCCACCAGTGTCATTGCATGTCTGTTCTTCCCATGAACCACACCCAGTGTCATTGCATACGTGTTCTTTTCATGAACCACATAAGGATCTACCAGTGTCATTGCATGTCTGTTATTTTCATGAATGACACATAAGGATCCACTAGTGTCATTGCATGTTTGTTCTTTTCATGAAGCACACCCAGTGTCATTGCATGTGTGTTATTTTCATGAACCACCGCTAGAGACATTGGATGTCTATTCTTTTCATGAACCACACCCAGTGTCATTGCATGTCTGTTGTTTTCATGAACCACACCCGGTATCATTGCATGTATGTTCTTTTCATGAATCACACATAAGGATCCACTAGTGTCATTGCATGTTTGTTCTTTTCATGAAGCACACCCAGTGTCATTGCATGTGTGTTCTTTTCATGAACCACCGCAAGAGACATTGGATGTCTATTCTTTTCATGAACCACACCCAGTGTCATTGCATGTCTGTTGTTTTCATCAACCACACCCGGTATCATTGCATGTATGTTCTTTTCATGAATCACATACGGATCTACTAGTGTCATTGGATGTGTGTTCTTCTCATGAACCACACGTGGATCCACCGGTGGCATTGCATGTCTGTTCCTCTAAACAAACCACATAAGGATCCACCAGTGTCATTGGATGTGTGTTCTTTTCATGAACCACACCCAGTGTCATTGCATGTGTATTATTTTAAACAAACCACATAAGGATCCACTAGTGTCATTGTGTGTCTGTTCTTTTCATGAACCACACATAAGGATCCACCAGTGTCATTGCATCTCTGTTCTTTTCATGAACCACACCCAATGTCATTGCATGTGTGTTCCTCTAAACAAACCACATAAGGGTCCACCAGTGTCATTGCATGTCTGTCCTTTTCATGAACCACACACAGTGTCATTGCATGTGTGTTCTTCTAAACAAACCACATTAGGATCCACCAGTGTCATTGCATGTATGTTCTTTTCATGAACCACACATAAGAATTCACCAGTGTCATTGCATGTCTGTTCTTTTCATGAACCACACCAAATGTCATTGCATGTCAGCTGTTTTCATGAACCACATAAGGATCTAACAGTGTCATTGCATGTCTATTCTTTTCATGAACCACACCCAATGTCATTTCATGTGTGTTCTCCTGACAAACCACATATGGATCCACCAGTGTTGTTGCATGTCTGTTCTTTTCATGAAACAAATATAAGGATCCACTAGTGTCATTGCATGTCTGTTATTTTCATGAACCACACCCAATGACATTGCATGTCTGTTCTTTTCATGAACCACATAAGGATCTACCAGTGTCATTGCATGTCTGTTCTTTTCATGAACCACACCCAATGTCATTGCATGTGTGTTCTCCTGACAAACCACATATGGATCCACCAGTGTCATTGCATGTCTGTTCTTTTCATGAACCACACATAAGGATCCACCAGTGTCATTGCATGTCTGTTCTTTTCATGAACCAGACCCAATGTTATTGCATGTGTGTTCTCCTGACAAACCACATATGGATCCACCATTGTTAGTGCATGTCTGTTCTTTTCATGAACCACACATAAGGATCCACCAGTGTCATTGCCTGTCTGTTCTTCCCATGAACCACACCCAGTGTCATTGCATGTGTGTTCTTTTCATGAACCACATAAGGATGTACCAGTGTCATTGCATGTCTGTTCTTTTCATGAACCACACATAAGGATCCACCAGTGTCATTGCATGTCTGTTATTTTCATGAACCACACCCAGTGTCATTGCATGTGTGTTCTTTTCATGATCCACAGCTAGAGTCATTGGATGTCTATTCTTTTCATGAACCACACCCAGTGTCATTTCATGTTTGTTCTTTTCATGAACCACACCCTGTGTCATTGCATGTCTGTTCTTTTCATGAATCAAATAAGGATCTACCAGTGTGAATGGATGTGTGTTCTTCTCATGAACCACATGTGGATCCACCGGTGTCATTGCATGTTTGTTCCTCTAAACAAACCACATTAGGATCCACCAGTGTCATTGAATGTCTGTTCTTTTCATGAACCACACCCAGTGTCATTGCATGTGTGTTCTTGTAAACAAACCACATAAGGATCCACCAGTGTCATTGCATGTCTGTTCTTTTCATGAACCACACATAAGGATCCACCATTGTCATTTCATGTCTGTTTTTTCATGAGCCACACCCAATGTCATTGCATGTCTCTTCTTTTCATGAACCACACCCAATGTTATTCTTTTCATGAACCACATAAGGATCTACCAGTGTCATGGCATGTATGTTCTTTTCATGAACCACACCCAATGTCATTGCATGTGTGTTCTCCTGACATACCATATATGGATCCACCAGTGTCATTGTATGTCTGTTCCTTTCATGAACCACACATAAGGATCCACCAGTGCAATTGCATGTCTATTCTTTTCATGAACCACACCCAGTGTCATTGCATGTGTGTTCTTTTCATGAACCACATAAGGATCCACCAGTGTCATTGCATGTCTGTTCTTTTCATGAACCACACATAAGGATCCACCATTGTCATTGCATGTCTGTTCTTTTCATGAACCACACCCAATGTCATTGCATGTGTGTTCTTTTCATGAACCACATAAGGATCCACGAGTGTCATTGCATGTCTGTTCTTTTCATGAACCACACCCAGTGTCATTGCATGTGTGTTCTTTTCATGAACCACAGCTAGAGTCATTGGATGTCTATTCTTTTCATGAACCACACCCGGTGTCACTACACATCTGTTCTTTTCATGAATCACATAAGGATCTACCAGTGTCATTGGATGTGTGTTCTTCTCATGAACCACACGTGGATCCACCAGTGGCATTGCATGTCTATTCCTCTAAACAAACCAAATAAGGATGCACCAGTGTCATTGGATGTGTGTTCTTTTCATGTACCACACCCAGTGTCATTGCATATGTGTTCTTCTAAACATACCACATAAGGATCCACAAGTGTCATTGCATGTCTGTTCTCTTCATGAACCACACATAAGGATCCACTAGTGTCATTGCATGTCTGTTCTTCCCATGAACCACACCCAGTGTCATTGCATATGTGTTCTTTTCATGAACCACATAAGGATCTACCAGTGTCATTGCATGTCTATTATTTTCATGAACCACACATAAGGATCCACCAGTGTCATTGCATGTTTGTTCTTTTCATGAAGCACACCCAGTGTCATTGCATGTTGTTCTTTTCATGAACCACAACTAGAGTCATTGGATGTCTATTCTTTTCATGAACCACACCCAGTGTCATTGCATGTCTATTGTTTTCATGAACCACACCCGGTGTCATTGCATGTCTGTTCTTTTCATGAATGACATAAGGATCTACCAGTGTCATTGGATGTGTGTTCTTCTCATGAACCACACGTGGATCCACCGATGTCATTGCATGTCTGTTCCTCTAAACAAACCACATAAGGATCCACCAGTGTCGTTGGATGTGTGTTCTTTTCATGAACCACACCCAGTGTCATTGCATGTGTATTCTTGTAAACAAACCACATAAGGATCCACCAGTGTCATTGCATGTCTTTTCTTTTCATGAACCACACCCAATGTCATTGCATGTGTGTTCCTCTAAACAAACCACATAAGGGTCCACCAGTATGATTGCATGTCTGTTATTTTCATGAACCACACCCAGTGTCATTGCATGTGTGTTCTTCTAAACAAACCACATAAGGATCCACCAGTGTCATTGCATGTATGTTCTTTTCATGAACCACACATTAGAATCCACCAGTGTCATTGCATGTCTGTTCTTTTCATGAACCACACCAAATGTCATTGCATGTCTGTTGTTTTCATGAACCACATAAGGATCTAACAGTGTCATTGCATGTCTGTTCTTTTCGTGAACCACACCCAATGTCATTTCATGTGTGTTCTCTTGACAAACCACATATGGATCCACCAGTGTGATTGCATGTCTATTCTTTTCATGAACCACACATAAGGATCCACCAGTGTCATTGCATGTCTGTTCTTTTCATGAACCACACCCAATGTCATCGCATGTCTGTTCTTTTCATGAACCACATAAGGATCTACCAGTGTCATTGCATGTCTGTTCATTTCATGAACCACACCCAATGTCATTGCATGTTTGTTCTTCTGAGAAACCACATATGGATCCACCAGTGTCATTGCATGTCTGTTCTTTTCATGAACCACACTCAATGTCATTGCATGTGTGTTCCTCTAAACAAACCACATAAGGATCCACTAGTGTCATTGCATGTCTATTCTTTTCATGAACCACACCCAGTGTCATTGCATGTGTGTTCTTCTAAACAAACCACATAAGGATCCACCAATGTCATTGCATGTCTGTTCTTTTCATGAACCACACATAAGGATCCACCAGTGTCACTGCATGTCTGTTCTTTTCATGAACCACACTCAATGTCATTGCATGTCTCTTCTTTTGATGAACCACACCCAATTTCATTGCATGTTTTTTCTTTTCACGAACCACATAAGGATCTACCAGTGTCATTGCATGTATGTTCTTTTCATGAACCACACCCAATGTCATTGCATGTGTGTTCTCCTGACAAACCACATATGGATCCACCAGTGTCATTGCATGTCTGTTCTTTTCATGAACCACACATAAGGATCCACCAGTGTCATTGCATGTCTGGTCTTTTCATGAACCACACCCAGTGTCATTGCATGTGTGTTCTTTTCATGAACCACAGCTAGAGTCATTGGATGTCTATTCTTTTCATGAACCACACCCGGTGTCACTACACATCTGTTCTTTTCATGAATCACATAAGGATCTACCAGTGTCATTGGATGTGTGTTCTTCTCATGAACCACACGTGGATCCACCAGTGGCATTGCATGTCTATTCCTCTAAACAAACCAAATAAGGATGCACCAGTGTCATTGGATGTGTGTTCTTTTCATGTACCACACCCAGTGTCATTGCATATGTGTTCTTCTAAACATACCACATAAGGATCCACAAGTGTCATTGCATGTCTGTTCTCTTCATGAACCACACATAAGGATCCACTAGTGTCATTGCATGTCTGTTCTTCCCATGAACCACACCCAGTGTCATTGCATATGTGTTCTTTTCATGAACCACATAAGGATCTACCAGTGTCATTGCATGTCTATTATTTTCATGAACCACACATAAGGATCCACCAGTGTCATTGCATGTTTGTTCTTTTCATGAAGCACACCCAGTGTCATTGCATGTTGTTCTTTTCATGAACCACAACTAGAGTCATTGGATGTCTATTCTTTTCATGAACCACACCCAGTGTCATTGCATGTCTATTGTTTTCATGAACCACACCCGGTGTCATTGCATGTCTGTTCTTTTCATGAATGACATAAGGATCTACCAGTGTCATTGGATGTGTGTTCTTCTCATGAACCACACGTGGATCCACCGATGTCATTGCATGTCTGTTCCTCTAAACAAACCACATAAGGATCCACCAGTGTCGTTGGATGTGTGTTCTTTTCATGAACCACACCCAGTGTCATTGCATGTGTATTCTTGTAAACAAACCACATAAGGATCCACCAGTGTCATTGCATGTCTGTTCTTTTCATGAACCACACCCAATGTCATTGCATGTGTGTTCCTCTAAACAAACCACATAAGGGTCCACCAGTATGATTGCATGTCTGTTAGTTTCATGAACCACACCCAGTGTCATTGCATGTGTGTTCTTCTAAACAAACCACATAAGGATCCACCAGTGTCATTGCATGTATGTTCTTTTCATGAACCACACATTAGAATCCACCAGTGTCATTGCATGTCTGTTCTTTTCATGAACCACACCAAATGTCATTGCATGTCTGTTGTTTTCATGAACCACATAAGGATTTAACAGTGTCATTGCATGTCTGTTCTTTTCATGAACCACACCCAATGTCATTTCATGTGTGTTCTCTTGACAAACCACATATGGATCCACCAGTGTCATTGCATGTCTGTTCTTTTCATGAACCACACATAAGGATCCACCAGTGTCATTGCATGTCTGTTCTTTTCATGAACCACACCCAATGTCATCGCATGTCTGTTCTTTTCATGAACCACATAAGGATCTACCAGTGTCATTGCATGTCTGTTCATTTCATGAACCACACCCAATGTCATTGCATGTTTGTTCTTCTGAGAAACCACATATGGATCCACCAGTGTCATTGCATGTCTGTTCTTTTCATGAACCACACTCAATGTCATTGCATGTGTGTTCCTCTAAACAAACCACATAAGGAGCCACTAGTGTCATTGCATGTCTATTCTTTTCATGAACCACACCCAGTGTCATTGCATGTGTGTTCTTCTAAACAAACCACATAAGGATCCACCAATGTCATTGCATGTCTGTTCTTTTCATGAACCACACATAAGGATCCACCAGTGTCACAGCATGTCTGTTCTTTTCATGAACCACACTCAATGTCATTGCATGTCTCTTCTTTTGATGAACCACACCCAATTTCATTGCATGTTTTTTCTTTTCACGAACCACATAAGGATCTACCAGTGTCATTGCATGTATGTTCTTTTCATGAACCACACCCAATGTCATTGCATGTGTGTTCTCCTGACAAACCACATATGGATCCACCAGTGTCATTGCATGTCTGTTCTTTTCATGAACCACACATAAGGATCCACCAGTGTCATTGCATGTCTGGTCTTTTCATGAACCACACCCAGTGTCATTGCATGTATCCTCTTTTCATGAATAACACCCAGTGTCATGGCATGTCTGTTCTTTTCATGAACTACACCCGGTGTCACTGCATGTCTGTTCATTTCATGAACTACATAAGGATCTACCAGTGTCATTGGATGTGTGTTCTTCTCATGAACCACACGTGGATCCATCGGTGTCATTGCATGTCTGTTGCTCTAAAAAAACCACATAAGGATCCACCAGTGTCATTGGATGTGTGTTCTTTTCATGAACCACACCCAGTGTCATTGCATGTGTGTTCTTCTAAACAAAACACATGAGGATCCAGCAGTGTCATTGCATGTCTGTTCTTTTCATGAACCACATGTAAGGATCCACCAGTGTCATTGCATGTCTGTTCTTTTCATGAACCACACCCAATGTCATTGCATGTGTGTTCCTCTAAAAAAACCACATAAGGATCCACCAGTGTCATTGCATGTCTGTTCTTTTCATGAACCACACATAAGGATCCACCAGTGTCATTGGATGTATGTTCTTTTCATGAACCACACATAACATCCACCACTGTCATTGCATGTCTGTTCTTTTCATGAACCACACCCAGTGTCATTGCATGTGTGTTCTTTTCATGAACCATAGCTAGAGTCATTGGATGTCTATTATTTTCATGAACAACACCCAGTGTCATTGCATGTCTGTTCTTTTCATGAACCACACCCGGTGTCACTACATGTCTGTTCTTTTCAAGAACCACATAAGGATCTACTAGTGTAATTCGATGTGTGTTCTTCTCATGAACCACACGTGGATCCACCGGTGTCATTGCATGTCTGTTCCTCTAAACAAACCACATAAGGATCCACCAGTGTCATTGGATGTGTGTTCTTTTCATGAACCACACCCAGTGTCATTGCATGTGTGTTCTTCTAAACAAACCACATAAGGATACACCAGTGTCATTGCATGTATGTTCTTTTCATGAACCACACATAAGGATCCACTAGTGTCATTGCATGTCTATTCTTTTCATGAACCACACTCAATGTCATTGGATGTGTGTTCCTCTAAACAAACCACATAAAGATCCACCAGTGTCATTGCATGTCTGTTCTTTTCATGAACCACACCCAGTGTCATTGCATGTGTGTTCTTCTAAACAAACCACATAAGGATCCACCAGTGTTATTCGATGTGTGTTCTTTTCATGAACCACACCCAGTGTCATTGCGTGTGTGTTCTTCTAAACAAACCACATAAGGATCCACCAGTGTCATTGCATGTCTGTTCTTTTCATGAACCACACCCAATGTCATTGCATGTGTGTTCCTCTAAACAAACCACATAAGGATCCACCAGTGTCATTGCATGTATGTTCTTTTCATGAAACACACCCAATGTCATTGCATGTGTGTTCCTCTAAACAAACCACATAAGGATCCACCAGTGTCATTGGATGTGTGTTCTTTTCATGAACCACACCCAGTGTCATTGCATGTGTGTTCTTCTAAACAAAACACATGAGGATCCACCAGTGTCATTGCATGTCTGTTCTTTTCATGAACCACATGTAAGGATCCACCAGTGTTATTGCATGTCTGTTCTTTTCATGAACCACACCCAATGTAATTGCATGTGTGTTCCTCTAAAAAAACCACATAAGGATCCACTAGTGTCATTGCATGTCTGTTCTTTTCATGAACCACACCCAGTGTCATTGCATGTGTGTTCTTCTAAACAAACCACATAAGGATCCACCAGTGTCATTGCATGTCTGTTCTTTTCATGAACCACACATAAGGATCCACCAGTGTCATTGGATGTATGTTCTTTTCATGAACCACACGTAAGGATCCACCACTGTCATTGCATGTCTGTTCTTTTCATGAACCACACCCAGTGTCATTGCATGTGTGTTCTTTTCATGAACCACAGCTAGAGTCATTGGATGTCTATTATTTTCATGAACAACACCCAGTGTCATTGCATGTCTGTTCTTTTCATGAACCACACCCGGTGTCACTACATGTCTGTTCTTTTCATGAACCACATAAGGATCTACTAAAGTAATTGGATGTGTGTTCTTCTCATGAACCACACGTGGATCCACCGGTGTCATTGCATGTCTGTTCCTCTAAACAAACCACATAAGGATCCACCAGTGTCATTGGATGTGTGTTCTTTTCATGAACCACACCCAGTGTCATTGCATGTGTGTTCTTTTAAACAAACCACATAAGGATACACCAGTGTCATTGCATGTATGTTCTTTTCATGAACCACACATAAGGATCCACTAGTGTCATTGCATGTCTGTTCTTTTCATGAACCACACTCAATGTCATTGGATGTGTGTTCCTCTAAACAAACCACATAAGGATCCACCAGTGTCATTGCATGTCTGTTCTTTTCATGAACCACACCCAGTGTCATTGCATGTGTGTTCTTCTAAACAAACCACATAAGGATCCACCAGTGTTATTGGATGTGTGTTCTTTTCATGAACCACACCCAGTGTCATTGCGTGTGTGTTCTTCTAAACAAACCACATAAGGATCCACCAGTGTCATTGCATGTCTGTTCTTTTCATGAACCACACATAAGGATCCACCAGTGTCATTGCATGTCTATTCTTTTCATGAACCACACCCAATGTCATTGCATGTGTGTTCCTCTAAACAAACCACATAAGGATCCACCAGTGTCATTGCATGTATGTTCTTTTCATGAAACACACCCAATGTCATTGCATGTGTGTTCGTCTAAACAAACCACATAAGGATCTACCAGTGTCATTGCATGTCTATTCTTTTCATGAACCACACCCAGTGTAATTGCATGTGTGTTCTCTTGACAAACCACATAGGGATCCACCAGTGTCATTGCATGTCTGTTCTTTTCATGAACCACACATAAGGATCCACCAGTGTCATTGTATTTCTGTTCTTTTCATGAACCACACCCAATGTCATTGCATGTTTGTTCTTTTCATGAACCACATAAGGATCTACCAGTGTCATTGCATGTCTGTTCTTTTCATGAACCACACCCAATGTCATTGCATGTGTGTTCTCCTGACAAACCACATATGGATCCACCAGTATCATTGCATGTTTGTTCTTTTCATGAACCACACATAAGGATCCACCAGTGTCATTGCATGTCTGTTCTTCCATGAACCACACCAAGTGTCATTGCATGTGTCTTCTTTTCATGAACCACATAAGAATCTACCAGTGTCATTGCATGTCTGTTCTTTTCATGAACCACACACAAGGATCCACCAGTGTCATTGCATGTGTGTTCTTTTCATGGACCACACCCAGTGTCATTGCATGTGTGTTCTTTTCGTGAACCACAGCTAGAGTCATTGGATGTCTATTCTTTTCATGAACCACACCCAGTGTCATTGCATGTCTGTTCTTTTCATGAACCACACCCGGTGTCACTACATGTCTGTTCTTTTCATGAATCACATAAGGATCTACCAGTGTCATTGGATGTGTGTTCTTCTCATGAACCACACGTGGATCCACCAGTGTCATTGCATGTCTGTTCCCCTAAACAAACCAAATAAGGATCCACCAGTGTCATTGGATGTGTGTTCTTTTCATGTACCACACCCAGTGTCATTACATATGTGTTCTTCTAAACAAACCACATAAGGATCCACCAGTGTCATTGCATGTCTGTTCTTCCCATGAACCACACCCAGTGTCATTGCATACGTGTTCTTTTCATGAACCACATAAGGGTATACCAGTGTCATTGCATGTCTGTTATTTTCATGAATCACACATAAGGATCCACCAGTGTCATTGCATGTTTGTTATTTAAATGAAGCACACCCAGTGTCATTGCATGTGTGTTCTTTTCATGAACAACCGCTAGAGACATTGGATGTCTATTCTTTTCATGAACCACACCCAGTGTCATTGCATGTCTGTTCTTTTCATGAACCACACCCGGTGTCATTGCATGTATGTTCTTTTCATGAATCACATACGGATCTACTAGTGTCATTGGATGTGTGTTCTTCTCATGAACCACACGTGGATCCACCGGTGTCATTGCATGTCTGGTCCTCTAAACAAACCACATAAGAATCCACCAGTGTCATTGGATGTGTGTTCTTTTCATGGACCACACCCAGTGTCATTGCATGTGTATTATTTTAAACGAACCACATAAGGATCCACCAGTGTCATTGCATGTCTGTTCTTTTCATGAACCACACATAAGGATCCACCAGTGTCATTGCATGTCTGTTCTTTTCATGAACCACACCCAATGTCATTGCATGTGTGTTCCTCTAAACAAACCACATAAGGGTCCACCAGTGTCATTGCATGTCTGTTATTTTCATGAACCCCACCTAGTGTCATTGCATGTGTGTTCTTCTAAACAAACCACATAAGGATCCACCAATGTCATTGCATATATGTTCTTTTCACCAGTGTCATTGCATGTCTGTTCTTTTCATGAACCACACCCAATGTCATTGCATGTGTGTTCCTCTAAACAAACCACATAAGGGTCCACCAGTGTCATTGCATGTCTGTTCTTTTCATGAACCACACCCAGTGTCATTGCATGTGTGTTCTTCTAAACAAACCACATAAGGATCCACCAGTGTCATTGCATGTGTGTTCTTTTCATGAACCACACATAAGAATTCACCAGTATCATTGCATGTCTGTTCTTTTCATGAACCACACCAAATGTCATTGCATGTCAGTTGTTTTCATGAACCACATAAGGATCTAACAGTGTCATTGCATGTCTGTTCTTTTCATGAACCACACCCAATGTCATGGCATGTGTGTTGTCCTGACAAACCACATATGGATCCACCAGTGTCGTTGCATGTCTGTTCTTTTCTTGAACCACACATAAGGATCCACTAGTGTCATTGCATGTCTGTTCTTTTCATGAACCACACCCAATGACATTGCATGTATTTTCTTTTCATGAACCCCATAAGGATCTACCAGTGTCATTGCATGTCTGTTCTTTTCATGAACCACACCCAATGTCATTGCATGTGTGTTCTCCTGACAGACCACATATGGATCCACCAGTGTCATTGCATGTCTGTTCTTTTCATGAACCACACATAAGGATCCACCAGTGTCATTGCATGTCTGTTCTTCCCATGAACCACACATGGATCCACCAGTGTCATTGCATGTCTGTTCTTTTCATGAATCACAACTAGAGTCACTGGATGTCTGTTACTTCAATAAACCACATATGGATCCACCTAGTGTGATTGCATGTCTGTTCCTCTAAAAACCCACATAAGGATCCACCAGTGTCATTGGATGTGTGTTCTTATCATGAACCACACATGGATCCTCCAGTGTCATTGCATGTTTGTTACTCTAAATAAACCACATAAGGATCCACCAGTGTCATTGCATGTATGTTCTTTTCATGAACCACACATAAGGATCCACCAGTGTCATTGCATGTCTGTTCTTTTCATGAACCACACCTTGTGTTATTGTATGTGTGTTCTTTTCATGAACCACAACTAGAGTCATTGGATGTCTATTCTTTTCATGAACCACACCAGGGTCATTGCATGTCTGTTCTTTTCATGAACCACACCCGGTGTCACTGCATGTCTGTTCTTTTCATGAACCAGATAAGGATCTACCAGTGTCATTGGATGTGTGTTATTCTCATGAACCACACGTGGATCCACCGGTGTCATTGCATGTCTGTTCCTCTAAACAAACCACATAAGGATCCACCAGTGTCATTGGATGTGTGTTCTTTTCATGAACCACATAAGGATCCACCAGTGTCATTGCATGTCTGTTCTTTTCATGAAGCACATAAGGATCCCCCAGTGTCATTGCATGTCTGTTCTTTTCATGAACCACATAAGGATCCACGAGTGTAATTGCATGTCTATTATTTTCATGAACCACACCCAGCATCACTGCATGTCAGTTCTTTTCATGAATCACAGCTAGAGTCATTGCATGTCTGTGACTTCCATAAACCACATATGGATCCACCTAGTGTGATTGCATGTCTCTTCTTTTCACAAACCACACAGTTGTTCTGCTTGACGATTGTTACATACCGTTCGATTGGGGCGCTTGGACGATTGGGATGGTCTTCGTGAGAGCGATCCGCGAGTAGGCTGTTCTGTGGCATGATTGGCCACGCTTGCTCTGGACAAACTGCCAACACCGGGCGCTCCCCTGTTGCGAGTGTCACGTCTCACGAGTTCAGTGGGCCACATCCTAGTGTCACATCCCCATTACTTCTCTTCCTCCCCGTACTTCTCTTCCTTACCCTCGAAGCCACTTTCCCCACTTCACTACCATCCTTCCGTAGCTGCAAGCCGACGGCGCCTCCATCCCAATCCCCTCTCCGGTAGCCACCCCCTCCCCTCTCGCCGTGGGTTCAAGGGAAGATGGCGAGGAAACGCGTCGTGACGACACGGATGGTGATTTCTATGTGAGTCGTCTCATCTCTATTTCTATCATCTGTGGCTAGTTATCTATTTTTTGAGCTAGATCTAATCTGTTTACTCATGCGTGTATGATGTGTTAGGACAACCAGACGATGTATGACTCCGACTATCACAGTTTAGAGGATGAAGACAGTCTTCTGGTATGTAAACATGGATATGTGCCCGCTAAATTTGTAGCCTTCGAAGGACGAAACACAGGCAGGAGGTTTCTACGGTGTCAACGACATCGTGCAATGATGCTAGGCGGAAGTTGTGGTGTTGTCAAATGGGTAGATCCAGAGTGGCCCAAATCGATGCAGAAAACGTTTGACAAACTATGGGAAATGACTGTCGAGTTGAAATAATCCGTATTCAGCTCACTTGTTGACAGTGTTGAGACGAAGCTATGGGAACCAGTTGACATTACCAAGCATAAGCGAGATCTTAGGTGGTTGCAAGACAAGGTTATGAAAGTCGAGAAGGAGAGGGACGCGGCGTTGGCCCTGAAGGCTAAAGCAGAGCAAGAACTGACTCAAGAAAGAAATGATCTCCACTAGGCCAAAGTCCTGCAGTACACAACTACGAGTATTGACAAGTGCATCAGGAAAAATGTAGAGAAACAATTGAAGTTGTGCAAGGAAGATGCTAAAAGGAAGGAGCAGACAATTCGATCCTTGCTCTCGTAGGAAGATGCGCATCGGGCCAAGATTAGGAAGATCAAGGAGATGTGTGATAACTAGTTCTATTTAGCTTAAGCTCCGTGCCTTTTTAAGTTGTAATATTTGTACTTGTTGACCTAGCGGTCTGAACTATTGGTCCCGGATTCCAGGGAGGAAAAAAATTGCTCTGACCCTGCCTTACTTCTTTTGTCTGACCCCACATTACTTCTTTTGTCTGACTGTTGCTTCGTCGTCCTCGTGTACAAATAGGAGGTGCCACAGCGCGTCGCTCCGTCGTCCATCCCCTCGTCCTCTCCAATCTCCACCACGCCGCCATGGAGATGCCCGATCTGAACTTGTACGAGGCGGTGATGTTCGCGAACTTCGACATCCTCGGGCCGCCAGCCGCGAAGGTGCCCCACGGATGGCGCATCAGCTCTGTAGGGGTGCCGGTGGATCCGCTACCTAGCCGAGCCGATATGGAGAGCGAAATCGCGGCGCGTCACCGCTAGATGCCCGCGTGGAAGAGGGCGCTGCCCTAGGACGTGGCGGCCAGCCCGTATTGGTCGACGCTGTTGAAGAAGGAGCGGAAGGCCAAGATTGGCAACCACATCGTTGATGGGCGTGTGGTGCACCGGGATCTCCGGAACCGAGAAGGGCGGGAGAGGTTCTGGTCCGTCCCTGGACGGACCAAGTACACCGTCATCACCGCCACTCGACGCGAAGAGGTGCTCCGTCTCGCGAACAATGCGGAAATTGTGGAGGTTCTGTCCGACAGCGATGAGGAAGCCGGCGGCTCGGAGGATAGTGGCAGCGAAAGTGAAATTGTTTACTAGTGGTTGAATTAATGTAGGATGTGAAATCGCACCTTTGTTTAGAAGAATTTGTGGCTGAAGTATTGAAATGCCTCGATTTAGATCTCTGTCTCGATTAATTTGTGGAAGAATTTGTGATTTAGATCAATTTTTGCCTCGATTTAGATCTCTGTCCCGGATTGGGAACGTGACTGTGGACCAAAGACACCTTTTCTACTAGTGTATTCTGACATTGGTGGTTTGTTTAAACGTAATCTATGTGGATTGTGCCGCATGAAAATGGCACAACCACAATTTATAAAGTGGAAGCACGTACACCCGGTTACTGGAGATCCGGGAGCTTCGCCAGATGTAGGGGATGCAGGAGCAGAGAGGTGGTGAGATAGACGGGCTCAAGATTAGGCCAGAAAGTGGTACCCATTTCCTCCTCATGTGTGCATTATCAGTGAGAACATTGTTGTTTATGTTGCCACGTTGTTGTGCAGTATCTGAAATAAGTTTCTGCATCGTGGAGTGTGGTAGCTTAAATAATTTATTTATGTGCCACTTACATTCCATCGTATTTGGAGACTTCCTGCCCCTCAGCAATCGTGGAACCGGTGGATCCGTGGTTTCAGATAGCAGTGGCACAATCACAATTTCGGATTCAACTACTGAGTCGGGCATTTCCAAACCCTAAGTCACGGTACATTTTACTCAAAGAACATGGGTAGATTGTTTCACCCAGCATCGTGCCAAACACAGAGCGATCAGAATTTAACAGAATTACATATATAGGTTGAAGTTCAACACATTACTATGCATCTTCATTACCAGCAGCCTTCTTCCGTAGCCTGGGTGCCAAGCCTTCACGTCCAATGGCTTCTTCATTTCCTGCCTTCTTCCTCTTCCTCGGTGCCAATTTTCTTAGCTTCACGTACTCTGCATCGTCGGGACAATGGGCACCAGAATCGTGTCCAACATCATCTTTCCACTCGTTTTTAATTTCTTCGGGCAGCAAAATGACATCTTTTCACTTGTTTTTAATTTCTTCGGGCAGCAAAATGACTGACCGGGCAGTCATGTTTCTAACCTTTGGGCGCTTCCTGTCAAAGAAACAAGACTGTTGCATAACTTCCCAATATCTACAGAATGAATAAAAAAAATTACAATTCAGCACAAACATGCGAACCCCAAGAGAGCTTTGCTTACCAGGAGCTAATTGGGTTCGAGCAACCACCCTGTCCAAGAATAGAAGGGCGACTCCCAGTTGCAGTAGCTTCCACATCCAGTACATGACATTTCAGGTCAAACATGGCAGCCGAAGCATACCTTTTCATCAACCCAATTAGCTGACTGTCACATGTTATAGGAACCATGATGCCACGTTCATCCATGAAGCTGAACTTTGCTGTCTGCTTCGGCCATAATTCAACATGATTACGCAGAGCAGCAACCATACCAGATATAGTGCAGATCTGTGTAGACGCTTCTTCCATCGTGAAATGATGGCTTCCATACCATTTGCCCTTAGATTCGTACCTGTAGAGGACTAACGTAACCAGGTAAGGGGGGTCCGTGCAGATCCCACTTGACAGAAAACTGTGGACAAAATATGTTTGTTAGCGTTGGGCTAACAAACAATTTGAGGTTCAGTAGCCAGCTAGCAGTTCTAACTAGTGCGAATAGAAAAGAGAAGGGTAGATCACCCACTTGTAGACATAACTTCTTCTTTCTTGATAGTAGGATCTGCCATCCTCCGAGCTGCTCGGCTCGTCAGCGGCGGAGGCAGGCTAGAGCCTCGCAACGGCGGCTACGGCATGCGCCATTGGAGCTCGAGATCAGCGACTGGGCGCAGTAACTTGGCGCCGGAAGTCAAATGTCTGAAGGGATCGTCTTGCCTGGCGGGTGGATTCCGACGCCGCCGGTGCTAGGGGAAAGCTGGGAATGGATTTCTGATATTGGTCAACGCATCCAATCCACTTAGCTGCTCGATTTTCCTAAGAGGTTGCTGCGTTGACGCCCGCGTCACGGACAGATGACCGACATGAGGGTCCCGACCGTCTACTTCACGGGGCAGTTTAATGGAATGTTTGAATTTGGCAGGGGTAAGATGAGTTTGCCTTGAAATGGCCCCTCTGAGTAGTTGGCGTCCCAACATTTCGAAACGCGGTAATTTTAGGCAACTTAGGTAACGCCATGCTCTGGCCTGCCAACTTTGGTACCGTAGACGAACAATCCCAGTTTGTGTGATCATGTGGATCAATGTGGTCTAGGAAAATAACACATGCAATGACACTAGTGGGTAAATGTGGTTTAGGAAAAGAACAAATGCAATGACTATAGGTGATCCATGTGTCAAACCGTGGTCACAGAGACCAAAATCACATATGAACAGCAGCTTCCACATTGCATGTTGCACTAGTGAGGCTGAAGTTGCATCACATAATGCACTGGAGTGTTTGTGGTCTTGTGGATCTATGTGGTATAGGAAAAGAACAGATGTAATGACACTAGTGGATCAATGTCTATTGGTGATCCATGTGTCAAACCATGGTCACGGAGACCAAAACCACATAGGAAGAGCAGCTTCCACATTGCATGCTACACCAGTGAGGAAGAAGTTGCAACGCAGAATGCAATGGAGTGTGTGCCGTCATGTGGATAAATGTGGTGGAGGAAAATAATACATGCAATGACACTAGTGGATACATGTGGTTTAGGAGAAGAACGCATGCATTGACTATAGGTGATCCATGTGTCAAACCATGGTCAGAGAGACCAAAATCACATATAAAGAGCATCTTCCACATTGCATGTTGCATTGGTGAGGCAGAAGTTGCATCACAGAATGCACTAGAGTGTTTGTTGTCTTGTGGATCAATGTGGTCTAGGAAAAGAATATATGCAATGACACTAGTGGATAAATGTGGTTTAGTAAAAGAACACATGCAATGACTATAGGTGATCCATGTGATGACCATGGTCATAGAGACCAAAAGCACATAGGAAGAGAAGCTTCCACATTGCATTTTGTACCAGTGTGCAGAAGTTGCATCATAGAATGCATTGGATTGTGTGTGGTCATGTGAATCAATGTGGTCTAGGTACAGAACCCATGAAATGACACTAGTGGATCAATGTGGTTTAGGAAAAGAACACATGCAATGACTATGGGTGATCCATCTGTCATAGCATGGTCATAGAGACCAAAAGCACATAGGAAGAGCATCTTTGACATTGCATGTTGCACAAGTGAGGCAGAAGTTGCATCACAGAATGCACTGGATTGTGTGTCGTCATGTGGAGCAATGTGGTCTAGGAAAAGAACACATACAATGACACTAGTGGATCAATGTGGATTAGAAAAAGAACACATGCAATGCCTATAAGTCATCCATTTGTCAAACTATGGTCACAGAGACCAAAAGAATATAGGAAGAGCAGCTTCCACATTTCATGTCGGACAAGCGAGGCAGAAGTTGCATCATAGAATGCACTGGAGTGAGTGTGGTCATGTGGATCAATGTTGTCTAGGAAAAGAACACATGCAATGACACTAGTGGATCAATGTCTATTGGTGATCCATGTGTCAAACCATGGTCACGGAGACCAAAACCACATAGGAAGAGCAGCTTCCACATTGCATGCTACACCAGTTAGGAAGAAGTTGCATCATAGAATGCACTGGAGTGTGTGTTGCAATGTGGATAAATGTGGGGGAGGAAAATAACACATGCAATGAGACTAGTGGATCAATGTGGTTTAGGAAAATAATGCACTGGAGTGTTTGTGGTCTTGTGGATATATGTGGTATAGGAAAAGAACAGATGTAATGACACTAGTGGATCAATGTCTATTGGTGATCCATGTGTCAAACCATGGTCACGGAGACCAAAACCACATAGGAAGAGCAGCTTCCACATTGCATGCTACACTAGTGAGGAAGAAGTTGCAACGCAGAATGCAATGGAGTGTGTGTCGTCATGTGGATAAATGTGGTGGAGGAAAATAATACATGCAATGACACTAGTTGATAAATGTGGTTTAGGAGAAGAACGCATGCAATGACTATAGGTGATCCATGTGTCAAACCATGGTCAGAGAGACCAAAATCACATATAAAGAGCATCTTCCACATTGCATGTTGCATTGGTGAGGCAGAAGTTGCATCACAGAATGCACTAGAGTGTTTGTTGTCTTGTGGATCAATGTGGTCTAGGAAAAGAATATATGCAATGACACTAGTGGATAAATGTGGTTTAGTAAAAGAACACATGCAATGACTATAGGTGATCCATGTGATGACCATGGTCATAGAGACCAAAAGCACATAGGAAGAGAAGCTTCCACATTCCATTTTGCACCAGTGTGCAGAAGTTGCATCATAGAATGCATTGGATTGTGTGTGGTCATGTGAATCAATGTGGTCTAGGTACAGAACCCATGAAATGACACTAGTGGATCAATGTGGTTTAGGAAAAGAACACATGCAATAACTATGGGTGATCCATCTGTCATAGCATGGTCATAGAGACCAAAAGCACATAGGAAGAGCATCTTTGACATTGCATGTTGCACAAGTGAGGCAGAAGTTGCATCACAGAATGCACTGCATTGTGTGTCGTCATGTGGATCAATGTGGTATAGGAAAAGAACACATGCAATGACACTAGTGGATCAATGTGGATTAGAAAAAGAACACATGCAATGCCTATAAGTCATCCATTTGTCAAACTATGGTCACAGAGACCAAAAGAATATAGGAAGAGCAGCTTCCACATTGCATGTCGGACAAGCGAGGCAGAAGTTGCATCATAGAATGCACTGGAGTGAGTGTGGTCATGTGGATCAATGTTGTCTAGGAAAAGAACACATGCAATGACACTAGTGGATCAATGTCTATTGGTGATCCATGTGTCAAACCATGGTCACGGAGACCAAAACCACATAGGAAGAGCAGCTTCCAGATTGCATGCTACACCAGTTAGGAAGAAGTTGCATCATAGAATGCACTGGAGTGTGCGTTGCAATGTGGATAAATGTGGGGGAGGAAAATAACACATGCAATGAGACTAGTGGATCAATGTGGTTTAGGAAAATAATGCACTGGAGTGTTTGTGGTCTTGTGGATATATGTGGTATAGGAAAAGAACAGATGTAATGACACTAGTGGATCAATGTCTATTGGTGATCCATGTGTCAAACCATGGTCACGCAGACCAAAACCACATAGGAAGAGCAGCTTCCACATTGCATGCTACACCAGTGAGGAAGAAGTTGCAACGCAGAATGCAATGGAGTGTGTGTCGTCATGTGGATAAATGTGGTGGAGGAAAATAATACATGCAATGACACTAGTGGATAAATGTGGTTTAGGAGAAGAACGCATGCAATGACTATAGGTGATCCATTTGTCAAACCATGGTCACATAGACCAAAAGCACATATGAAGAGCAGCTTCCACATTGCATGTTGCACCAGTGAGGCAAAAGTTGCATGACAGAATGCACTGGAGTGTTTGTGGTCATTTGGATCCATGTGGTCTAGGAAAATAACACATGCAATGAAACTAGTGGATTAATGTGGTTTAGGAAAATAACACATGCAATGACTACAGGTGATGCATGTGTCATACCATGGTCACAAAGACCAAAAGCACATAGCAAGTGTCGTCGGGTTGATGACAAGTACGCCATGAGGGGGTCCTCGGGGAGTGCGGAAGAGAGGGGTGTGAGACATACGGTGTTCCAGGACGGTAAGCACACAAGTTTACCCAGGTTCGAATCCGCCAGCTTTGTACGGATCCTACTCCTGCTAGCAATCCAGTAATACGGCAGAGCCGGAATATGGGTTACAAGGGTTCGCCTGTGCGAGTTGAGATTGTAGACTATTGAGGGTGCCCTAAAGGCTCACCCTAGGACGGCTTATATAGATATCCGGCCTAGGGTTTACAGGAGAGATCTATCCGGCTACGACTGAGAGTCGGTTACAGAGTACATCTTGAACTACAAGTAACACTATGGGCCTAAGTCAGTATGTCTTACAGGCCTTCCCGTAGCTGGATTGGACTCCGCCTCTTCTCCCTGACTAGGCCGCCCATGAAGCAAAGATCTAACCTGAAGTGGGCCACCCTGGTCAGTGAGGACTGTGAGGATACCTAGAAAGTATATCCCCAACAGCAGCCCCCGAAAGTCTCCAAGATCCAAAGTCGGATTCTTCATCATCTAGCTTGATCTTCGTGTTGCAGAATCTTGAAGAGTTCCTGAAACTTCAAAACAAAAGATATGATCCGGGTCTCGAAAATAAGTCGGACATATCAGTACATTATTCGGGTTTTCCAACTTGATATTCAAACTAAGCCGGAATTTGGTCCCTGACATCATCTGACACTGGTCATGGTCAAGTCACATCATCTGACAAACATCCTGTCAGCACGACCGTTGGTGGGTCCACTGTTCCCGGAACTGAGGCGTCGTTTTAATGCGTACGCGAAGATCGAGGCGACGTAATCATCGCGTGGGTCCTTCCTAGTTCCTTCCACGACACGTGGCGTTTATACAGTGCCGTTTGCATGAATCTTGGCACAGTTAGGTGGTTATAAGGGGTGACGATTCTCTTTCTCCCATCTTCAGCTGTTCCCTTGACGTTCCTTCTCCTCCACTTCTCCCTCGCGCACAGAGCTCTACTGCCTCCCAAATTCCCAGCGCCGCCCATCCTAGGTCACCGGCGCACCGGAGAAATGGCTTCTTCTTCATCTTCTGGCTTGGCTGGCTTCGCAGCGGCGGCGACGGTGGAGGCGGCAGCAGAGAAAGAGAGAAACCATGGGGTTTGGATCTCGTGTCTTCTTGACGACGAGAAGCTCTGCGGCATGGAGAATGAAGGGCTCCTCCGTGCCAGCAACTGGCGGAGCGGTTTGGGCGAAACCATCCCCCACCCGCAAACCGGCGAGCGGGTACACTTTGGCACACACCTCGACAGAGGTTTGTCTTTCCCTCCCTCGGATTTCTTTTCCGAGGTGATAGATCACTATGGCTTCTAGCTCCACCATCTTCCTCCCAACTCCATCTTAGAGATGAGCGCTTATGCGACTTTGTGTGAGGGATATATCGGCATTAGGCCGAGTCTTACTTTATTTCGTTTCTACTTTCATGTCCGTAGAAACTCCATCATCGCCAGTAATTCTTATATTACCGGCACTATTAGCCTTTATGTTAGACACGAGCGTAGTTATCCTCGCATTTCTGCAAGTGAGTCGGTCAAACAAAGGCCGGCCACTTTCTTTTACCATAAGGATATTCCTACTCCTGACAAAGCTACTGCCTTGCCGGCTTTCATAGACGGAGCCGCCATGGCCCTTCCATCTTGGGACGAGGCTCCTCCGGCTCTCAGTGACGATCTGATCCTCGCTAAGAGGCCGATCGAATACCTGATAAAACATAAAGGTTTGGAAGGATCCGACTTAGTCCAGTATTGGGTTGCACGTCGGATCCAGCCCCTCCAGCACCACGGAGATCGTCTGATGCACTCCATCACGGCGTCGAAGAATGATTCGCTTCGCATCAGTCCTAAGGCTTTAAAGGCACAGGATTACATAATCTAGATCAAATGGCTGATCAAGGAGCGGATTGAAAGAAAGATTTTGGACTTGTCTCTGGACATGCATATAGCGGAAGACCCTGTAGTTCCGGTAAGCTTCAATAATAAATCCTTTTATGTGTTTCACCTTTTAAGTTATTTTGCAATACTAAGATACTTTCTTTTTTTCAGCTTGCTGATCTCCCTGAGTCGAAGCTGGCTCCTATCGAGGGATATCCTCCGGAGTTTTCTCAGGAGGTGGAACTAGTCCCACTGCCGGACGTTGTGCCCAGGAAGCGCAAAGCTCCAACAGTGTCTATTGGCACAAAGGAGGTGCTAGTCGTGAAGAGGTAACTTTCAACACAACTTTCTCCTTTGTACGTTACTCGAACTTTCTTCCGAGATGTAATGTTTTCCATTCTATTACACTCTCATAGCTAAGCAGCTCATCAAGGGCAAGGGGAAGGGAACTTCTTCGAAGCCTTTGCGGCAGATGAAGCTGACTATGGCTTCTCCTGCTGCGGCTCCTCCGACTCCTGCTCCTCAACCTTCCGCAACACCGGTGATTACTCCATCACCAGTTGTCGCAGAAGATCTGGCTCCTTCAATGGGGCCAGCAATGCTTGAATCGCAGACTGACGCCACCATAGGTGGCTCAGGTTTAGATAAGGGTGAACCCTCTTCGGTTAATGATCCCTCGGCAGAGACCTTTGCTGAAAACCTTCTGAACAATCCGGGACTTGCCAAATTTGGCTTGTCTCGGAAATCTGTAGAAGAAATCTAGCTTCTGGCCCGGCAATGCCTGGAGACCAAAATCAATCTGCTGAAGAAGAAGCGGAGGACATCAAGTACTTTGACCTTCTTGAACAAGTTCACCTTCGCGACGAGGGACTTAGAGCTGGTGTGCTTCCACCACCTCCGGTTATTCCACTCACCCTCGCCGAGAAGGTTACCACCAAGGTGAACATGTGCCTGAGCAAGCTCACACATTAACATCATGTAAGTCGGAATTCCAACTCACGATTTTCTTTATTGTACTTTATATCATATCCTCTAGCCCCCAAGCATGAAGTAGGATATACAATCCAGGTTTATGCTTCCTTAGGATTCCAAAGAATGAACTAGTGTAGCCCCCAAGGCTCGTGTTGATATTAGTAACAATATTAGCCCGAGTCTTCAGTAGACTTCTGACTTTGGGTATTCTGACTGACAGAAAGTTAATACATATAACCAGGATTTGTTGAAGAATATATGTAACAAGCGGAGAGAGATCAAAGATCTCCGACTTGAAAATGCTGAGCTGAAGGTTTCCAAGGAAGAGGCCGAAGGTAAACATTCCAAAACTCAAACCTTGTCTTTTGTTTTCATAGTCGAATATTTTTGCTGAGATGTTGTATTTTTATCTTACAGCACTAGTAAAACAGTCTTGTGCTATGATCGAAGAGGCCAAGAACCTCAAAACCCTAGTGGTGGAGAATAAAGAACTTCACCAAGAGCTGGATAAGCTCAAGGCAGATCATGAGAAGAGCATCGCTCAAATTCTCGAATCCTCCTCCATGGCTACTGATGAACGTGATCATAAGATTGCTGTTCAAGATCAGAGAATCTCGGATCTCAACGATGAACTTTGCAGAGAGAAGGATCTTTTCGAGGCGCTCCGGGCTGAACTCCGGAGTCTTCGAGAAGAGAAGACCAAAGTTGATGACGTCATCTTCGGTATGCTTCCATCTTTCTGACTTTTCTATATTCTCTGACTCTTTCGATGTTGGATTTTCTTAACCGTTTTACGTTATGTGTATAGGTCCTCTGAACTTGACGGACTCCACCTCTGCCGAGCCTCGCACCCACCGGCTTACCCAAGTCGGTGATCTGCTTCATGACTTCCGCCAATCCATTGAGGATATTGGCCAAGCTCTCAAGGTTCCGGACATGCATCGCATGCCCAACTTTCAGGTGCGAGACCAGGCGAAAGAGATGCCACAGCTCGTCCGGGACTGTAACATGTCCTACGCGCGATCTGTGGCGCAGAACGCTCTCACCATGGTTATGAGCCACCATGGAAACATGGAGATATGGCAAGTGAACAGAGGGTACTGCAAGGTGGATGAAGACGGCCAGAAGCAAGATATCAAGGCCATCATGGACTCCTGCACCGGATATGGGTGTCACGTAGCTAACTTAACCAGCTACGACACTTCCTTCTTCACTCGCGTGGACACACCGCCTCCGCCTTCGAAAGAAGCAGCTGAAGTTTCCGACGATGAACAGACTGTATCGGATCTGAACATCTCGGAGTGTTATCAAACCGAGGCCAATGCATCCAGCGAGCCGGCAGCTCCTACCTCCTCTCCTGCATCATAAATTACCAGAAACAAATGTATTATTCCGAGAAACATTATGGGTCTGTAAATATGCAGTACTATAATTTTGCTAGTGCTAAGCTTTTAATCTATTCAGCACTTTTGGCTTAAATTTTTGTGTGTCTGAAATGTTTACATAAGCACTTACACTTTTTCGTCTATACTTATCGTTTATCTAGCTTTCTGCCTCGTCCCTTTCGCGAGGCGACTAAACCTTCTGCACGGAAACTTTGTCGAGCAACGGAGCTCAATTGCTAAACCAGTTTAAACTCAGAAACAAAGCCGCCTTCCAGTACCAACAATTCACTACTTAGAAAATGCCCGCATCCGGCAATCAGACAAGTAACCAAAGTATAGACTAGAAACTTTAGAGTTACACGCAAAGGTAGCATTTTTAGAATCAGAAATCTGAACCAGAACAAACATGAGCATAAAGTACTTTCAAGTATTCTGGGATTTTTGACTATGACCTGATCATTCAAAAATAAGATGGTAAAAACATCTCAGAAAAAACTTGAGGCAACCAAGACTTTTATTTATCACAAAAGATGTACATATGTATGATTACAAAAAGGATAAACTAAGAATAAAAGGGACGTAGCTGAGCAATATTCCATGGTCTATCGAACTCATCCCGATTTGTACTACCTCCTGCTCTCTTTCTCTTCTTAGTAGCAGGTCTTTCTTTGACTGGCCTCATGTCAGTTAAGTAGTACGAACCATTATGCAATACTCGACTAACTAAAAAGGGCCCTTCCCATACTGGGGAAAGTTTGTGCTTTCTTTGTTGCACAAGCCAGAGAACCAAATCGCCTTTATTGAAAGATCTGTTTTGGACTCTCAGGCTATGATACTTGCGTAACTTCTGCTGATAGGCTGTTGATCTCATTTCAGCAATGACGCGAACTTCTTCGACTAAGTCGAGATCATTTTGTCGAGAAATCTCGGCATATTCTTTGATATACGCGGCCACTCTAGGAGAAGTGTGAATCAAATCACTAGGAAGAACTGCTTCTTCGTCATAGACCAAGAAGATAGGTGTGTATCCGATTGACCTGTTCGGAGTTGTTCGTAAACTCCATATTACAGAGGGTAATTCCTCTTCCCAAGCCCCCGCAGCACGTCGTAGTGGTGCTTCGAGTCTCGGTTTTAGGCCCTGTAGGATTAAACCATTTGCCCTTTCGACTTATCCGTTAGCCCGTGGATGTGTGTCTGACGCAATGTCAAGCCGGATATTTTGTTCATTGCAGAATTCGGCCAATTATCCCATAGAGAAATTACTCCCGTTGTCCGTCATAATACTATGCGGATAACCATACCGGATTATAACATCCTCAACAAATCTTTTGGCTATTGCTCCATCACAACTAGTGACGGGTTTAGCCTTAATCCATTTTGTGAATTTATCCACCATCACTAAGAGGTGAGTAAATCCACTTGGAGCCCGTTTAAACGGTCCTACCATATCAAGCCCCCAGACCACAAAAGGCCATGTTATAGGTATTATTCGCAGCTGATCAGCTGGAACGTGAGCTTGTTTGGCGTACTTTTGGCAGCCTTTGCACGTCTTGACTATCTGTTCGGCATCTGCCTGAGCTGTAAGCTATAAAAAACCGTGTCTAAAAGCTTTTGCCACTAAAGATTTGGCTGTAGCGTGGTGACCACACTCGCCTTCGTGGATTTCTCTTAAGATTTCCACTCCTTCTTCCGGAGATACGCAACGCTGAAAGACCTCAGACACACTCCGCTTATAGAGCTCACCTTTAACTATAGTATAGGCTTTCGCTCGTCGGATAATATGCCGGCTCAGAACCTCGTCTTCGGGTAATTTGCCATCTACCAGATAATCAAGGTAGGGTTGAGTCCAGCTAGGAATTACAGCCAGAACTGCTATTAGAGGTGAGTCGGATTTGGTCGGATATTCCTCATCCATGCCCTTTATTGAGGGAACTTTGAGGTGCTCTAAAAAGCGCCATCTGGGACCTCTTTCCGTGCAGAGCCTTTTCGAGATAGTGCATCTGCTTCCTCATTTTCTGCTCGAGGGATGTGTTGAACCTTAAACCCTTCAAACGATTTAGATAAATCATCCACGATAGCCTTATATGCTGCCATGTGTTTATTTGCATTACAAATATTCGACACTTGCTAAGCAACAAGATCCAAATCTCCATAACGCATCAAACGTCGGATGCCGATATCCTTAGCAATCCGGATTCCATGCAGTAGTGCTTCATACTCATCAATATTATTTGACGCTGTGAAGTGGATCTGCAACACGTATAGAAGTTTATATCCTTGGGGTGATTTGAGCACCACGCCAGCCCCCAAGCCCCCTCTAGCCTTAGACCCATCAAAGTATAGGGTCCAATATTCCGACTCGGGGAGGGTCATATTCTCCTTCGTCTCTGTCCAATCAGCAACAAAGTCGGCAAGGATTTGGGTTTGATTGCTATTCGGGGTTTATACTCAATATCGAAAGCTGAAAGCTCTATGCCCCATTTGGCGACGCGTCACTGTTGTTAATTATGTCTCTCATGGGAGCTGTGCTCACCATGGTAATTGGATGCTCCTGGAAATAGTGTCGTACCTTACGAGATGCCAAGAAAACACCATAAGCCAGCTTTTGATAGTGTGGATACCGTTGTTTTGATTTTGTTAGGACCTCGCTAACAAAGTAAGTCGGACGCTGCACCAAGTGTTCCTGATTTTCCTCCGGTCTCACCACTACCATGACGATACTAATGACTTTATTTGTCGTAGCAAGATAAAGCAACATCGATTCCTATGGTTCCGGTGCAGCAAGGATAGGAGCAGATGAGAGTACTTTCTTCAGGTCTTGTAATGCAGCTTCAGCTTCGATGGTCCATACAAAATCCTTGGTCTTTTTCAGGAGTTTGTGTAATGGTGCGGCTCTTTCACCGAGACGGCTTACAAATCGACTGACTACAGTGATGCAACCAGTTAGTCTTTGTGCGTCCTTCAGGCGAGTTGGCCTAGAAATATTGAGTATAGCCTTGATTTTGTCACGGTTCACCTCTATGCCTCTTTGGGACACGATGAAACCTAACAATTTTTCGGCTGGTATTCAAAGAAGCATTTCGTTGGGTTAAGCATGATGTTGTATTTTCGTAGATTGGCGAATGTTTCCTCCAAGTCGGAAATCAGTGTTTCCTTCTTTTTGGACATCACCGCAATATCATCCACGTATGCATGTACATTGCGTCCGAGTTGGTCATGGAGGCAACGCTGCATCGTGCATTGGTAGGTAGCTCCTGCGTTCTTCCGCCCAAAGGGCATCGTAACAAAACAGAAGGTTCCGAAAGGGGTTATGAATGAAGTTTTGACCTTTTCAGATTCCTTCATCTGGATTTGGTGATAACCGGAATATGCGTCGAGAAAACAGAGGAGTTCCGAGCCTGCCGTAGAATCGATAACTTGATCAATCCTAGGTAGAGCAAACGGATCTTTTGGACAAGCCTTTTTCATGGAAGTATCATCAATACACATCCTTAAATCAGTGGTGTCCTTTTTAGGGACCATTACAGGATTGGCCGACCACTCAGTGTGGATGACCTCTTCTATGAATCCGGCTAACTCGAGTCGTTCTAGTTCCTTAGCTATTGCCTTACGCTTTTCATCGCCGAAACGTCGTAAGTACTGTTTGACGGGTTTAGCGTTTGGGTTTACATTTAAAGAGTGCTCGGCAAGTTCCCTAGGTACCCTAGTCATGTCAGATGGTTGCAATGCGAAGATATCTTGATTTGCTTTGAGGAACTTGACAAGCGCGCTTTCCATTGCGCTATCTAGGCCTACGCCTATCTGGGTCACATTGGAGGGGTCATCATCCTTCAATGGCGTCTTCTTCGTCTCTTCTGATGCCTTGAACTCCAGATTCGGCTTTGTCACCTCCTTCTTCGTTGCGGGCATCTCGGATGGATCCATGCTAATCTTGATCTCCTGGTACTCCTGGGCGTGCAGCACGGCTTTAGCAAAGGCGGCATTTACATCTTCGCACTCTCGCGCTTTCTTCGGGTCTCCCCTGATGGTGATCACGCCATTGGGACCTAGAATTTTCATCATATTGTAAATGTAACACAGACGAGCCATAAAAGCCCAGTAAGCCGGACGTCCGAATATAGCGTGGTACGCGCTCTTGAACGGGACCAATTCGAAGGAAAGTGCCTCTGTCCGATAGTTCTTTGGAGTTCCAAAGGTAACATCCAAAGTGATTTCTCCCAGGGAATTTGCTTGTCTTCCTGGGACAACCCCGTGAAAGATCACAGAGCTGTGGTTCAGCTAGGTCTCCGAGATCTTCATCCAGCGTAGCGTTTCGACATACAGAATATTAATACTGCTGCCACCGTCCATGAGAGTCTTGGAGAAACCATAACCGTAAATGAGTGGATTGATGATTAAGGCGTATTTTCCTTGCCTGTGCAACTTAGGCGGATGATCAGCACGGTCAAATGTGATTGCCACTTCCGACCAGTCCAAGAATTGGGGCACAGCCGGAACTGTTGCATTGAGCTCATGTAGCACTGCCTTTTTGACCTTTGCTGGTTGAGATCCGAGGAAGGTGACATAAGTGTCTTTCTTGGTCGGAAAATATTTTTCCCTTCCGGCTTGGGATTTGAAGCATCAGCTTCCTCCATGTCGGAATCTTCCTTGGTCTCTTTATCCTTTTCGGGATTCTTCTTTCCCTTCTTCTGCTTAGCTTTGTAGCCAGCGGTATCATCTCTTTTAATGTCGTCATTGAAACGACACTCGGTGTTGGTGTGGGACGAGCCCCCATTGGCGTCTAAGTGATGCACACATGGGTTATTAGCAATGTCGGCCCAAGAGTAGGTTTTGCCTGGTTGCTAGTCTCCTCTACCTTGAACTCTCGAAGTCCCATAGCCATGCCTGCGGCCTCCCTCGCGTCCTCCTCGTCCTCCAGACCCGAAAGTAGCAGTGACCACTACCGTTTCCACGTTGGGTTTCTCTTTCGAGGTATTCTTGTGCTTCTGAGCTTGTTGCTTTGGTTGTTTTGCCGACTGTGGCATAGCTAGGGCATTGAGTAATCCCTCTACATCGTCGTCAGCATCTGCCTACTTGATCGTTGTTTCTATCATCTCTCTCAAGTCAGTGACTTTGTAACACTTCAAGCGATGATGTAGTAAACCAATTGGGAGACCTGCAATGAAAGCTTCAATCACAGTCTGGTTATTTACTCCTTCACATGAGTTCTTTCGTGTCGATCCATCATCCGAGGTAATCTCGGCAAGTTTCTCCAGCTTTTTGATTGCAATTGTAGGTCTCCAACCGTACAGGGCCTCCGGTATGTGCCTTCGAAATTCCGAAAGAACACACTTTGCATGTCATACCAGTTATGGATGGTGTTCTCCGGAAGTTCATTGAGCCATGATCTTGCCTTCTTCTGCAACATGAGTGGGAGATATTGGGTTGTGACCAGGCTGTTTCCGCCTTTGGCAATGCAACAAGCTTGGAAGAAATCTTGTAGCCAGGTATTTGGCCAAGCAATGCCATCATAGGCTTGGATATGTCGTGAGATAGCAAATCGTTCTGATAATCTTGTAGCTCTTATGCATGGTCCGGAGCACTTTGGGCCCATGTATATATCATCATTTTCGTAGCGCCACGCCTCTATATTGGAGTTGATCCTATGCCTTGCATCATTCGGAGATAGAGATCGTCCCGATTGTCAACTGTGGCTGTGGTGCCTTGGAGCCGGACTTCGGCTTCTGCCACCACCTCCTCCACCAAGACGCCCTCCTTGGCCTCCTTGGGTGCCATTGTGATGGCTACTTGGCGGAGAGGGTGGAGCAACTGAGTTATTTCCGGCTGATCGCTGGCCTCCGTCCGGAGCATCATTATTCCGGTTCCGGGGAGGGTCTTCATTGTGACGAGCTCCCTGCCGGCTTGTCTCGGCACGGTGTCCGTTGTTCCTTCGCCCGTCATCCGGACGGCTTGCATGTCTAGGAGGTGGCATTCTTTGTCGATCCTCCTCCCAACGTTTCTCTTTATCATCGTCCCTGTGGTCTTTCGACTCTCGCTGGGGCGGGTTCCTTGGATTCAGTGCAGCAATTCCCTCTTGCTCTGCAACTGGGTTAACGTTACGCCAGTCACGGGCAGCTTTGTGGTGCTATTCCGAAGATCTAGTTCTTGAGTAATTGTCATCACGGCGATCGGAACGGTGGTGCTGCTCCGGAACACGCTCGGGTCTTACGTCAGCCCATGCCGGATCTGTGCGAGACTGGTCGGAATTAGAGACCATCTTTTGACTTCCGAACATGGCGACCTTTTGCTGCTCCAGTCCCTTGTTTAGTAATTTGATGCCCAACCAGATCTGCTCCGGGCCTGGATTAGCCGATAGAATTTCTCGGGCCACAACAGTGTTCTATACTGGGTTGGATACACCCAATCCCCTTTGCTATCTTTCCGAGGCTTCCCCATTTCCTCTCTGAAAAGGACAGCGTGAATCTACGGTAATTGGTTGTCATTAGTATGACGCTTCCTGGTCTTCTGGTATTGCCTGGAGTTGTACTTCTCATGCGTTTCTTTTCCTCCTCAATGTTTTTGGCTTCATCGAGGAGTACTTGATGACACGCTTCTAGGGCCTGTGCCCTCTCGTCCAGTTCTTCAGTAGTAAGTTCTGCAGCTGTAGGAATAGGTGTGGTTAATGCAACATCGATGAGTTTACACGCACCTTCAGTGATCATGTGTCCATCCACCAATTCTTCTTTTTTGGGCTCGTCTGGGATAAGCGCTCGATCCGAGTATTCCTCGTATTCCTCGGCAATCACCTCCTCTGCCGGAGGGTCTTTTGCCAGGGTCTTGTTCTTCTTGTTCTTCTTCTTTTCCTTCTTGGCAGCGCCGGTAGCAAAGACGGCTTTGGGTCCATTTCTCGGAGTCAAGCTCTGATCGGTACTTTCGGACATCTGGACCTCGGGATTATCTCCTACTTCCATGTCATCTTGCTTTGGGAGAGTGTTCCCCAGATCCTTCATCCATGGCTTATCCTTCCTCTGTAGCTTTGGAGTTATACTCCTCTTCTTATTCCACAGAGAAATTTCGGAAATATGCTGATGTCATCGATTCATCTGAGGATGCGGGTACGTCGCTGTTTGTTCCAATCGCCTCCAGCACAGAGTCGGTGTTGTCTCCAGCATCGGCAGAGCCGGATCCGGATCCCACATATCCGACGAAGTGCGATGCGTGCTTCCTGAGGTACCTGCGGCTCTTGCGATCGGCCTCGGCGAAACGTTTGATGGTCTCGAGGATTTCATCTACGCCAGAGTTTTGCATCATCATGCGTCTTAGCATGTATCTCAGGAAAGGCCTCCCTGTCCTGGCGTCATCAGAGCCGGAATCAGTGTCGTTGCTATGCTCCTCCTGGATTTCCACTTCAGTGGGTGGGTCGATCTGGGATTCGGCTTCTCCAGGGAGATCCACTCCAGATTCAAGTTGGACCACCAGGTCTGCCACAGGCTCGGATTTCTCCACTATCTCTACAACTGGTGCGGGCTGGGTGGGATTAGGGTTTCCTAAGATCTAGAACTATGCCGCCTCCACGGACAAAGGCGACCCAGAAGTTTCCTCTGCCTCTATCATCACCGCTAGGGTGGGTGGGACAGGTTCAGCAAAACCAATGTAAACATCGATCTCACCAAAAGACATGATGGTGTAGGCAGTCACAACCTCCCTAGCCAGAATCCAGGTCTCATCGAGAATGATGAGAAGGACGTTGCTAGCGTAGAGGATGTGACCGACGGCGATAGCCTCGCCGATTCCGATTCTTGCAGATTCCGCTCGGAACGTAGATCCGAAACTCACTTGCCCCATGGTGGGTGCCAACTGTCATCGGGTCGATGACAAGTACGCCATGAGGGGTCCTCGGGGCATGCGGAAGAGAGGGGTGTGAGACGTACGGTGTTTCGCGACGGTGAGCACACAAGTTTACCTAGGTTCGAATCCGCCGGCTTTGGACGGATCCTACTCCTGCTAGCAATCCAGTAATACGGAAGAGCCGGAATATGGGTTACAAGGGTTCGCCTGTGCGAGTTGAGATTGTAGACTATTGAGGGTTCCCTAAAGACTCTCCCTAGGACGGCTTATATAGATATCCGGCCTAGGGTTTACAGGAGAGATCTATCCGGCTACGAGTGAGAGTCGGTTACAGAGTATATCTTGAACAAAAAGTAACACTATGGGCCTAAGTCGGTAAGTCTTCTGGGCCTTCCCGTAGCCGGATTGGACTCCACCTCTTCTCCCTGACTAGGCCACCCGTGAAGCAAAGCTGTAACCCAAAGTGGGCCACACTGGTCAGTGAGGACTATGAGGATACCCGGAAAGTATATCGCCAACAGCAAGAGCAGCTTACACATTGCATGTAGCACCAGTGCGGCAGAAGTTGCATCACGGAATGCACTAGATTGTGTGTGGTCATGTGGATCAATGTGGTCTAGGAAAATAACACACGCAATGACACTATGTGGATCAATGTGGTTTAGGAAAAGAACACATGCAATGATTATAGGTGATCCATGTGTCAAACCATGGTCACAGAGACCAAAATCACATATAAAGTGCAGCTTCCACATTGCATGTTGCCCTAGTGAGGTAGAAGTTGCATCACATAATGCACTGGAGTGTTTGTGGTCTGTGGATCAATGTGGTCTAGGAAAAGAACACATGCAATGATACTAGTGGATCAATGTGGTTTAGGAAAAGAACACTTGCAATGACTATAGGTGATCCATGTGATTACCATGGTCACAGAGACCAAAAGCATATAGGAAGAGAAGCTTCCACATTGCATTTTGCACCAGTGATGCACAAGTTGCATCTCGGAATGCATTGGATTGTGTGTGGTCATGTGAATCAATGTCGTCTAGGTAAAGAAAACATGCAATGACACTAGTGTATCAATTTGTTTAAGGAAAAGAACACATCCAATGACTATAGGTGATCCATGTGTCATACCATCGTCACAGAGACCAAAAGCACATAGGAAGAGCAGCTTCCACATTGCATGTTGCACAAGTGAGGCAGAAGTTGTATCATAGAATGCATTGGAGTGTGTGTGGTCATGTGGATCAATGTGGTCGAGGAAAATAACACATGCAATGGCACGAGTGGATCAATGTGGTTTAGGAAAAGAACACACGCAATAACTATAGCTGATCCATGTGTCAAACCAAGGTCACAGAGACCAAAAGCACATATGAAGAGCAACTTCGACATTGGATGTTGCAGCAGTAAGGCAGAAATTGCATCAGAAAATGCACTGGAGTGTTTGTGGTCATGTGGATCAATGTGGTCTAGGAAAATAACACATGCAATGACACTAGTGTATCAATGTGTTTCAGGAAAAGAACACATGCAATGACTATGGGTGATCCATGTGTCATACCATGGTCACAGAGACCAAAAGCACATAGGAAGAGCAGCTTACACATTGCATGTTGCACTAGTGAGGAGAAGTTGCATCACAGAATGCGCTGGAGTGTGTGTGGTCATGTGGATCAATGTTGTCTAGGAAAAGGACATATGAATGACACTAGTGGATCAATGTCTATTGGTCATCCATGTGTCAAACCATGGTCACGGAGACCAAAAACTCATAGGAAGAGCAGCTTCCACATTGCATGCTACACCAGTTAGGAAGAAGTTGCATCACATAATTCACTGGAGTGTGCGTCACCATGTGGATAAATGTGGTGGAGGAAAATAACACATGCAATGACACTAGGGGATCAATGTGGTTTAGGAAAATAACACATGCAATGACTATAGTTGATCCATGTGTCAAACCATGGTCACGTAGACCAAAAGCACATATGAAGAGAAGCTTCCACATTGCATGTTGCACCAGTGAGGCAAAACTTGCTTGACAGAATGCACTGGAGTGTTTGTGGTCATGTGTATCCATGTGGTCTAGGAAAATAACACATGCAATGAAACTAGTGGATCAATGTGGTTTAGGAAAAGAACACATGCAATGACTATTGGTGATCCATGTGTCATACCATGGTCACAGAGACCAAAAGAACATAGCAAGAGCAGCTTCCACATTGCATGTTCCACTAGTCAGACAGAAGTTGCATCACGGAATGCACTAGAGTGTGTGTGGTCATGTGGATCAATGTGGTCTAGGAAAATAACACATGAATGACACTAGTGGATCAATGTGGTTTAGGAAAAGAACACATGCAATGACTATAGGTGATCCATGTGTTATACCATCATCACAGAGACCAAAGGCACATAGGAAGAGCAGCTTCCACATAGCATGTTGCAGAAGTGAGGCAGAAGTTGCATCACCGAATGCACTGGATTGTGTGTGGTCAATGTGGTCTATGAAAAGAACACATGCAATGCCACTAGTGGATCAATGTGGATTAGGAAAAGAACACACGAAATGACTATAGGTGATCCATGTGCCAAACCATGCTCACGGAGACCAAAAGTACATAGCAAGAGCATCTTCCACATTGCATGTTGCACAAGCGAGGTAGAAGTTGCATCATACAATGCACTAGAGTGAGTGTGGTCATGTGGATCAATGTGGTTTAGGAAAAGACCACAACCAATGGCACTAATGGATCAATTTAGTTGAGGAAAAGAACACATGCAATGACTATAGGTGATCCATGTGTCATACCATGGTCACAGAGACCAAAAGCACATAGGAAGTGCATCTTCAACATTGCATGTTGCACCGATGAGACAGAAGTTGCATCACAGAATGCACTGGAGTGTGTGTGGTCATGTGGATCAATGTGGTCAAGGAACAGAACACATGCAATGACACTAGAGGAACAATGTGGTTTAGGAAAAGAACACACGCAATAAGTATTGCTGATCCATGTGTCAAACCATGGTCACGGAGACCAAAAACACATAGGAAGAGAAGCTTCCACATTGCATGCTACACCAGTTAGGAAGAAGTTGCATCACATAATTCACCGGAGTGTGTGTCACCATGTGGATAAATGTGGTGGAGGAAAATAACACATGCAATGACACTAGGGGATCAATGTGGTTTAGGAAAATAACACATGCAATGACTATAGGTGTTCCATGTGTCAAACCATGGTCACAGAGACCAAAAGCACATATGAAGAGCAGCTTCGAAATTGGATGTTGCAGCAGTGAGGCAGAAATTGCATCCGAAAATTAACTAGAGTGTTTGTGGTCATGTGGATCAATGTGGTCTAGGAAAATAACACATGCAATGACATTAGTGTATCAATGTGTTTCAGGAAAAGAACACATGCAATGACTATGGGTGATCCATGTGTCATACCATGGTCACAAAGACCAAAAGCACATAGGAAGAGCAGCTTACACATTGCATGTTGCACTAGTGAGGAGAAGTTGCATCACAGAATGCGCTGGAGTGTGTGTGGTCATGTGGATCAATGTTGTCTAGCAAAAGAACACATGCAATGACACTAGTGGATCAATGTCTATTGGTGATCCATGTGTCAAACCATGGTCACGGAGACCAAAAACGCATAGGAAGAGCAGCTTCCACATTGCATGCTACACTAGTTAGGAAGAAGTTGCATCACATAATTCACTAGAGTGTGTGTCACCATGTGGATAATTGTGGTGGAGGAAAATAACACATGCAATGACACTAGGGGATCAATGTGGTTTAGCAAAATAAGACATGTAATGACTATAGGTGATCCATGTGTCAAACCATGGTCACATAGACCAAAAGCACATATGAAGAGAAGCTTCCACATTACATGTTGCACCAGTGAGGCAAAATTGCATGACAGAATGCACTGGAGTGTTTGTGGTCATGTGGATCCATGTGGTCTAGGAAAATAACACATGCAATGATACTAGTGGATCAATGTGGTTTAGGAAAAGAACACATGCAATGACTATAGGTGATCCATGTGTCATACCATGGTCACAGAGACCAGAAGCACATAGCAAGAGCAGCTTCCACATTGCATGTTGCACTAGTGAGGCAGAAGTTGCATCACGGAATGCACTAGAGTGTGTGTGGTCATGTGGATCAATGTGGTCTAGGAAAATAACAAATGCAGTGACAATAGTGGATCACTGTGGTTTAGGAAAATAACACATGCAATGACTATACGTGATCCATGTGTCAAACCATGGTCACAGAGACCAAAAGCACATATGAAGAGCAGCTTCCACATTGCATGTTGCACTAGTGAGGCAGAAGTTGCATCACAGAATGCACTGGAGTATTTGAGGTCTGTGGATCAATGTGGTCTAGGAAAAGAACACATGCAATAACACTAGTGGATCAATGTGGTTTAGGAAAAGAACACAAGCAATGACTATAGGTGATCCATGTGATTACCATGGTCACAGATATCAAAAGCACATAGGAAGAGAAGCTTCAACATTGCATTTTGGACCAGTGAGGCAGAAGTTGTGTCACAAAATACATTGGATTGTGTGTGGTCATGTGAATAAATGTGGCCTAGGTAAATAACACATGCAATGACACTAGTGGATCAATTTGGTTATGGAAAAGAACACATGTAATAACTATAGGTGATCCATGTGTCATACCATGGTCACGGAGACCAAAAGCACATAGGAAGAGAAGCTTCCACATTGCATTTTGCACTAGTGAGGCAGAAGTTGCATCACAGAATGCATTGGATTGTGTGTGGTCATGTGAATCAATGCGGTCTAGGTAAAGAACACATGCAATGACACTAGTGGATCAATGAGTTTTAGGAAAAGAAGACATGCAATGACTATAGGTGATTCATGTGTCATACCATGGTCACAGAGACCAAAAGCACATAGGAAGAGCAGCTTCGACATTGCATGTTGCACCAATGAGACAGAAGTTGCAGCACAGAATGCACTCGAGTGTGTGTGGTCATGTGGATCAATGTGGTCAAGGAAAAGAACACATGCAATGACACTGGTGGATCAATGTGGTTTAGGAAAAGAACACATGCAATGACTATAGGTGATCCATGTGTCAAACCGTGGTCACAGAGTCCAAAAGCACATATGAAGAGCAGCTTCCACAATGCATGTTGCACCAGTGAGGCAGAAGTTACATCACAGAATGCACTCGAGTGTGTGTCCTCATGTGGGTCAATGTGTTGGAGAAAAATAACACAAGCAATGACACTGGTGGATCAATGTGGTCTAGGAAAAGAACACATGCAATGACTATAGGTGATCCATGTGTCAAACCGAGGTCACAGAGTCCAACAGCACATATGAAGAGCAGCTTCCACATTGCATGTTGCACCAGTGAGGTAAAACTTGCATCACAACATGCACTTGAGTGTTTGTGGTCATGTGGATCAATGTGGTCTAGTAAAAGCACACATGCAATGACACTAGTGATTCAATGTGGTTTAGGAAAAGAACACATGCAATGACTATGGGTGATCCATGTGTCATACCATGGTCACAGAGACAAAAAGCACATAGGAAGAGCAACTTCCATATTGCATGTTGCACTAGTGAGTCAGAAGTTGCATCACAGAATGCACTGGATTGTATGTGGTCATGTGGATCATTGTGGTAGAGGAAAAGAACACATGCAATAACACTACTGGATCAATGTTGTTTAGGAAATGAACACATGCAATGGCTATAGGTGATCCATGTGTCATACCATGGTCACAAAGACCAAAAGCACATAGGAAGAGCAGCTTCCACATTTGTAACACCCTTGCTTGATAAGGTTAAGTTCCTTTCTATAGTGCCAATCCCTCGATCGGTTCATTCATAGACATAGTATAGATGAATATCGAAGAATATAACAGTGCATCATTATTACATCGAATGATCCAAAATTTTCATGTAGCATAAAGAAGCATAAACATATAATAGGCTCCATCTTCAACTGCGCCACAGGCGAACAAATGTCGCATGGAGGGTCGCAACCTAAATCATTCACTCAGAACCAGAACATCCTACTACATAAAATGTAGTAGCCCCGAATGTTCAATACTTGGAATGTATGGAAAGTAGGGCTAAGTAAGGAGACAATATACCTTGCATCTACATGCTTGTTTGTCTGATGGTGCTTTGGCTAGCTTGCATTTTCAAATAACTTTGTCCTACTTTCATAAACAGTTTTTGATGTTCTTTGAAAAGATCCAAATTAAGTTAACCCATCAACATTAAAACAATTAGGAAATTGGAATGAATGAGAAATATGTCATAACCTCAATATTAATCAACTCAATTGTCCATAACCGGGGACACGGATAAGTACTTAGGTTAGACACACCATGCAGGGGTTTGTACACTTTACCCATGAGACCTGGATAGCCTAGCTCGTGCCATAACACTCATATTGTGGTATAATAGGGAGAAGTCCAAGACAAGACCATTCGGGAAGTAGCTCCCCAAACCCGACACACATCGTACCAACCTACCAAAATTCTACATCTCTGGCTATGTGGGTCCAAGTCACCACAACCTACTAAGTCCATCCAACCGCTAATCTCATTATTGGCACATGGTTGTACACGTAACCTACCAAATAAAGAAGCCAATCATTTTCTCTAGATATCTCGGTGCCTTTCTGCATTGATACCACAAAAAATGTCGATCCCATCACACCCAAGAGATTCATTAATTAAGTTGTTTTAGTTTTTGCAAACCAATACTTTATAAACAACTTTCAAATGATGTAATCTAGCCCTCGTCTATCATAGCATGGCTAAGCACATCTACCAACGGTGGGTCAACTATAGGAGGTCCCTACCACATAGTCTAGGATATAGCATAGTAGTAGTAGATCCTATTCATGCATCTACAAAATACACCACATATACAAGGAAAATAGGAGGACAATAACATAAAAAAAATAGCATCTACTTGCCTTGATAATTGTTGGAGTTGTTCAAACACTCATTGTAATCACAGACGCTGCACTCCTTGCAATCTATCGATTAAACAATTACAAACACATCAACAATCACACACAATCATAAACAAATGCACAAATGCTTGCATGCCAATTTAATAAAAGATTCAGTAGCAAGTTATGTTCTCTGATCATTATGAATACTAATGACATGGATGGAAACCCTTTTAATGCATCAAAACCATTTATTGCACTAATTAGATCCATTTAATAGGCTTTATCCAATTTAATTTAGCCTCTATTGTAAATTGTGTAAGAAATTTTTGGTGAACATACTCCTGGATAGGTATTTTGATTTAGAGCCAGGAACAAAAGGAATCATGTCAAAAGGTCTTACAGATATTTTTATATAATCAAAATATTACAATATGCATTTTAATAGCTCTGAAAATATATTTATAGTAAACTCGTAATTTTATTTCAGAATCATGTTCTACTAATTTTTTTGAATTCAGAGTTATATCATTTGTATTTTTCTGATCGGTAGTTTATTTCTATGAATTTATTACTCTAAAAGAGTATTAAACCATTTAAATAATCACAACAAATACTTATAGTAAATGTCAAATCTAATTACATATTAGTATTCTACACAAAATTATGAATCCAACAGTATTTTATTTGCTATTTTTGGATCTGTAGATATTTTCCTATGAATTTTTGAATTTAAATACATTTTCTGTAATTTTTTATTTAATTTCAAATTATGCAATGATATTCACTGGGAATATTCCGCGCTGATTGTGCACTGAAGCTAATGCAGCAGCTGACATGGCGCAACGTGGCATCGACATGGTTGCCATGCTGGAAGCATGCGGCGAGCGTCTACTGGACGGTACCGGTTCAGAATGGATGGCCGTCCATTGTAGATCGTGCAGCTAGGGACGGTGAGGTTCCTCACCATGGTCGGCGACGAGGCAGTGGCGGCGAGGTGGCTCAGACGGTGGCACGGGCGGTGGTTCTGGCGATCCTCCAGCCAGGGAAATTGGTCCATGAGATGAAGAAGAGTATGGGGACCTCGATGGTTGCCACGGTGTCGTCGTTCGCTTCCTATTTCAGCAAAAGGAGGTGGCTGATGCAGCATGGCTCCGATGGTGCTCTGACGAGTGATTGCGAGCAAGTCTGATTCTCTGCGAAGGGGAAAAGAGGTGAGGGCGAACCGGTAGGTCATGGCGAAGAGGAATTGAGGAAAAGTGGAGGCTAGGGGTTACTGTAACCTCGGCTTCGAGCTCAGCTTGGATCTTCCAATGGCGGCGGCGGCAGAGAGATCAGGCGAGCTTGCTCAATGACTAGTGTTTGAATAAATCATAAAAAATGAGACGAGTTGGAGTAGAGGGGCTTTATAGAGGTGGGTTCGTGCAGAAGGGCAACGAATCGATTCCGAAAACCTCGGGATTTCATTCTGTTTGTTTGAGGCCGTGATCAACATGAGTTCATCTTGAGGAAGGAGAAAGTGGCATGGGTCCCACCTAGCGGTGGTGGCATGGGACTGACGCATAGGTCCCGCCTAGCAGCGTCACAGGGAGAGGGCGAGCGAAGCGGGCTGTGCGTTGGCGCTACTAGGCTGGCTGTTGGGCCTTCCCGGCAGCTGCGCACTGCACGGGGTGTGGGAGTGAGCGGCGAATAGCACAGGGCTAGGTGGGCTGGGCCAGTTGGCTCGGCCGGTTAGGGTAGATTTAGCTTTATTTTTTCTGTTACTTTTTCTTTTTCTATTTTCTTCTTTCCTTCATATCTTTTTATTAGATATTCCAATTGAGATGATTTTTGTTTCTAAAAATTCAAATATTCAGCAGATCATCTTGGAATCTTTTTTGAAGTCTTTTCCTAGTTTGTAAGTAGTGGATCTATAAATCCTTTTATATTCCTTTGTAGGGGCAATTTAGTGATTCCATTCAAAAATAGTGTTTTGCAATTCAAATTTTTCATGAATGCAATGATGCCATGCCAATGCAATGCAAATGTATATATTTTTTCTAGTCCCAAATTTCTAAAAACTTGGCATGTGATAGACTAACCCTCTTAAGATGAATCTCGTCCCGAGATTCGAAGTGTCTAGTAAGGTTTAGGTGGTGTTATCGAGGCTAACCCCCTTAAGAGAAATGAGCTTGGTATATCCAATGGTAAAATTTTATCTATATCTGATCCTTTTTCTTCCCTCTAAGATTGTGAATCCAATGTAAATAAGCTAGTGGGAAATTTGTGTGCTACCAATCTCCAAGGTTTAATTATGGCATGTTGTCCCAACTATCAATTCTTATCCACTGGGTTCTCTTTGGCAAATCCTCCAAGTAACTCCATATGAAACTATTCTTATCCCTGAATGCCTTAATATGGTTGAAAAATTAGGAGTGTGATGCATGAATTAGCTAGGAACTTACTAGTCATGAAGCCTAGCTTGTTGAGTGCTTTCCTGGCATGCATATGGTTCACAGTTTCCTTCGGGGTTGAATCTGGCTTGTCTCCAGCTTCAATCCTCTTCTCCGGCCAATTATCAGCATAGTGTCCTTTCTGGTTGCACTTGAAACATGTCACTTGGATAATGTCCTCCTTCTGATAGCTATGGTTATGACCATTGTGGGCTCCATGGTGTTGATGTCCATTGTCACCATTATGGTTGTGTCCATTGCCTCCATGCTTGTGATGTCCATAGCTTCCATTACCATCATGGGAAGTACGCTTATGGTGTGATCCTGAATTGTGATCATGGTACTTCCTCTTGCGTCTCTCCACCTACTGGTGTTTTCCTTCCAGAGTTCTAGCATTGTCCATCAGCTCTTGGAAAGTAGGGAAGTAGACCACAAACAGTTGCAGTGAGAGATCATCACTGAGACCATCCAGGAACCTCTATCTCCTCTTGGCATCAGTGTCAACATCTCCCGGTGCATAGCGGGATAGATTATTGAACTCTTCTATGTAGTCTGGCACTATGCGATTAGTTTGGCGCAGGTTGCGAAACTCCTTCCTCTTCAGGCTCAGGACCCCTGAAGAGACATGGTTAGTCTTGAAGCCTTCCTCAAACATATCCCAGGTGACAGTGTCCAGTGGGTGGGTGATCTAAAATGTGTCCCACCAAGAAGAAGCTAGCCCCTCCAGCAAGTGAGCAGCAAACCTCACTTTTTCAGCATCAGTGCATCCAATAGTCTCCAAGTCCTTGTTCACAGAATGCAGCCAGTTGAGAGAAATCATAGGTTTAGGTGTAGTGAAGAACTTAGCTGTCCACAGCCTCAGCCACAGGGTGAGCGCATCACCCTGTGGTTGGTTGTTCCCATGTTGTTGTTGTTGTTGTTGTTCTTCTGGGTGGCCATGAACTGGGTCATGACCTGGGAAAATTGAGTCTAGGTGGCCACGATCTAAGCAATCTCATAAGGAACTCGACGGGGAGGCATCTGTTGGGATAGCATAGATGAGTTATAGATAGAAAGACTAAAGAAGTATTACTACCCATAACTATATGAAGCAATCAACTAACACACAAGTAAACAATCATTACAATCAACACTCTAACCAAAATAGTTTTGTTTTATGTTCTAGAAGTTTTATATTAGTGGAATACCATCCACAAAAAAGTTTTCATTTGATTAACATTCGTTTGGGGGTGAACCTACAATCTTAAAAGCAATGGGCAGAATTTGTCCTGAAACTACAACAGTGTTCACAAATTTCTCTGGGCACCTTAAGCTCATCAGAATTTTTTTCTTATTTTTGTGCTTATGCAATAGCAAAATACGAACCAGATCCTAAAATACAAGTGCAATCCGAGTTACTAGTAAGAAAGTAAAAATCACGCGGTACAATAGGCCAGGGAGAAAACTATAGCCAAATTATCACGAATTTTTAATCCAAACTTTCATTAATATATTACAAAATCTTTCAAAAACATTCTAAAACTTTGGGGTATCAATTATCACAATCTAAAAATAATAAACCAACTATCACGCAAGTTCTTGCAATGATCGATTGCTAGATATGAACGATAACCTATCAAAACTATGGTGGACATCATCTAACTATTCTTTAACCTCGCATTTCCTCGCACAAGTGTTCATCTGCAAGTTTGAAAATGATGAGATTAGAAAATAAAGACCAAGGATTACAAGAATATAATAAGTACAAATTTTTGAATTTATTTCTAGGGAGAGTCTTCCTTCTATATTTTAAAAGAGAATAGTATAGGAATTAAATTGACAAGGAGATACTAGAAAGAACTGTAAGATGAGAACAGATAGAATGAAATAGTGCTTATAATTTTATATGGCTTTACTATTCTAATCCTAAGTCACGATCCTTCAGTCAACACACTTCTCTGATACCATCCTGTAACACCCTCACCTAATAAGGCTGATAAGGCTAAGTTCCTTTCTATAGTGCTAATCCCTGGATCGGTTCATTGGTACAGTGAGTACAGATGAATACCGAAGAATATAACAGTGCATCATTATTACATCGAATGATCCAGAATTTTTAATTATTACATAATGCATAGCTCAAAGGCTAGATCAATATTCAAGTAACATACGGAAACATAAATAGATACTAGGCTCCATCTTCCACTACGTCACAAGCGAACAAATGTCGAGTGGAGGGTCGTAACCTAAATCGTTCACTCAAAACCGAAACATCCTGCAATATAAAACGTAGTGGCCCCAAAGAGTCAATACTTGTAATGTATGTCAAGTAGGGCTAAGTAAGAAGACAATATAACTAGCATCTACATGCTTATTTGGCTAGTGGAGCTTTGGCTAGCTTGCATTTTCAAATAACTTTGTCCTATTTTCATAAAAAGTTTTTGATTTTCTTTGAAAGGATCCCAATTAAGTTAACCCATCAAAATTAAAACAATTAGGAAATTGGAATGAATGAGAAACATGTCATAACCTCAATATTAAGCAACTCAATTGTCCATAACTGGGGACATGACTAAGTACTTAGATTAGACACACCCTGCAGGGTTTGTACACTTTACCCATGAGACCTCGACAACCCAGCTCGTACCATAACACTCATATTGTGTTATGATAGGGAGAAGTCTAAGACGAGACCATTTGGGAAGTATCTCCCCAAACCCGACATGCACCGTACCAACCTACCAAAATTCTACATCTCTGGCTACGTGGGTTCGAGTCACCACAACCTACTACGTGCAGCCAACCACCCATTTCATTATTGGCACATGGTTGTACATATAAGGTACCAAATAAAGAAGCCAATTATTTTCTCTAGATACCTAGGTGCCTTTCCGCATTGATACTACCAAAAAATGTCAATCCCATCACACCTAGGAGGTTCATTCATTAAGTTGTTTTAGTTTTCGCAAACCAATACTTTATAAACAATTTTCAAATGATGTAACCCAGCCCTCGTCTATCATAGCACGACTAAGCACATCTACCAACGGTGGCTCAACTACAGGAGATCCCTACCACATAGTCGAGGATATAGCGTAGCAATAGTAGATCATATCCATGCATCTACAAAATACACCACATATGCAAGGAAAATAGTAGGATAATAACATGAACAAAATATCATCTACATGCCTTGATAGTTGCTCGAGTTGTTCAAACACTCGTTGCAATCACAAACATTGCACTCCTCGCAATCTATCGATTAAACAATTGCAAACACATAAACAATCATACACAATCATAAACAAATGCATCAATACATGCATGAAAATTTAATAAAAGCTTTAGTAGAAAGTTATGTTCTCTAATTATGATGACTACTGATGACATGGAAGGAAAAACTTTTAATGCATCAAAACCATTTATTGCATTAATTAGATCCATTTAATAGGCTTTATCCATTTTAATTTAGCCTCTTTTTTAAATAGTGTGATAAATTTTTGGTGAACATACTCCATGATAGGTATTTTGATTTGGAGTCAGGAATAAAAGAATTCATGTCAAAAGGAGTTATAGATCTTTTTATATAATCAAAATACTATAATATGACTTTTAATAGCTCTGAAAATATATTTACAGTAAACTCATAAGTTTATTTCAAAATCATGTTCTACACAATTTTGTGAATTTAGGGGCATATCATTTGTATTTTCTGATTAGTAGTTTACTTTGTATGAATTTATTACTCCAAAAAGGGTATTAAACCATTTAAATAATCACGAAAAATACTTACGGTAAATGTCAGATCCAATTACATATTAGTATTCTACACAAAATTGTGAATCCAACGGTAGCTTATTTGCTATTTTTGGATCTATAGATATTTTCCTATGAATTTTTGCATTTAAATACATTTTTTGTAATTTTTATTTAGTTTCAAATCACTCTGAAATATTCCCTGCGAATATTCCGTGCTGACTGTGAGATAAAGCTGATGCAGCTGACGTGGCACGACGTGGCATCGATGCAGCTGCCATGCTGGATCCACGTGGGAGAGTGTACTGGATGGTACCGGTTTAGAGTGGATCTAGTCATGGCCGTCAATTGTAGATCGTGCGGCTAGGGACGGTGAGGTTCCTCACCTTGGTCGGCGATGAGGAGGTGGCGGTGGGGCGACTCGGACGGCGGTGCGGACGGCGGTTCTATCTAGGCAAATTGGTCCATGAGATGAAAAAGAGTATGGGGACCTCGATGGTTGCCACAACGTCGTTGTTCTCTTCCTATTTCAGTGAAAGGAGGCGGCTGATGCGGCACGGCTCTGACGGTGCTCCGCCGAGCGATTGCTGGCGAGTCTAATTCTCTAGGAAGGGGAAAAGAGGTGAGGGCGAAGCGTTAGGTCACGAAGAAGAGGAATCGAAGAAAAGTGGAGGCTGGGGGTTTTTGCAACCTCGGCTTCGAGCTCGTCCTGGAGTTTCTAATGGCGGCGGTGGCAGCTAGATCAGGCCATCTTTCTCGGTGGCTAGGGTTTGAATAAATCGTGAAAAAATGAGACGAGTTGAAGTAGGGAGTAGAGGTGGGTTCGTGCAGAAGGGCAATGAATCGAAGCTGAAATCCTTGGGATTTTGTTCGGTTTGTTAGAGGCCGTGATGAACACGAGTACATCTAGAGGAAGGAGAAAGCAGCGTGGGTCCCACCTGGAGGTGGTGGCGTGGGACTGACGTGTAGGTCTTGTCTAGCAGCGGCACAGGGAGAGGGTGAGCGGAGTGGGCTGTGCGCTGGCACTACTGGGCTGGCTGGCGGGCCTTCGCAGCGGCTGCGTGCTACACGGGGCGCGGGAGTGAGCGGTGTCGTCGGATTGATGACAAGTATGCCATGATGGGGTCCTCGAGGCATGCGGAAGATAGGGGTGTGAGACGTACGGTGTTACGGGACAGTGAGCACACAAGTTTACGCAGGTTCGATTACGCCGTCTTTGGACGGATCCTACTCCTGCTAGCAATCCAGTAATATGGCAGAGCCAGATATGGGTTACAATGTTTCGCCTATGCGAGTTGAGATTGTAGACTATGAGGGTAGGTGCCCTAAAGGCTCTCCCTAGGACGGCTTATATAGATATCCGGCCTAGGGTTTACAGGAGAGATCTATCCGGCTACGACTAAGAGTCGGTTACAGAGTACATCTTGAACTACAAGTCATACTATCGGCCTAAGTCGGTAAGTATTCTAGGCCTTCCCATAGCCGGATTGGACTCCGTTTTTTCTCCCTGACTGGGCCGCCCGTGAAGCAAAGCTCTAACCTAAAGTGGGCCACCCTGGTCCGTGAGGAACTGTGAGGATACCCGGAAAGTATATCCCCAACAGCAGCCTCCGGAAGTCTCCAAGATCCAAAGTCGGATTTATCATCGTCTAGCTTGATCTTCGGCTTGCAGAATCTTGAAGGGTTCCTGAAACTTCACAACAAAAAATATGACCCGGGTCTTAAAAATAAGTCGGACCCATCAACATGTTACTCGCATTTTCCAGCTTGATTTCAAACTAAGCCGGAACTTGGTCTCTGACGTCATCTGACACTCGTCATGGTCAAGTCACATCATCTAACAAACATCCTGTCAGCATGACCGTTGGTGGGTCCGCCGTTCGCAGAACCGAGGCGCTGTTTCAATGTGTACGCGGAGATCGAGGCGACGTAATCATCGCGTGGGTCCTTCCCAGTTCCTTCCATGATGCGTGGCGGTATACACAGTGTCATTTGCACGAATCTTGGCGCGGTTAGGTAGATATAAGGGGTTAGGATTCTCCTCCTCCTTTCTTCACCTGTTCCCTTGCCGTTTCTCCTCCTCCAAATCTCCCCCGCGCACAGAGCTCCCCTGCTTCCCAAACTCCCAACACCGCCCATCTAAGGTCACCGGCGCACCAGAAGAATGGCTTCGTCTTCATCATCCGGCTTGGACGCGGCAGCGGCGACGGCGGTGGCGGCAGAGAAGGAAAGCTACCATAGGGTCTGGATCCCCTGCTTGCTGGATGACGAGAAGCTCCACGGCGTGGAGACTGAAGGTCTCCTCCGCGCCGGCGACTAGCGGAGCGGCTCCGGCGAGACCATCCCCAACCCGCGCGCCGACGAGCGGGTACACTTTGGCCCCCACCTCGACAGAGGTTTGTCATTCCCTCCCTCAGAATACTTTTCTGAGGTGATAGATCACTATAGTGTTCAACTTCACCATCTTCCTCCCAACTCCCTCCTAGAGATGAGCGCCTATGCGGCCTTGTGCGAGGGATTTCTTGGCATTAGGCCGAGTCTTACCTTATTCCGGTACTACTTCCATGTCCAGAGAAATTCTATCACGGCCGGTAATCCCTATATTACCGGTACAATTAGCTTTTCAGTTAGGCATGAGCACGCATATCCTAAGATTCTAGCCAGTGACTCGGTCAAACAATGGCCAACCACTTTCTTTTACCACAAGGATGTTCCGGCTCCCGGCAAAGCCACTGCTTTGCCGGCTTTCATCGACGGAGCTGCCACGCCTCAAGCCTCTTGGGACGAGTCTGCTCCGGCTCTCAGTGATGATCTGCTTCTTGCCAAGAGGCGTATTGAATACTTGATAAAGCACAAAGGACTGAAGGGATCCAACTTGGTCCAATGTTGGGTATCACGCCAGATTCAACCCCTCCAGCACCACGGAGACCGATTGATGCACTCCATCACGTCGTCTGAAAAGGATTCCCTCCATATCATCCCAGAGCCTATACCTCGCAAGGTTATATAAGCCAGATTAAATGGCTGATAAGGGAGCGGATCGAGAGGAGGATCCCGGAGGTTTCTCTGGACATGTACATAGCGGAAAACCCCGTTGTGCTAGTAAGCTTTTAACAATAAACCTTTTTATGTGTTTCATTCTTTAAGTTATATCGCAACACTGATATTTTTTCTTATTTTCAGCTTGCTAACCTCCCCGAGTCGGAATTTGCTCCGCTCGAGGGATCTCCTATAGAGTTTTCTCGGGAGGCGGAATTGGTCCCATTGCCAGACATTGTGCCCAAGAAGCGCAAGACTCCGACAGTGGCTGTTGGCACAAAGGAGGTGCCAGTCGTGAAGAGGTAACTCTCAACACAACTTTTCGCCTTTGTACCTTACTCGAATTTTCTTCCGAGATGTAACATTTTCAAGTCTGCTACATTCTCAGAGCTAAGCAACTCATCAAGGGCAAGGGGAAGGGAATTTCTTCGAAGCCCCTGCGACAGACGAAGCTGACCATAGATTCCCCTGCCGTGGCTCCTCCGACTCCTGCCCCCCAATCCTCTACAATGCCGGTGATTACTCCTTCGCCGAATGTCATAGAAGATCCGTCTCCTTCAATGGAGCTAGCGATCCTTGAATCGCAAACTGACATCACCATGAGTGAGTCAGATTTAGATAAGGGTGAACCCTCTTCGGGTAATGATCCTTCGGCAGAAACCTTTGTCGAAAACCTTCTCAGTAATGCGGGGCTTGCCAAGTTTGGCTTGTCTCGGAAATCTGCAGAAGAGATCCAACGGCTGGCCAGGCAATGCCTGGAGAAAAGAAATCTTTCTGCCGAAGAAGAAGCACAAGAGGCAGAGGACATCAAGCACTCTGACCTTGTTGAACAAGTGCGTCTTCGTGACGAGAGGATAAGGACTGGTGAGCTTCCAACTGCGCCAGTGGTTCCTCTGACTCTCACCGAGAAGGTTGCTGTTGAAGTGAATGCGAGTTTGGATAAACTTACTCGCGAACAATATGTAAGTCGGAATTCTAACTCTTGTTTTTACTTTATTTCATATCATATCCTCAGGCCCACAAGCATGAAGTAGTATATATAATCTGGGTTTATTCTTCCTTAGGATGCCAAAGAATGAACTAGTGTAGCCCCCAAGGCTCGTGCTGATATTAGTAAAAATATTAGCCCGAGTCTTTAGTAGACTTCTGACTTTGGGTATTCTGACTTACAAAAAGTATGTTCCTATAATCAGGATTTGTTGAAAAATGTCTGCAACAAGCGGAGAGAGATTAGAGCTCTTCGACTTAAGAATGCTAAGCTTAAGGTCTCCAAGACTCAAACCTTGTCTTTCATGTTTTCATAGTCAAAAAAAATCCCTGAACTATTGTTGTTTTTTGACTTACAGCACTGGTGAAACAGTCCTGCGCTATGATTGAAGAGGCCGAGAACCTCAAAACCTTGGTTGTGGAGAACAAAGAACTTCGCCAGGAGCTGGATAAGCTCAAGGCGGATCATGAGAAGAGCATCGCTCAAGTTATCAAATCCTCCTCCATGGCTACTGACGAGCGTGATCGTAAGATTGCGGCTCAAGATCAGAAAATCTCGGACCGCAATAATGAGCTTTGCAGAGAGAAGGACCTTTCCGTGGCGCTTCAGGCTGAACTCTGGAGTCTTCGAGAAGAGAAGACCAAAGTTGACGACGTCATCTTTGGTATGTTCCATCTGTCTGATTTGTCTATTTTCTTCGACTTCTTTCAATGTCGGATTTTCTTAACTATTTTTGTCTATAGGTCCTCTGAACTTGACAGACTCCACCTCTGCCGAGCCTCGCACCCACCGGCTTACCCTAGTCGGTGATTTGCTTCATGACTTCCGCCAATCCCTTGAGGATATTGGCGAAGCTCTCAAGATTTTGGACATGCATAGCATGTCCAATTTTCAGTTGCGAGACAAAGCGAAGGAGATGCCGCAACTTGTCCAGGATTGGAACATGTCCTACGTGCGATCCGTAGTGCAGAACGCTCTCACCATGGTCATGAGCCACCATGGAAGCATGGAGATATGGCAAGTAACCAGAGCGTACTCTACATTGGATGAAGACGGTCAGGAGCAAGACATGAAGGACATCATGGACTCCTGCGTCAGATATGGGTGTCGCGTGGCTAAGTTAACCAGCTACGACACTCCCTTCTTCACCTGTGTGGACACACGACCTCCGCCCCCCGAAGAAGCAGCTGAACTTTCCGACGATGAACATACCGTATCGGATCAGGACATCTCGTAACGATATCAAGGCGATGTATCCAGTGAGCCGGCAGCTCCTTCCTCTCCTCCTGCATCATAGTTTGCCAGAAACAGTTGTAATATTCTGAGAAACATGATGGGTTTGTAAATATGCAGTACTATAATTTTGCTAGCGCTAAGCTTTTGAACTATTCATCACTTTTGGCTAAATTTTTTTTGTGTGCCTGAAATGTTTACATAAGGACTTTTTCGTCTATACTTATCGTTTATCTGGCTTTCTGCCTCGTCCCTTTCGTGAGCCGGCTAAACCTTCTGCACGGAAACTTTGCCGAGCAACGGAGCTCAATTGCTAAACTAGTTTAAACTCGGAAACAAAGCCGGCTTCCAGTACCAACAATTCACTACTCGGAAAATACCCGCATTCGTCTATCATACAAATAACCAAAGAATAGACTAGAAACTTTAGAGTTATACCCGAAGGTAGCATTTTTAGAATCAGAAATCTAAACTAGAACAAGCATGAGCATAAAGTACTTTCAAGTATTCTGGGATTTTCGACTTATGACATGATCATTAGGAAATAAGATGGCAAAAACTTCTCAGAAAAACTTGAGGCAACCAAGACTTTTATTTCTCACAGAACATGTACATATGTATGATTACAAAGAAAGATAAACTAAGAATAAAAGGGACGTAGCTAAGAAATATTCCATGGTCTGTCTAACTCATCCGGATTTGTACTGCCTCCAGCTCTCTTTCTCTTCTTAGTAGCAGGTCTTTCTTTGACTGGCCACATGTCAGTTAAGTAGTACGAACCATTGTGCAATACTCGACTAACTAAAAAGGGCCCTTCCCATACTGGGGAAAGTTTGTGCTTTCTTTGTTGCACAAGCCGGAGAACCAAATCACCTTTATTGAAATATCTGTTTCTGACTCTCTGGCTATGATACTGGCATAACTTCTGCTGATAGGCTGTTGATCTCATTTCAGCAACGACACGAACTTCTTCGACTAAGTCGAGATCATTTTGTCGAGAAATCTCGGCATCCTCTTCAATATACGCGGACACTCTAGGAGAAGTGTAAATCAAATCACTAGGAAGAACTGCTTCTGTGCCATAGACCAACAAGAAAGGTGTGTATCCGGTTGACCTGCTCGGAGTTGTTCGCAAAGTCCATATTACAGAGGGTAATTCCTCTGCCCAAGCCCCCGCATCACGTCATAGTGGTGCTTCGAGTCTCGGTTTTAGGCCCTGTAGGATTAAACCATTTGCTCTTTCAACTTGTCTGTTAGCCTGTGGATGTACGACTGACGCAATGTCAAACTGGATATTTTGCTCATTGCAGAATTTGGCCAATTCTCCCATAGAGAAATTACTCCCGTTGTACGTGATAATACTATGCGGATAACCATACCGGATTATAACATCCTCGACAAATCTTTTGGCTTTTGCTCCATCACAACTAGTGACGGGTTTACCCTCAATCCACTTTGTGAATTTATCCACCATCACTAAGAGGTGAGTAAATCCACTTAGAGCGCGTCTAAATTTTCCTACCATATCAAGCCCCCACACCGCAAAAGTCCATTTATAGGTATTGTTCGCAACTGATCAGCCAGAACATGAGCTTGTTTGGCGTACTTTTGGCAACCTTTGCACGTATTGACTAATCGTTCGGCATCTGCCTGAGCTATAAGCCAGAAAAATCCGTGTCTAAAATCTTTTGCCACTAAAGATTTGGCTGCAGCATGGTGACCACACTCGCCTTCGTGGATTTCTCTTAGGATTTCCACTCCTTCTTCCAGAGATACGTAGCGCTGAAAACCCCCAGAAACAGTCCGCTTATAGAGCTCACCTTTAACTATAGTATAGGCTTTTGCTCGCCGGATAATCTGCCGGCTCAGGACCTCGTCTTCGGGTAATTTGCCATCTACCAGATAATCAAGGTAGGGTTGGGTCTAGCTGGGAATTACAGTCAGAACTGCTATTAGAGTTGAGTCGGATTTGGTCGGATATTCCTCATCCACTCCCTTTATTGAGGGAACTTTGAGGTGCTCTAAAAAAGCACCATCCGGGACCTCTTTCCGTGAAGAGCCTATCCAAGATAGTGCATCTGCTTCCTTGTTTTCTGCTCGAGGGATGTGTTGAACCTCAAACCCTTCGAACGATTTAGATAAATCATCCACGACAGGCTTATATGCTGCCATGTGTTTATTTGCATTACAAATATCCAAAACTTGCTGAGCAACAAGATCTGAATCTCCATAACACATCAAACATCGGATGCCAATATCCTTAGCAATCCGGATTTTGTGTAGCAATGATTCATACTCAGCAATATTGTTTGTCGTTGTGAAGTGGATCTGCAACACGTATAGAAGTTTATCTCCTTGGGGTGATTTGAGCACCACGCTAGCCCACGAGCCCCCTCGAGCCTTAGACCCATCAAAGTAGAGGGTCCAATATTCTGACTCAGGGAGAGTCATATTCTCCTTCGTCTTTGTCCAATCAGCGACAAAGTTGGCAAGGATTTGGGATTTGATTGCTGTCCGGGGTTTATACTCAATATCAAAAGCTGAAAGCTCTATGCCCCATTTGGCAATGCGTCCTATGGCATCACTGTTGTTGATTATAGCTCTCATGGGAGTTGTGCTAACCACGGTAATTTGATGCTCCTGAAAATAGTTTTGTAGTTTACGAGATGCTAGAAAAACACCATAAGCCATCTTTTTGATAATGCGGATACCGCTGTTTTGAATCTGTTAGGACCTCGCTGACAAAGTACATCAGACGCTGCACCAGGTGTTCCTGATTTTCCTCCGGTCTCTCCACCACCATGATGATACTGACGACTTTGTTGTCGCAGCAAGGTAAAGCAACATTGGTTCCTATGGTTCTGGGGCAGCAAGGATAGGAGCTGATGAGAGAACTTTCTTTAGGTCATGTAGTGCAACTTCAGCTTCGTCGGTCCACACAAAATCGTTGGTCTTTTTCAGGAGTTTGTATAATGGTGCGGCTCTTTCACTAAGCCAGCTTACAAATCGACTGACTGCAGCAATGCAACCAGTTAGTCTTTGTACGTCCTTCAGGCGAGTTGGCCTGGAAATATCGAGTATAGCCTTGATTTTGTCCTGGTTCACCTGTATGCCTCTTTGAGACACGATGAAACCTAACAATTTTCCGACTGGTATTCAAAGAAGCATTTCGTCGGGTTAAGCATGATGTTGTATTTTCGTAGATTGGCGAATGTTTCCTCCAAGTCGGAAATCAGTGTTTCCTTCTTTTTGGACATCACCGCAATATCATCCACGTATGCATGTACATTGCGTCCGAGTTGGTCGTGGAGGCAACGCTGCATCGCGCGCTGGTATGTAGCTCCTGCGTTCTTCGGCCCAAAGGGCATCATAACAAAATAGAAGGTTCCGAAAGGGGTTATGAATGAAGTTTTGACCTTTTCAGATTCCTTCATCTGGATTTGGTGATAACCGGAATATGCGTCGAGAAAACAGAGGAGTTCCGAGCCTGCCGTAGAATCGATAACTTGATCAATCCTAGGCAGAGCGAACGGATCTTTTGGACAAGCCTTGTTCAAGGAAGTATAATCAATACACATCCTTAAATCAGTGTTGTCCTTTTTAGGGACCATTACAGGATTGGCCGACCACTCAGTGTGGATGACCTCTTCTATGAATCCGGCTAACTCGAGTCGTGCTAGTTCCTTAGCTATTGCCTTACGCTTTTCATCGCCGAAACGTCGTAAGGACTGTTTGACGGTTTTAGCGTTCGGGTTTACATTTAAAGAGTGCTCGGGAAGTTCCCTAGGTACTCCAGTCATGTCAGATGGTTGCCATGCGAAGATATCTTGATTTGCTTTGGGGAACTTGACAAGCGCGCTTTCCATTGCGCTATCTAGGCCTACGCCTATCTGGGTCACCTTGGAGGGGTCATCATCCTTCAATGGCGTCTTCTTCGTCTCTTCTGATGCCTTGAACTCTGGATTCGGCTTTGTCACCTCCTTCTTCATTGCGGGCATCTCGAACGGATCTATGCTCTTCTTGATCTCCTGGTACTCCTGGACGTGCAGCACGGCTTCAGCAAAGGCGGCATTTCCATCCTCGCACTCTCGCGCTTTCTTCGGGTCTCCCCTGATGGTGATACGCCGTTGGGACCTGGAATTTTCATCATATTGTAAATGTAACATGGACGCGCCATAAAAGCCTAGTAAGCCGGACGTCCGAATATAGCGTGGTACGCGGTCTTAAACGGGACCACTTCGAAGGAACGTGCCTCCGTCCGATAATTCTTTGGAGTTCCAAAGGTAACATCCAAAGTGATTTCTCCCAGGGAATTAGCTTGTCTTCCTGGGACAACTCCGTGAAAGATCATAGAGTTGTGGTTCAGCTGGGTCTCTAAGATCTTCATCCGGTGTAGCGTTTCGACAAAGAGAATATTAATACTGCTACCACCGTCCATGAGGGTCTTGGAGAAACCATAACCGTCAACAAGTGGATTGACGATTAAGGCGTATTTTCCACACCTATGTAGCTTAGGCGGATGATCAGCGCGGTCAAATGTGATTGCCACTTCCGACCAGTCCAGGTATTGGGGGACAGTCGGAACTATTGCGTTGAGCTCATGTAGAACTGCTTTCTTGACCTTTGCTGGTTGAGATACAAGGAAGGTGACGTAAGTGTCTTTTTTGGTCGGAAATGTTTTCTTCCCTTCCGGCTTGGGATTTGAAGCATCGGCTTCCTCCATGTCAGAATCTTCCTTGGTCTCTTAATCCTTTTCGGGATTCTTCTTTCCCTTTTTCCGCTTCGCTCTGTTGCCAGCGGAATCATCTCTTTTGATGTCGTCATTGAAATGACACTCTGCGTTGGTGTGGGACGAGCCCCCATTGGCATCCAAGTGGTTTACGCATCGATTATTGGCAATGTCGGCCCAAGTGTAAGTTTTGCCTGGTTGTTGGTCTCCTCTACCTTGAACTCTCTAAGTCCCACGACAACGCCCCGCGGCCTCTGCCACGTCCTCCTCGTCCTCCAGACCCGAACGTAGCAGTAACCACTGCCGTTTCCGCGTTGGGTTTTTCTTCCGAAGTGTTTTTGCGTTTCTCAGCTTGTAGCTTTGGTTGTTTTGCCGACTATGGTACAGCTAGGGCATTGAGTAATCCCTCTGCATCATCGTCAGCATCTGAGTACTTGCTCGCTATTTCTATCATCTCTCCCAAATCAGTGACCTTGTCGCACTTCAAGCAATGACGCAGTAGGCCAATTGGGAGACCTGCAATGAAAGCTTCAATCGCAGTTTGATCATTTACTCCTTCATAGGAGTTCTTGGTGTCGATCCATCGTTCGAGGTAATCCTGGCAAGTTTCTCCGGCCTTCTGGGTGCAATGCTGTAGGTCTCCGACCGTACAGGGCCTCCGGTATGTGCCTTCGAAATTCCGAAAGAACGCACTTTGCATGTCATACCAGTTATGGATGGTGTTCTCCGGAAGGTCATTAAGCCATGATCGTGCCGTCTTCCACAGCATAAGTGGGAGATATCGGGTTGCGACTAGGCTGTTTCCGCCTTTGGCGATGCAACAAGCTTGGAAGAAATCCTAAAGCTAGGTATCTGGCCGAGCAATGCCGTCATAGGCTTGGATATGTCTTGAGATAGCAAATCCTTCCGGGAATCTTGTAGCTCTGATGCGTGGTCCGAAGCACTTTAGGACCACGTAGATATCATCATTTTCGTAAGGTCGCGCCTCTATGTTGGAGTTGATCCTATGCCTTGTGTCATTCGGGGATAGAGATCATCCCGAGTGTCGGCTGTGGCTGCGGTGCCTTGGAGCCGGACTTTGGCTTCTACCACCACCTCCTCCCCCACGACGCCCTCCATTGCCTCCCTAGGGGCCGTTGTGATGGCTACTTGGCAGAGAGGGTGGAGCAGCTTGGTTTTTTCCGGCTGATCGTTGGCCTCCGTACGGAGCGTTGTTATTCCGGTTCCAGGGAGGGTCTTCATCATGACGAGCCCCCTGCCGGCTTGTCCCAGTATGGTGTCCGTCGTTCCTTCGTCCGTCATCCGTCCGTCTCTCAGAGGTGGCATTCTTTGTCGGTCCTCCTCCCGACGTTTCTCCTTATCATCATCCCTGTGGTCTTTCAACTCTCGTTGGGGCAGGTTCCTCGGATTCAGTGCAACAATTGCCTTTTGCTCCGCAACTGGGTTAACATTACGCCAGCCACTAGTAGCTTTGTGGTGCTGTCCCGAAGATCCGGATCTCGAGTAATTATCTTCCCTGTGTTCGGGGCGGTGGTGCTGCTCCGGAACACGTTGGGGTCTTACGTCAGCCCATGCCGGATCTGTGCGACATTGGTCAGAATCAGAGACCAGTTTTTGACTTCCGGACATGGCGACCTTTTGCTGCTCTAGTCCCTTGTTGAGTAATTTGATTCCTAACCGGATCTCCTCCGGGCCTGGATTAGACAATAGAATTTCTCGGGCCGCCACGGTATTCTGTATCGGGGTTGGATATACCCAATCCCCTTTGCTATGTTTCCGAGGCTTCCCCATCTCTTCTCCAAAAAGGACGGTGTGGATCTGCGGGAATTGGCTGTCGTTAGTATGACGCTTCCTGGTCTTCTGGTATTGCCTGGAGTTGTACTTCTTCGCAGATGGTATGCGTTTCTTTTCCTCCTCGATGTTTTTGGCTTCATCGAGGAGTACTTGATGACGCGCTTCTAGGGCTTGTGCCCTCTCGTCCAGTTCTTCAGCAGTAAGTTCTGCAGCTATAGGAATACGTGTGGTTAATGCAGCATCGATGAGTTCATGTGCACCTTCAGTGATCACGGGTCCATCCATCGATTCTTCTTTTTTGGGCTCTTCTAGGATGAGTGCTCCATCCGAGTCCTCCTCGTATTCCTCGGCAATCACCTCCTCTGCCAGAGGGTCTTTTTCCGAGGTCTTGTTCTTCTTCTTTGCCTTCTTGGCAGCGCCGGTAGCAAAGACGGCTTTGGGTCCGTTTCCCGGAGTCAAGCTCTGATTGGTACTTTCGGACATCTAGACTTCGAGCTTATCTCCGACTTCCATGTCATCTTGCGCTTTGGGAGAGTGTTCCCCAGATCCTTCGTCCATGGCTTCTCCTTACTCTATAGCTTTGGAGTTATACTCCTCTTCATATTCCGCAGAGAACTTTTGGAAATCTGCTGACATCATCGATGCATCCGAGGATGCGGGTACGTCGGCGTTTGTTCCAATTACCTGCAGCACAGAGTTGGTGTTGTCTCTAGCATCAGCAGAGCCGGATCCGGATCCCACACATCCGACGAAGTGCGACGCGTGCTTCCTGAGGTACCTGCGGCTCTCGCGATCAGCTTCGTCGAAACTTTTGATGGTCTCGAGAATTGCATCTACGCCTGAGTTTTGCATTATCATATGTTGCAACGTGTACCTTAGGAAAGGCCTTTCTGTCCCAGCATCATCAGAGCCGGAATCAGTGTCATTGATATGCTCCTCCTGGAGTTCGACTTGAGCGGGTGGGTCGATCTAGGATTCGGCCTCTCCAAGGAGATCCACTCTAGATTCGACTTGAGCCGCTAGGTCTTCTTCAGGATCGGATTTTTCCACTATCTCCGCAACTGGTGCAGGATGGGTGGGATTAGGGTTTTCTGAGATCCAGAACTCTGCCGCCTCCGCGGACAAAGGGGACCCAGAAGATTCTTCTGCCTCTATTATCACCGCTGGGGTGGGTGGGATAGGTTCAGCAAAACCGATGTAAACATCGATCTCACCAAAAGACACGATAGTGTAGGCAGTCACAGCCTCCCTAGCCGGAATCCAGGTCTCATCGAGAACGATGAGAGGGTCGTCACTAGCGTAGAGGATGCGACCAACGGCGATAGTCTCGCCGGTTCCGATTCTTGCAGATTCCACTCGGAACGTAGATCCGAACCTCACTTGCCCCACGGTGGGCGCCAACTGTCATCGGATTGATGACAAGTATGCCATGAGGGGGTCCTCGAGGCATGCGGAAGAGAGGGGTGTGAGACGTACGGTGTTCCGGGATGGTGAGCACACAAGTTTACCCAGGTTCGAATCCGCCGTCTTTGGATGGATCCTACTCCTGCTAGCAATCTAGTAATACGGCAGATCCGGATATGGGTTACAAGGTTTCGCCTATGCGAGTTGAGATTGTAGACTATGAGGGTAGGTGCCCTAAAGGCTCTCCCTAGGACGGCTTATATAGATATCCGGCCTAGGGTTTACAGGAGAGATCTATCCGTCTACGACTAAGAGTCGGTTACAGAGTACATCTTGAACTACAAGTAATACTATGGGCCTATGTCGGTAAGTCTTCTGGGTCTTCCCTTAGTCCGATTCGACTCCGTCTTTTCTCCCTGACTAGGCCGCCCGTGAAGCAAAGCTCTAACCCGAAGTGGGCCACCCTGGTCAGTGAGTAACTGTGAGGATACCTGGAAAGTATATCCCCAACAAGCGGTGAATAACGTGGGGCTAGGTGGGCTGGGCCGGGTGGCTCAGCCGGTCAGGGTAGGTTTAGCTTTTTTTCTATTTTCTTTTTATTTTTCTATTTTCTTCTTTCCTTCATATCTTTTTATTAGATATTCCAATTGAGATTATTTTTGTTTCTAAAATTTGCACATATTCAGTAGATCATCTTGGAATGATTTTTGCAGTCTATTCCTAGTTTGTAAGTAGTGGATCTATAAATCCTTGTATATTTCTTTGTTGGGGCAATTTAGTGATTCCATTTGAGGTTCGAAAATAGTGTTTTGCGATTCAAATTTTTCATGAATGCAATGATGCCATACCAATGCAATGCAAATGTATATTTTTTTCTAGTCCCAGATTTCTAAAAACTTGGGATGTGACAATATTGCATGCTTCCCAAGTGAGGAAGAAGTTGCATCACATAATGCACTAGATTATGTGTGATCATCTGGATCAATGTGGTCTAGGAAAAGAACACATTAAATAACACTAGTGGACCAATGTGGATTAGGAAAAGAACACATGAAATGACTATAGGTGATCCATGTGTCAAACCATGGTCATAGAGACCAAAAGCTCATAGGAAGAGCAGCTTCCACATTGCATGTTACACTAGCAAGATAGAAGTTGCATCACAGAATGAAGTGGAGTGTGTGTGGTCATGTGGATCAATGTGGGCTAGGAAAAGAACACATGCAATGACACTAGTGGCTCAATTAGGTTTAGGAGAAGAACACATGCAATGACTATAGGTGATCCATGTGTCATACCATGGTCATATAGACCAAAAGCACATAGGAAGAGAAGCTTCCTAATTACATGTTGCACTGGTGAGGTAGAAGTTGCGTCATAAAATGCACTGGAGTGTGTGTGCTCATGTGGATCAATGTGGTCTAGGAAAAGAACACATGCAATGACACTACTGGATCAATGAGGTTTAGGAAAATACCACATGCAATGACTATAGGTCATCCATGTGTCAAACCATGGTCATAGAGACCAAAAACACATAGGAAGAGCAGCTTCCACATTGTATGTTGCACTAGTGAGCCAGAAGTTGCATCACAGAATACACTGGAGTGTGTGTGGTCATATGAATGAATGTGGTCTAGGAAAAGAACACATGCAATGACACTAGTGGATCAATTTGGTTTTGGAAAAGAACACATGCAATGACTATAGGTGATCCATTTGTTATACCATGGTCAACGAGACCAAAAGCACATAGGAAGAGCAGTTTCCACATTGCATGTTGCACTAGCGAGGCAGAAGTCGTATCACAGAATGAAGTGGAGTGTGTGTGGTCATGTGGATCAATGTGGTCTATTAAAAACACATGAAATGACACTAGTGGATAAATGTTGTTTAGGAAAAGAGCACATGCAATGTCTATAGGTGATCCATGTGTCAAACCATGGTCATGGAGACCAAAAACACATGGGAAGAGTAGCTTCCACATTGCATGCCGCACCAGTGAGGCATAAGTTGCATCACAGAATGCACTGGAATGTGTGTTGTCATGTGGATCGATGTGGTATAGGAAAATAACACATGAAATGACACTAGTGGATCAATGTGGTTTAGGAAATGAACACATGCAATGACTATAGGTCATCCATGTGTCAAACCATGGTAATAGACACAAAAAACACATAGGAAGAGAAGGTTCCATATTGCATGTTGCACCGGTGACATAAAAGTTGCATCCCAGAATGCACTGGAGTGTGTGTGGTCATGTGGATCAATGTGGTCTCAGAAAATAACACATGCAATGACACTAGTGGATCAATGTGGTTTAGGAAAAGAACATATGCAATGACTATAGGTGATCCATGTGTCAAAACAGGGTAACAGAGACCAAAAACACATAGGAAGAGCATGTTCCACATTGCATGTTGCACAAGTGAGGCATAAGTTGCATCGCAGAATTCACTGGATTGTGTGTGGTCATGTGGATCAATGTGGTCTAGGAAAATAACACAGGGAATGACACTAGTGGATCAATGTGGTTTAGGAAAAGAACACCTACAATGACTATAGGTGATCCATTTGTCAAACCATGGTCACGGAGACCAAAAACACATGGGAAGAGCAACTTTCACATTGCATGTTGCACCAGTGAGGCATAAGTTCCATCACAGAATGCACTGGAGTGTGTGTTGTCATGTGGATCAATGTCGTATAGGAAAATAACACATGCAATGACACTACTGGATCAATGTGGTTTAGGAAATGAACACATGCAATGACTATAGGTCATCCATGTGTCAAACCATGGACATAGACACCAAAAACACATAGGAAGAGAAGGTTCCACATTGCATGCTGCACCGGTGACACAGAAGTTGCATCCCAGAATGCACTGGAGTGTGTGTGGTCATGTGGATCAATGTGGTCTCAAAAAATAACACATGCAATGACACTAATGGATCAATGTGGTTTAGGAAAAGAACACATACAATGACTATAGGTGGTCCATGTGTCAAAACAGGGTCACAGAGACCAAAAACACATAGGAAGAGCAGCTGGCACATTGCATGCTACACAAGTGAGGCAGAAGTTGCATCACAGAATTCACTTGAGTGTGCGTGGTCATGTGGACCAATGTGGTCTATTAAAAAAACACATGTAATAACACTAGTGGATCAATTTAGTTTAGGAAAAGAGCACTTGCAATGTCTATAGGGGATATATGTGTCAAACCATGTTCACGAAGACCAAAACCACATGGGAAGAGCATCTTCCACAATAAATGTTGCACCAGTGAGGCAGAAGTTGCATCACATAATGCACTGGAGTGTGTGTGGTCATGTGGATTAATGTGGTCTAGAAAAAAACACATGAAATGACACTAGTGGATCAATGTCGTTTAGGAAAATAACAGATGTAATGTCTATAGGTGATCCATGTGTCAAACCATGGTCACAGAGACCAAAAACACATAGGAAGAGCAACATCCACACTGCATGTTGCACTAGTGAGGCAGAAGTTGCATCACAGAATGCACTAAAGTGTGTGTGGTCATGTGAATGCATGTGGTCTAGGAAAAGAACACATGCAATGACACTACTAGATCAATGTGGTTTCGGAAAAGAACACATGCAATGACTATAGGTCATCCATGTGTCAAACCATGGTCATAGAGACCAAAAACACATAGGAAGAGCAGCTTCCACATTGCTTGCTGCACCGGTGAGATAGAAGTTGCATCATGGAACACATTGGAGTGTGTGTGGTCATGTGGATCAATGTGGTGTAGGAAAATAACACATGCAATGACACTACTGGATCAATGTGGTTTAGGAAAAGAACACAGGCAATGACTATAGGTGATCCTTGTGTCAAACCATGGTCACAGAGACCAAAAACACATAGGAAGAGCAGCTTCCACATTGCATGTTGCACAAGTGAGGCAGAAGTTACATCACAGAATTCACTAGAGTGTGTGTGGTCATGTGGATCAATGTAGACTAGGAAAATAACACATGCAAGGACACTAGTGGATAAATGTGGTTTAGGAAAATAGAACATGGAATGACTATAGGTGATCCATGTGTCAAACCGTGGTCATGGAGATCAAAAGCACATATGAAGAGCGTCTTCCACATTGCATGTTGCACCAGTGAGGCATAAGTTGCATCACAGAATGCACTGGAGTGTTTGTGGTCATGTGGATCAATGTGGTTAGGAAAAGAACACATGCAATGACACTAGTGGATCAATGTGGTTTAGGAAAAGAACACATGCAATGATTATAGGTGATCCATTTGTCGAGCCATCGTCATTCAGACCAAAACCACATAGGAAGAGCAGCTTCCACATTGCATGTTGAACCAGTGAGGCAGAAGTTGGGTCACAGAATGCACTAGAGTGTGTGTGGTCATGTGGATCAATGTGTTTTCGGAAAAGAACACATGCAATGAAACTAGTGGATCAATGTGGTTTAGTAAAAGAACACATGCAATGACTATAGGTCATCCCTGTGTATAACCATGGTCACGGAGACCAGGAACACATAGGAAGAGTAGGTTCCACATTGCATGTTGCACCGATGACACAAAAGTTGCATCATAGAATGCACTGGTGTGTGTGTGGTCACGTGGATCAATGTGTTCTAGGAAAATAACACATGCAATGAAACTAGTGGATCAATGTGGTTTAGGAAAAGAACACATGCAATGACTAGAGGTGATCCATGTATCAAACCAGGGTCACAAAGACCAAAAACACATAGGAAGAGCAGCTTCCACATTGCATGTTGCATAAGTGAGGCAGAAGTTGCATCACAGAATTCACTAGATTGTGTGTGGTCTTGTGGATCAATGTGGTCAAGGAAAATAACACATGCAATGACACTAGTGGATCAATGTGGTCTAGGAAAAGAACACATGCAATGACTATAGGTGATCCATTTGTCAAACCATGGTCATAGAGAGCAAAAACACATAGGAAGAGCAGCTTCCACATTGCTTGCTGCACCGGTGAGACAGAAGTTGCATCACAGAATGCACTGGAGTGTGTGCGGTCATGTGGATCAATGTGGTGTAGGAAAATAACACATGCAATGACACTAGTGGATCAATGTGGTTTAGAAAAAGAACACATGCAATGACTATAGGTGATCAGTGTATCAAACCATGGTCACAGAGACCAAAAACACATACAAAGAGCAGCTTCCACATTGCATGCTGCACAAGTGAGGCAGAGGTTGCATCACGGAATTCACTAGAGTGTGCGTGGTCATGTGGATCAATGTATTCTAGGAAAATAACACATGCAATGACACTAGTGGATCAATGTGGTTTAGGAAAATAGCACATGCAATGACTATAGGTGATCCATGTGTCAAACCATGGTCATGGAGACCAAAAGCACATACGAAGAGCATCTTGCACATTGAATGTTGCATTTGTGAGGTAGAAGTTACAGCAAAAAATGCACTAGAGTATTTGTGGTCATGTCGATCAATGTGGTATATGAAAAGAACACATGCAATGAAACTAGTGGATCAATGTGGTTTAGGAAAAGAACACATGCAATGACTATAGGTCATCCCTGTGTAAAACCATGGTCACGGAGACCAGGAACACATAGGAAGAGTAGGTTCCACATTGCATGTTGCACCGATGACACAAAAGTTGCATCATAGAATGCACTGGAGTGTGTGTGGTCATGTGGATCAATGTGGTCTAGGAAAATAACACATGCAATGACACTAGTGGATCAATGTGGTTTAGGAAAAGAACACATGCAATGACTACAGGTGATCCATGTATCAAACCAGGGTCACAAAGAGCAAAAACACATAGGAAGAGCAGCTTCCACATTGCATGTTGCACAAGTGAGGCAGAAGTTGCATCACAGAATTCACTAGATTGTGTGTGGTCATGTGGATCAATATGGTCTAGAAAAATAACACATGCAATGACACTTGTGGATCAATGTGGTTTAGGAAAAGAACACATGCAATGACTATAGGTGATCCATGTGTCAAAGCATGGTCATAGAGACCAAAAACACATAGGAAGAGCAGCTTCCACATTGCATGATCCCCAAGTGAGGTAGAAGTTGCATCACAGAATTCACTAGAGTGTGTGTGGTCATGTGGATCAATGTGGTCTATTAAAAAAACACATGTAATGACACTTGTGGATCCATGTAGTTTAGGAAAAGAGCACATGCAATGTATATAGGTGATCCATGTGTCAAACTATGATCAAGAAGACCAAAAACACACAGGAATAGCAGCTTCCACATTGCATGCTGCACGAGTGAGGCATACGTTGCATCACAGAATGCACTGGACTGTGTGTGGTCATGTGGATCAATATGGTCTAGGAAAAGAACACATCCAATGACACTAGTGGATCTATGTGGTTTAGGAAAATATCACATGCAATGACTAAGGTGATCCATGTGTCAAACCATGGGCACAGAGACCAAAAGCACATAGAAAGAGCAGCTTCCACATTACATGTTGCACTAGGGAGGCGGAAGTTGCATCACATAATGCACTAGAGTGTGTGTGGTGATGACCCACAAGTATAGGGTGTGTATCGCAGTATTTTGGAGGGAAGTGAAACTCAATTTATTGATTCGACACAAGGGGAGCCACAGAATATTTATAAGCCTTAACAACTGAGTTGTCAATTCAGCTGCACCTAGAAACAATCTTGCTCACATCAGTTTATCAGTAGCAACAGTTTTGTAGTAGCAATAGTAAACTAATAGCAGTAGTAAAAGTAAAGACAATAGTAACAATTGCAGTAAACAGTAGGATTAGAGCGTGGTAGGCATAGGGATGGATGGATGGGAGTTGCATGGGCAAGACAATTCACATGGCAATTAAGACATAGGGCATTTGCAGATAAATAAGATAAAGCATTCAAGTACTAAATAATCATAGGATGTGTTCCATATATAGTCATACGTGCTCGCAATGAGAACTTGCACAACATATTTTGTCCTGCCAGCCCGTTTGCAGCGGGGCCTCAAGGGAACTACTAGCAATTAAGGTGCTCCTTTTAATAGAGCACCGGAGCAAAGCATTAACACTCTATGAACACATGTGATCCTCACATCAAAGCCATTCCCTCCGGTTATCCTAATTGTTGTCACTTCGTGGCCTTTGGTTCTGGACAACAATATGTGTATACAACTTGCAGGTAAGACCATAAACAATACTATCATAATGAATCAATAACATGTTCAAATCTAAAATCATGGCACTCGGGCCCTAGTGACAAGCATTAAGCAAAACAAGTTGCAACAAAGTCAAAAAGCACTAATAATAGATACTAGGCACCATTCCCTAACAATCCAATGCCATTACATGAACGATCTCATCCAATCCCTACTATCCCCATAGCCTACAGCGGGGGATTACTCACTCATGGATGGGAGAAACATGGATGGTCGATGGAGAAGCGATGGTGATGATGGCGATGATCTCCTCCAATTCCCCGTCCAGGCAGGGTGCCAGAACAAAGTTTCTGGTTCCGAATCGAGGAATCTGGTGGTGGTGGTGCAGCGGAACTCTTTATGGAAAAACGTCTAACCCCCCTTGGTTTTTAGGTCAAGAGGCAACTTATAGGTGAAGAGGGAGGCCGAGGGGGCAGCCGAGGCAGCCACACCACCCCCAGGCATGGCCTGGCCTGGCCCGCCTGTCCAGGTGGTGTGGGCCCCTCGTGGCCCTACTCCTTCTCGTCTTCTGGCTCCGTGAGTCTTCTGGTGAAATAGGATTTTTGGCATATTTTCTGGGATTTTTCCTGATAGTTGATTTTCTGCACGAAAACTAGACATCAAGGTAATTCTGTTGAAAACAGCGTCAGTCAAGGTTAGTTGTACCCAAATCACACAAGTTTAGAGGAAAAATAAAGCAAAAGTGTTCGGGAAAGTAGATACGTTTTGGACGTATCAACTCCCCCCAAGCTTAGCTTATTTCTTGTCCTCAAGCAATTCAGTTGAAAACTGAGTGCGATAAAAGAAACTTTCACGAACACATTTGCTTTAGAAGATGTATATATTCTCAGCATATGATCAACTACTCAAGAAATTCATAATAAAGAGTATGGAACTAAGTTTACTTAATAGTCATTGCAAGCTATGAAGAGCTTCTAACTCAAAAATAGTAAGTGGCATGAAACATAAACATAAGCAACATTGCAATGCTCATAAAAATGTATGATAGAGTTGTATCTCGATTGCCTTTGATTGTAGAGCAAACATAAATGCCAAGGCACCTCTGAAGTTCAAGTGAATAATAGAAGTAAAGATATCAAAGATACAAGCATCAAAGTCATAACACCATTAATCAAGTTTTGAGACAATCACATTACACTAAGAATGACAATTATGCTCTCAAGAAAGTGCTCATAGAATGTGTGGAGACTCAACAAGGAAATGAAAAGGTTTTGAAACGTTTGAAAGTCTTCCAAATGCTGAAAGTATGGTACTCATTAGCTTTGAGCTCTAATTGCCCCTATCATAAGCATCTTTAAATGGTTAAGGTGAAAGTGAGGTCCAATATGAGTTATATGCTTGATAGACTATAAACTGGAAATCTCATGTCCCTTGAGTACGAGGGCCGCTCCTCGTGCTATTCAACTTTAGTTATCAGTAAGTTCTTGTCATAGTAAATAAGTGCGTATCATAGAGAACCGGCAACGGGGTACCCCTTGCCCGATGATACGGAAGAATCCCCATATCAAAATGACAAGGAAAGCAGACAACGAGTATCTCAGCAATCTCCTTATTTACCATGGGAAAATGGTGTTTTTTTTTCTCTCTTTCCTCTTTTCTCATATATCTTTTTTTTCTTTTTCTCAATAGCTATCTGTCTTTTTTTATAAGAAGAATGCTTCATAGATACTCATTATGGTTACGCTACAGGTTTCCACCATGATTAGGCATGGATTAGACCGGTGGCCCAGGCGTTTCTCTAACACACATACATAACTCCATGGACTTACAAGCTCCCCTTTTATTTCACACCGACGACATCCGTAAACAAATGAGCATGATATCAACTAGGTATATATTTACAGGTGTTGAAAGCGTTCCCCGTGACATCACGGTTCTGCTAATCCTCAGCCTATAATTTGCAAGCATATAACTTTCATTGACAGTCACAATGGTTCAGGTTTATTAAGTGCAAGAAATAAAGTGTGCCATCAAGTTCGTGAGAGCTTTACTAACTAACTTTCTCATAACAAGCAAACATTTTATTCGTAAGAAAACAAGGCATATTGAATATGCACGACAATAGAAAATGATGCTAATAGGTAGGTATGGTGGACACTTTTGGCAATATTGGTTTTGGGGGATTGGAAACACGAGTTGAGCTCATACTCAGTGCAAGTGGTGGCTAGCAATAGTAAGGGAGTGAAAAACGAGAGAGCAATAACTGTAATAATCATGCTTGCAACAAAACAGGACTAGTCATGGCATGAAAGTGATTCAAGGCTCCTGAGGCAAAATAATTCATCGAGGCTTAACTGATTTTTGTTTCCGTCATATGCATGCATTAGCATGTGCCAAGTTGATTCAAGTGAAACATTCAGAGGAGGATACCACAGTGTCATACCAAGTTATGAATAGAGCAACACAAGCAAACATTCATATGACATGCTACAAACTATTAGCAAGCTGGAGTTAATCATAAGAAAGCAAGAACTACTAAGCATCCATAAATAACATACACCCTACATGAACAGACTAAGCATGCCCACAATGATGAGTATATGTACAAAAATAAAAACAAATAGAGTTCGTTACCAGCCTCTTACCACACCTCAAGTTGCCATTAATCCTCATTATTGCCCTTCACTTGTGTGGCTTGAATAATAACATGAAACCAAATTCCACTGAGGACTGCTGAACCCTGCAACAAACTCACAAAATAAAAGAAGAACAACAAATATTTTTGGTGTTTTCGATTTTTTTAAAAGCAAGAACCAAAAAGGAAGAACAAGCAAAGCAAAATATTTTTGGGTTTTTCGAATAGTTCAAACAAAGCAAAAAGGGAAAGCAAACCAAGGCAAAAAGAAGAAGAAGCAAACAAAGAGAAACAACAGAAATATTTTTGGTCTTTTTGTGTTTTAGAAAGCAAAAACAAAGAGAGAACAAAAACTAAAAAGAGAACGAAACATGAATATACAAAGTACCGATGAAAAATATATGGAAATGAGTGTGATGTCGGTGTACCTCCCCCCAAGCTTAGGCTTTTGGCCTAAGTGGGTATCAACCCCAACACGGGTATGGGTTCCAAGCAGGCGGGTCATTGCAAGAATGATCGTGGTTAGGCCCTTGGGACGAAGAAGAAGCACCCTAATCATAGGTAGGCTGCTAATATGAAGACTCCCCCTCATTCGACCGAATCATCTGTAACCTCCCTTCTAGTATCTTGCTCCTATTGGGAGAGCTCTTCCAGCTACGTGTCAAGTTCTTCCTTAGTGAGTGACCATCCTACCCTTGTATCAAGGTTAAACAAAACAGGTGCAAGAAAAAGAAAAAATCGCTCGGACTTACTCCTTCTCCAACCAGCCTTTAGAAAGGTTATTTCATAAGACAAATCACTCAAATTAGCCCAAGAAGAAAAAAAATTATGTTGTATCATGGAATTAAGGTCAAGCCTTTCTATGGGAAACGGTAAGTCTAGATGATGAGGCACTACACCATGCAAAGCTAATAAACGAGAGGCGATGAGGCCTCCACAAACTCCACCTTTCTCGCGGTTAGCAGCAAGACATAAAGCTATCAAGGCACCCAAGTTATAAGTCCTATCTTGTTTTAAAGCAGCTGAGATGAATGCTAGATCATATGAGGATAACTTATTAGCAGTTTTCCTAGCGAGAACACACTTGGCAATAAAGTAAGCAAAGTAGCGAATAGACGAGAGATGAATGTTACATATTTTTCTGCTCTCCTTCGAGAAACTGCTCCCTTGGCAAATCTCCGCATACAAGTTCATGAGTGGTGCAGGTCGCTCTTTCATCCTTCCACACGACCTCCACTACGGTACCTTAATAGCTGCACAAAAGTCATCAAGAGGAAGGTCAACAGCTATATTGTAAATTTTCTAGTCAACCATGGGGTTAGGCAAAGAGTAACTAAATCGAAAGTTCTGCACTACAGACATACTTAGTTTCACAAATTGACAAGGTTCATCTTCCACAAAGTGCTCCAATCCTACATTAGCAACTAGAGTATGGAAGTCCTGGGAAATTCCTGCAGCCCTCATGAATTTGAAGCATGGATAGATGGAAGGAAAAACTTCCTCCTCTCGGTGAACCTTCATAACCTCAGGCACCCTTAGTTCATGTTGGTTGAGTTGATGTTCATTCATCTTCTATTCTGAAATTTAAACATCCATTACACAAGTGATTGCAAAGTGAATACATAATGAAGGGCACTACTCATGGGGACTTGTAAGAGGCCTAAACATGCATCAAAACAATATCTCTAAGCATTGAACAAGCTTACGAGCTCTCATAACCTATCACCTACAGCAGCAAAATACTCAAGATATAAACCACTAATCACAAATCTACTTTGACAAGCAGAGGAGTTACATACCGGAGAACAAATGCTTCAAATTTTAGCAGCAAAGATGGGCTGAGCAAGGATATCAAAAAATCGTGGGCAAGAACAACAAGAACACGATTTCGAGCAAACAACTGATGTTTTCTCAGGAGAGAAAAAGAAGTGGGGAGTGAGAGAGTGAGTAGAGGGCCAGGGGTGGCCCACACCATGGCCAGGCGCGCCCCTGGGCTGCCCGCGCCACTTGGTGGTGTGCCTGCCTGGTGGGCCCCCCTGGTACTCTCTAGGCACTTCTCTGCCCCTTTTTCACGTAAAATTTAATATGAATTTTCTGGGATTTTTCTAGACACTTTATTTTTGAGCAATTTTCAGGTAAAGATGAATGATTTTCTGACAGAAAAAAGTTTCTGGAATGATGGAAAAACCAAACAAAGCTAAAACTTCAAAAGTTCTAAGACACTCTAAAATGCAAGCAACTAACAACAGAAAATTATAAATGAAAGCAAAAACTAAAATGGATAAAATAAAAGTAAACAAAGATAATCATGGTGAAAACATTGTTTTGTTCATTAAAATCCCTTTGTTAACAAGGTTGATCCGGTCTTGTTACCAAAACAATTTTATATGAAACAAGACTTTGTATTCCACTAATGATTATGTTACCTCAACCTTGATAGTAATGGTCCCACTCATAATAGTTTCATATTTTTCTCTTGGTATGGGACAATATATTTCTCCAACTTGAATGCCCTCAACATGTTCAATTGAATTTAAACCATAAGTCCTATCAATCTTCTTGGGGAAATAGATAGTATGCTCCTTGTCATTAACATTGAAAGTCACCTTTCATTGATTACAATTAATAACAGCTCCAGTAGTATTAAGAAAAGGTCTCCTAGGAATAATAGACATATTATCATCTTCAGGCATTTCAAGCACAACAAAATCAGTTAATATCAAGCAATTATGAGACCCTTGAACAGGTACATCCTCACATATACCAACAGGAATAGTAGTAGATTTATCAGCCATTTGTGAAGATATATCAGTTGGTATTAGTTTTTCCAGTTGAAGTCTCTTATACAGAGAAAAAGGCATAACACTAACTCCTGCTCCCAAATCAAACAAAGCAGTTCTAACATAACTATTTTTAATAGAGCATGAGATAGTTGGAATCCTTGGGTCTCCAAGTTTCTTTGGAACCTTACCATTAAAGGAATAATTAGCAAGGAAAGTAGAGATTTCTTCATTAGGGATCTTCCTTTTATTCGAGACAATATCCTTCATATACTTTGAATAAGGAGGCAATTTAATAGCATCAGTCAAAGGAATTTGCAAGAATAAAGGTTTCATCCACTCACAAAACTTATTATAGTGTTCATCTTCCTTTGACTTGTGTTTCTTATCAGGTAAAGGCATAGGTTTTTGGACCCAAGGTTCTCTTTCACTACCATGTTTCTTAGCAACAAAATCTTCTTTAGTGTATTTAGTATTCTTAGTGTGCTTTTCAGGTTCTTCTTCAACTTTTTCTTTATCATGAACATCATTTTCTTCATTACCACTTTCAGTTTTAGCATCAGAGACAAATATACTATTAGGATCTTTAGTAGGTTCAGAGGGTTCTACAATATTTTTATGTTTCTTCTTTCTTTTCTTAGGAGTAGTACCATTATTTTTAGCTTGTTGAGAATCCTGCTCAATTCTTTTAGGATGCCCCTCAGGATATTGAGGATCCTGGGTAGCAGCACCACTTCTAGTTCTAATTTCATAAGCATGTTTTTCTTTAGCAGCATTAACTAGCAAGTCTTTTTGTACCTTAATAAGATGATCAATTTGAGTTTGAACCATTTGAAAATGTTTAACAAGCATTTTAACATCATTAGAGGTTCTTTCCACAATATCTTTTAACTCAACAATAGCTCTAGAGTTTTCCATTAAATGATTTTGCACCCTTTTATTAAAATAATCTTGCTTAATAATAGAAATATCGAATTCTTCTAAGCATTGATCAGGAGGTTTAGAGTAAGGGATATCACCTTCATCAAAATGTTGGAGAGTGTGTACCTCAATAGTGGATGAGTGGGAGATTGGCTTACATAATTCTTCTATAGGAGGTAAATTCTTCACATCTGCAACTTTAATTCTCTTCTCCTTCAGACATTTCTTAGATTCCTTCATCACTTCATCATTTATTTCAATAACTCCCCTCTTCTTGGATGTTGGTATAGGCGCAGGTATAACTGGTTCATGTATAATTGTTTCGGGTATAGCTAGTTCAGGAGGAGTCCAGTCTTCATAATTCTTGCTTATTTTAGCCATTAATTCCTCAGCTTCCTTGTGAGTCCTATTGCTGAAAACACAATCAGCACAGCTATGCAGGTATATCCTAGATTCTTTAGTTAGTCCATTATAAAATATATCAAGAAGCTCATTCTTAGGTAATAGACATCCAACCTGTGCATGAATTAAAGCACAAAACCTTGCCCATGATTCAGGCAATATCTCTTTTTCTCCCTGTTTAAATCAAAAAGTTCCTTCAAAATAGCATGTCTAGCACTGGGAGGAAAATATTTCTGCAGGAAAGTACTAATCAAGCAATCAGGGCTATCAATATATCCAGGATGTACATTATTAAACCAAGTTTTAGCTTCTCCTTTTAGTGAAAAATGGAAAATTTTAGCAACAAAGTAGGTGCGCATCTTAATATCATTAGAAAATAAACCACTCATGGTAGAAAGCTCAGTCATATGTGCTACCGCACTTTCATTCTTAATCCCACAAAAAGGTTCTTTCTCAACAATAGCTATGTAAGACATATCAAGAGAGAAATCATAATCCTTATCTTTAATGTTTATGGGAGATGCAGCAAACTTAGCATTAGGGGACAATTTGGGTTTTATAGTACGTCTCTCAAGGAGACTCTTAATAGCACTCCTATCATGGGTGTTTTGACATTCTTTAATAAATTCATTGGTCATCTCTATATAACCATCTTCAATATCATAGCTCTATCTAGACTTAGGTGAACTAACCGGTGTAGTAGTGTCTTCATTAGGAGTTTTAGTATTTCCAGCTATAGTTCTAGCAATTGTAGCATCTAGGAAAGGACCTAATGAACCACTCTTATCAAGCACAGTAGAAGCAGCATCATAAGTATCAGAAGTTTCAGATTCAGCAGTAGTAGCAGTGTGTGTAACATGTGTATGTGGTGGTGTAAGGAGCTTACTCATAACAGATGGTGAATCAAGAGCAACAGAGGTGTTCAGAACCGTACCTCTTCTTATAGTGGATGGTAAAATAGGAACCTTGCCATGACGAGACTTACCCATGATGGATGGATGGTAGTGAACCATAGTGATTCCAAGTGAACTTGATAAATAAAGCTATGCTCCCCGGCAACGACGCCAGAAAATAGTCTTGATGACCCACAAGTATAGGGGGTGTATCGCAGTATTTTCGAGGGAAGTGAAACCCAATTTATTAATTCGATACAAGGGGAACCAAAGAATATTTATAAGCCTTAACTACTGAGTTGTCAATTCAGCTGCACCTGGAAATAATCTTGCTCACAGCAGTTTATCAGTAGCAACAGTTTTGTAGTAGCAATAATAAAGTAATAGCAGTAGTAAAAGTAAAGACAACAGTAACAATTGCAGTAAACAGTAGGATTAGAGTGCGGTAGGCATAGGTATGGATGGACGGGCGTTGCATGGACAAGACAATTCACATGGCAATCAAGACATAGGGCATTTGCAGATAAAAAAGATAAAGCGTCCAAGTACTAAATAATCATAGGCATGTGTTCCATATATAGTCATACGTGCTCGCAATGAGAACTTGCACAACATCTTTTGTCCTACCAGCCCGTTTGCATCGGGGCCTCAAGGGAACTACTAGCAATTAAGGTGGTCCTTTTAATAGAGCACCGGAGCAAAGCATTAACACTCCTGAACACATGTGATCCTCACATTAAAGCCATTCCCTCCGGTTATCCTGATTGCTGTCACTTCGAGGCCTTTGGTTCCGGAAAACAATATGTGTATACAACTTGCAGGCAAGACCATAAACAATACTATCATAATGAATCAATAACATGTTCATATCTGAAATCATGGCACTCGGGCCCTAGTGACAAGCATTAAGCATAACAAGTTGCAACAAAGTCAAAAAGCACTAATAATAGATACTAGGCACCATGTCCTAATAATCTGATGCCATTACATGAATGATCTCATCCAATCCCTACCATCCCCATAGCCTACAGCGGGGGATTACTCACTCATGGATGGGAGAAACATGGATGGTCGATGGAGAAGTGATGGTGATGATCTCCTCCAATTCCCCGTCCCGGCAGGGTGCCAGAACGGAGTTTCTGGTTCCGAATCACGGAATCTGGTGGTCGCGGTGCAGTGGAACTCTTTCTAGAAAAAAATTGAACCCCCTTGGTTTTTAGGTCAAGAGGCAACTTATAGGCAAAGAGGGGGGCCGAGCCGGCCACACCACCCCTAGGCACGGCCTAGCCTGGCCCGCGCGGCCAGGTGGTGTGGGCCCCTCGTGGCCCTACTTCGTCTCATCTTCTGGCTCCGTGAGTCTTCTAGTGAAATAGGATTTTTGGCATATTTTCCGAGATTTTTCCTGATAGTTGATTTTCTGCACAAAAACTAGACACCAAGGTAATTCTGCTGAAAACAATGTCAGTTTGTGTTAGTTGTACCCAAATCACACAAGTTTAGAGGAAAAACAATAGCAAAAGTGTTCAGCAAGGTAGATACGTTTTGGACATATCATGTGGTCATGTGGATCAATGTGGTTTAGGAAAAAACACATGAAATGACACTAGTGGATCAATGTCGTTTAGGAAAATAACACATGCAATGTCTATAGGTGATCCAAGTGTCAAACCCTGGTCACAGAGACCAAAATCATATAGGAAGAGCAGCTTCCACATTGCATATTGCACCAGTGAGGCAGAAGTTGCATCACAGAATGCACTGAAGTGTGTGTGGTCATGTGAATGAATGTGGTATAGGAAAACAACACATGCAATGATACTAGCAGATCAATGTGGTTTAGTAAAAGAACACATGCAAAGACTATAGGTCATCCATGTGTCAAACCATGGTCATAGAGACCAAAAACACATAGGAAGCGCAGGTTCCACATTGCATGCTGCACTGGTGACATAGAAGTTGCATCATAGAATGCACTGGAGTATGTGTGGTCATGTGGATAAATGTGGTCTAGGAAAATAACACATGCAATAACACTAGTGGATCAATGTGGTTTAGGAAAAGAACACATGTAATGACTATATGTGATCCATGTGTCAAAGCAGGGCCACCGGGACCAAAAACACATAGGAAGAGCAGCTTCCACATTGCATGTTGCACAAGTGAGGCAGAAGTTGCATCACAGAATTCACTGGTGTCTGTGTGGTCATGTGGATCAATGTGGTCTAGGAAAATAACACATGTAATGACACTAGTGGATCAATGTGGTTAAGGAAAACAACACATGCAATGACTATAGGTGATCCATGTGTCAAACCATCGTCACAGAGACCAAAAACACATAGGAAGAGCAGCTTCCACATTGCATGTTGCACAAGTGAGGCAGAAGTTGCATAACAGAATTCACTGGAGTGTGCGTGGTCATGTGGATCAATGTGGTCTAGGAAAATAACACATGTAATGACACTAGGGAATCAATGTGGTTTATGAAAAGAACACATCCAATGACTATAGTTGATCCATGTGTCAAACCATGGTCACAGAGACGAAAAACACATAGGAAGAGCAACTTCCACATTGCATGCTACACAAGTGAGGCAGAAGTTGCATCACGGAATTCACTAGAGTGTGTGTGGTCATGTGGATCAATGTGGTCTATTAAAAAAACACATGCAATGACACTAGTGGATCAATGTAGTTTAGGAAAAGAGAACATACAATGTCTATAGGTGATCCATGTGTCAACCCATGGTCACAGAGACCAAAAACACATGGGAAGAGCAGCTTCCACATTACATGTTACACCAGTGAGGCATAAGTTGCATCACAGAATGCACTAGAGTGTGTGTGGTCATGTGGATCAATATGGTCTAGGAAAAGAACACATGCAATGACACTAGTGGATCTATGTGCTCTAGGAAAAGAACAAATGCAATGACAATACTTGATCCATGTGTCAAACCATCATCACAGAGATCAAAAGCACAAAGGAATAGTAGCTTCCACATTACATGTTGCACTAGTGAGGCAGAAGTTGCATCACAGAATGCACTGGAGTGTGTGTGGTCATATGGATCAATGTGGTCTAGGAAAAAACATAGGAAATGACACTAGTGGATCAATGTAGTTTAGGAAAATAACACATGCAATGTCTATAGGTGATCCATTTGTCAAACCATGGTCACAAAGACCAAAAACACATAGGAAGAGCAGCTTCCACATTGCATGTTGCACTAGTGAGGCAGAAGTTGCATCACAGAATGCACTGAAGTGTGTGTGGTCATGTGGATCAATATGGTCTAGGAAAAGAACACATGCAATGACACTAGTGGATCAATGTCATTTGGGAAAACAACACATGCAATGTCTATAGGTGATCCATTTGTCAAACAATGGTCATAGAGACCAAAAACACATAGGAAGAGCAGCTTCCACATTGCATGTTGCACTAGTGAGGCAGAAGTTGCATCACAGAATGCACTGAAGTGTGTGTGGTCATGTGAATGAATGTGGTCTAGGAAAAGAACAGATGTAATGACACTAGTGGATCAATGCGGTTTAGGAAAAGTACACATGCAATGACTATAGGTCATCCATGTGTCAAACCATGGTCATAGAGACCAAAAACACATAGGAAGAGTAGCTTCAACATTGCATGTTGCACCGGTGACACATAAAGTTGCATCATCGATTGCAGTAGAGTGTGTGTGGTCATGTGGATCAATGTGGTCTAGGAAAATAACACATGCAATGACACTAGTGGATCAATGTGGTTTAGGGAAAGAACACATGTAATGACTATAGGTGATCCATGTGTCAAACCATTGTCACAGAGACCAAAAACACATAGGAAGAGCAGCTTCCACATTGCATGTTGCACAAGTGAGGCAGAAGTTGCATCACAGAATTCAATAGAGTGTTTGTGGTCATGTGGATAAATGTAGGCTAGGAAAATAACACATGCAATGACACTAGCGGATCAAAGTGGTTTAGGAAAATAGCACATGCAATGACTATAGGTGATCCATGTGTCAAACCATGGTCATGGAGACCAAAACCACATATGAAGAGCATCTTCCACATTGCATGTTGCACTAGTGAGGTAGAAGTTGCATCACAGAATGCACTGGAGTGTGTGTGGTCATGTGGATCAATGTGGTCTAGGAAAATAACACATGCAATGAAACTAGTGGATCTGTGTGGTTTAGGAAAAGAACACATGCAATGACTATAGGTGATCCATGTGTCAAACCATGGTCATAGAGACCAAAAGCACATAGGAAGAGCATCTTCCACATTACATGTTGCACCAGTGAGGCAGAAGTTGCATCACAGAATGCACTGGAGTGTGTGTGGTCATGTGGATAAATGTGGTCTAGGGAAAAACACATGAAATGACAGTAGTGGATCAATGTCGTATAGGAAAATAACACATGCAATGTCTATAGATGATCCATGTGTCAAACCATGGTCACAGAGACCAAAAGCACATAGGAAGAGCAGCATCCACATTGCATGTTGCGCCAGTGAGGCAAAAGTTGCATCACATAATGAAGTGAAGTGTGTGTGGTCATGTGAATGAATGTGGTCTAGGAAAAGAACACCTACAATGACACTAGTGGATCAATTTTGTTTTGGAAAAGAACACATGCAATGAATATAGGTGATCCATGTGTCATACCATGGTCACAAAGACCAAAAGCACATAGGAAGAGCAGCTTCCACATTTCATGTTGCACTAGTGACACAGAAGTTACATCACAAAATGCACTAGAGTGTGTGTGGGGTCATGTGGATCGATGTGTTTTAGGAAAAGAACACATGCTATAATACTACTGGATCAATGTGGTTTAGGAAAAGAACACATGCAATGACTATAGGTGATCCATGTGTCATACCATGGTCACCGAGACCAAAAGAACATAGTAAGTGTAGCTTCCACATTGCATGTTACACTTGTGAGGCAGAAGTTGCATCACATAATGCACTTGAGTGTGTGTGGTCATGTGGATTAATGTGGTCTAGGAAAATAACAAATGCAATAACACTAGTGGATAATTGTGGTTTAAGAAAAGAAGACATGCAATGTCTATAGGTGAACCATGTGTCAAACCATGGTCATGGAGACCAAAAACAGATAGGAAGAGCAGCTTCCACGTTGCATGTTGCACTAGTGAGGCAGAAGTTGCATCATAGAATGCACTGGATTGTGTGTGGTCGTGTGGATCAATGTGGTCTAGTAAAATAAGACATGCAATAACACTAGTGGATCAATGTGGTTTAAGAAAAGAACACATGCAATGACTATAGGTGATCCATGTGTCAAACCATGGTCACAGAGACCAAAATCACATAGGAAGAGCAGCTTCCACATTGCATGCTATACAAGTGAGGCAGGAATTGCATCATAGAATTCACTACAGTGTGTGTGGTCATGTGGATCAATGTGGTCTATTAAAAACACATGCAATGACAGTAGTGTATCAATGTCGTTTACGAAAAGAGCACATGCAATGTCTATAGGTGATCCATGTGTCAAACCATGGTCACGGAGACCAAAAACACTTGGGGAGAGCAGCTTCCACATTGCATGCTGCACCAGTGAGGCATAAGTTGCATCACAGAATGCACTGGAGTGTATGTTGTCATGTGGATCAATGTGGTCTAGGAAAATAACACATGCAATGACACTAGTGGATCAATGTGGTTTAGGAAAAGAACACATGCAATGACTATAGGTGATCCAAGTGTCAAACCATGATCACAGAGACGAAAAGCACATACGAAGAGCAGCTTCCACATTGCATGTTGCACTAGTGAGGCAGAAGTTGCATCACATAATGCACTGGAGTGTGTGTGGTCATGTGGATTAGTGTGGTCTAGGAAAATAACAAATGGAATAACACTAGTGGATCAATGTGGTTTAGGAGAAGAACACATGCAATGTCTATAGGTGAACCATGTGTCAAACCATGGTCACGGAGACCAAAAATAGATAGGAAGAACATCTTCCACGTTGCATCTTGCACTAGTGAGGTAGAAGTTGCATCACAGAATGCACTGGATTGTGTGTGGTCGTGTGGATCAATGTGGTCTAGGAAAATAACACATGCAATAGCACTAGTGGATCAATGTCGTTTAGGAAAAGAACACATGCAATGACTATAGGTGATCCATGTGTCAAACCATGGTCATAGAGACCAAAATCACATCGGAAGAGTAGCTTCCACATTGCATGCTACACAGGTGAGGCAGAAGTTGCATCATAGAATGCACTGGAGTGTGTGTGGTCATGTGGATCAATGTGGTCTATTAAAAAACACATGCAATGACACTAGTGGATCAATGCCGTTTATGAAAAGAGCACATGCAATGTCTATAGGTGATCCATGTGTCAAACCATGGTCACGGATACCAAAAACACTTGGGAAGAGCAGCTTCCACATTGCATGCTGCACCAGTGAGGCATAAGTTACATCACAGAATGCACTAGAGTGTGTGTTGTCATGTGGATCAATGTGGTCTAGGAAAATAACACATGCAATGACACTAGTGGATCAATGTGGTTTAGGAAAAGAACACATGTATTGACTATAGGTGATCCGTATGTCAACCCATGGTCATAGAGACCAAAAGCACATACGAATAGCAGCTTCCACATTGCATGTTGCACTAGTGAGGCAGAAGTTGCATCACAGAATGGACTGGAGTGTGTGTGGTCATGTGAATGAATGTGGTCTAGGAAAAGAACACATGCAATGACACTAGTGGATCAATGTTGTTTAGGAAAGAACACATGCAATGACTATAGGTGATCCATGTGTCAAACAATGGTCATAGAGACCAAAAGCACATAGGAAGAGTAGCTTCGACATTGCATGTTGCACTAGTGAGGCAGAAGTTGCATCAAAGAATTCACTGGAGTGTGGTCATGTGGATCAATGTGGTCTATTAAAAAAACACATGCAATGAAACTAGTGGATAAATGTCATTTGGGAAAAGAGCACATGCAATGTATATAGGTGATCCATGTGTCAAACCATGGTCATGGAGACCAAAAACACTTGGGAAGAGCAGCTTCCACATTGCATGCTGCACCAGTGAGGCATAAGTTGCATCATAGAATGCACTGGAGTGTGTGTTGTCATGTGGATGAATGTGGTCTAGGAAAATAACAGATGCAATGACACTAGTGGATCAATGTGGTTTAGGAAAAGAACACATGCAATGACTATAGGTGATCCAAGTGTCGAACCATGATCATAGAGACCCAAAGCACATACGAAGAGCAGCTTCCACATTGCATGTTGCACTAGTGAGGCAGAAGTTGTATCATAGAATGCACTGGAGTGTGTGTGGTCATGTGAATTAATGTGGTCTCGGAAAAGAACACATGCAATGACACTAGTGGATTAATTTGGTTTAGGAAAAGAACACATGCAATGACTATAGGTGATCCATGTGTCATACCATGGTCACAAAGACCAAAAGCACATAGGAAGAGGAGCTTCCACATTACATGTTGCACTAGTGAGGCAGAAGTTGCATCACATAATGCACTGGAGTGTTTGTGTCATGTGGATCAATGTGTTCTAGGAAAAGAACACATGCAATGACACAGTGGATCAATGTGGTTTAGGAAAAGAACACATGCAATGACTATAGGTCATCCATGTGTCAAACCATGATCATAGAGACCAAAAACTCATAGGAAGAGCAACTTCCACATTGCATGCTCATGACCCACAAGTATAGGGGGTGTATCGCAGTATTTTCGATAAGTAAGAGTGTCGAATCCAACGAGGAGCAGAAGATGCTGACGAGTGGCTAGGAGCAAGATTCTCTGTAAATACTTCGCAGATGGATTTTTAGGGTTTTTTGATAATGCAGGTAAATAAAAGACAATAAGAATAAATGCAGCAAGTGGCCCAATCCTTTCTTTACCAAAGCACAAGCCGGTTGTATTACTTAAGATGACCAAACATTCTCAAGGACACATGGGAATACCGTCAAGTGCTTTCGCTTCATATAGTTGATTAATCTTCTTTAGTATGCTAAATGTTGTGTGGGTGAACCTATGCTAATGTACCGACCTTCCTAGGACTAATACATACTTGTGATTATACCCCTTGCAAGCATCCGCAAGTACAAGAAAGTAATTAAGGTAGAAACCTAACCACGGCTTTAGACTCTAAGACCCTGACGTCCCTTGTGCAAAGGTTTCCTAACGGGGGTTCAGGTTTCTGTCACTCCAACAACTCCTACGATTAGTAGACAAGTACACAATGCATTCCCCTAGGCCCATATAGGTGAAGTTTCATGTAGTCGACGTTCACATGACACCACTAGAAGAAGTACACCACAACTTAAATATCAAACTATTGAATCTCTCTCAACACAATTCCACTACTAACAACATGACTTATCCCATGTCCTCAAGAACAAAACGAACTACTCACAAGAAATCATATGGATCATGATCAGAGATGAAATAATGATAAGTAACAATCTGAACATAAAAGATAATTCAATGGTTCACTCAATAGCATCAACTACAAGGAGTAATCAACACCAGGAAAGTTTCCCCTAAGAAATATGAAAGATTCAACCCAATTGTTATAGCAGTATTAGGTGGTGATGATGGTGCTGGTGGAGAGGATGGTGGTGATGATCCCGATGAAGTCCAGCTTGATGGTGGTGTTGATGTCGATGATCTCCCCTCTTCGGGAAGGAATTCCCCCGGCAGAATTCTGTCTGCCGGAGAGATCTTTCTCTCTCGGTGTTTTCCGCCCCGTAGAGGCGGCGGAATCTTTCAGTGGTCGCTCTCCGAGTCTTAGGATTTCGGGAGGATAATACACGCTAGAGGGGAGAGCCTGGAGTGGACCAGGGCGGCCACACCACCTGGTGGTGCGGCCTTGGGTGGCCCGTGCTAGGCGGTGGTGTGGGCCCCCTGTGGCCCATCTCCACTTCCCCTTCTGGCATTCTCTGTCTTCTGGAAAAATAGGATTTTCCATGTATTTTCCCAGATTTTCTGATCTTCACGAATTTTGCCTCCAAACAACACCTTCTCCATCAGAATCCTGACTGCAGCGGTCCATGCTCCAAAAGTCATCAGCCATGCAAAAACAGATGAAATAACATAAGTATCATCTCTTAATAAGAAATATATCAATGAATAATAGTAAATTGTGATATAGAATAGTGATGCAAAATGGACGTATCAACTCGCCCCAAGCTTAGATTTCGCTTGTCCCCAAGCGAAAACTGAACTCAATAAACATGACCTCAGGTTTATGGAGTGAAGAGTCGATAAAAGAATACGGACAAGAAGCATCACATTCATCAATACATAAGTCATAATAGAGGACAACTCACTATTATATAATTTAACTTGCAATAAGTAAAGGAAACACAATAAAGATGCATAAAGTAAATCACAGTTGGTAACGGCAAACTTAGCTCTTGGTCGAAGAATAGTTGACAATTTGCTGGAGTTCACAAATAACTGGTTTTCAATGATAGCTTTCAAAGTAGTAATCACCATGAAAAGAGCAATGTGCAAAACAAGGAACATAAGAAACATGATTGGATAAATCATCATATGAACGAATGAAACACAACAACTCAAAATAGTTGCTGAGATAGAAGGGAATTGGTTTATTGACTCAACTAAAAAGTAAAAGAAAGGCCCTTCGTAGAGGGAAGCAGGGATTTCAAGTTTCATAAAGAGCTTCCAAAAATTATAGTACTTATTAGCTTCCAACTCTCATTGCCCCTATCATAGGCATCTTTCGGTGATTAAGGTTAAAGTGATCAAATATGAGGATATGCTTGACAAGTTGTAAGTTCAAAATCTCATGTCCCTTGAATACGAGGGTCGCTCCTCATGCTACTCAAGTTTAGTCACCGGTAAGTTCTTGTCATAGTAAGTACATGTGTATCATGGAGAACCGCCAACGGGGTACCCCTTGCCCGATGATACGGAAGAATCACCATATCAAAATGACAAGGCAAGCAGACAACAAGCATCTCAGAAATCTTCTTATTTACCATGGGAAAATGGTGCTTTTTCTCTCTTTCCTCTTTTCTCATCTCTTTTTTTCTTTTTCTCTTTTTCTCAATCTCTATCTCTTTTTTTATAAGAAGAATGCTTCATCGATGCTCGTTATGGTTACGCTGCAGGTTTCCACGATGACAACATGGATTAGACCGGCGGCCCAGGCGTTTCTCTAACACACATACATAACTCCATGGACTTACAAGCTCCCCTTTCATTTCACACCGACGACATCCATAGACAAAAGAACATGATACCAACTAGGTACAAAGTACCAGTGCAATGTTGAAAGCGTTCCCCATGACAGCATGGTTCTGCTAATTCACAACTTACAAAGTGCAAGCATATACGCAACATAGATGGGCACGATGGTTCAAGTTTATTAAGTGCAAGAAAGTAAATTGTGCCATCAACTTCGTGAGAGCTTTAATCACTAATTTTCACATAACAAGTTTAATTTGGAAGGTAGATAAAAACATGAATTTACTTGGAATAGCAATAATGCTAATAGGTAGGTATGGTGGACGCAAATGGCATAGGTTTTGGTTTAAGGATTGGATGCACGAGAAGCATTCCCTCTCAGTACAGGTTTTTGGCTAGCAATCATAAGAGTTGAAGGAAACAAACAAACATACAAGTGATAAAAACAAACATGCAATCTTCCTTGGATGCACAAAAGATCTTAACTAGATAATACTAAACTTATGAGCAAATCAAGAAAGAAAGATGATGAAATTATATTTCTTCCAGAGTACTTTTATCTTTTTCATTCAATTCTCAAAATAGTGTTGCTACTGACCGAGCCAGGTTTTCCAAAACCAACTAAATTAACTCAATGATCCCAAAGTGATACCAATACTAACGACAAGTTCAATCGTATAACCATGAATTGAAAACTAAAATAAGATATGCTAAAGAGTAAATGATAGAACTTCTCATTAATATTCCATAACGACAACTCACACCAAGGGATACATAGATATCTAACGAGAGGGGGGACACTTCCATAATGCAAACCATCCTACATGATAACTTCTCTATTTATGATATGACTCTACTAAAAAGGTAAAAAGATAGAAGATAGTGATGTGATACCGCGGCACTCCCCCAAGCTTGGAACAAACCAAGGGGATGCCAAAACATGATGAAAAATTACTCCTTCGGTGGTGGTGGTATTCTCTCGATGAGATTTTTGATTAGTTTTCCCAAGTCCTCAATCTCGAAGGTGAGATTACGAATTAACTGTGAGTTTTTCTCAATGCGGCCCATGATCATGTCGGGTTGCGAATTCGAGCTCTTGCGATTCTTTGCCCACTCTTCCTCCTTGAAGTCTTCTTTTCCCGCATGGCTAGAACAAGGCAAATCCCAATTAGAGGGTAGATTCTCCTTGGGCATATTCTGGTATTGATGCTCATGGATAAGGGTATGGAAAGGATTCTTGGTGCATGGAGGAAGTGACCGTGGAGCCAAACAGTGATGTGAAGGTTTCACTCTAGTTGACATCCGTGTAGTCGTTTTGATCCTGGCAGGTTTTGCCAACACTCCAATGCTTGCAATGGTAGTGCCGGTGTGCGGATGTTGCTTTGATTTTCCTCCTCTTCATCGTCACTCTTGATCTCCTTCTCCTGCCCGGGGTCTTGGAGATCTTCCTCTATAGGCTCCTTTCCCTTATCCCTGGCGGACATCATTGTGCTTCTAACTTTAAAGAATGGTTCCTGGCAGAAACAGATCGAAACAAAAACACGACGAGAACACGATATACGAACCTCGTGGGATCCGGGGGATTATATATTACGGAGTTTTACAACAAAAGGAAGGTACTGGGAGAAAATGGGATGGGGACGGAGTCCGGGGTGGCCACACCACCTGCTGGCGTGGCCAGGGGGGCCGCGCCAGGGGGTTATGTGAGCCACCCTAGCTCTGTTTCCTTCCCTCTTTCTCTTTGTTGCTTTCCTTGTTGGATAAAAACTCAAAAATATAATTTGACAGAATTTTCGTGGAACTTTTCTTACCAGAACTGTTACCTATTCGAAAACGGACTTTGTAGGTCTCTGAATTTGGCATTTAGTAGATTCTTCCAGAGTCACCTCTTGAATAACATCAATATCTTCATCTTCATACACATATTGCTTGAGTCATGAAACCTTTCACTATCTTATTACACCATTTTCTCCACTAACCTGAAAATTTCTTTCACACAATTCTCATTAGCAACATTAGTGTAAGCGAGGTAATAAACCTTTTAGGTTCAATTTCAACTAAAATCCGTCAAAACATAAGATACTGTTGCAACTCCTTCCGAAAACCCAAAAAGAATTCAAAAAGGAAATCAACTTAAGAAGCAAATGCAAGAGTGGCAAAATCTGTCAAAACAGACCAGCAGGTAAAGATCATTTTTTCCGAAAATCTTCTGTCGCTCAAATCAAAAAGTGCAAGACTAACGAAAGTTAAATAACAACCTGGAGCAGAAGCACAAAAATTAGAGCTCAATCCGACATACAGAGATCTCTCATGAATTTTTACGGTGAAGCACAAAAATCTGTTTCGGGACAGCAACTTCCCCAAACTTACTTCTCTCTCATTGGAGGTTGATCTTGACACAAAAACCAAACAAAAATGACAAGGAGACGTCATTACCGAAGTAATAACTTCCAAGACTCAAAGAAACAAAAAATCAAACTGAAAGCAAGAATATATTGGGTTGTCTTCCAAAAAGCTCTTTCTTTATAGCCATTAAGATGGGCATGATAGTTTCGATGATGCTCACATAAGAATATGAATTGAAGTGAAAGAGAGCATTAAGAAGCAAAAATACACATGTTTAAGTCTAGCCCACTTCCTATGCAAGGGAATTTTGTAAACAAACAAGTTGTTGAAACTAGAGGCTACAAGGACAGGAAGGCAAAAGAAGTGCAACATAAAAACATTCAGCATAAAACGAGAAAACTTGATATTATTGAGATGCATAAAAACAGTCTTTCCTCTCTTATAATAACTTTCAATATCATGCATAAATTTAATGATATAACTATCATAAGAACCATTGTAGCAATGATCGCTTATCCTAACAGAAAACACAGGGACACTAGCTCTAATAACACTACTTTGTGAAACAATGTTAGAGGTATCCTTACAAAGGACAGTGTGTACCTCTTCTACATACTTAGTGACAAAGTCTTTCACACTTTCTATTATAGATTCATCATCCATTTGTTTATCAGGTTCAACAACTTTATTCATACTTTCATTAACCATACTAGCTATCATAGAATGTTCCTTTACTTTAACCGGGAAAGGTATTTTCTCAATGTAAGGTTCAGGTAAAGCATGATTAGCAGTATAAACTTCAGTATTTCTTGCCAGAACACACTTAGCAACGTCTTTATATGGTGCATGATACTTATTCCACTTCTTTTTAGGAACTTCAATATAAGAAGCAAAATCTTTAAAATAAGTTGCAATAGCTTGAGAGTCTAACACATAAGCATTTTTAATATTTTGAAAGTCATCAGTTCCCATAAAAGATTCAATGCATTCATAATCATAATTTATACCTGACCTTCTTCTTTTGTCATTCTCCCATGCTTCAGCATTGTCTTGAATACGGTCTAGAAGATCCCATTTAGCTTCTTCTTCCATGGTGTAAATGATCCAGCACAATAAGCATCCAATAAATCCTTATCATGTAGAGGGAGCCTTGCATAAAAGTTATTGATAATAATATTGTTGGGGAGCTAATGAATGGGACATTTCAGCATTAGTAACTTCAATCTCCCCCAATCAAGATGCCAAAAGTTGTATATTTGATTCCGATCTTTATGAATCTCACTAGGAGGATAAAACTTTGAATAAAAGAGAGGCACTATTTCCTCCCATTCAATAGCTTGACCATTCTTCAGTAGCTTATACCATTCTTCAGCTCTTCCTTTCAGTGATAATGAGAATAATTTTTTCTTGACTTGATATGTTGTAATACCTGCACACTTGAACAACCCGCATAATTCGTGTATAAAGAGCAAATGATCACCGGGATGGACAGTTCCATCTCCAACATAATAGTTATCCATAACACGATCAATAATTCTTGTAGGTATTTTAAAAGTATCATTCTCAGGAGGTGGTGGTTCATCTACTACCTTAGCAGTGGTAGTAGCATTACGAAATAAGAAACTCAGCAAATTATCCATAATGAAAATAAAGCAACTAACAGAAGTAAAAAATACTCATAGTAGATGTTTCCTTTACCAGTTCCACTCTCCAATAGCGCTTCACTCCCCGGTAACGGTGCCAGAAAATAGTCTTGATGACCCACAAGTATAGGGGGTATATCGAAGTATTTTTGATAAGTAAGAGTGTCTAACCCAACGAGGATCAGAAGGTGCTAGCGAGTGGCTAGGGGCAGGAATTCTCTGTAAATACTTAGCAAACGGATTTTTATGTTTCTTTGATAATGCAGGTAAATAAGGTACGAGTAAATAAAAGACAATAGAATAAATGCAGCAAATGGCCCAATCCTTTCTTTAGCAAAGGACGAGCAGGTTGTATTACTTCGGATGACCAAACGTCCTCGAGGACACATGGGAATACCGTCAAGTGCTTTCACTTCATATAGTTGATTAATCTTCTTAAGTTTGCTAAGTGTTGTGTGGGTGAACCTGTGCTAATGTACCGACCTTCCTAGGACTAATACATACTTGTGATTATACCCTTTGCAAGCATCCGCAAGTACAAGAAAGTAATTAAGGTAGAAACCTAACCACATCTTTAAACTCTAAGACCCTGACGTCCCTTGTGCAAAGGTTTCCTAACGGGGGTTCAGGTTTCTGTCACTCCGGCAACCCCTACGATTAGTAGCCAAGTACACAATGCATTCCCCTAGGCCCATATAGGTGAAGTGTCATGTAGTCGATGTTCACATGACACCACTAGAAGAAGTACACCACAACTTAAATATCAAACTATTGAATCTTTCTCAACACAATTCAACTACTAACAACATGACTTCTCCCATGTCCTCAAGAACAAAACGAACTACTCACAAGACATCATATGGATCATGATCAGAGATGAAATAATGATAAGTAACAATATGAACATAAACGATAATTCAATGGTTCATTCAATAGCATCAACTACAAGGAGTCATCAACACCGGGAAAGTTTCCCCCAAGAACTATGCAAGATTCAACCCAATTGTTACAGCGGTATGAGGTGGTGATGATGGTGCTGGTGGAGATGATAGTGGTGATGATGATGATGATCCCCATGAAGTCCAGCTTGATGGTGGTATTGATGGCGACGATCTCCCCTCTCCGGGAAGGAATTCCCCCAGTAGAATTCTGTCTGCCGGAGAGATCTTTATCTCTCACTATTTTCCGCCCCGCAGAGGCGGCGAAATCTTTCTATGGTCGCTCTCCGAGTCTTAGGGTTTTTGGAGGATAATATACACCAGAGGGGAGAGCCTAGAGTGGACTAGGGCGCCACACCACCTGGTGGCGCGGCCTGGGGTGGCCCGCGCCAGGCGATGGTGTGGGCCCCCTATGGCCCATCTCCACTTCCCCTTCTGGCATTCTTCGTCTTCTGGAAAAATAGGATTTTCCATGTATTTTCCCGGATTTTCTGATCTTCACGAATTTTGCCTCCAAATAGCACCTTTTCCATCAGAATCCTGACTGCAGCGGTCCATGCTGCAAAAGTCATCAACCTTGCAAAAACAGATGAAATAACATAAGTATCATCTCTTAATATGAAATATATCAATGAATAATAGTAAATTTTGATATAGAATAGTGATGCAAAATGGGCGTATCACATGCTGCACCGCTGACACAGAAGTTGCATCACAGAATGCACTGGAGTGTGTGTGGTCATGTGGATCAATGTGGTCTAGGAAAATAACACATGCACTGACACTAGTGGATCAATGTGGTTTAGGAAAAGAACACATGCAATGATTATAGGTGATCCATGTGTCAAACCAGGGTCATAGAGACCAGAAACACATAGGAAGAGCATCTTCCACATTGCATGTTGCACAAGTGAGGCAGAAGTTGCATCACAGAATTCACTGGAGTGTGTGTGGTCATGTGGGTGAATGTGGTCTATGAAAATAACACATGCAATGACACTAGTGGATCAATGTGGATTAGGAAAATAACACATGTAATGATTATAGGCGATCCATGTGTCAAACCATGGTCAAATAGACCAAAAACACATAGGAAGAGCAGCTTCCACATTGCATGCTGCACAAGTGAGGCAAAAGTTGCATTACTGAATTCACTAGAGTGTGTGTGGTCATATGCATCAATGTGGAATATAAAAAACACATGCAATGACACTAGTAGATCAATGTAGTTTACGAAAAGAGCACATGCAATGTCTATAGGTGATCCATGTGTCAAACCATGGTCACGGAGATGAAAGACACATGGGAAGAGCAGTTTCCACATTGCATGTTGCACCAGTGAGGCATAAGTTGCATCACAGAATGCACTAGAGTGTGTGTGGTTATGTGGATCAATGTGTTCTAGGAAAATAACACATGCAATGACACTAGTGGATCTATGTGGTTAGAAAAAGAACACATGGAATGAATATAGGTGATCCATTTGTCAAACCATGGTCATGCAGACCAAAAGCACATAAGAAGAGCATCTTCCACATTGCATGTTGCACCAGTGTGGCAGAAGTTGCATCACCGAATGCACTGAAGTGTGTGTGGTCATGTGAATGAATGTGGTCTAGGAAAAGAACACATGCAATGACACTAGTGAATAAATGTGGTTTAGGAAAAGAACACATGTAATGACTATAGGTGATCCATGTGTCAAACCATGGTCCCAGAGACCAAAAGCACATAGGAAAAGCAGCTTCCACATTACATGTTGCACCAGTGAGGCAGAAGTTGCATCACAGAATGCACTCGAGTGTGTGTGGTCATGTGGATCAATATGGTCTCGGAAAGAACACATGAAATGACACTAGTGGATAGATGTCGTTTAGGAAAATAACACATGCAATGTCTATAGGTCATCCATGTGCCAAACCATGGTCATAGAGACCAAAAACATATAGGAAGAGCAGGTTGCACATTGCATGTTGCAATAGTGAGGCAGAAGTTGCATCACAGAATGCACTGAACTGTGTGTGGTCATGTGAATGAATGTTGTCTAGGAAAAGAACACATGCACTAACACTAGTGGATAATTGTGGTTTAGGAAAAGAACACATGCAATGACTATAGGTGATCCATGTGTCTAACCATGATCATAGAGATCAAAAACACATCGGAAGAGCAGCTTCCACACTGCATGCTTCACAAGTGAGGCAGAAGTTGCATCATAGAATTCACTGGAATGTGTTTGGTCATGTGGATCAATGTTGTTTATTAAAAAACACAGGCAATGACACTAGTGGATCAATGTCGTCTAGGAAAAGAGCACATGCAATGTCTAAAGTTGATCCATGTGTCAAACCATGGTCACGGAGACCAAAAACACTTGGGAAGAGCAGCTTCCACATTGCATGCTGCACCAGTGAGGCATAATTTGCATCACAGAATGCACTAGAGTGTGTGTTGTCATGTGGATCAATGTGGTCTAGGGAAATAACACATGCAATGACACTAGTGAATCAATGTGGTTTAGGAAAAGAACACATGCAATGACTATAGGTGATCCATGTGTCAAACCATGGTCACAGAGACCAACAGCACATAGGAAGAGGAGCTTCCACATTACATGTTGCACTAGTGAGGTAGAAGTTGCATCACAGAATGCACTCGGGTGTCTGTGGTCATGTGGAACAATGTGGTATAGGAAAGAACATATGAAATGACACTGGTGGATAGATGTCGTTTAGGAAAATAACACATGTAATGTATATAGGTCATCCATGTGCCAAACCATGGTCATAGAGACCAAAAACACATAGGAAGCGCAGATTCCACATTGCATGTTACACTAGTGAGGCAGAAGTTGCATCACATAATGCACTGAACTGTGTGTGGTCATGTGAATGAATGTGGTCTAGGAAAAGAACACATGTAATGACACTAGTAGATCAATTTGGTTTTTGAAAAGAACACATGCAATGACTATAGGTGATCCATGTTTCATACCATGGTCATAGAGACCAAAAGCACATAGGAAGAGAAGCTTCCACATTGCATGTTGCACCACTGAAACTGAAGTTGCATCACAGAATGCACTAGAGTGTGTGTGGTCATGTGGAGCAATGTGTTTTAGGAAAAGAACGCATGTAATAATACTAGTGGATAAATGTGGTTTTAGAAAAGAGCACATGCAATGAATATACGTGATCCATGTGTCAAACCATGGTCACGGAGACCAAAAGAACATAGGAAGAGCAGCTTCCACATTGCATGTTGCACTAGTGAGGCAGAAGTTGGATCATAGAATGCACTGGAGTGTGTGTGGTCATGTGTACCAATGTGGTCAAGGAAAATAACACATGCAATGACACTAGTGGATCAATGTGGTTTAGGAAAAGAACACATGCAATGTCTATGGGTGAACCATGTGTGAAACCATGGTCACAGAGACCAAAAACATATAGCAACAGTAGCTTCCACATTGCATGTTGCACTAGTGAGGCAGAAGTCGCATCACAGAATGCACTGGATTATATGTGGTCGTGTGTATCAATGTGGTCTATTAAAAAAACACAAGCAATGACACTAGTGGATCAATGTCGTTTAGGAAAATAGCACATACAATGTCTATAGGTGATCCATGTGTCAAACCATGGTCACGGAGACCAAAACACTTGGGAAGATCAGCTTCCACATTGCATGCTACACCGGTGAGGCATAATTTGCATCACAGAATGGACTAGAGTGTGTGTGGTCATGTGGATCAATATGGTCTAGGGAAATAACACATGCAATGACACTAGTGAATCAATGTGGTTTAGGAAAAGAACACATGCAATGACTATAGGTGATCCATGTGTCAAACCATGGTCCTAGAGACCAAAAGAACATAGGAAGAGAAGCTTCCACATTACATGTTGCACCAGTGAGGCAGAAGTTGCATCACATAATGCACACGAGTGTGTGTGGTCATGTGGATAAATGTGGTCTCGGAAAGAACACATGAAATGACACTAGTGGATAGATGTCGTTTAGGAAAATAACACATGGAATGTCTATAGGTCATCCATGTGCCAAACCATGGTCATAGATACCAAAAACATATAGGAAGAGCAGGTTGCACATTGCATGTTGCAATAGTGAGGAAGAAGTTGCATCACAGAATGCAATGAACTGTGTGTGGTCATGTGAATGAATCTTGTCTAGGAAAAGAACACATGCACTAACACTAGTGGATAATTGTGGTTTAGGAAAAGAACACATGCAATGACTATAGGTGATCCATGTGTCTAACCATGATCATAGAGATCAAAAACACATAGGAAGAGCAGCTTCCATATTGCATGCTTCACAAGTGAGGCAGAAGTTTCATCATAGAATTCACTGGAGTGTGTTTGGTCATGTGGATCAATGTGGTCTATTAAAAAACACATGCAATGACACTAGGGGATCAATGTCGTTTAGAAAAAGAGCACATGCAATGTCTATAGGTGATCCATGTGTCAAACCATGGTCATGAAGACCAAAAACACTTGGGAAGAGCAGCTTCCACATTGCATGCTGCACCAGTGAGGCATAATTTGCATCACAGAATGCAATGGAGTGTGTGTTGTCATGTGGATCAATGTGGTCTAGGGAAAAAACACATGCAATGACACTAGTGAATCAATGTGGTTTAGGAAAAGAACACATGCAATGACTATAGGTGATCCATGTGTCAAACCATGGTCACAGAGACCAAAAGCACATAGGAAGAGCAGCTTCCACATTACATGTTGCACCAGTGAGGCAGAAGTTGCATCACAGAATGCACTCTGGTGTGTGTTTTCATGTGGATCAATGTGGTATAGGAAAGAACACATGAAATGACACTAGTGGATAGATGTCATTTAGGAAAATAACACATGTAATGTATATAGGTCATCCATGTGCCAAACCATGGTCATAGAGACCAAAAACACATAGGAAGCGCAGATTCCACATTGCATGTTACACTAGTGAGGCAGAAGTTGCATCACATAATGCACTGAACTGTGTGTGGTCATGTGAATGAATGTAGTCTAGGAAAAGAACACATGTAATGACACTAGTAGATCAATTTGGTTTTTGAAAAGAACACATGCAATGACTATAGGTGATCCATGTTTCATACCATGGTCATAGAGACCAAAAGCACATAGGAAGAGAAGCTTCCACATTGCATGTTGCACCACTGAAACTGAAGTTGCATCACAGAATGCACTAGAGTGTGTGTGGTCATGTGGAGCAATGTGTTTTAGGAAAAGAACGCATGTAATAATACTAGTGGATAAATGTGGTTTTAGAAAAGAGCACATGCAATGAATATACGTGATCCATGTGTCAAACCATGGTCACGGAGACCAAAAGAACATAGGAAGACCAGCTTCCACATTGCATGTTGCACTAGTGAGGCAGAAGTTGGATCATAGAATGCACTGGAGTGTGTGTGGTCATGTGTACCAATGTGGTCAAGGAAAATAACACATGCAATGACACTAGTGGATCAATGTGGTTTAGGAAAAGAACACATGCAATGTCTATGGGTGAACCATGTGTGAAACCATGGTCACAGAGACCAAAAACATATAGCAACAGTAGCTTCCACATTGCATGTTGCACTAGTGAGGCAGAAGTCGCATCACAGAATGCACTGGATTATATGTGGTCGTGTGTATCAATGTGGTCTATTAAAAAAACACAAGCAATGACACTAGTGGATCAATGTCGTTTAGGAAAATAGCACATACAATGTCTATAGGTGATCCATGTGTCAAACCATGGTCACGGAGACCAAAACACTTGGGAAGATCAGCTTCCACATTGCATGCTACACCGGTGAGGCATAATTTGCATCACAGAATGCACTAGAGTGTGTGTGGTCATGTGGATCAATGTGGTCTAGGGAAATAACACATGCAATGACACTAGTGAATCAATGTGGTTTAGGAAAAGAACACATGCAATGACTATAGGTGATCCATGTGTCAAACCATGGTCTTAGAGACCAAAAGCACATAGGAAGAGAAGCTTCCACATTACATGTTGCACCAGTGAGGCAGAAGTTGCATCACATAATGCACACGAGTGTGTGTGGTCATGTGGATAAATGTGGTCTCGGAAAGAACACATGAAATGACACTAGTGGATAGATGTCGTTTAGGAAAATAACACATGGAATGTCTATAGGTCATCCATGTGCCAAACCATGGTCATAGATACCAAAAACATATAGGAAGAGCAGGTTGCACATTGCATGTTGCAATAGTGAGGAAGAAGTTGCATCACAGAATGCAATGAACTGTGTGTGGTCATGTGAATGAATATTGTCTAGGAAAAGAACACATGCACTAACACTAGTGGATAATTGTGGTTTAGGAAAAGAACACATGCAATGACTATAGGTGATCCATGTGTCTAACCATGATCATAGAGATCAAAAACACATAGGAAGAGCAGCTTCCACATTGCATGCTTCACAAGTGAGGCAGAAGTTTCATCATAGAATTCACTGGAGTGTGTTTGGTCATGTGGATCAATGTGGTCTATTAAAAAACACATGCAATGACACTAGGGGATCAATGTCGTTTAGAAAAAGAGCACATGCAATGTCTATAGGTGATCCATGTGTCAAACCATGGTCATGAAGACCAAAAACACTTGGGAAGAGCAGCTTCCACATTGCATGCTGCACCAGTGAGGCATAATTTGCATCACAGAATGCAATGGAGTGTGTGTTGTCATGTGGATCAATGTGGTCTAGGGAAAAAACAGATGCAATGACACTAGTGAATCAATGTGGTTTAGGAAAAGAACACATGCAATGACTATAGGTGATCCATGTGTCAAACCATGGTCACAGAGACCAAAAGCACATAGGAAGAGCAGCTTCCACATTACATGTTGCACCAGTGAGGCAGAAGTTGCATCACAGAATGCACTCTGGTGTGTGTTTTCATGTGGATCAATGTGGTATAGGAAAGAACACATGAAATGACACTAGTGGATAGATGTCATTTAGGAAAATAACGCATGCAATGTCTATAGGTCAACCATGTGCCAAACCATGGTCATAGAGACCAAAAACACATAGGAAGAGCAGGTTCCACATTGCATGTTGCACCAGTGAGGCAGAAGTTGCATCACATAATGCACTGAACTGTGTGTGGTCATGTGAATGAATGTGGTCTAGTAAAAGAACACATGCAATGACACTAGTGGATCAATTTGGTTTTTGAAAAGAACACATGCAATGACTATAGGTGATCCATGTTTCATACCATGGTCATAGAGTTCAAAAGCACATAGGAAGAGCAGCTTCCACTTTGCATGTTGCACCAGTGAAACTGAAGTTGCATCACAGAATGCACTCGAGTGTGTGTGGTCATGTGGATCAATGTGTTTTAGGAAAAGAACGCATGCAATAATACTAGTGGATAAAGGTGGTTTCAGAAAAGAACACATGCAATGAATATACGTGATCCATGTGTCAAGCCATGGTGACGGAGACCAAAAGCACATAGGAAGAGCAGCTTCCACATTTAATGTTGCACTAGTGAGGCAGAAGTTGCATCACAGAATGCACTGGAGTGTGTGTGGTCATGTGGATCAATGTGGTCTAGGAAAATAACACATGCAATGACACTAGTGGATCAATGTGGTTTAGAAAAAGAACACATGCAATGTCTATAGGTGCTCCATGTGTCGTACCATGGTCACAAAGACCAAAAACATATACGAAGAGTAGCTTCCACATTGCATGTTGCACTAGTGAGGCAGAAGTTGCATCACAGAATGCACTGGATTGTATGTGGTCGTGTGGATCAATGTGGTCTAGGAAAATAACACATGCAATGACACTAGTGGATCAATGTCGTTTAGGAAAAGGGCACATGCAATGTCTATAGGTGAACTATGTGTCAAACCATGGTCACAGAGACGAAAAAAACTTTGGAAGAGCAGCTTCCACATTGCTTGCCGCACCAGTGAGGCATAAGTTGCATCCCAGAATGCACTGGAGTGTGTGTTGTCATGTGGATCAATGTGGTATAGGAAAATAACACATGCAATGACACTATTGGATCAATGTGGTTTAGGAAAAGAACACATGCAATACCTATGGGTAATCCATGTGTCAAACCATGGTCACAGAGACCAAAAGCACATAGGAAGAGCATATTCCACATTTCATGTAGCACCAGCTAGGAAGAAGTTGCATCAGAGAATGCACTAGAATGTGTGTGGTCATGTGGATCAATGTGGTCTAGGAAAATAACACATCCAATGAAACTAGTGGATCAATGTTGTTTAGGAAAAGAACATATGTAATGAATATAGGTGATCCATGTGTCAACCCATTGTCACAGATACTAAAAGAACATAGGAAGAGCAGCTTCCATATTGCATGTTGCACCCATGAGGCAAAAGTTGCATCACAGAATGCACTAGAGGGTGTGTGGTCATGTGGATCAATGTGGTCTAGGAAAAAAACACATGCAATGACACTAGTGGATCAATGTCGTTTAGGAAAAGAAAACATCCAATGTCTATAGGTGATCCATGTGTTAAACCATGGTCATAGAGACCAAATACACATAGGAAGAGCAGTTTCCACATTGCACAAGTGAGGCATAAGTTGCATCACAGAATGCACTAGAGTGTCTATGGTCATGTGGATCAATGTGGTCTCCGAAAATAACACATGCAATAACACTAGTGGATCAATGTGGTTTAGGAAAATATCACATGCAATGACTATAGGTGATCCATGTGTCAAATCGTGGTCACAGAGACCAAAAGCACATAGGAAGACCACATTGCATGTTGGACCAGTGAGGCAGAAGTTGCATCACAGAAAGCACTAGAGTGTGTGTGGTCATGTGGATTAATGTGGTCTAGAAAAAACTCATGCAATGACACTAGTGGATCAATGTCATTTAGGAAAAGAACACATGCAATGTTTATAGGTGATCCATGTGTAAAACCATGGTCAGAAAGACCAAAAACACATAGAAAGACCAGCTTCCACATTGCATGTTGCACCAGTGAGGCAGAAGTTGCATCACAGAATGCACTAGAGTATGTGTGGTCGTGTGGATCAATGTGTTCTAGGAAAATAATAAATGCAATGAATATAGGTGATCCATGTGTCAAACGGTGGTCATAGAGACCAAAAGCACATATGAAAACCATCTTCCAGATTGCATGTTGCGACACTAAGGAAGAAGTTGCATCACAGAATGCACTAGAGTGTTTGTGGACATGTGGATCAATGTCGTCTAGGAAAAGAACACATCCAATGATACTAGTGGATCAATGTGGTTTAGGAAAAGAACACATGCAATGACTATAGGTGATCCATGTGTCAAACCTTGTTCACAGACACCAAAAGCACATAGGAAGAGCAGCTTCCACATTGCATGTTGCACCAGTGATGTAACATCCCAAAACTTTAATCCATGTGATCAAGATCCAAATCATCAAATTTAGAGTTAACAAAAACTTTTCCATTTAAAAATATTAAAGCATTCATATGTGTGTGCATATAACTTAGGAGTTCATTTGAATTGCCTTGTTTAAGTGATCCATTGATTGTAAAATGATTCTTAGGTGAATTAAACATCATCTAGATGATTCCCACACAAATCCCAAAGAAAAACAAATGAAAATGAATAAAGGAAGCAAATGGTCATTTGTGCCATTTTAATCACCATGCCTACTTTGGCTATTCCTAGAACTCAAAACCTAACAGAAACAAATATGGATCTTTGCACCCCTTGCTAGTAGAAGTATTTATGTACCAAGGCCCACGTTGTGATCTACCAAAAACTTTCGAACACTAATTTTAAATGGCATTTGAAAAATTGAATGTAGTTCATATGAGAGATCCCACTTATACAAAAACCAACCAAACCAATTCACCTTGACATTTCCCAGCAACCAGAGACTCCCAAGCATAAGATCAGATTCACACACCAAAAATCTTTTCAAAATTCGAATTTAAATTTCTTGCAGCCATTTGATCGAACACCTCGCAGGCAGAATCAAATTAGCCTAACTATTACTGTTTTTGATCAAATCTTGTCAAGCAAATTGAGTGGCATTGATCACCCTTGTCCCACTGAGTCCAACCAGACCCTCACCGGCCTACCCCTAAGCCGCAGCAGCAGTGGAGCGCCGCCACATTTTGGTCACCGCCGGCCGAACGTGGGAAAAGCGCCACAGACAGCGCCGCGCCGTTCCAACACCACCACTAGCTCGGCCTAACCCTACCACACCTCCCTGCTCCTTCCCCAATCCATGCCAGGCCCTGGAACACTCCCCAGCCTCGCCGCCCATTCTCTCTGCGCGCAGCCAGAGCATGCTAGAGCGCCCTCACCGCCAGCACGCCACAGACCGTCCCTCGACCCAATACCATGCATGCCACTCCGCCTAGACCCTAGCAACCCACCAGACACGGTCGTTCCACGCCGTGCGACCCATAGTCGCAGAGCGCCGCGTCGAGCACCGCCCCTGTCTCCCAGAGCGCGGGACGCTCCTGACCAAATGCCACTGCCCCTAGCCGCGCCATTGCGCCGTAGCTGACCGCCAGGAGGCAGCCCACCATCCGCCTACCCAGCCCATGCCGCTAGCGGCCTGTATCAACGTCACCGACGAGCTCGCCCTCGTGCCACTCGGTCCCCTTGTGGACCTATAAAAGGAGGCCACCCCAGCACAAACTCCTGACACCATCTCACTACCCTCTCTCTACAGATCCTTCCACCCCATCCCTGGAGCAAGGCGGGCCGCCATTCACCGGAATTTTTCCAGAGCTTGCCGCAGTAGAGGAAGAGAGGCACCGTCGATTTCGTCCACCCCAGGAGCCACCGTGACAATGCCTGAGTCCGTCGTCGACCGCACGTTCGATCGTCCCATCACCAAGTCTAGCTGGAGCCCTAGTAAGCCCCCACATACCCCCACCGAGCCGCTAGGGTAAGCTCTCGCCGGCGACCTGCGGGACGACGATCCTCAGCCGTTGATCACCCTTTTAATCGCAGCACTGAGAGTGCCCCATATCGCTTCGCGTTTGAGGTGTCACTGCCCTGCGGGACCCTCCGGTCAATTGTCATCCACGCCACGGAGCGCCACTGGGCTGACCAGTTAGTTTTCCAGCGCGACCCAGTTAGTTCAAATATAGATTTTTCTATTTTTAGTTTGAACTCACTTCTGTCAATTGGTTCAAAAATCAATTCAAGGATATCTACTGAGCCAAATTGAGTGATTCAAATTCTGTTAGAAATCTACTGAAAAGATATATCCAAGCCTGTTGGATTTAATTCATTTAGAGTTAGAGATCTTTCCTAGTAAAAATAACAAGACAGAAGCTTTTGCACATTCAAACATTTGAATAAAATCAACCATAATAGCTTTGAGTTGATTCCAACTCTCAAAAATCACACTTAACCATACCTATATGAATATGTAATAATATTAAGGTTTGCATGCAGTGACTTTGGACTAGTACCAAAATAATGCTATATAGGCATTTCTAGTCACTTTAAATCATTAAATATTAAACTTAAACATAATTAAATCTGATCCAACATTTAAATCACATTCCCATATGTTAGAATATGTGGTGATGACATGTGTCCACATGATCCCATATTCTAAGTGGAGAATATTAAATCTTAGTTATTTTCAATGAGTAGAAATTACTTTTCTTAAATAAAAAGAATGAAGCTAGTAAATAAAACCTTGTGATGCTTGTGATGATAATAGACCATCAAATGTGTGCCATAGAGTGCTAAGTAGACTAGTTAAGTATTGTTTGGTGATTGTGTACTCTATATGTATTTATAGACGATAATACCGACTAAGCTTTCGAGGAGGGGGAGGAGGAGGAAGATAACTTCAACCACTGCACCAACCAAGGCAAGCCTAGCACTTCAAGTAAACTGAGCAAGCTATTGTTAGCAAGCTAGAATTAAGTTAGATAACCTAAGCAATATGCATTAGGCATGCTTTGGTTATACCACTTTGACTATTACCAACCCCAAGTTTTATTTCCAAGCTTTTACTTCTTTACTTTATCAAAGTACCTTACTTGTTTGAAGGTAGCATAAAGAGTATAAAACTTGACCTATCTAGATAACCTTAGATGTCATTCTATGGCGTGAGATTTATCTTAGCATCCCACATTAGTGAACACTCTTAACTTAGTAGTTTAGAGCTAAACTAAAACTTGACTCACTTTACATGGGAACACTTGGTGAAAATGAATTGTGAAAAACTTGGAATGATGAGTCATTCTATTGAGATGTTCTGACATGTGTTGAGAAACACAAATGGTTTATGATGATGAAAATGTTGAGGCATGAGCCTTAACCCTTTTACAAAACTGATGGTTGGATTTGGATGCGATACCATTCCAATTTTACCGTACAACCACAATACCTAAATTGGGTAAGGCTTAGCCGGAAGTTTATATGAATTAGTATTAGTTCCCTCATGGGAGAGGTTTGAGCTGAGGCTACCTCTCAATGTTGTCCACCTATGCAGTGCCCAAGATGACAGATGGTCATGGTTGGGAGGCCATGCTCATAGGAGAGGTGCTTATACTAGGGTGTGTAAAGGAAAGGTTATGTTTGATTATCTGCATACTAAGTATGATCGTTCAGGGTTATCCCTGACAGATGTATCGAATCTTGTGGTGAAAGTGTACCACCTCTACAGAGTGTCAAACTATTCGAATAGCCGCGTCTGTGGTTATGGACAGTTGGAGTGGCCATATTGTTTCATTGTCATATAGTTTCCAAAATGACTTATGAAATGAATGATGAATCTTGACTTGACCACAACATGGTTGTGACTATGACACTAGCTTCCCAACTTAGGTGATTCTAGAACTTTATTTTATCTTTGTTTGTTTCTGAACTGAGCTTAGATTTCAAACTTAACTTTACAAATAAACATAGAGTTAGCATTTCCCACTCGTACTACCTTACTTGTTAGTGGTAGTTTGTGAGTACTTAAAGAGTACTCATGGCTTTTGTCCCTGGCTATTCCTATGGCCAGACTATGAAGGAGACTACCAAGATAACGGACAGCAGGACGGCTATGATAACTAGGACTATCTGCCTTCGTCAGCATTGCCTGTGCCCCTGAAGATGGACACCACCACTACGCTTATTATTTATTCCGCTGCTTGTTGTATTAAGACTGGATCATGAGATCCTTATTTGTGTAAGACCTTATTTATGGTTTGTAATGGATGAGGTACTGTGATATCCAATCTGTTATGTCTCGCAAAAATGGTAATCCTGGGATTGCGATGTATGACATAACAGGCATCTAGGATTAAAAATCCGGGTGTTGACAAGTTGGTATCAGAGTCATCCTGACCATAGGAGACCCTAGTTAGAATGGACGTCCGAACAAAAACTTAATTTCCAAACCAAAGTGAGTATTTATGGAAAACTATTTCCTCTCTTACCCTTGGGATTTCATTCTTTCTATAAAATTCATGTTCCTCCAGTTCTTACATTACTACCTAAAATTTGACACACTTGATCACTTCACTAACTTCCTTATCCTTAATTCTTGCAGATGGAGACTCAGTTCAGCAAGTTCTACCAATTGGGCAACGGCGGCCAACTGATCTTCGAGAGGGATCTGGATTCACTGTTTGAGTATTTGGGATGCCCACATCTGGAGTTGCTTGGAGCTCAACTTCCTGGACCCCCAGGAGGATATTTACAGTGGCTAGTCACCGCTGATCTTCGAGGAAGCATAGAAGAACCAACGTCCGGGAGAATCCAGTTCTCCATCAGAGAGAACAAATCGCTAGATGGATTAGCCAGGGCGATGCATGAAGCTCTCACACGTCTATGTGCCCTTAGTGTCAACCAAATCCAAGGAACCTGTTTTGCTCACTATGCAAGACGTGACTTCATAGGAATGGCGATGGAGATGCCAAGTCACCCAGAGTTGAAGCGTCAAGTGGAGAACCTTGACTTCCTCCTGTACGATCGCCAGAAGGAATTGGACAATGCTAGAGAGTTTGCCAACCACAACCGTGCCATTGCTGCCCAGAAGGCCTAGACTTTCTCACTGCTTGTGAAGGACCATCAGTATCTTCTCCTCAAGCGCGAGAAGAAGGATCGCACCATCGCCCGTCTTCGCAAGAAGGTGGCCAACCTTGAGAAGACCGTCAAGGAGCAAGAAGCTCGGCTGGCAGCAAAGGAAGAAGAAGAGGAAGATGAAGACATCCAGGGAGATATGGATTCTTACCTCAGCAATGATGATGACTTTCTGGAGGAGGATGCCATGGACTTCTACACTGACGATGAGGACTCCAACTTCATCGACAATGAGTAGATGCACTAGGGCACTGTCGTAGCATGAGATGTATCGGTCCCACTGTATCATAGCTTGCAGAATGGTTCTTAAAACCATCTGTTTTCCTTGTTGTGGTGTGTGTGTTTGTATCGTGTGCTATGCTTCCATGAATGAAAAGAAGTTAGTTGAAAAACCTGAGTCAAACTCAAAGTTTTAGCTTTGAAATCAAAACCATAAACCCTAGAATTTTCGCTCTTACCCCTTTATCTATCTCAATCTTCAGATGACTCGTGGAAACCAAGGAGGGAGAAGCTCATCGCAAGACCCAATGCTACAGATCTTGCAGAAACTCATCGCAGACAGGGACGCAAGCAGGATAGAGCGCCAAGATAATCTAGCAACACTGCAACAGATCGCCCAGATGGCTCCCAACAACCATAACCATGGAAATCAGGATCACCAAGGATCCAAGCTGAAAAACTTCTAGAATACCAATCCCCCAATATTTAGCACTTCAGAGAACCCATTAGATGCAGATGACTGGTTGCAGACGATGGAGAACAATCTAGAAGTATCTAGAGTTGATGACAATGAGAAGGTTCTCTTTGCCACCCACTACTTGGCAGGAGATGCAAGAGCATGGTGGAACAGCATCCGCCTGATGAACCATGGTCAAGTGATGACATGGGAAGCCTTCAAAATCAAGTTCAGCCGCACCCACGTGCCACAGGGCTGAGTCACCAGAATGAGGGATGAATTCAGAGAGTTGAAGCAAGGCAGAATGACTGTGGAGTACCATGAATGATTCCTATCACTTGCCAGATATGCACCTGATGAGATCAACACGGAGGCCAAGAAGAAGGAGAGATTCTTGAACGGACTGCATGATGAGATGCAGACTGTCCTCGTCAACATCCGTTTCCAGGATCTCGAAGAGCTAGTCCACTCTGCAATTCAGATGGAAGGAAAGATTAATCAGGCAAACGACAACCGCAAACGTCGTATGATGCAGCAAACTGGATCCAGCAGTCACCAGAAGTACCGTCCCAACCCCTCACCAGGATATGCACCGAGGAACAACCGACCCTGAATGTCTCGCCCAACCTACACCAACCGTAGCGGAGGTGATGTGAAGTCCGGAGGAAACAACAACAACTCTGGCAACACCAACAATTTCAACCATGCCCCTCCCAAGAGCAAAAATAACAACAACAACAACACTACACCCAAAACTGGAAGCAATGCTATGCCCGTTGCAGCTAAAGACAAGTCTCAGATCACATGTTTCGAGTGTGGAGTGAAGGGTCACTTTTCCAATGAGTGCCCCAAGAAGATTGCCACCACTGCCAATGTGAATGCCCCAGCTCAACAGCAGCGTCGTGTTTAACCAGGGAGAAGATTTGCCCTAGGGAACCCTCACAACCGCAACGGCCGTCTCTTCCACATGAACGCCGAAGAAGCCCAAGAAGCACTAGATGTAGTGATGGGTATGTTTTCTGTCAACTCAGTTTTAGCTAGAGTATTGTTTGATTCGGGAGCATCGTATTCATTTATCACCGAAGAATTTGCATGCACTAGTAAGATCCACCCAACCAACTTGAAGCATGTCATGATAGTTCAAATCCCCGGTTCAACTACAAAAGCTAGAAAAATTTGCAAAGCTGTGCCTATCAGAATACATGGGATAGATTTTTATGCCAACCTAATCGTACTCGGAACCAAAGGATTGGAAGTAGTACTAGGTATGGACTGGATGTCAAGGCATAAAGGACTGATAGACTGTGCTAAGAAAGCCATCACCATGACCAGTAACTCTGGAGTAACAGTAGAGCATATATCTGAGACCTTACCTCGTCAATTCAAGTGCATCAAGCGTCTAGCCCTGCCCACCATTGACCAAGTCCGAGTAGTTTGTGAATACCCCGACGTATTCCCAGATGAATTGCCAGGTATGCCCCCGGATAGGGATATTGAGTTCATTATCGAACTAATCCCCGGAACAGGACCCATAGGCCAGAGACCCTATAGCATGAACCCCTCAGAGTTAGTGGAACTGAAGAAGCAGTTGGAGGCGATGCTAGCAACAAGCTTGATTCAACCAAGAGCTTCGCCATGGTGTGTAACTACCTCGGTGAATTACGCTCCTAGTACAAGCCTGGATGTTCAGAAATGGTTGAAATAGTACGGTGGGGCCCAAATGCCACTCACAGGTAGACCTTTCGGCCGTCCCAACCATTTCCGAACATCGGGCCAAGAACGGGCGGCGTAATCGGCAGGCGAAGGGATCAACTACATACACAAGTGAGTATGTATGCAAGCCACCATACAACAGTACATCAGAGCCATTCCATCTAAAAAGAAAGGAAATATAGCAACGCCATACGGCAAGATCCAAATATCCTAGATAGATATAATAGTTTAGGATATCTCCTCATACATCAATCAACAGAGTATCAAGCGGAAGCGGAAGACAAAATCCGAGTACGGATAAGAAGCAAATCGGCATAATATGCCCCATAAATAAGCACATCCCGCCCACAGATCTCACGGATCCCCGTTCCCGGAATCTCTACACCGAATGATCGTTGCCCATGTCGTCCGTCTCTTCCAACCAGTATCCATCTTGTGGGTGTACCTGTTCATCTGAACCAAATAATTTATCGTGTGAGACCCTAGGGGTACTCAGCAAGTCTTTATGTCGCTAAAGGGGACACAACCTGGGGTGACGCAATTGCAGCAAAAGATAAACCCTAGCAATTCTATAGAAACTCGCTAACCATCCGCCTAACCAGAGATAGACGGATGTCCGTGAATTAATAACAACAGTTATAACAGTTATAACGGTAATCTTAACAGATCCATCCTCCTCCTCGCTTACTGACGAGGAAGCGGACGAACAACCCCCAACCGTTGGCAGTTTTATTATCCATTCCGTGAGTGTTGCACTATTTACTAGTCAGGTACCTAGTCTAGTCAAATTAAAAGCGGTACTTTAGTTATGCTTGTCTATGATCGAGAAACTGTGCTCCAAGTCGTCCATAACCGCGAACACGTCTTTCAGAAAGTTTTACCCTGCAGGGGTGCACAAATAGCAACACACACTCGATATGCCTCGGAAAAACCAAATCAAAACCCAACGAGGCAGTCACGACAAAGCGATCACAGGATTCATAAATATTTCAGGGGGCCACCCCATTGAGCTACCCGCAACGAAGTTAGCTGACTTCGAGACGGCCTCAAGGTTTGCGCCAGTGGCTGTGAACGACTGGGAACCCGAAAATGTGACTGGGCTTGTCGACACCGCGAAAACACTCCGCTTTCCTAAACAGTACAGTGTGCTCCTCGCACAATCTTAAATAAAGCAGTAAAGCATGGCGTAAGTACAGGATAGTAAATAAAACCTCAAACTAGTTTGTGGCCCCAAGAAATAAGAATGAATCAAGCTCTGGCTTAGGGGGGTCCATAAGCCTCCCGGATGTGGATAGAGCGAATATTCTTGGAACAGGAATCAAGTACTCGGGGTCTTACGGGACACAAGTGAGCCTGAAAAACCAAATAGCGAATATAGCTCACCGATGCCACTTTCTTTAGTTATCCCATTACTACTCAGGTTAAGTTGTTTAGGTACCTTGTTATCCATCAGACACTCACATTCCCTACACATGCTGTTCTACGACTCGCATGGCTCAAACAACTCCTGTAGTAATGGCTCATGGGATGGAGGAACAAGCTTCGGTGGGGTTCAAAAGTAAAGGCTATGCGATACTTGGGATTCAGTTTAATGCAATCGCGACTCAATGATGCAAGAATAAGACAGAGGCAATAGGTACTATATGTATGCGAGCATGTGGTAGTGCTTGCCTGGCAGCTCAGTTGAAGCAAGGAAAGGATCTGGGTAGTGCTCCGGGTTCTCTTGATATACCCCCTCCTCAGCGTCTATTCGAGAAGAACCAAACAAACAAGGGCCAACATAAATAATATGCGCAAGCACATGAATAAAATGCGATAAGTAAACAATCATGCATGATGAATGATGCACAATTTGCATGGCAATAAGGTAGCATGGCATGGGTGAGGTGTGGAATACAAGAATAAAGCATTTCATTGAGTTTTGGCCCCATTTTATACTCATATTAGTTGCTGTACCCATTATATTGATATGATGCATGCTTCAAATCAAAACATGGAATGCATAAACAGAAAGGTCTCGTCGAGCTAATCATTTTAGACATATTATTTGTTAAATTTGGAGTTGTAAAACAAAAGTTATTAATTAATTAAGTCAAAAGGGCAATTTATTGTAATTTTATTATACTTGGAAAATAAAGTGTTCAAAATATATTTTGGATGGAAGATTTGAATTCCTCACATTTTTCTGATTTGAAAACATATATTATTTGTATTATTTGGATTAATATTTTAAAAGTTATATTAAAAACAGATTTAATTCTGAATTTGATTTAATTTGAAAAAGGTTTGAATTTAAACAGATACCGAAAATACTTTTTATACACAAGCTTAGCTAGCCGCAGACAATGACCAGCGGGTCCCGCTGCTGACTGGGATAGACTGCGCGCAAAAAGCTTATTCCACCGCGAGCGAACCTAGCTACAGGGTATGACAGGCAGGACCTGGGGACAGCGGGGCCACAGCGCGCGCGCGGCCAGCAGGCGCACGCCACGTGGGCGATCCTGGGACACGGGGAGGGATCGGTCCGTGGTGGTCCGGTTTCCCGGGGGTCTCCTTGCAAAGAGCACGCCGAGGCTGGCAGGTGGGGACGCAGGGGTTGCGGGTTTAGGCGGGAAAAACGTCAGGGGCCTAAACGGAAAACGACACCGGCTGCTGCTGCTCGGCTGACAGGTCCGGTGCTGACGGCGATGGATCGGTCCGACTCCCGGCGACGATGGCGACGCATCCGCTGAGCGAATCGCATCGCGGCAAAAACGAAAGACGACGAGGACAGCAAGGGCTACAACTTTCGTACAGAGAGCAACTACGGGGGTGGGCTGCAGCGCGCGGGGCAGGGCGAGGAACAGGGCGGTCAGATGCTGCTGCTGCCGGAGCGCGACGCGCGGCGCGCGCGCAGAGCGCTCGACGGGAGGCGGCGGCGATGCACGGCGAGAGGGGAAGGGAGAGGATGTCCAGGGAGGCTGTGGGATCACCTGCGACCCTCAGGTGCAGCGAGCAGGCTCGGGGTGGCGTGGATCGGTGAGGAGGCAGCAGGCCGGAGGCGTCCTGGTGCTCACGGGCACGGCGGCGGCGGGGCTTCTCCGGCGAGGTACAGCGGCTCCCAGCGGTTCAGGGCGAAGCAGAGGAATCAGAGGGAGGTCCTGGTGCTCCTGGTTCGGCTTGGCGCGCTCCAGAACGTCTAGAGGGAGAGGTGGCCGAGGCTAGGGTTTTGGGGCATGGAGGTGGCCATGGCCATGGCTAGGAGGTTGGGGAGAGGAAGGAGAGGGTCTGGGGCTTCCTGGATCTCGATCTGGTGGTCAAGGTGAGCTGGGGTGGTTGGGGTAGAGAGGGATGGAAGGAGCACATGGGGTGGTTGCTTGAAAAAGGTGAGGAGGGTCTCGGGCTAGGTATCTCCCTCCTTTACTTTTCTCCTTGTCTTGTAGCCAGAGAAAGAGGTGGGGGAGGGCAGAGAGGCTGCAAGGTGGGGCCGGCCTGGCAGGTAGAGGGAAGGAGAGAGGGGAGGTGAGCTCGTGCTAGGGTAGATGGGGCTCGGGTAGATAGATAGGGTTAGGGTTTAGAGATAGAGGGGTAGATGGGGTGGGGTAGATCATGGGCTTGGTCTAGCTATGTTTAGAGAGAGAGGGGTGTAACCACTTGGATATGAGCAAACATGTGGTAGGAGATGGTCAAACTAGGGTTTGGTAGCTAGGCTAGAGAGAGGAGGCCGAGAGAGAGGGGGTAGACTTAGGGTTTAGGTATAGATGGGGGGTATGGTAGATTAGGGTTTACTATGGACTAGGTCAAGCCAAGATCAACCAATGATCAGACAAAAACAAGACAAGAAAAGAGAGGGAGAGGGATGTGGTTTTTAAAAGCTCTACTCAAAAAGCAAATAAAACCGAAGCTAGAAAAGATGGTCCTTGCATGGGCCATGCAAAAATGACAATTGCCATGATTAAATCCTGTAAAAACAATAATATTAATCATGGCATCATTCTTATGCATTCCCAAAGTTGGAATAGAGCCAAACAAAAGAATTGTAGAATAAGTTCCAAGTGGAGTAGATGGGGATGATCACATTTGATTATAATTGGGACTTGCTAGTGTGTATATTCCACTAGATGTTTAATAGTCCCAAAAATATTCCCACATGAGCATAAATCCATAATAATCCATATGGAAGCTAGGAAAAAGGGTTCCACTCACAAGGCATGCAAAGGTGGCCATGTGGCTCTCATATTTCAATATTGTGAAAACAACATGATGCTAAGATGAGAGCATGTGGAAAAGAATTGGATCCATCCCAACCCACATGAGCTAGAGGTAAAACCAATAAGTGCCAAGCTCATATTTAGTTGGATGGTGGAATTATAAGGTGGTGAAAAGAAAGGGTGGTGGAGTTAATAAGAGATATGCCCCCAACTCAACTTGGGCATTTAAACAATATATCAAGAACCAAATACAATATCAAGAGGCAAATACAATTAATAATGCATATGAGATAAGAACCAAAACAAAAAGGGTTTTATATGATGCTCAAATGTAAGGTGGCATGATGACATGAGCATGATATAATGATGATGCAACAATTATATATTTGAAGTAGCATCTATATATAGACTAGGCTAGTAGCATTGCAATTGTTAGACAATTGGGATGCTACAACTCTCCCCCACTAAACAAGAACCTCGCCCCGAGATTCCTAGGAAAAGAAAACAACACAAGGATAGGCGGGTGTTCGGAACGAAGGTGACCCTCACGTTCCCAAGATGATGAAGAACGGAAAGGTGCGACCACTACACCTTGCGAAACTTGCTAGACTTGTTGCGAGTCTTGCGTTTTGCTCGAGACACCACGGTTAGAAGAGTTGAAGGATTGTCGTGAGACAAGAAGGATAGGATAGACATAGCTCCGGTTTTCTCAAGAAACATGATAAGAGAAAAAGAACCACTTGTGAAAGAAGAAGACAAGATGATGCATCACGGATAAAGAAAGACACATCATTAAGATTAAAGGTTTACTGATACTAGAGAGGATGGATCTTTGTGTCGCCGGAAGAAAAGAGCTAGATTGGAGAGGTTTGACCCACTATAACAATAGCATCGTAACTTCTCTCGGATTTGAGAAATGAAGTACAGAAACAATATTTCCTTCAAACAATAGAGTCCCTTGATATCAACAGAAAGATTTAGCTAGACATCGCCGGATTAGATTTTTGTTGCGCCGATAAGAACCGAAGGATCACGCAATTGAGGTGCGCGGATATAACTTCCAGAGACGGATGTGATGCTAGATCATGGTGGAATCCCGAGAAGCAACGAATATGGAGGATCTGGAGTTTATTGTAGAGATACTTATTGCTTTCTTTAGCCTTGAGGCTAACGCAAAAGATTTGCGGCTGAGGGCATCAACCATAACTGGCTTTACCACAGAAAAAGAATTGATGAAACAAAGAGAGATATAGTTTCCTTTCATCTTGATTGGGGATGTAGAGCGCCGGTAGAAAGACGAGGATCAAAAGGAGTTTGCGTTTGTTCCACCAGACATCTGTAGATTTGCTCCGTGTAGAAAGGACGAGATCACCAACAAGAGATTATTGATTACTTTCTTCGAGAGAGCACTCCGGAAAAACAAGGACGGAAGCAAAAGTATCAAGGGATAAAGGCCACTTCTAACTTCTGTGGTATGAGTGAATCACATTAGTTCACCAATTCAATGTACAAGAGCGAATGATAAGAGTAGTGGTATGGTAGCTACTCCATCCCGCACTCAAAGCATTACTCCGCACATGAATAAGAAAACCATGCAATCCAACTACCGAAACAGACTGAAGGTATTGATAAGAAGAGGTGATGGAACTCCGTAAGAAAACAAAGATTGATGCAAACGATTCCCGGATCCAAGATAGATAAGGGTGATGATGTTGTCGTCATACCTGATGTAACAAGCCACCGGAAAGATATGAAGGAAGATCACGGAGACAACTGCAAGATTCAACAACTATCGAAAAGATAACACCAACTTGAACAGAAGGATTACGAAAGATCTGAAAAGTCTTCATGGCCTCCGGTGGATTGAGCATAGACGATAGAACAGGAGGGTTTCAAGAGATTACTTGACGAGACTGAGGTGAAAAGAACTCCATGTTCTTCTTGAAAAGATTGAGAGAGATTTAGCAGTCCTGAGGAAAATCTTCGGCGGAACGATGATGATAACTTGCCAACAAGGAACAACTCCGGATTGGTTGAAGATGGAAGATGGAATTAACAATGAACTTGCTGATTCCAGAATTGAAGCGATCTATTTAGCAGAAGGACGTGGCCGAGATAGGTGACTTGAAAAAGTCAGAGTTCTCACTTTGAGACTTTGCACACAGGCAGTGTTCTCAAAGCTTGAGAGAAAAGACATAGATGATCTTCCATGTCCTTCCATTGATATAGAATAGGCAAGCATATTATCAACATATACCACCAAGGATTAACAAGATATTCCCAGAATATCAAGTTCAAAAGGCGAGAGAAACGAACAAATGCTCGAAACACTTTCTGAGCTCAACGCTCTTTGAAAGATCATTATTACGAGCACGGGTTCGTGTTGAAGAAGATGCACTGGAAGAATAGATTATCTGGTCCTTCGGAAGAAAAAGAGATGTCACCTGATTCACATTGTCGATTGGATCACCGGTTACAAAGATAAAGAGATCTAGGATAAGAACCGATGATATAGCTTTGCTTATGGTATGAGCTATCAGAGACGAAAAAGATGTGCAGATATGGAGTTCAAAAAGATGTGCAGCATGATGGACAGATGATAGACCGCCGTAGCGCCTTGAGAAACTCCGGATTTCCAAGGATGCTTGAATAAGCATAGATAGGATCACGGTGTACCCAAAATCACAGGAGTATCTTTGGCAATCCGGAGTGGTAGCATTTTCCATATTCCAATCGACACTATCATGAGTGGAATATAGCTATGCCGAGAACCAAATTACAATCACCAGCATCGGATCGACACATGTTATGTAATTAGCCCAAGAGAAAAGGAGATGAAAAGAAACTCCAAGATTAAGCGCCGGTAACAAAAGAATGAGTTAGCATGGACATGCTGATAAAAGAGAGATAGATAATGTTTCACACACGACTGAAAAGGAGTGTGGAAACACAGATGGATCAAAGAAAAAATTTCCGCATTTTTCAGCATTAAAATACCAATAGATGCGCAAAAACACTTAGCAGACAGAGATTAGCAACTGATGCTTGCTGGAAGGAAGAGCACCCTTAAGAAGACGGCACCGGTTAACAAGGAGTCAGATAGATCGCGCCGGTATACAACGAATCAGATAGATCTCGTCGGTTTGCAAAAGCTTGTCAGTATGGAATGTACCAACAGTTGATAACCAAAGGCAGATTGTGATAACAAACTGGAAGCAACAGATAGACAAGGATTTACACACACACACACACCTTCTATGGTACTACGGAAACCCAGAACACGTGAATCCTAGTTTGAATTTTTAGAAGAGGATTGAAAACGTTACACTTCCTTACCAGAAAAGGGTGGTGGTGGTTAAGAAGAAAAAATGGAAGCAGTCCTACTCTCACGTTTTGTTTTTCCCTAGTATACATAACTACCAAAAATATTTGCTAGACAGACAGCGACCATTTGGCTGAGACCCTCAAGGGCGGGATGGCTCTGATACCAATTGTAACTACCTCGGTGAATTACGCTCCTAGTACAAGCCTGGATGTTCCGAAATGGTTGAAATAGTACGGTGGGGCCCAAATGCCACTCACAGGTAGACCTTTCGGCCGTCCCAACCATTTCCGAACATCGGGCCAAGAACGGGCGGCGTAATCGGCAGGCGAAGGGATCAACTACATACACAAGTGAGTATGTATGCAAGCCACCATACAACAGTACATCAGAGCCATTCCATCTAAAAAGAAAGGAAATATAGCAACGCCATACGACAAGGTCCAAATATCCTAGATAGATATAATAGTTTAGGATATCTCCTCATACATCAATCAACAGAGTATCAAGCGGAAGCGGAAGACAAAATCCGAGTACGGATAAGAAGCAAATCATGCCCCATAAATAAGCACATCCCGCCCACAGATCTCACGGATCCCCATTCCCGGAATCTCTACACCGAATGATCGTTGCCCATGTCGTCCGTCTCTTCCAACCAGTATCCATCTTGTGGGTGTACCTGTTCATCTGAACCAAATAATTTATCGTGTGAGACCCTAGGGGTACTCAGCATGTCTTTATGTCGCTAAAGGGGACACAACCTGGGGTGACGCAATTGCAGCAAAAGATAAACCCTAGCAATTCTATAGAAACTCGCTAACCATCCGCCTAACCAGAGATAGACGGATGTCCGTGAATTAATAACAACAGTTATAACGGTAATCTTAACAGATCCATCCTCCTCCTCGCTTACCGACGAGGAAGCGGACGAACAACCCCCAACCGTTGGCAGTTTTATTATCCATTCCGTGAGTGTTGCACTATTTACTAGTCAGGTACCTAGTCTAGTCAAATTAAAAGCGGTACTTTAGTTATGCTTGTCTATGATCGAGAAACTGTGCTCCAAGTCGTCCATAACCGCGGACACGGCTTTCAAAAAGTTTTACCCTGCAGGGGTGCACAAATAGCAACACACACTCGATATGCCTCGGAAAAACCAAATCAAAACCCAACGAGGCAGTCACGACAAAGCGATCACAGGATTCATAAATATTTCAGGGGGCCACCCCATTGAGCTACCCGCAACGAAGTTAGATGACTTCGAGACGGCCTCAAGGTTTGCGCCAGTGGCTGTGAACGACTGGGAACCCGAAAATGTGACTGGGCTTGTCGACACCGCGAAAACACTCCGCTTTCCTAAACAGTACAGTGTGCTCCTCGCACAATCTTAAATAAAGCAGTAAAGCATGGCATAAGTACAGGATAGTAAATAAAACCTCAAACTAGTTTGTGGCCCCAAGAAATAAGAATGAATCAAGCTCTGGCTCAGGGGGGTCCATAAGCCTCCCGGATGTGGATAGCGCGAATATTCTTGGAACAGGAATCAAGTACTCGGGGTCTTACGGGACACAAGTGAGCCTGAAAAACCAAATAGCGAATATAGCTCACCGATGCCACTTTCTTTAGTTATCCCATTACTACTCAGGTTAAGTTGTTTAGGTACCTTGTTATCCATCAGACACTCACATTCCCTACACATGCTGTTCTACGACTCGCATGGCTCAAACAACTCCTGTAGTAATGGCTCATGGGATGGAGGAACAAGCTTCGGTGGGGTTCAAAAGTAAAGGCTATGCGATACTTGGGATTCAATTTAATGCAATCGCGACTCAATGATGCAAGAATAAGATAGAGGCAATAGGTACTATATGTATGCGAGCATGTGGTAGTGCTTGCCTGGCAGCTCAGTTGAAGCAAGGAAAGGATCTGGGTAGTGCTCCTGGTTCTCTTGATATACCCCCTGCTCAGCGTCTATTCGAGAAGAACCAAACAAACAAGGGCCAACATAAATAAAGTGCGCAAGCACATGAATAAAATGCGATAAGCAAACAATCATGCATGATGAATGATGCACAATTTGCATGGCAATAAGGTAGCATGTCATGGGTGAGGTGTGGAATACAAGAATGAAGCATTTCATTGAGTTTTGGCCCCATTTTATACTCATATTAGTTGCTGTACCCATTATATTTATATGATTCATGCTTCAAATCAAAACATGGAATGCATAAACAGAAAGGTCTCGTCAAGCTAATCATTTTAGACATATTATTTGTTAAATTTGGAGTTGTAAAACAAAAGTTATTAATTAATTAAGTCAAAAGGGCAATTTATTGTAATTTTATTATACTTGGAAAATAAAGTGTTCAAAATATATTTTGGATGGAAGATTTGAATTCCTCACATTTTTCTGATTTGAAAACATATATTATTTTTTATTATTTGGATTAATATTTTAAAAGTTATATTAAAAACAGATTTAATTCTGAATTTGATTTAATTTGAAAAAGGTTTGAATTTAAACAGATGCCGAAAATACTTTTTATACACAAGCTTAGCTAGCCGCAGACAATGACCAGCGGGTCCCGCTGCTGACTGGGACAGACTGCGCGCAAAAAGCTTATTCCACCGCGAGCGAACCTAGCCACAGGGTATGACAGGCGGGACCTGGGGACAGCGGGGCCACAGCGCGCACGCGGCCAGCAGGCGCACGCCACGTGGGCGATCCTGGGACGCGGGGAGGGATCGGTCCGTGGTGGTCCGGTTTCCCGGGGGTCTGCTTGCAAAGAGCACGCCGAGGCTGGCAGGTGGGGACGCAGGGGTTGCGGGTTTAGGCGGGAAAAACGTCAGGGGCCTAAACGGAAAACGACACCGGCTGCTGCTGCTCGGCTGACAGGTACGGCGCTGACGGCGGTGGATCGGTCCGACTCCCGGCGACGATGGCGACGCATCCGCTGAGCGAATCGCATCGCGGCAAAAACGAAAGACGACGAGGACAACAAGGGCTACAACTTTCGTACAGAGAGCAACTACGGGGGTGGGCTGCAGCGCGCGGGGCAGGGCGAGGAACAGGGCGGTCAGATAATGCTGCTGCCGGAGCGCGACGCGCGGCGCGCGCGCAGAGCGCTCGACGGGAGGCGGCGGCGATGCACGGCGAGAGGGGAAGGGAGAGGATGTCCAGGGAGGCTGTGGGATCACCTGCGACCCTCAGGTGCAGCGAGCAGGCTCGGGGTGGCGTGGATCGGTGAGGAGGCAGCAGGCCGGAGGCGTCCTGGTGCTCACGGGCACGGCGGCGGCGGGGCTTCTCCGCGAGGTACAGCGGCTCCCAGCGGTTCAGGGCGAAGCAGAGGAATCAGAGGGAGGTCCTGGTGCTCCTGGTTCGGCTTGGCACGCTCCAAAATGTCTAGAGGGAGAGGTGGCCGAGGCTAGGGTTTTGGGGCATGGAGGTGCCCATGGCCATGGCTAGGAGGTTGGGGAGAGGAAGGAGAGGGTCTGGGGCTTCCTGGATCTCGATCTGGTGGTCAAGGTGAGCTGGGGTGGTTGGGGTAGAGAGGGATGGAAGGAGCACATGGGGTGGTTGCTTGAAAAAGGTGAGGAGGGTCTCGGGCTAGGTATCTCCCTCCTTTACTTTTCTCCTTGTCTTGTAGCCAGAGAAAGAGGTGGGGGAGGGCAGAGAGGCTGCAAGGTGGGGCCGGCCTGGCAGGTAGAGGGAAGGAGAGAGGGGAGGTGAGCTCGTGCTAGGGTAGATGGGGCTCGGGTAGATAGATAGGGTTAGGGTTTAGAGATAGAGGGGTAGATGGGGTGGGGTATATCATGGGCTTGGTCTAGCTATGTTTAGAGAGAGAGGGGTGTAACCACTTGGATATGAGCAAACATGTGGTAGGAGATGGTCAAACTAGGGTTTGGTAGCTAGGCTAGAGAGAGGAGGCCGAGAGAGAGGGGGTAGACTTAGGGTTTAGGTATAGATGGGGGGTATGGTAGATTAGGGTTTACTATGGACTAGGTCAAGCCAAGATCAACCAATGATCAGACAAAAACAAGACAAGAAAAGAGAGGGAGAGGGATGTGGTTTTTAAAAGCTCTACTCAAAAAGCAAATAAAACCGAAGCTAGAAAAGATGGTCCTTGCATGGGCCATGCAAAAATGACAATTGCCATGATTAAATCCTGTAAAAACAATAATATTAATCATGGCATCATTCTTATGCATTCCCAAAGTTGGAATAGAGCCAAACAAAAGAATTGTAGAATAAGTTCCAAGTGGAGTAGATGGGGATGATCACATTTGATTATAATTGGGACTTGCTAGTGTGTATATTCCACTAGATGTTTAATAGTCCCAAAAATATTCCCACATGAGCATAAATCCATAATAATCCATATGGAAGCTAGGAAAAAGGGTTCCACTCACAAGGCATGCAAAGGTGGCCATGTGGCTCTCATATTTCAATATTGTGAAAACAACATGATGCTAAGATGAGAGCATGTGGAAAAGAATTGGATCCATCCTAACCCACATGAGCTAGAGGTAAAACCAATAAGTGCCAAGCTCATATTTAGTTGGATGGTGGAATTATAAGGTGGTGAAAAGAAAGAGTGGTGGAGTTAATAAGAGATATGCCCCAACTCAACTTGGGCATTTAAACAATATATCAAGAACCAAATACAATATCAAGAGGCAAATACAATTAATAATGCATATGAGATAAGAACCAAAACAAAAAGGGTTTTATATGATGCTCAAATGCAAGGTGGCATGATGACATGAGCATGATATAATGATGATGCAACAATTATATATTTGAAGTAGCATCTATATATAGACTAGGCTAGTAGCATTGCAATTGTTAGACAATTGGGATGCTACATGGTGATCCCCAATGTTATTCGTCGACAAGAAAGATGGAGGCAACCGCTTGTGCACCGATTACAAAAAGTTGAATGACGTCACCATTAAAAACAACTACCCCTTACTAAAGATAGAGGATCTATTTAATCAGTTGACTGGAGCCCAGGTATTCTCAAAGATTGATCTTAGGACTGGTTATCGCCAACTTAAGATTCGTGCAACGGATATTGCGAAGACCGCCTTTACTACTCGCTATGGTTTATACGAGTATATGGTTATGTCTTTTGGATTAACCAATGCCCCTGCTTATTTCATGAATCTCATGAATAAGATCTTTATGAATTTCCTAGATAAGTTTGTCGTTGTGTTTATCGACGATATCCTTATCTACTCCAAGTCGGAAGAAGAGCATGATCAACATCTGAGAATCATCCTAGAAACACTGAGAGAGCATCGATTATATGCCAAGTTCAGCAAGTGTGAGTTTTGGCTGAAAGAAGTAGGATTCCTAGGACATATTGTGTCTGTCGGAGGAGTCTCCGTTAATCCTGCCAAGATCAAAGATGTCGAAGAATGGGAAGCACCAACCACTCAAACCCAAGTCCGTGCATTTCTCGGATTAACGGGATATTACCACAAGTTCGTAGAGGGATTCTCGAGCATCGCCAAACCCATGACCCAATTGCTGAAGAAGGACAAGAAGTTTGAATGGACCGACAAATGTGAAGCTAGTTTCCAAGAAGTAAAGAAGATATTGATTTCAGCCCCAATACTGATCATGCCAGATATCAAGAAGTCGTTTGATGTATATTATGAAGCATCCAAGATTGGTCTCGGATGTGTATTGATGCAAGAAGGCAAAGTTATCGTGTATCTGTCTCGACAACTGAAGCAGCATGAGCAGAACTATCCGACCCATAATCTGGAGTTAGCAGCCGTAGTTTTGGCATTGATGACATGGCGTCATTATCTGATGGGTAATCGTTGTGAGATTTACTCAGATCACAAAACGTTGAAGTATATTTTCACTCAGAAGGAGCTGAATATGAGGCAAAGGAGATGGATAGAGTTAATCAAGGATTATGACCTTGACATTCACTATCACCCCGGCAAAGCCAATGTGATAGTGGATGCTCTTAGCAGATCGCCTTGCAGGCTAAACACCATGATCAAGGAGAAGCAACCAAGTTTGTACGAGGAGTTGGAGTAGTTTAGGACTAAGCTAGTTAGAAAAGGATTCTTAGCTAGCATTGAACTTCAACCCACTTTGATTAGCCAAATCAAGGAAGCCCAGAAGGGAAATGAAAGTATTGACAGAATCAAACGTCGTATTGGTACAGGAAAGGTACCTGGATTCACTGAAGACGAAGAAGGAGTTCTGTCGTACAAAGGACGTATCTGTGTGCTAGCAGATTCGGAGCTGAAGAAAGTTATCATGCAGGAAGCTCATGATACTCTTTATTCTATCCACCCCGGAGGAACGAAGATGTATCAAGATTTGAAAGAGCAATTTTGGTGGCACAAGATGAAGAGAGAAATTGGCAGCTACATCGCCAAGTGTGACATCTGTCAAAGAGTCAAAGCAGAGCATGAGAGACCCGTAGGACTGTTGCAACCACTGCAGATTCCGGAATGGAAATGGGATTCTATCGGAATGGACTTTATCACCGGTTTGCCTACTTCTAGTAGGGGAAATGACTCAATCTGGGTCATCGTTGATAGACTGTCCAAGGTAGCTCACTTTATACATGTCAAGACCACCTACCAGAGTTCAAAGCTAGCAGAGCTGTATATTGCTAGAATTGTTAGTCTGCATGGAACCCCCAAGACTATAGTATCAGATCGAGGAACCCAGTTTACCTCGAGATTTTGGCAGAAAGTCCAGGAAGGATTAGGAACCAAGTTGAATTTCAGCACCGCTTATCACCCGCAAACTGATGGACAGACTGAGAGAGTCAAACAAATTCTAGAGGATATGTTGAGAGCTTGTGCGTTAGAGTACGGATCAAAATGGGAAGACTGCCTGCCTTTCATAGAATTCTCATATAACAACAGTTATCAAGCTAGTTTGCAAATGGCCCCATTTGAGTTCCTATACGGAAGAAAGTGTCGCACCCCGTTGAATTGGTCGCAAATAGGAGAGAGTCAGATCTTTGGACCCGACATTCTCTGAGAAGCTGAAGAGAAGGTTCACAAAGTCCGTGAGCACCTCAAGACCACCCAATCCCGATAGAAGAGTTATGCTGACAAGAGAAGGAAAGACCTGACTTTCAATGTTAGAGATTTTGTATATCTCAATGTTTCGCCATTGAAGGGAACGCAACGCTTCAGTCTGAAAGGAAAGTTAGCCCCCAGATATATCGGGCCCTTCAAGATTCTGAACCGTCAAGGAGAAGTATCATATCAATTGGAACTGCTAGAGGAGATGTCAGCCATCCACAATGTGTTCCATATCTCGTAACTTCGCAAATGCCTAGAAGTGCCGGAGAAGAATGAAGTTTTCAAGAACATCGATCACCCAGCCGTGGAGATCAACAAGGACCTGACATATCGTGAAGTGCCCATCCGTATCTTAGAGTAAGCTTACAAAACCACCAGGACCAGGAGTATCAAATTTCTCAAGATTCAATGGAGCAACCATACCGAAGAGGAAGCCACTTGGGAGCGAGAAGATTACATTAGGACCGAGTTCCCATATCCCTTTTAGTTCCTAGTTTTCTTTCATAAATCTCGGGATGAGATTTTTTTTAAGGGGGGAAGGTTTGTAACATCCCAAAACTTTAATCCAAGTAATCAAGATCCAAATCATCAAATTTAGAGTTAACAAAAACTTTTCCATTTAAAAATATTAAAGCATTCATATGTGTGTGCATATAATTTAGGAGTTGATTTGAATTGCCTTGTTTAAGTGATCCATTGATTGTATAATTATTTTTTGGTGAATTAAACATCATCTAGATCATTCCGACACAAATCCCAAAGAAAAACAAATCAAAATGAATAAAGGAAGCAAATGGTCATTTGTGCCATTTTAATCACCATGCCTACTTTGGCTATTCCTAGAACTCAAAACCTAACAGAAACAAATATGGATCTTTGCACCCCTTGCTACGACAAGTAGTGATGTACCAAGGCCCGCTTTGTGATCTACCAAAAACTTTCAAACACTAATTTTAAATGGAATTTGAAAATTGAATGTAGTTCATATGAGAAGATCCCACTTATACAAAAACCAACCAAACCAATTCACCTTGACATTTCCCAGCAACCAGAGACTCCCAAGAATAAGATCAGATCAGACAACAAAAATCTTTTCAAAACTCCAATTTAAATTTCTTGCGGCCATTTGATCGAACACTTGGCTGGCAGAATCAAATTAGCCTAAATATTATTGTTTTTGATCAAATCTTGTCGAGAAAATTGAGTGGCATTGGTCACCCTTGTCCCCCCTGAGTCTAACCAGACCCTCACCAGCCTACCCCTTAGCCGCAGCAGCAGTGGAGCGCCGCCACATTTTGGTCACCGCCGGCCGAACATGGGCAAAGCGCCACAGATAGCGCCCCATCGTTCCAGCACCACCACTAGCTCTGCCTAACCCTACCGCACCTCCCTGCACCTTTCCCAAGCCCAGCCAGACCCTAAACCACTCCCTAGCCTCGCCGCCCATTCTCTCTGCATGCAGCCAGAGCACGCCAGAGCGCCCTCACCGCTAGCACGCCACAGACCGTCCCTCGACCCAATACCATGAACACCGCTCCGCCTTGACCCCAGCAACCCGCCAGACACGGCCATGCGCCACCGCACGACCCACAGTCGCAGAGCGCCGCGTCGAGCACCGCCTCTGTCTCCCAGAGCGCGGGACGCTCCCGACCAAATGCCACCGCCGCTAGCCGCGCCATTGCACCGTAGCTGACCGCCAGGAGGCAGCCCACCATCCGCCTACCCAGCCCATGCTGCTAGCGGTCTATATCAAAGTCACCGAGGAGCTTGCCGTCATGCCGCTCGGTACCCTTGTCGACCTATAAAAGGAGGCCACCCCAGCACAAACTCCTCACACCATCTCTCTCCCTCTCTGCACTGATCCTTCCATCCCATCCCCGGAGCAAAGCGGGCCACCGTTTGCCACAATTTTGCCGGAGCTTGCCGCAGCATAGGAAGAGAGGCGTCGTCGATTTCGTCCATCCCAGGAGCCACCGCGACCACGCCTGAGTCTGCCGTCGACCGTACGTTCGATCGCCCCCATCGCCAAGTCTCGCTGGAGCCCTGGTAAGCCCCCACGTACCCCCACCGAACCGCTTGGGTTAGCTCTCGCCGGCGACCTGTTCGTTGGGGACGACGATCCTCAGCCGTTGATCACCCTTTTAATCGCAGTGCTGAGAGTGCCCCATACCGCTTCGTGTTTGAGATGTCGCTGACCTGCGGGACCCTCCTGTCAGTTGTCATCCGCGCCATGGAGCGCCACTGGGCCGGCCCGTTAGTTTTCCCGCGCGACCCAGTTAGTTCAAATATAGATTTTTCTATTTTAGTTTGAACTCACTTATGTGCCTTACTTCAAAAATCAATTCAAGGAGATCTATTGAGCCAAATTGAGTGATTCAAATTTTTTTTAAAGCTACTGAAAAGATCTATCCAAGCCCGTTGGATTTAATTCGTTTAGAGTTAGAGATCTCTCCTAGTAAAAATAACAAGACAGAAGCTTTTGCACATTCAAACATTTGTATAAAATCAACCATAATAGCTTTTGAGTTGATTCCAACTCTCAAAAATCACACTTAAGCATACCTATCTGAATATGTAATAAATTATTGCATGAAGTGACTTTGGACTAGTACCAAAATAACGCTATATAGGCATTTCTAGTCTCTTTAAATCATTAAATATTAAACTTAAACTTAATTAAATGTGATCCAACATTTAAATCACATTCCCATATGTTAGAATATGTGGTGATGACATGTGTCCACAGGATCCCATATTCTAAGTGGAGAATATTAAATCTTAGTTATTTTCAATGAGTAGAAATTACTTTTCTTAAATAAAAACCGTGTGATGCTTGTGATGATAATAGATCATCAAATATGTGCCTTAGAGTGCTAAGTAGACTAGTTAAGTATTTTTTGGTGATTGTGTACTCCGTATGTATTTATAGACGATAGTACCGACCAAGCTTTCGAGGAGGAGGAGTTCTACCAAGAGGAGGAGGAAGAAAACTTCAACCACTGCACCAACCAAGGCAAGCCTAGCACTTCAAGTAAACTGAGCAAGCTATTGTTAGCAAGCTAGAATTAAGTTAGATAACCTAAGCAAGATTGCATTAGGCATGCTTTGGTTATACCACTTTGACTATTACCTACCCCAAGTTTTATTTCCATGCTCTTACTTCTTTACTTTATTAAAGTACCTTACTTGTTTGAAGGTAGCATAAAGAGTATAAAACTTGACCTATCTAGATAACCTTAGATGACATTCTATGGCATGAGATTGATCTTAGCATCCCACATTACTGAACACTCTTAACTTAGTAGATTAGAGCTAAACTAAAACATGAGTCACTTTAGATGGGAACACTTGGTGAAAATGAATTGTTAAAACCTTGGAATGATGGGTCATTCTATTGAGATGTTTTGACATGTGTTGAGAAATACAAATGGTTTATGATGATGAAAATGTTGAGGCATGAGCCTTAACCCTTTTAAAAAACTGATGGTTGGATTCAGATGTGATATCATTCCAATTTTACCATACAACCACAATACCTAAATTGGGTAAAGCTTAGCCGGAAGTTTATATGCATTAGTATTAGTTCCCTCATGGGAGATGTTTGAGCTGAGGCTACCTCTCAATGTTGTCCACCTATGTAGTGCCCAGGATGACAGATGCTCATGGTCTCATAGGAGGTGTGCTTATACTAGGGTGTGTAAAGGAAAGGTTATGTTTGATTATCTGCATACTAAGTATGATGGTTCAGGGTTATCCCTGACATATGTATCAAATCTTGTGGTGAAAGTGTACCACCTCTGCAGAGTGTCAAACTATTTGAATAGCCACGTCCGTGGTAATGGAGAGTTGGAGTGGCCATAATATTTCGTTGTCAGATATTTTCCAAATGACTTATGAAATGAATGATGAATCTTGACTTGACCACAACATGGTTGTGACTATGACACTAGCTTCCCAACTTAAGTGATTCTAGAACTTTATTTTATCTTTCTTTGTTTCTAAACTCAGCTTAGATTTCAAACTTAACTTTACAAATAAACATAGAGTTAGCATTTCCCACTAGTACTACATTACTTGTTAATGGTAGTTTGCGAGTACTTAAAGAGTACTCATGGCTTTTGTCCCTTGCCATTCCTCTGGCCAGACTATGAAGGAGACTACCAAGATGACGGACAGCAGGACGGCTATGATAACTAGGACTATCTGGCTTCATCAGCATTGCCTATGCCCCTGAAGATGGACCCCACCGCTACGCTTATTATTAATTCCGCTGCTTGTTGTATTAAGACTGGATCATGAGATCCTTATTTGTGTAAGACCTTATTTATGGTTTGTAATGGATGAGGTACTGTGATATCCAATCTGTTACGTCTCGCAAAAATGGTAATCCTAGGATTGCGATGTATGACATAACAGGCATCTGGGATTAAAAATCCGGGTGTTGACAAGTGAGGCAGAAGTTGCATCACAGAATGCACTGGAGTGTGTGTGGTCATGTGGATCAATGTGGTCTAGGAAAATAACACATGCAATGACACTAGTGGATCAATGTGGTTTAGGAAAAGAACACATGCAATGACTATAGGTGATCCATTTGTCAAACCATGGTCATAGAGACAAAAGCACATAGGAAGAGTAGCTTCCACATTGCAAGTTGCACCAGTGAAACCGAAGTTACATCACAGAATCCAGTAGATTGTGTGTGGTCATGTGGATCAATGTGATCTAGGAAATGAACACATGCAATGACACTAGTAGATGAACGTGGTTTTGCAAAATAACACATGCAATGACTATAGGTGATCCATGTGGCAAACCACGGTCACAGAGACCAAAAGCACATAGGAAGAGCAGCTTCCACATTGCATGTTGCACTAGTGAGGCAGAAGTTGCATCACACAATGCACTGGAGTGTGTGTGGTCATGTGGATAAATGTGGTCTAGGAAAAGAGCACATGCAATGACACTAGTGGATCAAGGTGGTTTAGGAAAAGAATACATGCAATGACTATAAGTGATCCATGTGTCAAACCAAGATCACAGAGACCAAAGGCACATATTAAGAGCATTTTCCACATTGCATGTTGCACCAGTGAGGCAAAAGTTGCATCATAGAATGCACTGGAGTGTTTGTGGTCATGTGGATTAGTGTGGTCTAGGAAAAGAACACATGCAATGACACTAGTGGATAAATTTTGTTTTGGAAAATAACACATGCAATGACTATATGTGATCCATGTGGCATACCATGGTCACAGAGACCAAGAGCACATAAGAAGAGCAGCTTCCCCATTGAAGGCTGCACTAGTGAGACAGAAGTTGTGTCATAGAATGCACTGGAGTGTGTGTGGTCATGTGGATCAATGTGTTTTAGGAAAAGAACACATGCAATGACTATAGGTGATCCATGTGTAAAACCATGGTCACAAATACCAAAAGCACATATGAAGAGCAGCTTCCACATTGCATGCTACACAAGTGAGGCAAAAGTTGCATCACAGAATGCACTGGAGTGTTTGTGGTCATGTGGATCAGTGTGGTCTAGGAGAATAACACATGCAATGACACTAGTGGATCAATTTGGTTTTGGAAAAAACACATGCAATGACTATAGGTGATCCATGTGTCATACCATGGTCACAGAGACCAAGAGCACATAAGAAGAGCAGCTTCCACATTGCATGATGCACTAGTGAGGCAGAAGTTGTATCATAGAATGCACTGGAATGTGCATGGTCACGTGGATCAATGTGTTTTAGGAAAAGAACACATGCAATGACTATAGGTGATCCATGTGTCAAACCATGGTCAAAGAGACCAAAAGCACATATGTAGAGCAGCTTCCACATTGCATGCTGCACAAGTGAGGTAGAAGTTGCATCACAAAATGCACTAGAGTTTGTGTGGTCATGTGGATCAATGTGGTCTAGGAAAATAACACGTGCAATGACACTAGTGGATCACTTTGGTTTAGGAAAATAACACATGCAATGACTATAGGTTATCCATGTGTCAAACCATGGTCACAGAGACCAAAAACACATAGGAAGAGTAGCTTCCACATTGCATGTTGCACAAGTGACTCAGAAGTTGCATCACAGAATGCACTGGAGTTTGTGTGGTCATGTGGATGAATGTGGTCTAGGAAAAGAACACATGCAATGACACTAGTGGATCAATGTGGTTTAGGAAAATAACACATGCAATGACTATAGGTTATCCATGTTTTAAACCGTGGTCATGGAGACCAAGAGCACATATTAAGAGCATCTTCCACATAGCATGTTGCAACAGTGAGGCATAAGTTGCATCACTGAATGCACTGGAGTGTTTGTGGTCATGTGGATAAATGTGGTCCAGGAAAAGAACACATTCAATGACACTAGTGGATCCGTTTGGTTTAGGAAAAGAACACATGCAATGACTATAGGTGATCCATGTGCCATACCATGGTCACAGAGACCAAGAGCACATAAGAAGAGTAGCTTCCACATTGCATGCTACACTAGTGAGACAAAAGTTGCATCATAGAATTCACTAGAGTGTATGTGGTCATGTGGATCAATGCAGTCTAGTAAAATAACACTTGCAATGACAGAAGTGGATCAATGTGGTTTAGGAAAAGAACACATGCAATGACTATAGGTGATCCATGTTTCCAACAGTGGTCACAGAGAACAAAAACACATATGAAGAGCAGGTTCCACATTGCATGATGCACTAGTGAGGCAGAATTTGCATTACAGAAAGCACTAGAGTGTCTGTGGCCATGTGGATCAATGTGGTCTAGTAAAATAAGACATGCAATGACACTAGTGGATCAATGTGGTTTAGGAAAAGAACACATGCAATGATTGTAGGTGATGCATGTGACAAAATGTGGTCATGGAGACCAAAAGCACATATTAAGAGCATCTGCCACATTGCATGTTGCACGAGTGAGGCAGGAGTTGCATCACAGGATGCACTAGAGTGTGTGTGAACATGTGGATCAATGTGGTCTAGGCAAAACACATGCAATGACGACACTAGTGGATCGAAGTCATTTAGGAAAAGAACACATGCAATGTCTATACATGATCCATCTGTCAAACCATGGTCACCTAGACCAAAAGAACATCGGAAGAGCAGCTTCCACATTGCATGTTGCACCAGTGGGGCAGAAGTTGTATCACAGAATGCACTGGAGTGTGTGTGGTGACGTGGATCAATGGGGTATAGGAAAATAACACATGCAATGACACTAGTGGATCAATGTGGTTTATGAAAAGAACAAATGCTATGACTATAGGTGATCCATGTGTCAAACCAGGGTCACAGAGTCCAAAAGCACATAGGAAGAACAGCTTCCACATTGCATGTTGCACCAGCGAGGCAGAAGTTGCATCACAGAATGTACTGGATTATGTCTGGTCACGTGGATCAATGTGGTCTAGGAAAATAACACATGCAATGATACTAGTGGATCAATGTGGTTGGCAAATAACACATGGAATATCTATAGGTGATACATGTGTCAAACCTTTGTCACAGAGACGAAAAGCACATAGGAAGAGCAGCTTCCACATTGCATGTTGCATAGTGAGGCAGAAGTTGCATCACAGAATGCACCGGAGTGTGTGTGGTCATGTGGATCTTTGTGGTCAAGGAAAAGAACACATGCAATGACACTGGTGGATCAATGTGGTTTTGGAAAAGAACACATGCAATGACTATAGGTGATCCATGTGTCAAACCATGGTCACAAAGACCAAAAGCACATAGGTAGAGCAGCTTCCACATTGCATGTTGCACCAGTGAGGTAGAAGTTGCATCATAGAATGCATTGGAGTGTGTATGGTCATGTGGATCAATGTGGTGTAGGAAAATAACACATGCAATGATACTAGTGGATCAACATGGTTTATTGAAAGGACACATGCAATGTCTATATGTGATCCATGTGCCATAACATGGTCACAAAGACCAAAAGCACATAGGAAGAGCGGCTTCCGCATTGCATGTTGCACTAGTGAGGCAGAAGATGCATCACAGAGTGCACTAGAGTGTGTGTGGTCATGTGGATCAATGTGATCTAGTAAAAACACATGCAATGACGACACTAGCGGATCGATGTCTCTTAGGAAAAGAACATATGCAATGTCTATAGGTGATCCATGTGTCAAACTATGCTCACCGAGACCAAAAACACATAGGAAGAGCCTTTTCCACATTGCATGCTGCAATAGTGAGGCAGAAGTTGGATCACAGAATGAACTGGAGTGTGTGTGGTCATGTGGATCAATGTGGTATAGGAAAATAACACACGCAGTAACACTAGTGGATCAATGTGGTTTAGGAAAAGAATACATGCAATGACTATAGGTGATCCATGGGTCAAACTAGGGTCACAGAGAGCAAAAGCACATTGAAGAGAAGCTTCCACATTGCATGTTGCACTAGTGAGGCGGAAGTTGCATCACAGAATGCATTGACGAGTGTGTGGTCATGTGGATCAATGTGGTCTAGGAAAAGAACACATGCAATGAACCTAGTGGATCAATGTGGTTTATAAAAAGAACACATGCAATGTCTATAGGTGATCCATGTGTAAAACCATGGTCACAGAGACCAAAAGCACATAGTAAGAGAAGCTTCCACATTGCATGTTGCACTAGTGAGGCAGAAGTTGCATCACAAAATGCATTGGAGTTTGTGTTGTCATGTGGATCAATGTGGTATAGGAAAAGAACACATGCAATGACACTAGTGGATCAATGTGGTTTAGGAAAAGAACACATGCAATGACTATAGATGATCCATGTGTCAAACCATGGTCAGAGAGACCAAAAGCACATAGGAAGAACAGTTTCCACATTGCATGTTACACCAGCGAGGAAGAAGTTGCATCACAGAATGCACTAGATTGTGTGTGGTCATGTGGATCAACATGGTCTAGGAAAATAACACATGCAATGATACTAGTAGATCAATGTGGTTTAGGAAAAGCACACATGCAATGTCTATAGGTGATCCATGTGTCAAACCATCATCACAGAGACCAAAAGCACAAAGGAAGAGCAGATTCCACATTGCATGTTGTACAGTGAGGCAGAAGTTGCATCACAGAAAGCACCAGAGTGTGTGTTGTCATGTGGATCAATGTGGTCTAGGAAAAGAACACATGCAATGACACTAGTGGATCCATGTGGTTTAGAAAAAGAACACATGCAATGACTGTAGGTGATGCATGTGACAAAATGTGGTCATGGAGACCAAAAGCACATATTAAGAGCATCTGCCACATTGCATGTTGCACGAGTGAGGCAGGAGTTGCATCACAGGATGCACTAGAGTGTGTGTGAACATGTGGATCAATGTGGTCTAGGAAAAACACATGCAATGACGACACTAGTGGATCGAAGTCATTTAGGAAAAGAACACATACAATGTCTATACATGATCCATCTGTCAAACCATGGTCACCCAGACCAAAAGCACATCGGAAGAGCAGCTTCCACATTGCATGTTGCACCAGTGGGGCAGAAGTTGTATCACAGAATGCACTGGAGTGTGTGTGGTGACGTGGATCAATGGGGTATAGGAAAATAACACATGCAATGACACTAGTGGATCAATGTGGTTTATGAAAAGAACAAATGCTATGACTATAGGTGATCCATGTGTCAAACCAGGGTCACAGAGTCCAAAAGCACATAGGAAGAACAGCTTCCACATTGCATGTTGCACCAGCGAGGCAGAAGTTGCATCACAGAATGTACTGGATTATGTCTCGTCACGTGGATCAATGTGGTCTAGGAAAATAACACATGCAATGATACTAGTGGATCAATGTGGTTGGCAAATAACACATGGAATATCTATAGGTGATACATGTGTCAAACCTTTGTCACAGAGACGAAAAGCACATAGGAAGAGCAGCTTCCACATTACATGTTGCATAGTGAGGCAGAAGTTGCATCACAGAATGCACCGGAGTGTGTGTGGTCATGTGGATCTTTGTGGTCAAGGAAAAGAACACATGCAATGACACTGGTGGATCAATGTGGTTTTGGAAAAGAACACATGCAATGACTATAGGTGATCCATGTGTCAAACCATGGTCACAAAGACCAAAAGCACATAGGTAGAGCAGCTTCCACATTGCATGTTGCACCAGTGAGGTAGAAGTTGCATCATAGAATGCATTGGAGTGTGTATGGTCATGTGGATCAATGTGGTGTAGGAAAATAACACATGCAATGATACTAGTGGATCAACATGGTTTATTGAAAGAACACATGCAATGTCTATATGTGATCCATGTGCCATAACATGGTCACAAAGACCAAAAGCACATAGGAAGAGCGGCTTCCGCATTGCATGTTGCACTAGTGAGGCAGAAGATGCATCACAGAGTGCACTAGAGTGTGTGTGGTCATGTGGATCAATGTGATCTAGTAAAAACACATGCAATGACGACACTAGCGGATCGATGTCTCTTAGGAAAAGAACATATGCAATGTCTATAGGTGATCCATGTGTCAAACTATGCTCACCGAGACCAAAAACACATAGGAAGAGCCTTTTCCACATTGCATGCTGCAATAGTGAGGCAGAAGTTGGATCACAGAATGAACTGGAGTGTGTGTGGTCATGTGGATCAATGTGGTATAGGAAAATAACACACGCAGTAACACTAGTGGATCAATGTGGTTTAGGAAAAGAATACATGCAATGACTATAGGTGATCCATGGGTCAAACTAGGGTCACAGAGAGCAAAAGCACATTGAAGAGAAGCTTCCACATTGCATGTTGCACTAGTGAGGCGGAAGTTGCATCACAGAATGCATTGACGAGTGTGTGGTCATGTGGATCAATGTGGTCTAGGAAAAGAACACATGCAATGAACCTAGTGGATCAATGTGGTTTATAAAAAGATCACATGCAATGTCTATAGGTGATCCATGTGTAAAACCATGGTCACAGAGACCAAAAGCACATAGTAAGAGCAGCTTCCACATTGCATGTTGCACTAGTGAGGCAGAAGTTGCATCACAAAATGCATTGGAGTTTGTGTTGTCATGTGGATCAATGTGGTATAGGAAAAGAACACATGCAATGACACTAGTGGATCAATGTGGTTTAGGAAAAGAACACATGCAATGACTATAGATGATCCATGTGTCAAACCATGGTCAGAGAGACCAAAAGCACATAGGAAGAACAGCTTCCACATTGCATGTTACACCAGTGAGGAAGAAGTTGCATCACAGAATGCACTAGATTGTGTGTGGTCATGTGGATCAACATGGTCTAGGAAAATAACACATGCAATGATACTAGTAGATCAATGTGGTTTAGGAAAAGCACACATGCAATGTCTATAGGTGATCCATGTGTCAAACCATCATCACAGAGACCAAAAGCACAAAGGAAGAACAGATTCCACATTGCATGTTGTACAGTGAGGCAGAAGTTGCATCACAGAAAGCACCAGAGTGTGTGTTGTCATGTGGATCAATGTGGTCTAGGAAAAGAACACATGCAATGACACTAGTGGATCCATGTGGTTTACAAAAAGAACACATGCAATGTTTATAGGTGATCCATGTGTCAAACCATGGTCACAAAGACCAAAAGGGCATAGTAAGAGCAGCTTGCACATTGCATGTTGCACTAGTGAGGTAGAAGTTGCATCGCAAAATGCATTGGAGTTGTGTGGTCATGTGGATCAATGTTGTCTAGGAAAAGAACACATGCAATGCCTATAGGTGATCCATGTGTCAAACCATGGTCACAGAGACCAAAAACACATCGGAAGAGTAGCTTCCACATTGCATGTTGCAAAGTGAGATAGAAGTTGCATCACGGAAAGCACCAGAGTGTGTGTGGTCATGTGGATCAATGTGGTCTAGGAAATTAACACATGCAATGACACTAGTGGATCAATTTGGTATAGGAAAATAACACATGCAATGACTATAGGTGATCCATGTCTCAAACCGTCGTCATGGAGAACAAAAGCACATATTAAGAGCATCTTCTACATTACATGTTGCACCAGTGAGGCAAAAGTTGCATCACAGAATGCACTGGAGTGTTTGTGGTCATGTGGATCAGTGTGGTTTAGGAAAAGAACACATGCAATGACTATAGGTGATCCATGTGTCAAACCATGGTCACAGAGACGAATAACACATAGGAAGAGAAGGTTCCACATTGCATGCTGCACAAGTGAGACAAAAGTTGCATCACAGAATGCACTGGAGTGTTTGTGGTCATGTGGATCAGTGTGGTGTAGGAAAAGAACACATGCAATGACACTAGTGTATCAATTTTGTTTTGTAAAAGAACACATGCAATGACTATAGGTGATCCATGTGTCATACCATGGTCATAGAGACCAAGAGCACATAAGAAGAGTAGCTTCCACATTGCATGCTGCACTAGTGAGACAGAAGTTGCATCATAGAATGCACTAGAGTGTGTGTGGTCATGTGGATCCATGTGTTTTAGGAAAATAACAAATCCAATGACTATAGGTGATCCATGTGTGAAACCATGGTCATAGGGACCAAAAGCACATATGAAGAGCAGCTTCCACATTGCATGTTGCACCAGTGAGGAAGAAATTGCATCACAGAATGCACTAGAGTGTGTGTGGTCATGTGGATCAATTTGATCTAGTAAAAACACATGCAATGACGACACTAGCGGATCGATGTCTCTTAGGAAAAGAACATGTGCAATGTCTATAGGTGATCCATGTGTCAAACTATGCTCACCGAGACCAAAAACACATAGGAAGAGCCTCTTCCACATTGCATGCTGCAATAGTGAGGCAGAAGTTGGATCACAGAATGCAGTAGAGTGTGTGTGGTCATGTGGATCAATGTGGTATAGGAAAATAACACACGCAGTAACACTAGTGGATCAATGTGGTTTAGGAAAAGAACACATGCAATGACTATAGGTGATCCATGGGTCAAACTGGGGTCACATAGAGCAAAAGCACATTGGAAGAGAAGCTTCCACATTGCATGTTGCACTAGTGAGGCGGAAGTTGCATCACAGAATGCATTGACGAGTGTGTGGTCATGTGGATCAATGTGGTCTAGGAAAAGAACACATGCAATGAACCTAGTGGATCAATGTGGTTTAGAAAAAGAACACATGCAATGTCTATAGGTGATCCATGTGTAAAACCATGGTCAGAGAGACCAAAAGAACATTGTAAGAGCAGCTTCCAGATTGCATGTTGCACTAGTGAGGCAGAAGTTGCATCGCAAAATGCATTGGAGTGTGTGTTGTCATGTGGATCAATGTTGTCTAGGAAAAGAACACATGCAATGACACTAGTGGATCAATGTGGTTGAGGAAAAGAACACATGCAATGACTATAGATGATCCATGTGTCAAAGCATGGTCACAGAGACCAAAAGCACATAGGAAGAACAGCTTCCACATTGCATGTTACACCAGCGAGGAAGAAATTGCTTCACAGAATGCACTGGATTGTGTGTGGTCATGTGGATCAACGTGGTCTAGGAAAATAACACATGCAATGATACTAGTAGATCAATGTGGTTTAGGAAAAGCACACATGCAATGTCTATAGGTGATACATGTGTCAAACCATCATCACAGAGACCAAAAGCACAAAGGAAGAGCAGATTCCACATTGCATGTTGTACAGTGAGGCAGAAGTTGCATCACAGAAAGCACCAGAGTGTGTGTTGTCATGTGGATCAATGTGGACTAGGAAAAGAACACATGCAATGACACTAGTGGATCCATGTGGTTTAGAAAAAGAACACATACAATGTTTATAGGTGATCCATGTGTCAAACCATGGTCACAAAGACCAAAAGGGCATAGTAAGAGCAGCTTGCACATTGCATGTTGCACTAGTGAGGTAGAAGTTGCATCGCAAAATGCATTGGAGTGTGTGTGGTGATGTGGATCAATGTTGTCTAGGAAAAGAACACATGCAATGCCTATAGGTGATCCATGTGTCAAACCATGGTCACAGAGACCAAAAACACATCGGAAGAGAAGCTTCCACATTGCATGCTGCAAAGTGAGAGAGAAGTTGCATCACAGAAAGCACCAGAGTGTGTGTGGTCATGTGGATCAATGTGGTCTAGGAAAATAACACATGCAATGACACTAGTGGATCAATGTGGTATAGGAAAATAACACATGCAATGACTATAGGTGATCGATGTCTCAAACCGTCGTCATGGAGACCAAAAGCACATATTAAGAGCATCTTCTGCATTACATGTTGCACCGGTGAGGCAAAAGTTGCATCACAGAATGCACTGGAGTGTTTGTGGTCATGTGGATCAGTGTGGTCTAGGAAAAGAACACATGCAATGACACTAGTGGATCAATTTGGTTTTGGAAAAGAAGACATGAAATGACTATAGGTGATCCATGTGTCATACCATGGTCACAGAGACCAAGAGCACAGAGCAGATTCCAGATTGCATGCTGCACTAGTGAGACAGAAGTTGTATCATAGAATGCACTGGAGTGTGTGTGGTCATGTGGATCAATGTGGTTTAGGAAAAGAACACATGCAATGACTATAGGTGATCCATGTGTCAAACCATGGTCACAGAGACGAATAACACATAGGAAGAGAAGGTTCCACATTGCATGCTGCACAAGTGAGACAAAAGTTGCATCACAGAATGCACCGGAGTGTTTGTGGTCATGTGGATCAGTGTGGTGTAGGAAAAGAACACATGCAATGACACTAGTGTATCAATTTTGTTTTGTAAAAGAACACATGCAATGACTATAGGTGATCCATGTGTCATACCATGGTCATAGAGACCAAGAGCATATAAGAAGAGTAGCTTCCACATTGCATGCTGCACTAGTGAGACAGAAGTTGCATCATAGAATGCACTAGAGTGTGTGTGGTCATGTGGATCCATGTGTTTTAGGAAAATAACAAATCCAATGACTATAGGTGATCCATGTGTGAAACCATGGTCATAGGGACCAAAAGCACATATGAAGAGCAGCTTCCACATTGCATGTTGCACCAGTGAGGAAGAAATTGCATCACAGAATGCACTAGAGTGTGTGTGGTCATGTGGATCAATTTGATCTAGTAAAAACACATGCAATGACGACACTAGCGGATCGATGTCTCTTAGGAAAAGAACATGTGCAATGTCTATAGGTGATCCATGTGTCAAACTATGCTCACCGAGACCAAAAACACATAGGAAGAGCCTCTTCCACATTGCATGCTGCAATAGTGAGGCAGAAGTTGGATCACAGAATGCAGTAGAGTGTGTGTGGTCATGTGGATCAATGTGGTATAGGAAAATAACACACGCAGTAACACTAGTGGATCAATGTGGTTTAGGAAAAGAACACATGCAATGACTATAGGTGATCCATGGGTCAAACTGGGGTCACATAGAGCAAAAGCACATTGGAAGAGAAGCTTCCACATTGCATGTTGCACTAGTGAGGCGGAAGTTGCATCACAGAATGCATTGACGAGTGTGTGGTCATGTGGATCAATGTGGTCTAGGAAAAGAACACATGCAATGAACCTAGTGGATCAATGTGGTTTAGAAAAAGAACACATGCAATGTCTATAGGTGATCCATGTGTAAAACCATGGTCACAGAGACCAAAAGCACATTGTAAGAGCAGCTTCCACATTGCATGTTGCACTAGTGAGGCAGAAGTTGCATCACAAAATGCATTGGAGTGTGTGTTGTCATGTGGATCAATGTTGTCTAGGAAAAGAACACATGCAATGACACTAGTGGATCAATGTGGTTGAGGAAAAGAACACATGCAATGACTATAGATGATCCATGTGTCAAATCATGGTCACAGAGACCAAAAGCACATAGGAAGAACAGCTTCCACATTGCATGTTACACCAGCGAGGAAGAAGTTGCATCACAGAATGCACTGGATTGTGTGTGGTCTTGTGGATCAACGTGGTCTAGGAAAATAACACATGCAATGATACTAGTAGATCAATGTGGTTTAGGAAAAGCACACATGCAATGTCTATAGGTGATCCATGTGTCAAACCATCATCACAGAGACCAAAAGCACAAAGGAAGAGCAGATTCCACATTGCATGTTGTACAGTGAGGCAGAAGTTGCATCACAGAAAGCACCAGAGTGTTTGTGGTCATGTGGATCAGTGTGGTCTAGGAAAAGAACACATGCAATGACAGTAGTGGATCAATTTGGTTTTGGAAAAGAAGACATGAAATGACTATAGGTGATCCATGTGTCATACCATGGTCACAGAGACCAAGAGCACAGAGCAGATTCCACATTGCATGCTGCACTAGTGAGACAGAAGTTGTATCATAGAATGCACTGGAGTGTGTGTGGTCATGTGGATCAATGTGGTTTAGGAAAAGAACACATGCAATGACTATAGGTGATCCATGTGTCAAACCATGGTCACAGAGACGAATAACACATAGGAAGAGAAGGTTCCACATTGCATGCTGCACAAGTGAGACAAAAGTTGCATCACAGAATGCACCGGAGTGTTTGTGGTCATGTGGATCAGTGTGGCCTAGGAAAAGAACACATGCAATGACACTAGTGTATCAATTTTGTTTTGGAAAAGAACACATGCAATGACTATAGGTGATCCATGTGTCATAACTTGGTCATAGAGACCTAGAGCACATAAGAAGAGTAGCTTCCACATTGCATGCTGCACTAGTGAGACAGAAGTTGCATCATAGAATGCACTAGAGTGTTTGTAGTCATGTGGATCCATGTGTTTTAGGAAAATAACACATCCAATGACTATAGGTGATCCATGTGTGAAACCATGGTCATAGGGACCAAAAGCACATATGAAGAGTAGCTTCCACATTGCATGTTGCACCAGTGAGGAAGAAATTGCATCACAGAATGCACTAGAGTGTGTGTGGTCATGTGGATCAATGTGGTCTAGGAAAATAACACATGAAGTGACACTAGTGGATCAATGTGCTTTAGGAAAAGAACACATGGAATGAATATAGGTGATCCATTTGTCAAACCATGGTTATATAAACCAATAACACATAGGAAGAGCAGCTTCCACATTGCATGCTACACAAGGGAGACAGAAGTTGCATCATAGAATGCACTAGAGTTTGTGTGGTCATGTGGATCAATGTGGTCTAGGAAAATAACAGATGCAATGACACTACTGGATCAATGTGGTTTAGGAAAAGAACACATGCAATGACTATAGGTTATCCATGTGTCAAACCATGGTCACAGAGACCAAAAATACATAGGAAGAGCAGCTTCCACATTGCATGCTGCACAAGTGAGACAGAAGTTGTAGAACAGAATGCACTGGAGTTTGTGTGGTCATGTGGATCAATGTGGTCTAGGAAAATAACACATGCAATGACACTAGTGGATCAATGTGGTTTAGGAAAATAACACATGCAATGACTATAGTTGATCCATGTGTCAAACCATGGTAATGGAGACCAAGATCACATATTAAGAGCATCTTCCACATTGCATGTTGCACCAGTGAGGCAAAAGTTGCATCACAGAATGCACTGGAGTGTTTGTGGTCATGTGGATCAGTGTGGTCTAGGAAAATAACACATGCAATGACACTAGTGGATCAATTTGGTTTTGGAAAAGAACACATGCAATGACTATAGGTGATCCATGTGTCATACCATGGTCACAGAGACCAAGAGAACATAAGAAGAGCAGCTTCCACATTATATGCTGGACTAGTGAGCCAGATGTTGCATCACAGAATGCACTGGAGTGTGGGTGGTTGTGTGGATCAATGTGTTTTAGGAAAAGAACACATGCAATGACTATAGGTGATCCATGTTTGAAACCATGGTCACAGAGACCAAAATAAGATATGAAGAGAAGCTTCCACATTGCATGCTGCACCAGTGAGGTAAAAGTTGCATCACTGAATGCACTAGAGTGTGTGTGGTCATGTGGATCAATGTGGTATAGGAAAATAACACATGCAGTAACACTAGTGGATCAATGTGGTTTAGGTAAAGAACACATGGAATGACTATAGGTGATCCATGTGTACAACCGTGGTCACAGAGACCAAAAGCACATATGAAGAGCAGCTTCCACATTGCATGATGCACCAGTGAGGCAGAAGTTGCATCACATAATTCACTGGAGTGTGTTTTGTCATGATGATCAATGTGGTCTAGGAAAATAACACCTGCAATGACACTAGTGGGTCAATGTGGTTTAGGAAAAGAACACATGCAATGACTATAGCTGATCCATGTGTCTAACCATGGCCATAGAGACCAAAAACACATAGGAAGAGCAGCTTCCACATTGCATGCTTCACAAGTGAGGCAGAAGTTGCATCAAAGAATGCACTGGAGTTTGTGTGGTTATGTGGATCAATGTGGTCTAGGAACATAACACATTCAATGACACTAGTGGATCAATGTGGTTTAGGAAAATAACACATGCAATGACTATAGCTGATCCATGTGTAAAACCATGGTCATGGAGACCAGGAGCACATATTAAGAGCATCTTTCACATTGCATGTCGCACCAGTGAGGCAGAAGTTGCATCACAGAGTGCACTGGAGTGTTTGTGGTCATGTGGATAAATGTCGTGTAGGAAAAGAACACATGCAATGACACTAGTGGATCAACTTGATTTAGGAAAAGAACACATGCAGTGACAATAGGTGATCCATGTGTCATACCATGGTCATAGAGACCAAAAGCACATATGAAGAGCAGCTTCCACATTGAATGCTGCACCGGTGAGGCAGAAGTTGCACCACAGAATTCACTGGAGTGTGTGTGGTCGTGTGGATCAATGTGGTCTACTAAAATAACACATGAAGTGACACTAGTGGATTAATGTGGTTTAGGAAAATAACACATGCAATGACTATAGGTGATCCATGTGTCCAACCATGGTCACAGAGACCAAAAACACATATGAAGAGCAGGTTCCACATTGCATGTTGCACTAGTGAGGCAGAAGTTGCCTTACAGAATGCACCAGAGTGTGTGTGGTCATGTGGATCAATGTGGTCTAGTAAAAGAACACATGCAATGACACTAGTGGATAAATGTGGTTTAGGAAAAGAACCCATGCAACGACTATAGGTGATCCATGTGTCAAACCATGGTCACAAAGACCAAAAGCACATAGGAAGAGCAACTTCCACATTGCATGTTGCAAGAGTGAGGTAGAAGTTGCATCACATAATGCACTAGAGTGTGTGTGGTCATGTGGAGCAATGTGGTCTTAGAAAATACCACATGCAATGATACTTTTGGATCAATGTGGTTTATTAAAAGTACACATGCAATTTCTATAGGTGATCCATGTGCCATACCATGGTCACAAATACCAAAAGCACATTGGAAGAGCGGCTTCCACATTGCATGTTGCACCAGTTAGGCAGAAGTAGCATCATAGAATCCACTAGAGTGTGTGTGGTCATGTGGATCAATATGGTCTAGGAAAAGCACATGCAATGACGATACTAGTGGATCGATGTGGTTTAGGCAAAGAACACATGCAATGTATATAGGTGATACATTTGTTAAACCATGGTCACAGAGACCAAAAGCACATGGGAAGAGCATGTTCCACATTGCATGTTGCACCAGTGAGGCAGAAGTTGCATGACAGAATGCACTGGATTGTGTGTGGTCATGTGGAACAGTGTGGTCTAGGAAAATAACACATTCAATGACACTAGTGGATCAATGTGGTTGAGGAAAAGAACACCTGCAATGACTGTAGGTGATGCATGTGTCAAACCATGCTCACAGAGACAAAAAACACGTAGGAAGAGCAGCTTCCATATTGCATGCTGCAAAAGTGAGGCAGACGTTGCATCATAGAATTCATTGGAGTGTGTGTGGTCATGTGGATCAATCTGGTCTAGGAAAAGAACACATGCAATGACACTAGTGGATCAATGTAGTTTAGGAAATGGACACATGCAACGACTATAGGTGATCCATGTGTCATACCATGGTCATAGAGACCAACAGCACATAGGAAGAGCAGCTTCCACACTGCATGTTGCACTAGTGATGTAGAAGTTGCTACAGAGAATGCCTTGGACTATGTGTGGTCATGTGGATCAATGTGGTCTAGAAAAAGAACACATGCAATGACACTAGTGCATAAATGTGGCTTAGCAAAAGAACACATGCAATGACTATAGGTGATCCATGTGTCAAACCAGGGTCAAACAGATAAAATCACATAGGAAGAATAGCTTCCACATTGCATGTTACACCAGCGAGGCAGAAATTGCATCAAAGAATGCACTGGATTGTGTGTGGTCATGTGGATCAATGTGCCCTAGGAAAACGACTAAGGCAATGATTCTAGTGGATCAATGCGGTTTAGGAAAAGAACACATGCAATGTCTATAGGTGATCCATGTGTCAAACCATCGTCACAGAGACCAAAAGCACATAGGAAGAGCAGCTTCCACATTGCATGTTGCATAGTGAGGAAGAAGTTGCATTACAGAATGCACCAGAGTGTGTGTGGTCATGTGGATCAATGTGGTCTAGGAAAAGAACACATGCAATCACACTGGTGGATAAATGTGGTTTAGGAAAAGAACCCATGCAACGACTATAGGTGATCCATGTGCCAAACCATGGTCACAAAGACCAAAAGCACATAGGAAGAGCACCTTCCACGCTGCATGTTGCACGAGTGAGGTAGAAGTTGCATCACAGAATGCACTGGAGTGTGTGTGGTCATGTGGATCAATGTGGTCTAGGAAATTAACACATGCAATGATACTAGTGGATCAATGTGGTTTATTAAAAGTACACATGCAATGTCTATAGGTGATCCATGTGCCATACAATGGTCACAAAGACCAAAAGCACATAGGAAGAGTCGGCTTCCACATTGCATGTTGCACTACTGAGGCAGAAGTTGCATCACAGAATGCACTAGAGTGTGTGAGGTCATGTGGATCAATGTGGTCTAGGAAAATAACACATCCAATGACACTAGTGGATCAATGTGGTTTAGGCAAAGAACAAATGCAATGACTATAGGTGATCCATGTGTCAAACCATGGTCACAGAGACCAAAAGTACATAGGAAGAGCATGTTCCACATTGCATGTTGCACCAGTGATGCAGAAGTTGCATCATAGAATGCACTGGATTGTGTGTGGTCGTGTGGAACAAAGTGGTCTAGGAAAATAACACATTCAATGACACTAGTGGATCAATGTGGTTTAGAAAAAGAACACCTGCAATGACTATAGGTGATCCATGTGTCAAACCATGCTCAGAGAGACCAAAAACACGTAGGAAGAGCACCTTCCACATTGCATGCTGCAAAAGTGAGGCAGACGTTGCATCATAGAATTCATTGGAGTATGTGTGGTCATGTGGATCAATGTAGTCTATTAAAAAACACATGCAATGACACTAGTGGATCAATGTCGTTTAGGAAAAGAGCACATCCAATGTCTATAGGTGATCCATGTGTCAAACCATGGTCACGGAGACCAAAAACACATGGGAAGAGCAGCTTCCACACTGCACGCTGCACCAGTGAGGCATAAGTTGCAACACAGAATGCACTAGAGTGTGTGTTATCTTGTGGATCAATGTGGTCTAGGAAAATAACACATGGAATAACACTAGTGGATAAATGTGGTTTAGGAAAAGAACACATGCAATGACTATAGGTGATCCATGTGTCAAACCGGTCACATAGACCAAAAGCACATAGGAAGAGCAGCTTCCACATTGCATTTTGCACCAGTGAGGTAGAAGTTGCATCACAGAATGCACTGGAGTGTGTGTGTTCATGTGGATAAATGTGCTCTAGGAAAAAACACATGAAATGACACTAGTGGATCGATGTCGTTTAGGAAAATAACACATGCAATGTCTATAGGTCATCCATGTGTCAAACCATGGTCACAGATACCAAAAAACACATTGGAAGAGTAGCTTCCACATTGCATGTTGCACCAGTGAGGCAGAAGTTGCATCACGGAATGCACTGAAGTGTGTATGGTCATGTGAATGAATGTGGTCTAGGAAAAAAATACATGCAATGACACTAGTGCATCAATTTGGTTTTGGAAAAGAACACATGCAATCACCTTAGGTGATCCATGTTTCATACCATGGTCACATAGACCAAAAGCAGATAGGAAGAGAAACTTCCACATTGCACGTTGCACCAATGAGACAGAAGTTACATCACAGAATGCACTGGAGTGTGTGTGGTGATGTGGATCAATGTGTTCTAGGAGAAGAACACATGCAATAACACTAGTGGATCAATATCATTTAAGAAAAGAACACATGCAATGCATATAGGTGATCGATGTGTGAAACCATGGTCATGGAGACAAAAAGCACATAGGAAGAGCAGCTTCCACATTGCATGTTGCACTAGTGAGGCAAAAGTTGCATCACAGAATGCACTGTAGTGTGTGGTCATGTGGATCAATGTGGTCTAGGAAAATAACACATTCAATGACACTAGTGGATTAATGTGGTTTAGGAAAAGAACACATGTAATGTCTATAGTGAACCATGTGTGAAACCATGGTCACAAAGACCAAAAACACATAGGAAGAGCAGCTTCCACATTGCATGTTGCACTAGTGAGGCAGAAGCTGCATCACAAAATGCACTGGATTGTGTGTGTCGTGTGGATCAACGTGGTCTAGGAAAATAACACATGTAATGACACTAGTGGATCAATGTGGTTTAGGAAAAGAACACGTGCAATGACTATAGGTGATCCATGTGTTAAACCATGGTCACAGAGACGAAAAAAACATAAGAACAGCAGCTTCCACATTGCATGCTACACAAGTGAGGCAGAAGTTCCATCACCAAATTTACTAGAGTGTGTGTGGTCATGTGGATCATTGTGGTCTAGGAAAAGAACACATGCAATGACACTAGTGGATCAATGCCGTTTAGGAAAAGAGCACATGCAATGTCTATTAGTGAGCTATGTGTCAAACCATGGTCACGGAGACCAAAAACACATGGGAAGAGCAGTTCCACATTGCATGTTAGACCAGCGAGGCAGAAGTTGCATCACAAAATGCACTGGATTGTCATGTGGATCAATGTGGTTTATTAAAAGTACACATGCAATTTCTATAGGTGATCCATGTGCGATACCATGGTCAGCTTCCACATTGCATTTTGCACTAGTTAGGCAGAAGTTGCATAACAGAATGCACTAGAGTGTGTGTGGTCATGTGGATCAATGTGGTCTAGGAAAAACACATGCAATGACGACACTAGTGGATCGATGTCGTTTAGGAAAATAACACATGCAATGTCTATAAGTGATCCATGTGTCAAACCATGGTCACCAAGACCAAAAACACATAGGAAGAGCATCTTCCACATTGCATGCTGCACTAGTGAGGCGGAAGTTGCATCACAGAATGCACTAGAGTGAGTGTGGTCATGTGGATCAATGTGGTATAGGAAAATAACACATGCAATGACACTATTGGATCAATTTGTTTAGGAAAAGAACACATGCAATGACTATAGGTGATCCATGTGTCAAACCATGGTCATAGATACCAAAAGCACATAGGAAGAGAAGCTTCCATATTGCATGTTGCACTAGCGAGGCAGAAGTTAAATCACAGAATGCATTGTAGTGTGTGTGGTCATGTGGATCAATGTGGTCTATTAAAAAAACACATGTAATGACACTAGTGGATCAATGTCATTTAGGAAAAGAGGACCTGCAATGTCTATACGTGATCCATGTGTCAAACCATGGTCACGGAGCCAGAAACACATGGGAAGAGCAGCTTCCACATTGCATGCTGCACTAGTGAGGCATAAGTTGCAACACAGAATGCACTAGAGTGTGTGTTGTCATGTGGATCAATGTGGTTTAGGAAAACAACACATGGAATAACACTAGTGGATCAATGTGGTTTAGGAAAAGAACACATGCAATGACTATAGGTGATCCATGTGTCAAACCGGTCACATAGACCAAAAGCACATAGGAAGAGCAGCTTCCATATTGCATTTTGCACCAATGAGGCAGAAGTTGCATCACAGAATGCACTGGAGTGTGTGTGTGTTCATGTGGATCAATGTGCTCTAGGAAAAAACACATGAAATGAAAATAGTGGATCAATGCCGTTTAGGAAAATAACACATGCAATGTCTATAGGCCATCCATGTGTCAAACCATGGTCACAGATACCAAAAAACACATTGGAAGAGCAGCTTCCACATTGCATGTTGCACTAGTGAGGCAGAAGTTAAATCACAGAATGCATTGCAGTGTGTGTGGTCATGTGGATCAATGTGGTCTAGGAAATTAACACATGCAATGATACTAGTGGATCAATGTGGTTTAGGAAAAGAACCCATGCAATGACTATAGGTGATCCATGTGTCAAACCATGGTCACAAAGACCAAAAGCACATAGGAAGAGCAGCTTCCACATTGCATGTTGCACGAGTGAGGTAGAAGTTGCATCACAGAATGCACTGGATTGTGTGTGGTCATGTCGATCAATGTGGTCTAGGAAATTAACACATGCAATGATACTAGTGGATCAATGTGGTTTAGGCAAAGAACACATGCAATAACTATAGGTGATCCATTTGTCAAACCATGGTCACAAAGACCAAAAGCACATAGGAAGAGCATGTTCCACATTGCATGTTGCACCAGTGAGGCAGAAGTTGTATCATAGAATGCACTGGATTGTGTGTGGTCGTGTGGAACAATGTGGTCTAGAAAAATAACACATTCAATGACACTAGTGGATCAATGTGGATTAGGAAAAGAACACCTGCAATGACTATAGGTGATCCATGTGTCAAACGATGCTCATAGAGACCAAAACCACGTAGGAAGAGCAGCTTCCACATTGCATGTTGCAAAAGTGAGGCAGACGTTGCATCACAGAATTCATTGGAGTGTGTGTGGTCATGTGGATCAATGTGGTCTATTAAAAAAAACATGCAATGACACTAGTGGATCAATGTTGTTTAGGAAAAGAGCACATGCAATGTCTATAGGTTATCTATGTGTCAAACCATGGTCACGGAGCCAAAAACACATGGGAAGAGGAGCTTCCACATTGCATGATGCACCAGTGAGGCATTAGTTGCAACACAGAATGCACTAGAGTGTGTGTTGTCATGTGGATCAATGTAGTCTAGGAAAATAACACAGGGAATAACGCTAATGGATAATTGTGGTTTAGGAAAAGAACACATGCAATGACTATAGGTGATCCATGTGTCAAACCGGTCACATAGACCAAAAGCAAATAGTAGGAGCAGCTTCCACATTGCATTTTGCACCAGTGAGGCAGAAGTTGCATCACAGAATGCACTAGAGTGTGTGTGTTCATGTGGATCAATGTGCTCTAGGAAAAAACACATGAAATGACACTAGTGGATCAATGCCGTTTAGGAAAATAACACATGCAATGTCTATAGGTCATCCATGTGTCAAACCATGGTCAGAGATACCAAAAAACACATTGGAAGAGCAGCTTCCACATTGCATGTTGCACTAGTGAGGCAGAAGTTAAATCACAGAATGCATTGCAGTGTGTGTGGTCATGTGGATCAATGTGGTCTAGGAAAAGAACACATGCAATGACACTAGTGGATCACTGTAGTTTAGGAAAAGGACACATGCAACGACTATAGGTGATCCATGTGTCATACCATGGTCATTGAGACCAAAAGCACATAGGAACAGGAGCTTCCACATTGCATGTTGCACTAGTGAGGCAGAAGTTGCTACACAGAATGCATTGGAGTGTGTGTGGTCATGTGGATCAATCTGGTCTAGGAAAAGAACACATGCAATGACACTAGTGGATAAATGTGGTTTAGGAAAAGAACACATGCAATGACTATAGGTGATCCATGTGTCAAATCAGGGTCAAAGAGACCAAAATCACATAGGAAGAACAGCTTCCACATTGCATGTTACACCCGCGAGGCAGGAATTGCATCACAGAATGCATTGGATTATGTGTGGTCATGTGGATCAATGTGGTCTAGGAAAATAACTAAGGTAATGATACTAGTGGATCAATGCGGTTAGGAAAAGAACTCATGCAATGTCTATAGGTGATCCATGTGTCAAACCATCATCACAGAGACCAAAAGCACATAGGAAGAGCAGCTTCCACATTGCATGTTGCATAGTGAGGCAGAAGTTGCATTACAGAATGCACCAGAGTGTGTGTGGTCATGTGGATCAATGTGGTCTAGGAAATTAACACATGCAATGATACTAGTGGATCAATGTGGTTTATTAAAAGTACACATGCAATGTCTATAGGTGATCCATGTGCCATACAATGGTCACAAAGACCAAAAGCACATAGGAAGAGTCGGCTTCCACATTGCATGTTGCACTACTGAGGCAGAAGTTGCATCACAGGATGCACTAGAGTGTATGAGGTCATGTGGATCAATGTGGTCTAGGAAAATAACACATCCAATGACACTAGTGGATCAATGTGGTTTAGGCAAAGAACAAATGCAATGACTATAGGTGATCCATGTGTCAAACCATGGTCACAGAGACCAAAAGTACATAGGAAGAGCATGTTCCACATTGCATGTTGCACCAGTGATGCAGAAGTTGCATCATAGAATGCACTAGATTGTGTGTGGTCGTGTGGAACAAAGTGGTCTAGGAAAATAACACATTCAATGACACTAGTGGATCAATGTGGTTTAGAAAAAGAACACCTGCAATGACTATAGGTGATCCATGTGTCAAACCATGCTCAGAGAGACCAAAAACACGTAGGAAGAGCAGCTTCCACATTGCATGCTGCAAAAGTGAGGCAGACGTTGCATCATAGAATTCATTGGAGTATGTGTGGTCATGTGGATCAATGTAGTCTATTAAAAAACACATGCAATGACACTAGTGGATCAATGTCGTTTAGGAAAAGAGCACATCCAATGTCTATAGGTGATCCATGTGTCAAACCATGGTCACGGAGACCAAAAGCACATGGGAAGAGCAGCTTCCACACTGCACGCTGCACCAGTGAGGCATAAGTTGCAACACAGAATGCACTAGAGTGTGTGTTATCTTGTGGATCAATGTGGTCTAGGAAAATAACACATGGAATAACACTAGTGGATAAATGTGGTTTAGGAAAAGAACACATGCAATGACTATAGGTGATCCATGTGTCAAACCGGTCACATAGACCAAAAGCACATAGGAAGAGCAGCTTCCACATTGCATTTTGCACCAGTGAGGTAGAAGTTGCATCACAGAATGCACTGGAGTGTGTGTGTTCATGTGGATAAATGTGCTCTAGGAAAAAACACATGAAATGACACTAGTGGATCGATGTCGTTTAGGAAAATAACACATGCAATGTCTATAGGTCATCCATGTGTCAAACCATGGTCACAGATACCAAAAAACACATTGGAAGAGTAGCTTCCACATTGCATGTTGCACCAGTGAGGCAGAAGTTGCATCACGGAATGCACTGAAGTGTGTATGGTCATGTGAATGAATGTGGTCTAGGAAAAAAATACATGCAATGACACTAGTGCATCAATTTGGTTTTGGAAAAGAACACATGCAATCACCTTAGGTGATCCATGTTTCATACCATGGTCACATAGACCAAAAGCAGATAGGAAGAGAAACTTCCACATTGCACGTTGCACCAATGAGACAGAAGTTACATCACAGAATGCACTGGAGTGTGTGTGGTGATGTGGATCAATGTGTTCTAGGAGAAGAACACATGCAATAACACTAGTGGATCAATATCATTTAAGAAAAGAACACATGCAATGCATATAGGTGATCGATGTGTGAAACCATGGTCATGGAGACAAAAAGCACATAGGAAGAGCAGCTTCCACATTGCATGTTGCACTAGTGAGGCAAAAGTTGCATCACAGAATGCACTGTAGTGTGTGGTCATGTGGATCAATGTGGTCTAGGAAAATAACACATTCAATGACACTAGTGGATTAATGTGGTTTAGGAAAAGAACACATGTAATGTCTATAGTGAACCATGTGTGAAACCATGGTCACAAAGACCAAAAACACATAGGAAGAGCAGCTTCCACATTGCATGTTGCACTAGTGAGGCAGAAGCTGCATCACAAAATGCACTGGATTGTGTGTGTCGTGTGGATCAACGTGGTCTAGGAAAATAACACATGTAATGACACTAGTGGATCAATGTGGTTTAGGAAAAGAACACGTGCAATGACTATAGGTGATCCATGTGTTAAACCATGGTCACAGAGACGAAAAAAACATAAGAACAGCAGCTTCCACATTGCATGCTACACAAGTGAGGCAGAAGTTCCATCACCAAATTTACTAGAGTGTGTGTGGTCATGTGGATCATTGTGGTCTAGGAAAAGAACACATGCAATGACACTAGTGGATCAATGCCGTTTAGGAAAAGAGCACATGCAATGTCTATTAGTGAGCTATGTGTCAAACCATGGTCACGGAGACCAAAAACACATGGGAAGAGCAGTTCCACATTGCATGTTAGACCAGCGAGGCAGAAGTTGCATCACAAAATGCACTGGATTGTCATGTGGATCAATGTGGTTTATTAAAAGTACACATGCAATTTCTATAGGTGATCCATGTGCGATACCATGGTCAGCTTCCACATTGCATTTTGCACTAGTTAGGCAGAAGTTGCATAACAGAATGCACTAGAGTGTGTGTGGTCATGTGGATCAATGTGGTCTAGGAAAAACACATGCAATGACGACACTAGTGGATCGATGTCGTTTAGGAAAATAACACATGCAATGTCTATAAGTGATCCATGTGTCAAACCATGGTCACCAAGACCAAAAACACATAGGAAGAGCATCTTCCACATTGCATGCTGCACTAGTGAGGCGGAAGTTGCATCACAGAATGCACTAGAGTGAGTGTGGTCATGTGGATCAATGTGGTATAGGAAAATAACACATGCAATGACACTATTGGATCAATTTGTTTAGGAAAAGAACACATGCAATGACTATAGGTGATCCATGTGTCAAACCATGGTCACAAAGACAAAAAGCACAAAGGAAGAGCAGCTTCCACATTGTATGTTGCACGAGTGAGGTAGAAGTTGCATCACAGAATGCACTGGAGTGTGTGTGGTCATGTGGATCAATGTGGTCTAGGAAATTAACACATGTAATGATACTAGAAGATCAATGTGGTTTATTAAAAGTACACATGCAATGTCTATAAGTGATCCATGTGCCATACCATGGTCACAAAGACCAAAAGCACATAGGAAGAGCGGCTTCCACATTGCATGTTACACCAGTGAGGCAGAAGTTGCATAACTGAATGCACTAGAGTGTGTGAGGTCATGTGGATCAATGTGGTCTAGGAAAATAACACATGCAATGACACTAGTGGATCAATGTCATTTAGGAAAAGAACACCTGCAATGACTATAGGTGTTCCATGTGTCAAACCATGCTCACAGAGACCAAAAACATGTAGGAAGAGCACCTTCCACATTCCATGCTACAAAAGTGAGGCAGACGTTGCATCATAGAATTCGTTGGAGTGTGTGTGGTCATGTGGATCAATGTGGTCTATTAAAAAAAGACATGCAATGACACTAGTGCATCAATGTCGTTTAGGAAAAGAGCACATGCAATGTCTAAAGGTGATCCATGTGTCAAACCATGGTGACGGAGCCAAAAACACATAAGAAGAGCAGCTAGAGTGTGTGTTGTCATGTGGAGCAATGTGGTTTAGGAAAAGAACACATGCAATGACTATAGGTGATCCATGTGTCAATCCGGTCACATAGACCAAAAGAACAGAGGAAGAGCAGCTTCCACATTGCATTTTGCACCAGTGAGGCAGAAGTTGCATCACAGAATGCACTGGAGTGTATGTGGATCATTGTGCTCTAGGAAAAAACATATGAAATGACACCAGTGGATCAATGCCGTTTAGGAAAATAACACATTCAATGTCTATAGGCATTTCATGAGTCAAACCATGGTCACAGATACCAAAAAACACATTGGAAGAGCAGCTTCCACATTTCATGTTGCACTAGTGAGGCAGAAGTTAAATCACAGAATGCATTGCAGTGTGTGTGGTCATGGTTATCAATGTGGTCTAGGAAAATAACACATGCAATGACCCTAGTGGATCAATGTAGTTTAGGAAAAGGACACATGCAACGACTATAGTTGATCCATGTGTCATACCATGGTCATAGAGACCTAAAGCACATAGGAAGAGCAGCCTCCACTTTGCATGTTGCAGTACTGAGGAAGAAGTTGCTACACAGAATGCCTTGGAGTGTGTGTGGTCATGTGGATCAATGTGGTCTAGGAAAAGAACACATGCAATGACACTAGTGGATAAATGTGGTTTAGGAAAAGTACACATGCAATGAATATAGCTGATCCATGTGTCAAACCAGGGTCAAAGTGACTAAAATCACATAGGAAGAACAGCTTCCACATTGCATGTTACACCAGCGAGGCAGAAATTGCATCACATAATGCACTGGAATGTTTGTGGTCATGTGGATCAATGTGGTCTAGGAAAATAACACATGCAATGATACTAGTAGATCAATGTGGTTTATTAGAAGTACACATGCAATGTCTATAGGTGATCCATGTGCCATACCATGGTCACAAAGACCAAAAGCACATAGGAAGAGCGGCTTCCACATTGCATGTTACACCAGTGAGGCAGAAGTTGCCTAACAGAATGCACTAGAGTGTGTTAGGTCATGTGGATCAATGTGGTCTAGGAAAATACCACATGCAATGACACTTGTGGATCAATGTAGTTTAGGCAAAGAACACATGCAATGACTATAGGTGATCCATTTGTCAAACCATGGTCACAGAGACCAAAAGCATATAGGAACAGCATGTTTCACATTGCATGTTACACCAGTGAGGCAGAAGTTGCATCACAGAATACATTGGATTGTGTGTGGTCGTGTGGAACAATGTGGTCTAGGAAAATAACACATTCAATGACACTAGTGGATCAATGTGGTTTAGGAAAAGAACACCTGCAATGACTATAGGTGATCCATGTGTCAAACCATGCTCAGAGAGACCAAAAACATGTAGGAAGAGCAGCTTCCACATTGCATGCTGCAAAAGTGAGGCAGACGTTGCATCATAGAATTCATTGGAGTGTGTGTGGTCATGTGGATCAATGTGGTCTATTAAAAAACACATGCAATGACACTAGTGCATCAATGTCGTTTAGGAACAGAGCACATGCAATGTCTATAGGTGATCCATGTATCAAACCATGGTCACGGAGCCAAAAACACATGGGAAGAGCAGCTTCCACATTGCATGCTGCACGAGTGAGGCATAAGTTGCAACACGAAATGCACTAGAGTGTGTGTTGTAATGTGGATCAATGTGGTTTAGGAAAATAATACATGCAATGCCTATAGGTGATCCATGTGTCAAACCGGTCACATAGACCAAAAGCACATAGGAAGAGCAGCTTCCACATTGCATTTTGCACCAGTGAGGCAGAAGTTACATCACAGAATGCACTGGAGTGTGTGTTTTCATGTGGATTAATGTGCTCTAGGAAAAAACACATGAAATGACACTAGTGGATCAATGCCGTTTAGGAAAATAACACATGCAATGTCTATAGGCCATTCAAGTGTCAAACCATGGTCACATATACCAACAAACACATTGGAAGAGGAGCTTCTACATTTCATGTTGCACTAGTGAGTCAGAAGTTAAATCACAAAATGCATTGCAGTGTGTGTGGTCATGGTTATCAATGTGGTCTAGGAAAAGAACACATGTAATGACACTAGTGGATCAATGTAGTTTAGGAAAAGGACACATGCAACAACTATAGGAAGAGCAGCTTCCACTTTGCATGTTGCACTACTGAGGCAGAAGTTGCTACACAAAATGCATTGGAGTGTGTGTGGTCATGTGGATCAATGTGGTCTAGGAAAAGAACACATGCAATGACACTAGTGGATAAATGTGGTTTGGGAAAAGTACACATGCAATGACTATAGGTGATCCATGTGTCAAACCGGGGTCAAAGAGACCAAAATCACATAGGAAGAACAGCTTCCACATTACATGTTACACCAGCGAGGCAGAAATTGCATCACAGAATGCACTTGATTGTGTGTGGTCATGTGGATCAATGTGGTCTAGGAAAATAACTAAGGCAATGATACTAGTGGATCAATGCGGTTTAGGAAAAGAACACATGCAATGTCTATAGGTGATCCATGTGTCAAACCATCATCACAGAGACCAAAAGCACATAGGAAGAGCAGCTTCCACATTGCATGTTGCATAGTGAGGCAGAAGTTGCATTACAAAATGCACCAGAGTGTGTGTGGTCATGTGGATCAATGTGGTCTAGGAAAATAACACATGCAATGACACTGGTGGATCAATGTGGTTTAGGAAAAGAACCCCTGCAACGACTATAGGTGATCCACGTGTCAAACCATGGTCACAAAGACCAAAAGCACATAGGAAGAGCAGCTTCCACATTGCATGTTGCACGAGTGAGGTAGAAGTTGCATCACAGAATGCAGTAGAGTGTGTGAGGTCACGTGGATCAATGTGGTCTAGGAAAATTACACATGCAATGACACTAGTGGATCAATCTCGTTTAGGCAAAGAACACATGCAATGACTATAGGTGATCCATGTGTCAAACCATGGTCAGAGAGACCAAAAGCACATAGGAAGATCATGTTCCACATTGCATGTTGCACCAGTGAGGCAGAAGTTGCATCACAGAATGCACTGGATTGTGTGTGGTCGTGTGGAACAATGTGGTCTAGGAAAATAACACATTCAATGACACTAGTGGATAAATGTGGTTTAGGAAAAGAACACATGCAATGACTATAGGTGATCCATGTGTCAAACCATGCTCACAGAGACCAAAAACACGTAGGAAGAGCTGCTTCCACATTGCATCCTGCAAAAGTGAGGCAGACGTTGCATCACAGAATTCATTGGAGTGTGTGTGGTCATGTGGATCAATGTGTTCTATTAAAAAAACACATGCAATGACACTAGTGGATCAATGTCATTTAGGAAAAGAGCACATGCAATGTCTATAGGTGATCCATGTGTCAAACCATGGTTACAGAGCCAAAAACACATGGGAAGAGCAGCTTCCACATTGCATGCTGCACCAGTGAGGCATAAGTTGCAACACAGAATGCACTAGAGTGTGTGTTGTCATGTGGATCAATGTGGTCTAGGAAAATAACACATGCAATGACACTAGTGGATCAATCTGGTTTAGGCAAAGAACACATGCAATGACTATAGGTGATCCATGTGTCAAACCGGTCACATAGACCAAAAGCACATAGGAAGAGTAGCTTCCACATTGCATTTTGCACTAGTGAGGCAGAAGTTAAATCACAGACTGCACTGGAATGTGTGTGTTCATGTGGATCAATGTGCTCTAGGAAAAAACACATGAAATGACACTAGTGGATCAATGCCGTTTAGGAAAATAACACATGCAATGTCTATAGGTCGTCCATGTGTCAAACCATGGCTAGAGATACCAGAAAAAACATTGGAAGAGTAGCTTCCACATTGCATGTTGCACCAGTGAGGCAGAAGTTGCATCAGAGAATGCACTGATGTGTGTATTGTCATGTGAATGAATGTGGCCTAGGAAAAACATACATGCAATGACACTAGTGCATCAATTTGGTTTTGGAAAAGAACACATGCAATGACCTTAGGTGATTCATGTGTCATACCATGGTCACCGAGACCAAAAGCACATAGGAAGAGCAGCTTCCACATTGCATGTTACACAAGTGAGACAGAAGTTGCATCACAGAATGCACTGGAGTGTGTGTGGTCATGTGGATCAATGTGTTTTAGGAGAAGAACACATGCAATAACACTAGTGGATCAATGTGGTTTAGGAAACGAACACATGCAATGAATATAGGTGATCCATGTGTGAAACCATGGTCACGGAGACTAAAAGCACATAGGAAGAGCAGCTTCCACATTGCATGTTGCACATGTGAGGAAAAAGTTGCATCACAGAATGCACTGGAGTGTGTGTGGTCATGTGGATCAATGTGGTCTAGGAAAATAACACATTCAATGACACTAGTGGATTAATGTGGTTTAGGAAAAGAACACATGTAATGTCTATAGTGAACCATGCGTGAAATCATGGTCACAAAGACCAAAAACACATAGGAAGAGGAGCTTCCACATTGCATGTTGCACTAGTGAGGTGTGGGGCCTTGGGATTAATCCTATGAGAATCCCTGTTATGCATACAACCACGATCCCATGATCAGTTAGTCGTGGCACATAACCGACAAGTATCATTACAACATACGAGAATATACCGAATTACACGACTTACATAAATGCCGTTATGGCTACATCAACAATCATCAGCCGAACTTCATCAAGCGCAGAGCCCGAGCCATGCCTTAACATACAGGCAACTGACTGGGAGAACTTCCTAGCTCGCATAGTCGCCAACATCATCTTCTTCTTGATATTTGACCAAGTTAATAGCCAGGGACAATGCCAGAGAGTACTTTGACTGTACTCGCAAACCACCTTAAGAGAATAATAATAGCAAGAGGATATGCAATATGGCTGTGGTAATAGGAGGGCTCCAAGAGAGGTTCTTTTCTCAAATAGTTTCTCTTGTAGATATAGTATCTACATATCTTTGTTGAAAACTTCTGTAAAGCATTTTGGAAACCTTTTTTAAAAGTTTTGGAAAAACATCAAGACTGGGTCACCCATTTGTTCCCTTCTTCAGGTCGTTCCACGACCAAACTCCTTTCATTCCTTTCGGACCATCCCATGGTCAAAACCTTTCTCCTCATTCCACCATCCCATGGTGAAAATATTTTCAAAGCTTTTGCTTTTCTGAAATCCTTTTTGAAAACAAGACCAACACCGCTCTACAAAAGTTTGTCCAACCCGTCCTTAAGCATGGACGCGGCTATTCGAATAGATTTACACTTTGCAGAGGTTGTACACTTTTCCCACACCATCTAGGTACACTACCCTGATCTTCACCGATCGTGGGTCGAGTAACCGATCAAGACTCTGCCGATGCCCACTCCAACATAAGTGCCTACCCTATGAGTGTTAATCCCCTCAAAACCGGGACGTCGGGTATCGAGGACCAACTGGAGCGCATATTGCATGTCCCACGTGCGTGCTTTCAATGAGGGGCTCATAGTAACGCGCGGAGGTCTGTAGTCCCTTCGTTCCTTCTCCGGGTCGATGTCTCACATGGACCGATTATCCGGAGAAGGCCCACCCTCCAGGGAGTTTCATCCCATGTAGTAGTTGTGAGGTAGCTTATACCAGAATAAACAAACATCAAGTCCAGCCCTATCCCATTTCCAGAGTAATGTGGTTGCACAGGGTTAAGTTGTTATAGCTAAACTGCAAAGAACCGGGTGCGTTTTTGTAAACCTTTTTCCTCCATCTTTTCTTCGGTATTTTGTAAAACAAAACCTTTTTCTTTCTCAACATCTCTTGGGATGTCCCACCTCACCAAGGTTTTCTCATAAAATATTTGGTAAAAACTTTTTCCGGGGTCTTCCAATCCTCTAGCTTTGCTTCGGCTAAATCGGGGTCTCCAAAGGGTATGGTGTATTACACCATCTATTCTACTAGGGACAAGTAGGTGTCACCAAGGGGGTTGTACTTAATAGTACAAATAGGGTAATAGTTCGGAGGAGCCAAACCACTACCATATATACATCAACATTAAGTAAAGCAATGCAGTTTTAATAAACAGAAGATAAAACATACATAAGTAAAACATTAGGAGGAGGCTTATGAGCAAGAAGGTGGCTTGCCTGGGGATCAGCAATATGGCATAATTTTCCCTGGACTTCTTCTTAGAAAACCATAATAACCAATAAAAACCATCTCGTTCTGCTCTCCGGTATAATCGCAGCTATCGTCGATAGGGAAGACATGCAAACAAACAACAGGGCACAATCTATACAATCACCAATACAATACAACCAGCAACTGAATAATACCTAACTAATATTTAGAGGGTTTTGAGAGGATTTGATTTAGAAGGTGGAGATGGCCTTGGAGAAGGGGATGAACACCCCTTAGGGTTTATTGTCGAGGAATTACCTAAGAGGGGTTTTTGGACCAAGGACATACTCTATAGGCGACCATTTGGTAAAAATGATACCAATAGATAGGATTTGATAAAATGAAACCAACAAAAGTGGTTTCACTCTTTTATCACTTTTCTTTATTTAGTTATGATTTTTCTAGTGAAAAGGGCTCTAGTTTTAGGAAATAATTCACCAGAAATTTCCTGTATGTCCACAAATTATTTCCTTGGGTGGTTAGGTAGGTATTGATGTACTTGTTCACTGAGAGTTGGAATCATGTCAAAATAATTAGTAAAATGCCCTTGGGAAATTCCCAAAGGCAGTTCTATAGACAACTTGTCTTTTTCACCAGATTAAATCTACAGAAGCTTTTGATTTGATTCCAATGGAATAGGGTAAGTATTTAGAATACCTTTCTGTGGAAATTGGAATCAATCATTTTGGAGCGGCAGAACTACTGAGGTGATTTTATTAGTGAAATAACTAAGCCTAGAACAGATTAATTCATGATAAATCCACAGGGGCTTGGGAAATTATGGGCTCCTGGGTTTGATAGGTATTCATAGGGAGTTTTATTGGGAGTTGGAATTGGGTCAATACCTCAGTTGGTTTGACCTAGAGAAATTCCTAAAGTCAGTTTTATTTAGAAATTCTTATTGGGAGCTGTTTTTGTTATTTTTACTAAAGACAAACTACTGTTCACCCTGTCATGGGACCAAGGTGCAAAGATAGGTTTGTTCAAAAGCTACCAAGGGCAGTTGGTTTCACTTCAAAAGGATAGGTGAAGCTCACATAGGATTTTATTTAGTGAAATGGATAGGTTCTAGCATTTTAATTTCTACACAAATTGGAAATAATATTAGGCTAGGATTTTGGTTCTACATGTCAAATACAACATGTAGGTATGTAGGACAATTTTTATCCAGGCAGAATTTGGAGTTTTCCATTTTTATTTCAATTTAAACCAATGGGGGTAATTTCTGGAAATAAATAGATTTGCTAAAAAGAAAAAGAGCAGAGGGCGCGGTGGGCCAAATTTGCAAGGGAGTTGGATTGTGCTGTGGGGAATCGGCCCACCCAGGCAGCAACACGCGCGGGCGGGCTCCTGTTTGAAACCTACCAGGATGGGCCCAGCCATCAGCCACTAGGGGAGGGTGAAGAGGTATAGCGGATCTCAGCCGTTCGATTAAAACGAGATGGATGGCGGTGGTTCTTCTTCCTCGCTGGGTCAGAGAAAGAAGAGGGGGAAACCCTAGCTCGCGATGGCGGTCGCAGGGGCACACCTAGCGAGCTCCCAAAGCTCGGGGAGGGGGCGGAGATGGAGGAGTCGACGACGGCGGCCTGGCCGATGGGCAGCACGGTGGGTTTCCACGCCGGGAACTGGCTCGTGCGAGGACGCCCGAGAGCCACCTCGTCGGAGCTCGATGGCACCACCAGTGGAGCTGCTCCTGGGCAAGAAAAAGGAGGGGATTAGATGCGGTAGGGTGCGGGGTTCCAGTACCATGACATGCAGGGGAGAGAAAGCTAGGGAGAGAGCTCGCGACTCAGATCATGTAGATGGTCGAGGGGGCTTCTCCTTCCTTTCCAGGTCGATGCAGAGCTGTAGGGAAGGAACGGGGAGCTCAGGGAGGTGAGTGGAGGGGAGGGGAAGCAAATGGAGGGGCAGGTCATGCTGGGAGGGCCTCTAGCCCATTTATACCGAGTTGAGAGCTTAAGAAGGGGAAATTTCCATCTTGGACATGGAGGAGGGTAGAGGTGGCTGGTGATTGGTCTAAAGGAGGGGTGGAGAGGGGTAAGAGGGGGATCTGGTCGCGCTGAGAGGGGTAGCTGGCCTGCTGCAGCTACATTTCCTACCAATTGTAATTACCACACTCTCTCACCCTCAAATTAGGTACAAGCACTAAAGACAGGTGGAAGAAGGTTGCTATAGTGCATTTCGACCAGAGGGTGAAGAGGGGTGCTGTGCAAGTTTGTTTGACCAAAAGGTATAGGTTTGGTGGGTTTTTGATTTGAGGATTTGTCTCCTTGGCAATTTTGATCAAATAGATGGCTATGAAGAAATTCTAAAAACTTGCATTCGACCAGATGAGGAAATGGCACTGGTGGGTATATGAGGTCAAGATACACCTCCAGGATTTATTTAAGATTTTTCAGAGGAGTTTTAGTCCACTTAAATCTATTTATTCAAAAAGTGCACAAGCGGTTTATAGAAGCTAGTTTGATAAATTTACATTGGACCAGGTTGGATTTTGATGTGAGATGGTCCCAAATGTGAACACACACTCAGGGGAATTTTCCCAAGATTTATTGGAAGATAAAAGTATTTAAAACAATTATTATTCCAATTCATCCATTTAAGAAAATGGGCAAAAAGAAATAATAAAACCCTTCAAGAATAATTATTTTTGAAGTTGGAAGTTAGGGTATGATATATGGAACTCAGATGAGCCAAAAGTTGGGGAAGTGTTTGGGAAAAAACCAAACTTTCCTTTATGGAAGAAGTTTCGGAGGTTTTGCCTATTAAAGGAATTAAATAGATTTCGGGCCCTAATAATTATGGATAATATGTGATAATTCTTTATGATCAAGGTATATGATGTATACAAGGTGTAGCAAGCATTTGCAACCTGGGGATTGGAGAATCCAAGTTGATTTTGGTGGAATACCCTAGATTAAGGATCTAGGGTGATGTTAATTTCATACCATGAAAACATGGTTATATCTTCGAGTTCAGATCTCCCCTTGGGGCATGGGGTAGATGGATGGATAGACCAAGTGATCTAGATTGCAATGGTGTAGGGGTTTGAGCTTGATCCTTCTTGATCTCACCAAGACAAGCTTTCAAACATTGAATAAAATAAGCCTGCCCAAGCAGATTATCATCTAGCCTTCAAAATGTTGTGGGTTTAAACAGCTCAAGGATCCAACTAGAACAAGTGAAGTAGGTAAGCATAGACCTATATGAGTAGAACACAACCATGCACATAGTTGGTCCATAGAAGGTTGGATGGTGGTGTGAGCTTCTATCAAAGTAGGCATGTTAACTAGATTTGCAAGAAAAGTTATTTTCTTGCCTGCAAAACCATCAAGAACAAGTGGGTTGGAGGAGGATATAACCAAGGGCAATAGTGGGCCTTGGTAGTCCTTAGGATGGTTAACAAGATGGTTCAGGTGCATTTCCAAAAAGCACAAGGGTTGAGAAAGGGAGGCATTAAAAAAGGTGATTTTGGAAATAGTTTTCTAGACTTAGCCAAATTTGGCAGATTTTGGGTTTTTGACTAGATTATGAGAGGGGATGTTTTTGAGAGGTTGCAAGGTACCAAAGCATCATCGAGTGGATGAGGTTGAAGAGTATATTGAGTAGAAGGGATCCATGCTTGATATTGGTCTTCATTGACTTGGAAGCTTCTAGAATTAGATCACTTCAGAATTGATCTGGTTAAGGGTTATAGATGATCACCTAGTATCTAGAAATTAGATCCAGCTTTGTACTCCTGCTTAGGGTGTGGTGATTTGGTAACCTCTTTATCTTGGTGATGAGCTCCTAGAGTAGCTCATACTATCTCATAAGAAGACAAATCAAGCAGCAAATAAAGGCAATTCATCAGACAGCAGATCAAGGCAACTCATCTTATAAACTAAGCAAACCTACTACAATGGTTACCATCAAGTCTGACTTGAGGTAAGGTTGGGCAATTTGAAAAGGGTTGGAGTTTGAATAAGATAAGTTCCTTGGTATCTCTACCAAGAGTAGAATTTCAAAAGCTTACAAAAAGGTTTTGGAGATCTTAGAGGTAAGAGTAGTTGAAGGTTCTGTCTTGAAAACATAAGGAGATTATATTATATAACTCTCCATAGTTTTGTCAATAGAAGTTACAAAAATAGTTTTGGTTACATAAACATCTTGGATCATGTTTTGAAATGCAGAACATTTGAGAATATGGAAATTAAGCCAAGACTATTTTGGGAAGTAGCTTTTGTCAACTGGTATTAAGGTAAGGAGTATATCATCTAATACACATTCATATGCATAAGCATATCCAAACAACAAGCAAACACTTCAGCACTAAATAAGAAAAAGTTTTTGTTCCCCCTGATTTTTGCATTCTGGACAACTAATCAGGGTTGCTAAAATTGGGATGTTACATGAGGCAGAAGTTGCATCACAAAATGCACTGGATTGTGTGTGGTCGTGTGGATGAACGTGGTCTAGGAAAATAACACATGTAGTGACACTAGTGGATCAATGTGGTTTAGGGAAAGAACACATGCAATGACTATAGGTGATCCATGTGTCAAGCCATGGTCACAGAGACCAAAAAAACATAAGAAGTGCAGCTTCCACATTGCATGCTACACAAGTGAGGCAGAAGTTGCATCACAGAATTTACTGGAGTGTGTGTGGCCATGTGGATCAATGTGGTCTATTAAAAAACACATGCAATGACACTAGTGGATCAATGTCGTTTAGGAAAAGAGCACATGCAATGTGTATTGGTGAGCCATGTGTTAAACCATGGTCACGGAGACAAAAAACAGATGGGAAGAGCAGATTCCACATTGCATGATGCACCGGTGAGGCATAAGTTGCATCATATAATGCACTGGATTGAGTGTGGTCGTGTGGATCAATGTGGTCTAGTAAAATAACACATGTAATGACACTAGTGGATCAATGTGGTTTACGAAAAGAACACATGCAATGTCTGTAGGTGATCCATGTGTCAATCCATCGTCACGGAGACCAAAAACACATGGAAAAGAAGCTTCCACATTGCATGCTGCACCAGTGAGGCATAAGTTGCATCAAATAATGCATTAGAGTGTGTGTTGTCACGTGGATCAATGTGGTCTAGGAAAATAAGACATGCAATAACACTAGTGGATCAATGTGGTTTAGGAAAAGAACACATGCAATGACTATAGGTGATCCATGTGTCAAACCATGGTCATGGAGACCAAAAGCACATAGGAAGAGCAGCTTCCACATTGCATGTTGCACCAGTGAGGAAGAAGTTGCATCACAGAACGCACTAGAGTGTGTGTGTGTTCATGTGGATCAATGTGGTCTAGGAAAAAACACATGAAATGACACTAGTGGATCAATGTCATTTAGGAAAATAACACATGAAATATTTATAGGTCATCCATGTGGCAAACCTTGATCACAGATACCAAAAACACATAGGAAGAGCAGCTTCCACATTGCATGTTGCACCATTGAGGCAGAAGTTGCGTCACAGAATGCACTATAGTGTGTGTGGTCATGTGAATGAATGTGGTCTAGGAAAAAAACACATGCAATGCCACTAGTGGATCAATTTGGTTTTGGAAAAGAACACATGCAATGACTGTAGGTGATCCATGTGTCATACCATGGTCATAAAGACCAAAAGCACATAGGATGAGCAGCTTCCACATTGCATGTTGCACTAGTGTGGCAGAAGTTGCATCAAAGAATGCACTAGAGTGTGTGTGATCATGTGGATCAATGTGGTCTAGGAAAATAATACATGCAACTACACTAGTGGATTAATGTGGTTTAGGAAAAGAACACATGTAATGTTTATAGTGAACCATATGTGAAACCATGGTCACAGAGACCAAAAACACATAGAAAGAGCAGCTTCCACATTGCATGTTGCACTAGTGAGGCAGAAGTTGCGTCACAGAAAGCACTAATTGTGTGTGGTCATGTGGATCAATGTGGTCTAGCAAAATAACACATGCAATGACACTAGTGGATCAATATGGTTTAGGAAAATAACACATGCAATGACTATAGGTGGTCCATGTGTCAAACCATGGTCACAGAGACCAAAAACACATAGGAAGAGCAGCTTCCACATTGCATGCTACACAAGTGAGGCAGAAGTTGCATCACAGAATTCACTGGAGTGTGTGTGGTCATGTTTATCAATGTGGTCTATTAAAAACTCATGCAATGACACTAGTGGATCAATGTTGTTTAGGAAAAGAGGACATGCAATGTCTATAGGTGATCCATGTGTCAAACCATGGTCACGGAGACAAAAAGCACATGGGAAGAGTAGCTTCCACATTCCATGCTGCACCAGTGAGGCATAAGTTGCATCACAAAATGTACTGGAGTGTCTGTTGTCATGTGGATCAATGTTGTCTAGGAAAATAACACATGCACTGACACCAGTGGATCAATGTGGTTTAGGAAAACAACACATGCAATGACTATAGGTGATCCATGTGTCAAACCATGGTCATAGAGACCAAAAGCATATAGGAAGAGCACCTTCCACATTGCATGTTGCACTAGTGAGGCAGAAGATGCATCACAGAATGCACTGGAGTGAGTTTGGTCATGTGGATCAATGTGGTCTAGGAAAAAACACATGAAATGATACTAGTGGATCAATGTCGTTTAGGAAAATAACACATGCAATGTCTATAGGTGATCCATGTGTCAAACCATGGTCACAGAGACCAAAAACACATAGGAAGAGTAGCTTCCAAATTGCATGATGCACAAGTGAGGCAGAAGTTGCATCACAGAATGCACTAGAGTGTGTGTGGTCATGTGGATCAATATGGTCTAGGAAATTAACACATGCAATGGAACGAGTGGATCAATATGGTTTAGGAAAATAACACATGCAATGACTATAGGTGGTCCATGTGTCAAACCATGGTCACAGAGACCAAAAACACATAGGAAGACCAGCTTCCACATTGCATGCTACACAAGTGAGGCAGAAGTTGCATCATAGAATTCATTGGAGTGTGTGTGGTCATGTTGATCAATGTGGTCTATTAAAAACACATGCAATGACACTAGTGGATCAATGTTGTTTAGGAAAAGAGGACATGCAATGTCTATAGGTGATCCATGTGTCAAACCATGGTCACGGAGACCAAAAACACATGGGAAGAGTAGCTTCCACATTCCATGCTGCACCAGTGAGGCATAAGTTGCATCACAAAATGTACTGGAGTGTGTGTTGTCATGTTGATCAATGTGGTCTAGGAAAATAACACATGCACTGACACCAGTGGATCAATGTGGTTTAGGAAAACAACACATGCAATGACTATAGGTGATCCATGTGTCAAACCATGGTCATAGAGACCACATGCAATGACTATAGGAAGAGCAGCTTCCACATTGCATGTTGCACTAGTGAGGCAGAAGATGCATCACAGAATGCACTGGAGTGAGTGTGGTCATGTGGATCAATGTGGTCTAGGAAAAAACACATGAAATGATACTAGTGGATCAATGTCGTTTAGGAAAATAACACATGCAATGTCTATAGGTGATCCATGTGTCAAACCATGGTCACAGAGACCAAAAACACATAGGAAGAGTAGCTTCCAAATTGCATGATGCACAAGTGAGGCAGAAGTTGCATCACAGAATGCACTAGAGTGTGTGTGGTCATGTGGATCAATATGGTCTAGGAAAATAACACATTCAATGGCACGAGTGGATCAATATGGTTTAGGAAAATAACACATGCAATGACTATAGGTGGTCCATGTGTCAAACCATGGTCACAGAGACCAAAAACACATAGGAAGAGCAGCTTCCACATTGCATGCTACACAAGTGAGGCAGAAGTTGCATCACAGAATTCACTGGAGTGTGTATGGTCATGTTGATCAATGTGGTCTATTAAAAACACATGCAATGACACTAGTGGATCAATGTTGTTTAGGAAAAGAGGACATGCAATGTCTATAGGTGATCCATGTGTCAAACCATGGTCACGGAGACCAAAAACACATGGGAAGAGTAGCTTCCACATTCCATGCTGCACCAGTGAGGCATAAGTTGCATCACAAAATGTACTGGAGTGTGTGTTGTCATGTGGATCAATGTGGTCTAGGAAAATAACACATGCACTGACACCAGTGGATCAATGTGGTTTAGGAAAACAACACATGCAATGACTATAGGTGATCCATGTGTCAAACCATGGTCATAGAGACCACATGCAATGACTATAGGAAGAGCAGCTTCCACATTGCATGTTGCACTAGTGAGGCAGAAGATGCACCACAGAATGCACTGGAGTGAGTGTGGTCATGTGGATCAATGTGGTCTAGGAAAAAACACATGAAATGATACTAGTGGATCAATGTCGTTTAGGAAAATAACACATGCAATGTCTATAGGTGATCCATGTGTCAAACCATGGTCACAGAGACCAAAAACACATAGGAAGAGTAGCTTCCAAATTGCATGATGCACAAGTGAGGCAGAAGTTGCATCACAGAATGCACTAGAGTGTGTGTGGTCATGTGGATCAATATGGTCTAGGAAAATAACACATGCAATGACATGAGTGGATCAATGTGGTTTAGGAAAATAACACATGCAATGACTATAGGTGATCCATGTGTCAAACCGTGGTCACAGAGACCAAAAACACATAGGAAGATCAGCTTCCACATTGCAAGCTGCACTAGTGAGGCAGAAGTTGCATCACGAAATGTACTAGAGTGTGTGTGGTCATGTGGATCTATGTGGTCTAGGAATATAACACGTGCAATGACACTAGTGGATCAATGTGGTTTAGGAAAATAACATATGCAATGACTATAGCTGATCCATGTGTCAAGCCGTGGTCACAAAGACCAAAAGCACATATGAAAAGAATCATCCACATTGCATGTGGCACCAGTGAGGCAGAAGTTACATCACAAAATGCACTGGAGTGTTTGTGGTCACATGGAACAATATGATCTAGGAAAAGAATACATGCAGTGACACTAGTGGCTCAATGTGGGTAAGGAAAAGAACACACGCAATGACAATAGGTGATCCGTGTGCCAAACCATGCTCAGAGCAATCAAAAGCACATCGGAAGAGAAGCTTCCACATTGCATGTTGCACCACTGAGGCTGAAGTTGCGTCACAGAATGCACTAAAGTGTGTGTGGTCATGTGAATGAATGTTGTCTAGGAAAAGAACACATGCAATGCCACTAGTGGATCAATTTGGTTTTGGAAAAGAACACATGCAATGACTGTAGGTGATCCATGTGTCATACCATGGTCATAGAGACCAAAAGCACATAGGATGAGCAGCTTCCACATTGCATGTTGCACTAGTGTGGCAGAAGTTGCATCACAGAATGCACTGGAGTGTGTGTGATCATGTGGATCAATGTGGTCTAGGAAAATAATACATGCAATTACACTAGTGGATTAATGTGGTTTAGGACAAGAACACATGTAATGTCTATAGTGAACCATATGTAAAACCATGGTCACAGAGACCAAGAACACATAGGAAGAGCAGCTTCCACATTGCATGTTGCACTAGTGAGGCAGAAGTTGCGTCACAGAAAGCACTAATTGTGTGTGGTCATGTGGATCAATGTGTTCTAGCAAAATAACACATGCAATGACTCTAGTGGGTCAATATGGTTTAGGAAAATAACACATGCAATGACTATAGGTGGTCCATGTGTCAAACCATGGTCACAGAGACCAAAAACACATAGGAAGAGTAGCTTCCACATTGCATGCTACACAAGTGAGGCAGAAGTTGCATCACAGAATTCACTGGAGTGTGTGTGGTCATGTTGATCAATGTGGTCTATTAGAAACACATGCAATGACACTAGTGGATCAATGTTGTTTAGGAAAAGAGCACATGCAATGTCTATAGGTGATCCATGTGTCAAACCATGGTCACAGAGACCAAAAACACATAGGAAGAGCAGCTTCCACATTGCATGCTACACAAGTGAGGCAGAAGTTGCATCACAGAATTCACTAGAGTGTGTGTGGTCATGTGGATCAATGTGGTCTATTAAAAAACACATGCAATGACACTTGTGGATCAATGTCATTTAGGAAAAGAGCACATGCAATGTCTATAGGTGATCCATGTGTCAATCCATCGTCACGGAGACCAAAAACACATGGGAAAACAAGCTTCCAGATTGCATGCTGCACCACTGAGGCATAAGTTGCATCAAATAATGCACTAGAGTGTGTGTTGTCACGTGGATCAATGTGGTCTAGGAAAATAAGACATGCAATAACACTAGTGGATCAATGTGGTTTAGGAAAACAACACATGCAATGACTATAGGTGATCCATGTGTCAAACCATGGTCACAGAGACCAAAAGCACATAGGAAGAGCAGCTTCCACATTGCATGTTGCACCAGTGAGGAAGAAGTTGCATCACAGAACGCACTGGAGTGTGTGTTTTCATGTGGATCAATGTGGTCTAGGAAAAAACACATGAAATGACACTAGTGGATCAATGTCATTTAGGAAAATAACACATGAAATATTTATAGGTCATCCATGTGTCAAACCATGATCACAGATACCAAAAACACATAGGAAGAGCAGCTTCCACATTGCATGTTGCACCACTGAGGCAGAAGTTGCGTCACAGAATGCACTAAAGTGTGTGTGCTCATGTGAATAAATGTGGTCTAGGAAAAGAACACATGCAATGCCACTAGTGGATCAATTTGGTTTTGGAAAAGAACACATGCAATGACTGTAGGTGATCCATGTGTCATACCATGGTCATAGAGACCAAAAGCACATAGGATGAGCAGCTTCCACATTGCATGTTGCACTAGTGTCGCAGAAGTTGCATCACAGAATGCACTGGAGTGTGTGTGATCATGTGGATCAATGTGGTCTAGGAAAATAATACATGCAATTACACTAGTGGATTAATGTGGTTTAGGAAAATAACACATGCAATGACTATAGGTGGTCCATGTGTCAAACCATGGTCACAGAGACCAAAAACACATAGGAAGAGCAGCTTCCACATTGCATGCTACACAAGTGAGGCAGAAGTTGCATCACAGAATTCACTGGAGTGTGTGTGGTCATGTTGATCAATGTGGTCTATTAAAAACACATGCAATGACACTAGTGGATCAATGTTGTTTAGGAAAAGAGAACATGCAATGTCTATAGGTGATCCATGTGTCAAACCATGGTCACGGAGACCAAAAACACATGGGAAGAGTAGCTTCCACATTCCATGCTGCACCAGTGAGGCATAAGTTGCATCACAAAATGTACTGGAGTGTGTGTTGTCATGTGGATCAATGTGGTCTAGGAAAATAACACATGCAATGACACTAGTGGATCAATGTGGTTTAGGAAAACAACACATGCAATGACTATAGGTGATCCATGTGTCAAACCATGGTCACAGAGACCAAAAGCACAAAGGAAGAGCAGCTTCCACATTACATGTTGCACTAGTGAGGCAGAAGATGCATCACAGAATGCACTGGAGTGAGTGTGGTCATGTGGATCAATGTGGTCTAGGAAAAAACACATGAAATGACACTAGTGGATCAATGTCGTTTAGGAAAATAACACATGCAATGTCTATAGGTGATCCATGTGTCAAACCATGGTCACAGAGAACAAAAACACATAGGAAGAGTAGCTTCCAAATTGCATGATGCACAAGTGAGGAAGAAGTTGCATCACAGAATGCACTAGAGTGTGTGTGGTCATGTGGATCAATATGGTCTAGGAAAATAACACATGCAATGACACGAGTGGATCAATGTGGTTTAGGAAAATAACACATGCAATGACTATAGGTGATCCATGGGTCAAACTGTCGTCACAGAGACCAAAAACACATAGGAAGATCAGCTTCCACATTGCAAGCTGCACTAGTGTTGCAGAAGTTGCATCACGGGATGTACTAGAGTGTGTGTGGTCATGTGGATCAATGTGGTCTAGGAAAATAACACGTGCAATGACACTAGTGGATCAATGTGGTTTAGGAAAATAACATATGCAATAACTATAGCTGATCCATATGTCAAGCCGTGATCACAAAGACCAAAAGCACATATGAAAAGCATCATCCACATTACATGTTGCACCAGTGAGGCAGAAGTTACATCACAAAATGCACTGGAGTGTTTGTGGTCACGTGGATCAATATGATCTACGAAAAGAATACATGCAGTGACACTAGTGGATCAATGTGGTTAAGGAAAAGAACACATGCAATGACTATAGGTGATCCATGTGCCAAAACATGGTCAGAGCAATCAAAAGCACATCGGAAGAGCAGCTTCCACATTGCATGTTGCACCACTGAGGCAGAAGTTGCGTCACAGAATGCACTAAAGTGTGTGTGGTCATGTGAATGAATGTGGTCTAGGAAAAGAACACATGCAATGCCACTAGTGGATCAATTTGGTTTTGGAAAAGAACACATGCAATGACTGTAGGTGATCCATGTGTCATACCATGGTCATAGAGACCAAAATCACATAGGATGAGCAGCTTCCACATTGCATGTTGCACTAGTGTGGCAGAAGTTGCATCACAGAATGCACTGGAGTATGTGTGATCATGTGGATCAATGTGGTCTACGAAAATAGTACATGCAATTACTCTAGTGGATTAATGTGGTTTAGGAAAAGAACACATGTAATGTCTATAGTGAACCATATGTGAAACCATGGTCACAGAGACCAAAAACACATAGGAAGAGCAGCTTCCACATTGCATGTTGCACTAGTGAGGCAGAAGTTGTGTCACAGAAAGCACTAATTGTGTCTGGTCATGTGGATCAATGTGGTCTAGCAAAATAACACATGCAATGACACTAGTGGATCAATATGGTTTAGGAAAATAACACATGCAATAACTATAGGTCGTCCATGTGTCAAACCATGGTCACAGAGACCAAAAACACATAGGAAGAGCAGCTTCCACATTGCATGCTACACAAGTGAGGCAGAAGTTGCATCACAGAATTCACTGGAGTGTGTGTGGTCATGTTGATCAATGTGGTCTATTAAAAACACATGCAATGACACTAGTGGATCAATGTTGTTTAGGAAAAGAGCACATGCAATGTCTATAGGTGATCCATGTGTCAAACCATGGTCACGGAGACCAAAAACACATGGGAAGAGTAGCTTCCACATTCCATGCTGCACCAGTGAGGCATAAGTTGCATCACAAAATGTACTGGAGTGTGTGTTGTCATGTGGATTAATGTGGTCTAGGAAAATAACACATGCAATGACACCAGTGGATCAATGTGGTTTAGGAAAACAACACATGCAATGACTATAGGTGATCCATGTGTCAAACCATGGTTACAGAGACCAAAAGCACATAGGAAGAGCAGCTTCCACATTGCATGTTGCACTAGTGAGGCAGAAGATGCATCACAGAATGCACTGGAGTGAGTGTGGTCATGTGGATCAATGTGGTCTAGGAAAAAACACATGAAATGACACTAGTGGATCAATGTCGTTTAGGAAAATAACACATGCAATGTCTATAGGTGATCCATGTGTCAAACCATGGTCACAGAGACCAAAAACACATAGGAAGAGTAGCTTCCAAATTGCATGATGCACAAGTCAGGCAGAAGTTGCATCACAGAATTCACTAGAGTGTGTGTGGTCATGTGGATCAATATGGTATAGGAAAATAACACATGCAATGACACGAGTGGATCAATGTGGTTTAGGAAAATAACACATGCAGTGACTATAGGTGATCCATGTGTCAAACCGTGGTCACAGAGACCAAAAAAACATAGGAAGATCAGCTTCCACATTGCAAGCTGCACCAGTGAGGCAGAAGTTGCATCACGGAATGTACTAGAGTGTATTTGGTCATGTGGATCAATGTGTTCTAGGAAAATAACACGTGCAATGACACTAGTGGATCAATGTGGTTTAGGAAAATAACATATGCAATGACTATAGCTGATCCATGTGTCAAGCCGTGGTCACAAAGACCAAAAGCACATATGAAAAGCATCATCCACATTGCATGTTGCACAAGTGAGGCAGAAGTTACATCACAAAATGCACTGGAGTGTTTGTGGTCATGTGGATCAATATGATCTAGGAAAAGAATACATGCAGTGACACTAGTGGATCAATGTGGTTAAGGAAAAGAACACATGCAATGACTATAGGTGATCCATGTGCCAAACCATGGTTAGAGCAATCAAAAGCACATCGGAAGAGCAGCTTCCACATTGCATGTTGCACTACTGAGGCACAAGTTGCATCACATAATGCATTGGAGTGTCTTTGTTAATCTGGATCAATGTGGTATAGGAAAAGAACACATGCAATGACACTAGTAGATCAATGTCGTTTAGGAAAAGAGCACATGCAATGTCTATAGGTGATGCATGTGTCAAACCATGGTCACGGAGACCAAAACACATGGGAAGTGAAGCTTCCCCATTGCATGCTGCACTAGTGAGGCATAAGTTGCATCATAGAATGCACTGGAGTGTGTGTTGTCATGTGGACCAATGTGGTCTAGGAAAATAACACATGCAATGACACTAATGGATCAATGTGGTTAAGGAAAAGAACACAGGCAATGACTATAGGTGATCCATGTGTCAAACCGTGGTCATAGAGACCAAAAACACATAGGAAGAGCAGCTTCCACATTGCATGTTGCACTAGTGAGGCAGAAGATGCATCACGGAATGCACTGGAGTTATTGTGGTCATGTGGATCAATGTGGTCTAGGAAAAAACATATGAAATGACGCTAGTGGATCAATGTCGTTTAGGAAAATAACACATGCAATGTCTATAGGTGATCCATGTGTCAAACCATGGTCACAGAGAAAAAAAAACACATGGGAATAGCAGCTTCCAAATTGCATGTTGCACAAGTGAGGCAGAAGTTGCATCACAGAATGCATTGGAGTGTGTGTGGTCCCGTGGATCAATATTGTCTAGAAAAATAACACATGCAATGAAACTAGTGGATCAATGTGGTTTAGGAAAATAACACATGCAATGACTATAGGTGATCCATGTGTCAAACTGTGGTCACAGAGACCAAAAACACATAGGAAGACCACCTCCCACAATGCAAGCTGCGCTAGTGAGGCAGAAGTTGCATCACGAAATGTACTAGAGTGTGTGTGGTCATGTGGATCAATGTGGTCTAGGAAATTAACACGTGCAATGACACTAGTGTATCAATGTGGTTTAGGAAAATAGCATATGCAATGACTTTAGCTGATCCATGTGTGAACCGTGGTCACAAAGACCAAAAGCACATATGAAAAGCATCATCCACATTGCATGTTGCACCAGTGAGGCAAAAGTTACATCACAAAATGCACTGGAGTGTTTGTGGTCACGTGGATCAATATGATCTAGGAAAAGAATACATGCAGTGACACTAGTGGATCAATGTGGTTAAGGAAAAGAACACATGCAATGACTATAGGTGATCCATGTGCCAAACCATGGTCAGAGCAATCAAAAGCACATCGGAAGAGCAGCTTCCACATTGCATGTTACACTACTGAGGCACAAGTTGCATCACATAATGCATTGGAGTGACTTTGGTAATCTGGATCAATGTGGTATAGGAAAAGAACACATGCAATGACACTAGTGGGTCAATGTCGTTTAGGAAAAGAGCACATGCAATGTCTATAGGTGATGCATGTGTTAAACCATGGTCACGGAGACCAAAACACAAGGGAAGAGAAGCTTCCCCATTGCATGCTGCACCAGTGAGGCATAAGTTGCATCATAGAATCCACTGGAGTGTGTGTTGTCATGTGGACCAATGTGGTCTAGGAAAATAACTCGCGCAATGACACTAATGGATCAATGTGGTTTAGGAAAATAACACATGCAATGACTATAGGTGATCCATGTGTCAAACCATGGTCACAGAGACCAAAAGCACATAGGAAGAGCAGCTTCCACATTGCATGTTGCACCAGTGAGGCAGAAGTTGCATCACATAATGCATTGCAGTGAGTGTGATCATGTGGATCAATGTGGTCTAGTAAAAAAACATATGAAATGATGCTAGTGGATCAATGCCGTTTAGGAAAATAACACATGCAATGTCTATAGGTGACCCATGTGTCAAACCATGGTCACAGAGACCAAAAACACATGGGAAGAACAGCTTCCAAATTGCATGCTGCACAAGTGAGGCAGAAGTTGCATCACAGAATGCACTGGAGTGTGTGTGGTCACGTGGATCAATATGATCTAGCAAAAGAATACATGCAGTGACACTAGTGGATCAATGTGGTTAAGGAAAAGAATACATGCAATGACTATAGGTGATCCATGTGTCAAACCGTGGTCACAGAGACCAAAAACACATAGGAAGAGCAGCTTCCACATTGCATGTTGCACTAGTGAGGCAGAAGATGCATCACAGAATGCACTGGAGTGAGTGTGGTCATGTGGATCAATGTGGTCTAGGAAAAAACACATGAAATGACGCTAGTGGATCAATGTTGTTTAGGAAAATAACACATGCAATGTCTATTGGTGATCCATGTGTCAAACCATGGTCACAGAGACCAAAAACACATAGGAAGAGTAGCTTCCAAATTGCATGATGCACAAGTGAGGCAGAAGTTGCATCACAGAATGCACTGGAGTGTGTGTGGTCATGTGGATCAATATGGTATAGGAAAATAACACATGCAATGACACGAGTGGATCAATGTGGTTTAGGAAAATAACACATGCAATGACTACAGGTGATCCATGTGTCAAACCATGGTCACAGAGACCAAAAACACATAGGAAGATCAGCTTCCACATTGCAAGCTGCACCAGTGAGGCAGAAGTTGCATCACGGAATGTACTAGAGTGTGTTTGGTCATGTGGATCAATGTGGTCTAGGAAAATAACACGTGCAATGACACTAGTGGATCAATGTGGTTTAGGAAAATAACATATGCAATGACTATAGCTGATCCATGTGTCAAGTCGTGGTCACAAAGACCAAAAGCACATATGAAAAGCATCGTCCACATTGCATGTTGCACCAGTGAGGCACAAGATACATCACAAAATGCACTAGAGTGTTTGTGGTCATGTGGATCAATATGATCTAGGAAAAGAATACATGCAGTGACACTAGTGGATCAATGTGGTTAAGGAAAAGAACACATGCAATGACTATAGGTGATCCATCTACCAAACCATGGTTAGAGCAATCAAAATCACATCGGAAGAGTAGCGTCCACATTGCATGTTGCACTACTGAGGCACAAGTTGCATCACATAATGCATTGGAGTGTCTTTGGTAATCTGGATCAATGTGGTATAGGAAAAGAACACATGCAATGACACTAGTGGGTCAATGTCGTTAAGGAAAAGAGCACATGCAATGTCTATAGGTGGTGCATGTGTCAAACCATGGTCACGGAGACCAAAACACATGGGAAGTGAAGCTTCCCCATTGCATGCTGCACCAGTGAGGCATAAGTTGCATCATAGAATGCACTGGAGTGTGTGTTGTCATGTGGACCAATGTGGTCTAGGAAAATAACACATGCAATGACACTAATGGATCAATGTTGTTTAGGAAAATAACACATGCAATGACTATAGGTGATCCATGTGTCAAACCATGGTCACAGAGACCAAAATCACATAGGAAGAGCAGCTTCCACATTGCATGTTGCACCAGTGAGGCAGAAGTTGCATCACATAATGCATTGGAGTGAGTGTGATCATGTGGATCAATGTGGTCTAGGAAAAAAACATATGAAATGACGCTAGTGGATCAATGCCGTTTAGGAAAATAACACATGCAATGTCTATAGGTGATCCATGTGTCAAACCATGGTCACAGAGACCAAAAACACATGGGAAGAGCAGCTTCCAAATTGCATGTTGCACAAGTGAGGCAGAAGTTGCATCACGGAATGCACTGGAGTGTGTGTGGTCCCGTGGATCAATATTGTCTAGGAAAATAACACATGCAATGAAACTAGTGGATCAATGTGGTTAAGGAAAAGAACACATGCAATGACTATAGGTTATCCATGTGTGAAACCGTGGTCACAGAGACCAAAAACACATAGGAAGAGCAGCTTCCACATTGCATGTTGCACTAGTGAGGCAGAAGATGCATCACAGAATGCACTAGAGTGAGTGTGGTCATGTGGATCATTGTGGTCTAGGAAAAAACACATGAAATGACGCTAGTGGATCAATGTCGTTTAGGAAAATAACACATGCAATGTCTATAGGTGATCCATGTGTCAAACCATGGTCAAAGAGACCAAAAACACATAGGAAGAGTAGCTTCCAAATTGCATGATGCACAAGTGAGGCAGAAGTTGCATCACAGAATGCACTGGAGTGTGTGTGGTCATGTGGATCAATATGGTCTAGGAAAATAACACATGCAATGACACGAGTGGATCAATGTGGTTTAGGAAAATAACACATGTAATGACTATAGGTGATCCATGTGTCAAACCATGGTCACAGAGACCAAAAACACATAGGAAGATCAGCTTCCACATTGCAAGCTGCACCTGTGAGGCAGAAGTTGCATCACGGAATGTACTAGAGTGTGTTTGGTCATGTGGATCAATGTGGTCTAGGAAAATAACACGTGCAATGACACTAGTGGATCAATGTGGTTTAGGAAAATAACATATGCAATGACTATAGCTGATCCATGTGTCAAGCCGTGGTCACAAAGACCAAAAGCACATATGAAAAGCATCATCCACATTGCATGTTGCACTAGTGAGGCAGAAGTTACATCACAAAATGCACTGGAGTGTTTGTGGTCATGTGGATCAATATGATCTAGGAAAAGAATACATGCAGTGACACTAGTGGATCAATGTGGTTAAGGAAAAGAACACATGCAATGACTATAGGTGATCCATGTGCCAAACCATGGTTAGAGCAATCAAAAGCACATCGGAAGAGCAGCTTCCACATTGCATGTTGCACTACTGAGGCACAAGTTGCATCACATAATGCATTGGAGTGTCTTTGGTAATCTGGATCAATGTGGTATAGGAAAAGAACACATGCAATGACACTAGTAGATCAATGTCCTTTAGGAAAAGAGCACATGCAATGTCTATAGGTGATGCATGTGTCAAACCATGGTCACGGAGACCAAAACACATGGGAAGTGAAGCTTCCCCATTACATGCTGCACCAGTGAGGCATAAGTTGCATCATAGAATGCACTGGAGTGTGTGTTGTCATGTGGAACAATGTGGTCTAGGAAAATAACACATGCAATGACACTAATGGATCAATGTGGTTTAGGAAAATAACACATGCAATGACTATAGGTGATCCATGTGTCAAACCATGGTCACAGAGACCAAAAGCACATTGGAAGAGCAGCTTCCACATTGCATGTTGCACCAGTGAGGCAGAAGTTGCATCACATAATGCATTGGAGTGAGTGTGATCATGTGGATCAATGTGGTCTAGGAAAAAAACATATGAAATGACGCTAGTGGATCAATGCCGTTTAGGAAAATAACACATGCAATGTCTATAGGTGATCCATGTGTCAAACCATGGTCACAGAGACCAAAAACACATGGGAAGAGCATCTTCCAAATTGCATGTTGCACAAGTGAGGCAGAAGTTGAATCACAGAATGCACTAGACTGTGTGTGGTCCCGTGGATCAATATTGTCTAGGAAAATAACACATGCAATGAAACTAGTGGATCAATGTGGTTTAGGAAAATAACACATGCAATGAATATAGGTGATCCATGTGTCAAACCGTGGTCACAGAGACCAAAAACACATAGGAAGACCAGCTCCCACAATGCAAGCTGCGCTAGTGAGGCAGAAGTTGCATCAAGAAATGTACTAGAGTGTGTGTGGTCATGTGGATCAATGTGATCTAGGAAATTAACACGTGCAATGACACTAGTGTATCAATGTGGTTTAGGAAAATAACATATGCAATGACTATAGCTGATCCATGTGTGAACCGTGGTCACAAAGACCAAGAGCACATATGAAAAGCATCATCCACATTGCATGTTGCACCAGTGAGGCAGAAGTTAATTCATAAAATGCACTGGAGTGTTTGTGGTCACGTGGATCAATATGATCTAGGAAAAGAATACATGCAGTGACACTAGAGGATCAATATGCGAACTGCTGTCAGTGACGTTTGTTGAAGTCATTGTTCGCCGTCTACGACGTCATCTACTTCCTAATGTTTTTTCTGTCACAGCCTGATTCCGCTGGCGCCGTTTGCTGATGTCATCCTTTCATTTTCTTATGTCATCCTTCCCATTTCGTCGCGCTGGTGGAGAAGAATTTAGTTTTCGTCATGGCGATAAGCTGGCCCGCTTACGCGTGGCCGATTGTCAGGGTGACACGTGGACCAATAGGAAGGAAACACGTGGTCCATATATAGCGTGAATCATGTACCAATGAGAGTTGGACGCATATCTCCAATGCATGACGAACTCAAATTGTAAGGGCAGAAGAGATGACGTTCCTGTTTCGTCGAGGATGTTGACGAGTGAAAGTGCACCACATAGGCGTCTATCGGTGACAGAAATATTTTTGTCAAGTAAACAAGCATGATGTTTTCATTTACATCGGAGAACAGTGATAGCAATTTTGCTAGATTGCACCGTCCAAATCAAAATGACAGAAATTGTAGGGCACCTGTTTCATGGGACATAAATAGGTTCACACATAAGTTTCCAACAAAATAAAGAAAAGAGCCTAACAAGCTTTGAGTCACACCACCAGTTCAATTACGCAATATAGCTACGAATTGCTGAAGTGATGCATTTAAAAGGTCTGTGAAGTTCACAAGTGCTTTTCGCGCTTCGTTCTTTGCTTCTATCTCCTTCAGCAATGTTGCAATGCGTCTGCTTCGTGCCTCATTTGGTGCTCTCTCAGCCAAAAGTTGTGCTTCAAGGAGAGAGTTGGTTGGTCTTGAAGCACGGATTCTTTCATAAGTGGAAGCAAGGGGTTGATCCTCAATGCCATCTTCTGCAGCAGATGTCGAACTGTGATTCCAATGGGTGCCTGGCAGTTATAGAAGCAAACATTAGAAAACTAGCAAGCAAATTCCAAGCACATCTTCATGGACAAACAGGGTATTGAATTATACGAAGATGACAAAGATGGACCTGGTATCGCTTCTTCGACACTTCCTGGGCTTCCTTCAGGGCTTCTACCTTGCCATCTGGTATCTTCGTCTGCAACCCCATAGTGGCACTGCGCAGTATCGCATTCCCTGCTCTATGAGCCCCTAGTTGCGCTTCAAGGAGAGTCTTGGCTGGTCTTGAAGAATGAATGATGATGTCCTGCGACAGCGCATAGTGCACCGTGTTGGTGGAAGGAGGTTGTTCATCCTCAGTGATATCTTCTGTACCATTAGGTTCCATCTTGCTTTCCTTGGTTACCTATTGACTTTTAGGAATAGAATCAAACATTAGAAAAATATCCAGCAAATTAAAAATGACCATACTCATTTCAGAGACAAATATGGCATTAAAATTTTGGAAGATGAGAAAGATGAAAAGTATTCCGGAGGGCTTACTATTGCTTTTTTCACACTGTGATCGGAGAAGCCCCGGCTGTCACAGAAAAACAAGTCACTATGATAAGGTTGTCTATTTATTCTTTGTCAGTTTATTAGACAACATGCCTACACAAAGAGAGAGCATAGAGTATAAGAGGGAGTCCTGGTTAAACAGAAACAGGGGGAAGTTGAGTAGACAAGACTTGACCTAGTTCCTAGGGTCAGTCCAAGAATCAACAAGCTTGCACCAATCTTCATCATTCATGTGTTCAACAGGAGAAATCCTTGTTACTTCATTCAGTGGGAGGGGGTCAAAAAGCTGCTTCTTCAGGAGATGCCTTTGAATTCGTGCGTGCCTCATTAACTGCTGGTTGCAAGCAACCTGCACATCTGGGTGTGATGCATCGATGACAAACTTCTGCTGAAATAAAACATCATGCATCAGCCTGTGCTTGAACAGTAATGAGAAGAATAGGACAATTGAGTCACAGAACATACAGAAACTCTGTCGTAGAACTTAGCTCTGACATCCGGCCTCTCCTTGTACTCTTTCCAATGGGGGAAGATAGCATACGAGTCCTGACTGTTTTTGCACACTCTGTGGTGAACTTGGAAGCAATAGTTCTTCATGGAGGAATGTCAAATGGAAGCTTTCCTCCTTTGGACACGTTCTCACACTGCGTCCCCATGTTTTTTCCCTCAAGACTATTTGAGGATCATCATGTTTAATAGTATCTTCAGAAGTATGATGGCCAAAATCATCTACAAACATATAATGTGGAGTTAGTGTTCTACTATATAATAAGTCTCATTCAAACAATATAATGTGCTTTCCTTGGGGAGTTGGTTGCTTGCCTGGGGCAGCTGTCTACTCGTCTGGGACTACTGTCTTCCTGCCATGGAGTGCTGCCATCTCGATCTGGGCTGCTACCTTCTCTCCTCGAGCATCAGGATCTGCAGGACTCTGAGTTTCTTGCGAAGAGGTCACAGCACTTGGTGGTCTTGGTGGGCGCCGTGGAGAACTTGGAGGTGGAAGTACTTCTGGCGGATTCCTCTTGGACATGGTATGTCTCGTACTTTCAATCGAGGCAGCCATGCTAAACGAGACGCGCTTCCGAGAAGCTGATCCACCACCAGCATCCATCATTGTCATGACGAGAGGTTTCTTCTTATATTTCCTCTTCTCAGTCTACACAATTCAAAGGTAGTCAATTCGGGATAATAAAAAAGCACAACATATATGGAAAATTAAGTAACCAAATAATTACACAAAAGATTAGTAGGCAAGTAAGGGGACAACCTCCAGCTCATCCTCCCCGTCCTCTTCAAGATAATAGTCAGATCCAGAGCCTTCATCCTTGCTTTTTTTAGGGGAGAATTCAGTGGGAGATGGATAAACAAGGGGCCTAAGACTCATTTTTTGCATCTGCGCATTGTTTCTCGTGATGTTTTCTAGTCGTCTTTCTTCCAGGGGATGCAATTGTGGTTCTATCATGAATAAATAACTCTTTAGTAAGCTACAAAAATATAACCTATGTCCTATGGTATTGATTGTTCTATACTAATCATATTGTCCAATAGTCCACTATGAGGAACTTCTACTCTGAATCTCATATCACAAGACTAATGATGAAGCAGCCAAAGCAAAGAAAGAGACAAGACGATGAACAATTCACCAATTGGTTGTAGTAATAAGCAGAGTGGAACAATAAAACATAAGCAAGATAAGCAGTAATAGTGCAATTAAACTAGAAACATAACCTACTATGCTGACTGTTCTATAGAACTCATCATGTGACAGCTCACTATGATCAATTTATACTATGATCATAAGGCATATGATGAAGCATCCAAACTAATGCAAAAAGGCAAGGTGATGCAACCTTTATCACACGCAAATAGATCATAAGCCGAAATAGTATACATGCAATTAAAGAGGATAATCACAATAAAACATAAGCAGGATAAGCAACTATCCTGCTAATAAACAAAATATAACTTATGGTGCTTATTGTTCTATAGTAATCATCATGTAATAGAGTCCACTATGAGCAATTTATACTCTGATCAAAAGACATAGGACGAAGCAGCCAAACCAATGGAACAACCAAGATAATTCAAACTTTATTTGTATGTAAACTGATCATAAGTTGAATACTCTGAATCGCACTTGTCAATTGGTTGCCTGGTTGCACTAATAAGTAGGGCAGGACAATTAAACATCAGAAGGATAAGCATCTTTCATGCAATTAAAATAGGCAATTAAACAAGTCATGACATATGATGTTGATTGTTCAATAGTAATCATCATGTAAAACAGACTACTATGGACATTTTATACTCTGCTCATCAGACATGTCATGAAGCAGCCAAACTCATGCAACAGACAGGATAATGCAACCCTGACCACAAGACTTGTAAAATCACAAGCAATTTCACAGGCAGAACAAATAAGAGAGAATAACTACAACAAAAAAGGTAAATTGGTGGCATGAATAGGATAATGAACAGCATTTTGCAGGCAAAGTAAGAAAACATGATAATCGAGGATGAGCGTGTTTCCTTGCCTGTAGGCTATAGGGCCTTTTTTATACCATGTTTCTTGTAGTGACCCGGGGCACGTGGCATCGATCTGGACGGCGAGGTAGCAGACCTCGTCGACGAGGTGGGCGATGAGGTGGACGGGCCTTGTCAGTGTGGTGACGGGCCTTGTCTGAGGTGGATGACGAGCTGGACGGGGAGGAGGACGACAAGCTAGATGGGGAGATGGACGGTGAGCTGGCCGATTTTGCGGGTGAAGTGTATAGCGAGGTGGTAGAAAAGGTCAGCCGGCTATCGGCGAGGTAGACGATCGGTGAGGTCTGTGGACGTGGTGGAAAACCGGGACGGTGAGGAGGTGCTAGGGTTTGTGCGCTAGGGTGACGGAGAGGTTACTACTGGAACGACGAATGGAGACGAGGGGAGTAAAGGCAGATGGCGGAGGGATGGGCAACGGTGAGGGGAAAAGGGGGAGGATGGCGGGGAGGAGGGTGGGAAGGGCGAGGGAAAAGGGGGAGGACGGCAGCACCGAGGGCGGTGGGGAAATTTGGATCTATCTCATTTTGGCGAGGGGGTAAAAAGGGGGGGGAATAGATTACATAAATGGCCTTTGTGCGAAAGCTTGGGTGGTGCTGTGTGGTTGGGCTCAAACGTAATTGCAGCTCGAGAAATTTTCGTTTGCGTAGAAACTCTCCCGCGCTGGCACCAAATTTCGCGTGGGCAGGAGCATCTTACCTGGAAATTTGGGGTTTGTGTCCTGGCCGTTGGATGCACGATGGAGGGTTCAAAAAAATTAACCATATTTTAGAAAGTCTTCACTAAAAAGAGCCTTGGTGAAGAAAACTATAAATTATTGACGAATAAATCTTCAAAAAATGCAATAATGTGGACTACTAGTTTATATTCTAGCTTGTATAATGATCTCAGGAGAGGTAAGTATGTTGGATAATATATTCAAATTTATTTATAGATAAGATTCAAAATGTGGTTATTTTGAACTATGGATTCCTTCAGATTAGGGTTGAACGATGATGGAATTTTATCCTTATTTTGGTTATTTTTAGGTCATAGCAACACAAATGTTATTTATATCAAATTAGTTTGAGCCCAAAGAAGATGCATCACTACACATACCAAAATACATATATAGGAAAATTAAAGCAACTTCCACATATATCCATGTGAATTACTAGAGTATAGTGGATATATCAATGTGGTTAGAACACATGCATGACTCTAGGGGCTAGGGGTCCATGTCTGTCAAGACTAAATTAAATTAAACATCATCGTATAGGAAATAATAAATAACCATCTTTCAATTCCATGTTACACATGTTGCACCAGTGTGACAGAAGCGTTAAGTTGCATCACAGAATCCACTTGAGTTAGATATCAATGTGTGGTATTTATTGATGGAAAATAACAAATGCAATGATGTGTGGTCATCATCATGTGTGGTCTATCAACAATGACTCTGGTGGCCATATCAATTATGTAAGTTAGGAAAAGAACACATCATTTGCAAAATATGAGTCTAGGAGAGAGATCCATGGTCGTCATAGAGACCAAGAACGACACATGGGAATTAATTAATAAAGGAGCTTCCACACATTGCATGCATGCATGATTGCACCAGTGTGACAGTACAACTTGTGCATCATTGATATCATAGAAGAAATAATCCACTTGAGTATATATATACATGTGGGCGGTCATGTGTACATGTAGCTAGCTAGAGATATATCATTGTGGTTTTGGAAAAGAACAGTGTATGCATTGTGGTCATGTGGGATCAGTGGCTCAGGTGGATGTATATTGTGTGTGTACTAGGAAAAGAACACACACATCGATCATCCAATGTCTCTAGGGGATATATCCATGTGTCAAATTAAACCATGCATGGTCATACAGACCAAAACACATAGGAATTAAAGCAACATATTGCATGTTGCACCAGTGTGAAAGAATGAAGAAGTTGCATCACAGAATCCACTAGTGTGTGATAGATATACCAATTAACAATCTGGTTTTGGAAAAGAGAACACATGCAATGTGGTCATCTATGTGGATCAATGACATCTAGCTACTATTAGTAGCTAGTGTGGATATCAATGTGGTTTAGGAAAAACATCACAGATGCAATAATGACTCTAGGGGTTCCATATATATGTGTATAGCCACATGCATGGTCACAGAGACTAATATAGGAAAAGCACAGCTTCCACACACATTGCATGCATGTTGCACCAGTGTGACATAATAAGTTGCATCATCCAGAGCTAGTTATGTATGTGTGGTCTCATCATGTAGATATATGTCAAAATGTGGTATATTGTTGGAAAAGAACACACATGCATGCAATATGACCCGCTATAGGAGATAGATAAATATATATACTCCATATTGGTCATAGAGACCAAACAACACATAGGAATTAAATAAAGGAGCTCCACATTGCATGCATGCATGCATGGACCAGTGTGACAGAATTTGTGCACAGCATCACATAATCCTTGAGTATATGCATGTGTGTATGGTCATGCATATATATGTAGAGAGAGATATATATCATCATCTTGTGTTGTTTTGGAAAAGAGAACAGTGTACATATATATATGCAATGTGTGGTCATGTGATGGGATCAGTGGCTCGAGTGGATATATATATATCAGTGTGTAACACACATCATGCAATGACTCTAGGGGAGGATCCATGTGTATTATACCTTGCATGGTCACATGCATATATAAACCAAAACACAGGAAAGCAACATATTACATGTTGCACCAGTGTGACGGAAGTTTTTGCATGACAGAATTCACTAGTGTGTGTGGTATATATACCAATTAACAATGTGGTTTTGGAAAAGAGAACACATGCAATGTGGTCATGTATGTGGATCAATGACATCTAGCTACTAGTAGCTAGTGTGGATATCAATGTGGTTTAGGAAAAAGATCACATATGCAATAATTAGGCTAGGGGTTCCATATGTGTACAACCACATGCATGGTCAAAGAGACCAATATAGGAAAAGCACATCTTACAAACACATTGCATGCATGTTGCACCAGTGTGACATAAGTTGCATCATCTAGAGAGTTATACATGTGTGGTCTCATCGTGTAGAAATATGTAAAAATGTGGTATATTGTTGGAAAAGAACACACATGCATGCAGTGTGGCCATCTCATGTGTATCTATCAACAATAATGCAATATATGCATGGAAAAGAACACACATGCATGCAATATGACTCTAGGAGATGAAATCCATATATATATATATATATATGGTCATAGAGACCAAAATCACATAGGTTAAATAAAGGAGAGCTTCCACACATTGCATGCATGCAGTGTGATAGAATTATTATTAGTTGTGCATCATCAGATAATCCACTTGAGTAGTATATGCATTGTGTGGTCATGCATATGTGTAGAGATAGATATCATTGTTAGGTTTTGGAAGAACAATGTACATACATGCAAATGTGGATCATCATGGATGTGGATCTATCAAGGACTCTGGTGACCATATCAACATGGGTTAGGAAAAAGAACACATGCATGAAATATGACTCCCTATAGGAGATAGATAGATATATATATTCCATATTGGTCATAGAGGCCAAACAACACATATGAATTAAATAAAGGAGCACCCCATTGCATGCATGCATACATGGACCAGTGTGACAGAATTTGTGCACATCATCACATAATCCTTGAGTATATGCATGTGCGTCTGGTCATGCATATACATGTAGAGAGAGATATATATCATCATCTTGTGTTGTTTTGGAAAAGAGAACAATATATATGCAATGTGTGTTCATGTGATGGGATTAGTAGCTCCAGTGGATATATATATATATATATATATATCAGTGTGTAACACACATCATGCAATGTCTCTAGGGGAGGATCCATGTGTATTAAACCATGCATGGTCACATGCATCTATAGACCAAAACACAGGAAAGCAACATATTGCATATTGCACCAGTGTGTCAGAAGTTCTTGCATCACAGAATCCACTAGTGTGTGTGGTAGATATACCAATTAACAATGTAGTTTTGGAAAAGAGAACACATGCAATCTAGTAATGTATGTGGATCAATGACATCTAGCTACTAGTAGCTAGTGTGGATATCAATGTGGTTTAGGAAAAAGATCACATATGCAATAATTAGTCTAGGGGTTCCATATGTGTACAACCACATGCATGGTCAAAGAGACCAATATAGGAAAAGCACAACTTGCGCACACATTGCATGCATGTTGCACCAGTGTGACATAAGTTGCATCATATAGAGAGTTATACATGTGTGGTCTCGTCGTGTAGAAATATGTAAAAATGTGGTATATTGTTGGAAAAGAACACACATGCATGCAATGTGCCCATCTCATGTGTATATATCAACAATAATGCAATATATGCATGGAAAAGAACAGACATGCATGCAATATGACTCTAGGAGATGAAATCCATATATATATATATATGGTCATAGAGACCAAAAACACATAGGTTAAATAAAGGAGAGCTTCCACACATTGCATGCATGCAGTGTGATAGAATTATTATTAGTTGTGCATCATCAGATAATCCACTTGAGTAGTACATGCATTGTGTGGTCATGCATATGTGTAGAGATAGATATCATTGTTAGGTTTTTGAAGAACAATGTACATACATGCAAATGTGGATCATCATGGATGTGGATCTATCAAGGAATCTGGTGACCATATCAATGTGGATTAGGAAAAGGAACAGATGCATGCAATATGACCCCCTATAGGAGATATATATATATATTCCATATTGGTCATAGATACCAAACAACACATATGAATTAAATAAAGGAGCACCACATTGCATGCATGCATACATGGACCAGTGTGACAGAATTTGTGCACATCATCACATAATCCTTGAGTATATGCATGTGTGTCTGGTCATGCATATAGATGTAGAGAGAGAGATATATCATCATCTTGGGTTGTTTTGGAAAAAATGTACATATATATGCAATGTGTGTTCATGTGATGGGATTAGTAGCTCCAGTGGATATATATATATTAGTGTGTAACACACATCATGCAATGTCTCTAGGGAAGGATCCATGTGTATTAAACCATGCATGGTCATATGCATATATAGACCAAAACATAGGAAAGCAACATATTTCATGTTGCCCCAGTGTGACAGAAGTTCTTGCATCACAGAATCCACTAATGTGTGTGGTAGATATACCAATTAACAATGTAGTTTTTGAAAAAAGAACACATGCAATGTGGTCATGTATGTCGATCAATGACATCTAGCTACTAGTAGCTAGTGTGGATATCAATGTGGTTTAGGAAAAAGATCACATATGCAATAATTAGTCTAGGGGTTCCATATGTGTACAACCACATGCATGGTCAAAGATACCAATATAGGAAAAGCACAGCTTGCAAACACATTGCATGCATGTTGCACCAGTGTGACATAAGTTGCATCATCTAGAGAGTTATACATGTGTGGTCTCATCGTGTAGATATATGTCAAAATGTGGTATATTGTTGGAAAAGAACACACATGCATGCAATGTGGCCATCTCATGTGTATCTATCAACAATAATGCAATATATGCATGGAAAAGAACACACATGCATGCAATATGACTCTAGGAGATCAAATCCATATATATATATATATGGTCATAGAGACCAAAAACACATAGGTTAAATAAAGGAGAGCTTCCACACATGGCATGCATGCAGTGTGACAGAATTATTATTAGTTGTGTATCATCATATAATCCACCGGAGTAGTATATGCATTGTGTGGTCATGCATATGTGTAGAGATAGATATCATTGTTAGGTTTTGTCAGAACAATATACAAACATGCAAATGTAGATCATCATGGATGTGGATCTATCAAGGACTCTGCTGACCATATCAATGTCGGTTAGGAAAAAGAACACATGCATGCAATATGACCCCCTATAGGAGATAGATAGATATATATATTCCATATTGGTCATAGAGACCAAACAACACATAGGAATTAAATAAAAGAGCTCCACATTGCTTGCATGCATGGACAAGTGTGACAGAATTTGTGCATATCATCACATAATCCTTGAATATATGCATGTGTGTCTGGTCATGCATATATATGTAGAGAGATATATACATCATCATCTTGTGTTGTTTTGGAAAAGAGAACAATGTACATATATATGCAATGTGTGGTCATGTGATGGGATCAGTGGCTCAAGTGGATATATATATATATTAGTGTGTAACACACATCATGAAATGTCTCTAGGGGAGGATCCATGTGTATTAAACCATGCATGGTCATATGCATATATAGACCAAAACATAGGAAAGCAACATATTGCATGTTGCACCAGTGTGACAGAAGTTCTTGCATCACAGAATCCACTAGTGTGTGTGGTAGATATACCAATTAACAATGTGGTTTTGGAAAATAGAACACATGCAATGTGGTCAAGTATGTCGATCAATGACATCTGCTACTAGTAGCTAGTGTGGATATCAATGTGGTTTAGGAAAAAGATCACATATGCAATAATTAGTCTAGGGGTTCCATATGTGTACAACCACATGCATGGTCAAAGAGACCAATATAGGAAAAGCACAGCTTGCAAACACATTGCATGCATGTTGCACCAGTGTGACATAAGTTGCATCATCTAGAAAGTTATACATGTGTGGTCTCATCGTGTAGAAATATGTAAAAATGTGGTATATTGTTGGAAAAGAACACACATGCATGCAATGTGGCCATCTCATGTGTATCTATCAACAATAATGCAATATATGCATGGAAAAGAACACACATGCATGCAATATGACTCTAGGAGATGAAATCCATATATATATATATGGTCATAGATACCAAAAACACATAGGGTAAATAAAGGAGAGCTTCCACAGATTGCATGCATGCAGTGTGACAGAATTATTATTAGTTGTGCATCATCAGATAATCCACTTGAGTAGTATATGCATTGTGTGGTCATGCATATGTGTAGAGATAGATATCATTGTTAGGTTTTGGAAGAACAATGTACATACATGCAAATGTGGATCATCATGGATGTGGATCTATCAAGGACTCTGGTGACCATATCAATGCGGGTTAGGAAAAAGAACACATGCATGCAATATGACCCCCTATAGGAGATAGATAGATATATATATTCCATATTCGTCATAGAGACCGAACAACACATATGAATTTAATAAAGGAGCACCACACTGCATGCATGCATACATGGACCAGTGTGACAGAATTTGTGCACATCATCACATAATCCTTGAGTATATGCATGTGTGTCTGGTCATGCATATAGATGTAGAGAGAGATATATATCATCATCTTGTGTTGTTTTGGAAAAGAGAACAATATATATGCAATGTGTGGTCATGTGATGGGATCAGTAGCTCTAGTGGATATATATATATATATATGTATTAAACCATGCATGGTCACATGCATATATAGACCAAAACACAGGAAAGCAACATATTGCATGTTGCACCAGTGTGTCAGAAGTTCTTGCATCACAGAATCCACTAGTGTGTGTGGTAGATATACCAATTAACAATGTGGTTTTGGAAAAGAGAACACATGCAATGTGGTACTGTATGTGGATCAATGACATCTAGTTACTAGTAGCTAGTGCGGATATCAATGTGGTTTAGTAAAAAGATCACATATGCAATAATGAGTATAGGGGTTCCATATGTGTACAACCACATGCATGGTCAAAGATAGCAATATAGGAAAAGCACAGCTTGCGCACACATTGCATGCATGTTGCACCAGTGTGACATAAGTTGCATCATCGAGAGAGTTATACATGTGTGGTCTCATCGTGTAGATATATGTCAAAATGTGGTATATTGTTGGAAAAGAACATACATGCATGTAATGTGGCCATCTCATGTGTATCTATCAACAATAATGCAATATATGCATGGAAAAGAACACACATGCATGCAATATGACTCTAGGACATCAAATCCATATATATATATGGTCATAGAGACCAAAAACACATAGGTTAAATAAATGAGAGCTTCCACACATTGCATGCATGTAGTGTGACAGAATTATTATTAGTTGTGTATCATCATATAATCCACTTGAGTAGTATATGCATTGTGTGGTCATGCATATGTGTAGAGATAGATATCATTGTTAGGTTCTGTAAGAACAATGTACATACATGCAAATGTAGATCATCATGGATGTGGATCTATCAAGGACTCTGGTGACCATATCAATGTGGGTTAGGAAAAAGAACACATGCATGCAATATGACCACCTATAGGAGATAGATAAATATATATATATTCCATATTGGTCATAGAGACCAAACAACACATAGGAATTAAATAAAGGAGCTCCACATTGCATGCATGGACCAGTGTGACAGAATTTGTGCATATCATCACATAATCCTTGAGTATATGCATGTGTGTCTGGTCATGCATATATATGTAGAGAGATATATATATCATCATCTTGTGTTGTTTTGGAAAAGAGAACAATGTACATATATATGCAATGTGTGGTCATGTGATGGGATCAGTGGCTCAAGTGGATATATATATATATTAGTGTGTAACACACATCATGAAATGTCTCTAGGGGAGGATCCATGTGTATTAAACAATGCATGGTCATATGCATATATAGACCAAAACATAGGAAAGCAACATATTGCATGTTGCACCAGTGTGATAGAAGTTCTTGCATCACATAATCCACTAGTGTGTGTGGTAGATATACCAATTAACAATGTGGTTTTGGAAAAGAGAACACATTCAATGTGGTCATGTATGTCGATCAATGACATCTAGCTACTAGTAGCTAGTGTGGATATCAATGTGGTTTAGGAAACAGATCACATATGCAATAATTAGTCTAGGGGTTCCATATGTGTACAACCACATGCATGGTCAAAGAGACCAATATAGGAAAAGCACAGCTTGCAAACACATTGCATGCATGTTGCACCAGTGTAACATAAGTTGCATCATCTAGAGAGTTATACATGTGTGGTCTCATCGTGTAGAAATCTGTAAAAATGTGGTATATTGTTGGAAAAGAACACACATGCATGCAATGTGGCCATCTCATGTGTATCTATCAACAATAATGCAATATATGCATGGAAAAGAACACACATGCATGCAATATGACTCTAGGAGATGAAATCCATATATATATATGGTCATAGAGACCAAAAACACATAGGTTAAATAAAGGAGAGCTTCCACACATTGCATGCATGCAGTGTGACAGAATTATTATTAGTTGTGCATCATCAGATAATCCACTTGAGTAGTATATGCATTGTGTGGTCATCCATATGTGTAGAGATAGATATCATTGTTAGGTTTTGTAAGAACAATGTACATACATGCAAATGTGGATCATCATGGATGTGGATCTATCAAGGACTCTGGTGACCATATCAATGCGGGTTAGGAAAAAGAACACATGCATGCAATATGACCCCCTATAGGAGATAGATAGATATATATATTCCATATTGGTCATAGAGACCAAACAACACATAGGAATTAAATAAAGGAGCTCCACATTGCATGCATGGACCAGTGTGACAGAATTTGTGCATATCATCACATAATCCTTGAGTATATGCATGTGTGTCTGGTCATGCATATATATGTAGAGAGATATATATATCATCATCTTGTGTTGTTTTGGAAAAGAGAACAATGTACATATATATGCAATGTGTGGTCATGTGATGGGATCAGTGGCTCAAGTGGATATATATATATTAGTGTGTAACACACATCATGAAATGTCTCTAGGGGAGGATCCATGTGTATTAAACCAAGCATGGTCATATGCATATATAGACCAAAACAGAGGAAAGCAACATATTGCATGTTGCACCAGTGTGACAGAAGTTCTTGCATCACAGAATCCACTAGTGTGTGTGGTAGATATACCAATTAACAATGTGGTTTTGGAAAATAGAACACATGCAATGTGGTCATGTATGTCGATCAATGACATCTAGCTACTAGTAGCTACTGTGGATATTAATGTGGTTTAGGAAAAAGATATATGCAAAAATGACTCTAGGGGTTCCATATGTGTACAGCCACATGCATGGTCATAGAGACCAATATAGGAAAATCACAGCTTGTGCACACATTGCATGCATGTTGCACCAGTGTGACATAAGTAGCATCATCCAGAGAGTTTTACATGTGTGGTATCATCATGTAGATATATGCCAAAATGTGATATATTGTTGGAAAAGAACACACATGCATGCAATGTGGTCATCTCATGTGGATCTATCAACAATAATGTAATATATGCATGGAAAAGAACACACATGCATGCAATATGACTCTAGGAGATCAAATCCATATATATATATATGGTCATAGAGACCAAAAACACATAGGTTAAATAAAGGAGAGCTTCCACACATTGCATGCATGTAGTGTGACAGAATTATTATTAGTTGTGTATCATCATATAATCCACTTGAGTAGTATATGCATTGTGTGGTCATGCATATGTGTAGAGATAGATATCATTGTTAGGTTTTGGAAGAACAATGTACATACATGCAAATGTGGATCATCATGGATGTGGATCTATCAAGGACTCTGGTGACCATATCAATGCGGGTTAGGAAAAAGAACACATGCATGCAATATGACCCCCTATAGGAGATAGATAGATATATATATTCCATATTGGTCATAGAGACCGAACAACACATATGATTTAAATAAAGGAGCACCACATTGCATGCATGCATACATGGACTAGTGTGACAGAATTTGTGCACATCATCACATAATCCTTGAGTATATGCATGTGTGTCTGGTCGTGCATATAGATGTAGAGAGAGATATATATCATCATCTTGTGTTGTTTTGGAAAAGAGAACAATATATATGCAATGTGTGGTCATGTGATGGGATCAGTAGCTCGAGTGGATATATATATATATGTATTAAACCATGTATGGTCACATGCATATATAGACCAAAACACAGGAAATCAACATATTGCATGTTGCACCAGTGGGTCAGAAGTTCTTGCATCACAGAATCCACTAGTGTGTGTGGTAGATATACCAATTAACAATGTGGTTTTGGAAAAGAGAACACATGCAATGTGGTCCTGTATGTCGATCAATGACATCTAGTTACTAGTAGCTAGTGCGGATATCAATGTGGTTTAGTAAAAAGATCACATATGCAATAATGAGTATAGGGGTTCCATATGTGTACAACCACATGCATGGTCAAAGATAGCAATATAGGAAAAGCACAGCTTGCGCACACATTGCATGCATGTTGCACCAGTGTGACATAAGTTGCATCATCGAGAGAGTTATACATGTGTGGTCTCATCGTGTAGATATATGTCAAAATGTGGTATATTGTTGGAAAAGAACATACATGCATGTAATGTGGCCATCTCATGTGTATCTATCAACAATAATGCAATATATGCATGGAAAAGAACACACATGCATGCAATATGACTCTAGGAGATCAAATCCATATATATATATGGTCATAGAGACCAAAAACACATAGGTTAAATAAAGGAGAGCTTCCACACATTGCATGCATGTAGTGTGACAGAATTATTATTAGTTGTGTATCATCATATAATCCACTTGAGTAGTATATGCATTGTGTGGTCATGCATATGTGTAGAGATAGGTATCATTGTTAGGTTCTGTAAGAACAATGTACATACATGCAAATGTAGATCATCATGGATGTGGATCTATCAAGGACTCTGGTGACCATATCAATGTGGGTTAGGAAAAAGAACACATGCATGCAATATGACCACCTATAGGAGATAGATAAATATATATATTCCATATTGGTCATAGAGACCAAACAACACATAGGAATTAAATAAAGGAGCTCCACATTGCATGCATGGACCAGTGTGACAGAATTTGTGCATATCATCACATAATCCTTGAGTATATGCATGTGTGTCTGGTCATGCATATATATGTAGAGAGATATATATATCATCATCTTGTGTTGTTTTGGAAAAGAGAACAATGTACATATATATGCAATGTGTGGTCATGTGATGGGATCAGTGGCTCAAGTGGATATATATATATATATTAGTGTGTAACACACATCATGAAATGTCTCTAGGGGAGGATCCATGTGTATTAAACAATGCATGGTCATATGCATATATAGACCAAAACATAGGAAAGCAACATATTGCATGTTGCACCAGTGTGATAGAAGTTCTTGCATCACATAATCCACTAGTGTGTGTGGTAGATATACCAATTAACAATGTGGTTTTGGAAAAGAGAACACATTCAATGTGGTCATGTATGTCGATCAATGACATCTAGCTACTAGTAGCTAGTGTGGATATCAATGTGGTTTAGGAAAAAGATCACATATGCAATAATTAATCTAGGGGTTCCATATGTGTACAACCACATGCATGGTCAAAGAGACAAATATAGGAAAAGCGCAGCTTGCAAACACATTGCATGAATGTTGCACCAGTGAGACATAAGTTGCATCATCTAGAGAGTTATACATGTGTGGTCTCATCGTGTAGAAATATGTAAAAATGTGGTATATTGTTGGAAAAGAGCACACATGCATGCAATGTGGCCATCTCATGTGTATCTATCAACAATAATGCAATATATGCATGGAAAAGAACACACATGCATGCAATATGACTCTAGGAGATGAAATCCATATATATATATATATATATGGTCATAGAGACCAAAAACACGTAGGTTAAATAAAGGAGAGCTTCCACACATTGCATGCATGCAGTGTGACAGAATTATTATTAGTTGTGCATCATCAGATAATCCACTTGAGTAGTATATCCATTGTGTGGTCATCCATATGTGTAGAGATAGATATCATTGTTAGGTTTTGTAAGAACAATGTACATACATGCAAATGTGGATCATCATGGATGTGGATCTATCAAGGACTCTGGTGACCATATCAATGCGGGTTAGGAAAAAGAACACATGCATGCAATATGACCCCCTATAGGAGATAGATAGATATATATATTCCATATTGGTCATAGAGACCAAACAACACATAGGAATTAAATAAAGGAGCTCCACATTGCATGCATCGACCAGTGTGACAGAATTTGTGCATATCATCACATAATCCTTGAGTATATGCATGTGTGTCTGGTCATGCATATATATGTAGATATATATATATATCATCATCTTGTGTTGTTTTGGAAAAGAGAACAATGTACATATATATGCAATGTGTGGTCATGTGATGGGATCAGTGGCTCAAGTGGATATATATATATTAGTGTGTAACACACATCATGAAATGTCTCTAGGGGAGGATCCATGTGTATTAAACCAAGCATGGTCATATGCATATATAGACCAAAACAGAGGAAAGCAACATATTGCATGTTGCACCAGTGTGACAGAAGTTCTTGCATCACAGAATCCACTAGTGTGTGTGGTAGATATACCAATTAACAATGTGGTTTTGGAAAATAGAACACATGCAATGTGGTCATGTATGTCGATCAATGACATCTAGCTACTAGTAGCTACTGTGGATATTAATGTGGTTTAGGAAAAAAGATATATGCAAAAATGACTCTAGGGGTTCCATATGTGTACAGCCACATGCATGGTCATAGAGACCAATATAGGAAAATCACAGCTTGTGCACACATTGCATGCATGTTGCACCAGTGTGACATAAGTAGCATCATCCAGAGAGTTTTACATGTGTGGTCTCATCATGTAGATATATGCCAAAATGTGATATATTGTTGGAAAAGAACACACATGCATGCAATGTGGTCATCTCATGTGGATCTATCAACAATAATGTAATATATGCATGGAAAAGAACACACATGCATGCAATATGACTCTAGGAGATCAAATCCATATATATATATATATGGTCATAGAGACCAAAAACACATAGGTTAAATAAAGGAGAGCTTCCACACATTGCATGCATGTAGTGTGACAGAATTATTATTAGTGTATCATCATATAATCCACTTGAGTAGTATATGCATTGTGTGGTCATGCATATGTGTCGAGATAGATATAATTGTTAGGTTTTGGAAGAACAATGTACATACATGCAAATGTGGATCATCATGGATGTGGATCTATCAAGGACTCTGGTGACCATATCAATGTGGGTTAGGAAAAAGAACACATGCATGCAATATGACCCCCTATAGGAGATAGATATATATATATATTCCATATTGGTCATAGAAACCAAACAACACATAGGAATTAAATAAAGGAGCTCCACATTGCATGCATGGACCAGTGTGATAGAATTTGTGCATATCATCACATAATCCTTGAGTATATGCATGTGTGTCTGGTCATGCATATATATGTAGAGAGATATATATATCATCATCTTGTGTTGTTTTGGAAAAGAGAACAATGTACATATATATGCAATGTGTGGTCATGTGATGGGATCAGTGGCTCAAGTGGATATATATATATATATTAGTGTGTAACACACATCATGAAATGTCTCTAGGGGAGGATCCATGTGTATTAAACAATGCATGGTCATATGCATATATAGACCAAAACATAGGAAAGCAACATATTGCATGTTGCACCAGTGTGATAGAAGTTCTTGCATCACAGAATCCACTAGTGTGTGTGGTAGATATACCAATTAACAATGTGGTTTTGGAAAAGAGAACACATGCAATGTGGTCATGTATGTCGATCAATGACATCTAGCTACTAGTAGCTAGTGTGGATATCAATGTGGTTTAGGAAAAAGATCACATATGCAATAATTAGTCTAGGGGTTCCATATGTGTACAACCACATGCATGGTCAAAGAGACCAATATAGGAAAAGCACAGCTTGCAAACACATTGCATGCATGTTGCACCAGTGTGACATAAGTTGCATCATCTAGAGAGTTATACATGTGTGGTCTCATCGTGTAGAAATATGTAAAAATGTGGTATATTGTTGGAAAAGAACACACATGCATGCAATGTGGCCATCTCATGTGTATCTATCAACAATAATGCAATATATGCATGGAAAAGAACACACATGCATGCAATATGACTCTAGGAGATGAAATCCATATATATATATGGTCATAGAGACCAAAAACATATAGGTTAAATAAAGGAGAGCTTCCACACATTGCATGCATGCAGTGTGACAGAATTATTATTAGTTGTGCATCATCAGATAATCCACTTGAGTAGTATATGCATTGTGTGGTCATCCATATGTGTAGAGATAGATATCATTGTTAGGTTTTGTAAGAACAATGTACATACATGCAAATGTGGATCATCATGGATGTGGATCTATCAAGGACTCTGGTGACCATATCAATGCGGGTTAGGAAAAAGAACACATGCATGCAATATGACCCCCTATAGGAGATAGATAGATATATATATTCCATATTGGTCATAGAGACCAAACAACACATAGGAATTAAATAAAGGAGCTCCACATTGCATGCATGGACCAGTGTGACAGAATTTGTGCATACCATCACATAATCCTTGAGTATATGCATGTGTGTCTGGTCATGCATATATATGTAGAGAGATATATATATATCATCATCTTGTGTTGTTTTGGAAAAGAGAACAATGTACATATATATGCAATGTGTGGTCATGTGATGGGATCAGTGGCTCAAGTGGATATATATATATTAGTGTGTAACACACATCATGAAATGTCTCTAGGGGAGGATCCATGTGTATTAAACCATGCATGGTCATATGCATATATAGACCAAAACATAGGAAAGCAACATATTGCATGTTGCACCAGTGTGACAGAAGTTCTTGCATCATAGAATCCACTAGTGTGTGTGGTAGATATACCAATTAACAATGTGGTTTTGGAAAATAGAACACATGCAATGTGGTCATGTATGTCGATCAATGACATCTAGCTACTAGTAGCTACTGTGGATATTAATGTGGTTTAGGAAAAAGATATATGCAAAAATGACTCTAGCGGTTCCATATGTGTACAGCCACATGCATGGTCATAGAGACCAATATAGGAAAATCACAGCTTGTGCACACATTGCATGCATGTTGCACCAGTGTGACATAAGTAGCATCATCCAGAGAGTTTTACATGTGTGGTCTCATCATGTAGATATATGCCAAAATGTGATATATTGTTGGAAAAGAACACACATGCATGCAATGTGGTCATCTCATGTGGATCTATCAACAATAATGTAATATATGCATGGAAAAGAACACACATGCATGCAATATGACTCTAGGAGATCAAATCCATATATATATATATGGTCATAGAGACCAAAAACACATAGGTTAAATAAAGGAGAGCTTCCACACATTGCATGCATGCAGTGCGACAGAATTATTATTAGTTGTGCATCATCAGATAATCCACTTGAGTAGTATATGCATTGTGTGGTCATGCATATGTGTCGAGATAGATATAATTGTTAGGTTTTGGAAGAACAATGTACATACATGCAAATGTGGATCATCATGGATGTGGATCTATCAAGAACCATATCAATGTGGGTTAGGAAAAAGAACACATGCATGCAATATGACCCCCTATAGGAGATAGATAGATATATATTCCATATTGGTCATAGAGACCAAACAACACATAGGAATTAAATAAAGGAGCTTCACATTGCATGCATGCATGCATGGACCAGTGTGATAGAATTTGTGCACATCATAACATAATCCTCGAGTATATGCATGTGTGTATGGTCATGCATATATATGTAGAGAGATATATATATCATCAACTAGTGTTGTTTTGGAAAAGAGAACAATATATATGCAATGTGTGGTCATGTGATGGGGTTAGTGGATCTAGTGGATATATATATCAGTGTGTAACACACATCATGCAATGTCTCTAGGGGAGGATCCATGTGTATTAAACCATGCATGGTCACATGCATATATAGACCAAAACACAGGAAAACAGTATATTGCATGTTGCACTAGTGTGACAGAAGTTGTTGCATCACAGAATCCACTAGTGTGTGTGGTAGATATACCAATTAACAATGTGATTTTGGAAAAGCGAACACATGCAGTGTGGTCATGTATGTGGATCAATGACATCTAGCCAGCTAGTGTGGATATCAACGTGGTTTAGGAAAAAGATCACATATGCAATAATGACTCTAGGGGTTCCATATGTGTACAGCCACATGCATGGTCACAGAGACCAATATAGGAAAAGCACAGCTTGCACACACATTGCATGCATGTTGCACCAGTGTGACATAAGTTGCATCATCCAGAGTTATATATGTGTGGTCTCATCATTTGTATCAGCTTGAGGGCCACAAGGATACTGAGATGGTGTATGATAAACTCTTCCGGAGTGTTAACATTACCATTTTTTGGTACAAAGATGACAGTTACATCTTGGCAACCCAGGCTACAAAAGTGTTCTACGTACCAGACACAACCAAGGGCAAATACTGGCGGGTGGTTCAAAAAATAGTTCAAAGACATAAGTTTAATGTTGCTGAAGGAGAGGAAGAGGAGGAGGAGGCGGTGCATACTGATGTAGCATACCAATAGTTTGTTGGCTCTGAAAATGAGACTATATCTGAGGCTCTGCCTTTTAGGAAACGTCGACCCTCTGTCAACGGAGGCCACGTCATAGATGCTTCAGTGTTCCGTATCAGAGACAAAAGGAAACAGTTGAAGAGGAGGAAGTTGACAGTGAGCCTGAAGTAGACGACACCATTGAGGAGTACTAAGTGACAAAGAAGGTGAAGTACAAGATGATACAAACGAAGAGTAGTTCCAGCTTATGGTGGTGGAGTGTTGGATGATTTGTGTTGCATGCTTGAACAGATGGATGTGTGCATGCGTGTGTTGAACTGATGATCGTGTGTGCATGCTTGAACTAATGGTTGTGTGCATGCCTGTGTTGCATGCTTTGTGTTGAACTAATGGTTGTGTGCATTCCTCTGAACTGATCAATATGATTGTCCTGTAGTTCATGGAATCAATAGCTATTCATTTGGAAAATTAGCCACAGCATTGTGCTGTTATTGTGTCTGTCAAACTTGGCTGAACAAAAGCTCTTTTTCTGGTAGAAAAAATGGGCTGTTATTCAGTCCGCGTGGGACCCATTCGTCAGCCTACCAGACGATGCCACTGTGACCCAAAACCGCTCACGCATGGGGCCACTCCCAAATCCCACACCACTTCCCCCAAATCCGTGCTAGAGAAAACCCTCTCCCCTCCCCGCGGATGACCAAATCTTGGCGACGACGGTGGCAGCTGAGGCTGCAAACTGACGTATAAGTGCTCCTCAACCTAGCGCCCTTTCACCACGTCAACTCTTCGTTAACCGGTCGGCGGTGTGGTCGCCTCCTCGTTCTAGTTCGACGCATCGCCTTCTCGTTCTAGTTCGACGCATCGCCTCCTTGTTCTATAGGACACCACGTCGATGTTGCTTTTTAATTAGTTCTAGTTCGATGCGTCACCTGCTTGTTCTATGGCAGCGCGTATGTACTCACGAATCTAGTGCTCCGTGCGTCGAGGTTACTGCTTATGGCAAGGCTCAATCTAGTTCACTGGAAGTTCCCTTTAGTTTACTCACTGAATTTGATTCTCGTAATAATTGACTAATTAAAATTGTATTCTAACTTAATTCTTGTATTTACTCTTTGGGGCAGGTACAATGAAGGCCAGGGAGATACATGAGCAGGTTCTAAAATTGATGCTACTGGCACTACTACTGTATATGGCATAAAAACTAACATTCTAATTAGTGCAATGTCTAATTTAGGCTATGAAGGATGTTGTCGTCATCGATGTCTCATCTGATGACGATGTGAAGAAACCTGCTGATGTAGTTTTTCGCAACATGAAAGCTAAGATAGCAAGGCGAAGACTAAAGCTTATATGAAAAGATTTAGAGCAGTCGAGAAACCGAGGATCCTTATTCCTAGAGGTGTAGCTTTATATACATGTTTTTCTACATTTATATATATGAATATACAGATTATTACTGTCTAATATTTTCTTTCTAGGTCCAAGTATGACGGGGCTTGAAGAATTCGATGAGCACTGCGTGTTTGGAAACCATTTGGAATTGACTTCTGACCAAGTTTCTTCCCTCAAAGTGTTAGTTAAACTACACAAGCCATCTATACCATACTATGTGTGCAAGATGAACAAGTCAAATGTCATCCGTGGGAAGGCCAAAATAGTTAAAATTTGACATTTCAATAGTTAAATTTTATTATGCACAGTGAACTCTAGCCAACAACTAATATTCTTCTTCTCCTACAGTACTTTTCAGTTAGCTATAGCCATGCACACCTCAACCGCTATCTCCCAAAGGTGTTACCACTCGCATGCTCCTACAAGACCACTTTTGAGCATGTTAACCTCTTCCAAGGCATGAATGATGCTGCCCAGAAGACAAGAGGCTGGTCTAATGTTCTTGAACTCGCTGGAATAAGGGAGGGGAATGTGTGCATCTTCACCTTTTTTAAATGAGGGGCTACATGGCTTCATGGGTTGTGTCAATGTTCTATAGTGAGGCCAAAAAGTATCTGCTTGTTTATGTTGTGGTGTTGGATGAACAATTAATGTAATATGTTGTTAGTGAACTTGTAGTGGTAAGGAACTTGTTGTCCACCTGGTGCTCTACATGCTAAGTAATATTATCTCCATATGCTATGTATATATTTTGGTTCATTGTGTTCATGTTGTTGCTTTCCTGTGACTGAGAGCTGGTTTGTAATATACAGAACAAAGTTGTAGATCAACACAAAACCAATGAACAGATGCATCAGTTGTAAGTTAGTTCTGCAAAAGATTGGTTGACGGTTCGATTCCGTCTACCTGCATGAAATGGTTTTATGTTATTTAATTTCTATCAAACGCACTCACAGTTGGGGCCAGCGGAAAACGTCACGAAGCCGCGTCGAACCCAGCACTACCGTGAGATACACTACGTACGTAACATCGACACTGAGCTAACAAGTGGGGTTGAACCATAGAGGAGACGGTCGATGCGAAAAAAAGTGTTGAATATGTGTCGTGACGAAATCCACAATGAATTTTGCACCAGACAAATTGGCAAACTGGGCTCTAGGGCCTAGGACGAAATCTGCGACGAATTTGCCATGATGAAAACAAGGAAAGTCATGGATAACTGGGCTGGAGGGGCTTGGAGCTTGTTATGATGAAACGTTCTAGAACGTCAAGAATCCGTGACGTTTTTACGTCGCATCATAAAAATAACATGACGGATCATCCAGATTCTTGTAGTGAAACCATGGTCACAAAGACCAAAAACACATAGGAAGACCAGCTTCCACATTGCAAGCTACAGCAGTGAGGAAGAAGTTGCATCATAGAATGCCCTAGAGTGTGTGTGGTCATGTGGATCAATGTGGTCTAGGAAAATAACACATGCAATGACACTATTAGATCAATGTGGTTTAGGAAAATAACACATGCAATGACTATAGGTGATCCATGTGTCAAATAGTGGTCACAAAGACCTAAAGCACATAGGAAGAGTAGATTCCACATTGCATGTTGCACACGTGAGGCAGAAGTTGCATCACATAATGCATTGGAGTGTGTGTGGTCATCTAGATCAATGTGGTGTATGAAAAATGACACTAGTGGAACAATGTGGTCAAACTGTGGTCATGGAGACCAAAAGCTCATATTAAGAGCATCTTCCACATTGCATGTTGCACCAGTGAGGCAGAAGAAGCATCACAGAATGCACTGGAGTGTTTGTGCTCATGTGGATCAATATGATCTAGGAAAAGAATACATGCAGTGACACTAGTGGATCAATGTGGTTAAGGAAAAGAACACATGCAATGACTATAGGTGATCCATGTGCCAAACCATGGTTAGAGCAATCAAAAGCACATCGGAAGAGCAGCTTCCACATTGCATGTTCCAGGAAAACAACACATGCAATGACACTAGTGGATGAATTTGGTTTTGGAAAAGAACACATGCAATGACTATAGGTGATCCATGTGTCATACCATGGTCACAGAGACCATGAGCACATAGGACGAGCAGCTTCCACAATGTATGCTGCACTAGTGAGACAGAAGTTGCATCACAGAATGCACTAGAGTGTGTGTGGTCATGTGGATCAATCTGGTATAGGAAAAGAACACATGCAATGACACTAGTGGATCAATGTGGTTTAGTAAAACAACACATGCAATGACTATAGGTGATCAATGTGTCAGACCATGCTCACAAATCCCAAAAGAACATAGGAAGAGCAGCTTCCACATTTCATGTTGCACTAGTGAGGGAGAAGTTGCATCATAGAATGCACTGGGTTGTAAGTGGTCATGTTGATCAATATGGTCTAGAAAAAGAACACATGCAATGACACTAGTGGATCAATGTGGTTTAGCAAAAGAACACATGCAATGACCATAGGCTATCCATGTGTCAAACCATGGTCACAGAGACCAAAATCACATAGGAAGAGTAGCTTCCACATTGCATGTTGCACCAGTGAGGCAAAAGTTGCATCACAGAATGCACTAGAGTGTGTGTGGTCATGTGGATCAATGTGGTCTAGGAAAAAAACACATGCAATGACACTAGTGGATCAATGTTGTTTAGGAAAAGAACAGATGCAATGTCTATACATGATCCATGTGTCAAACCATGGTCACAGATACTAAAAACTCATAGGATGAGGAGCTTCCACATTGAATGTTGCACAAGTGAGGCAGAAGTTTCATCATAGAATGCACTAGATTGTGTGTGGTCATGTGGATAAATGTGGTCTAGGAAAATAACACATCCAATGATAGTTGTCGATCAATGTTGTTTAGGAAAAGAACACATGCAATGTCTATAGGTGATCAATGTGTCAGACCATGGTCACAAAGACCAAAAGCACATAGGAAGAGCAGCTTCCACATTGCATGTTGCACTAGTGAGGCAGAAGTGGCATCACATAATGCACTGGATTGATTGTGCTCATGTGGATCAATGTGGTCTAGGAAAAGAACACATGTAATGCCACTAGTGGATCAATGTGGTTTTGGAAATGAGCACATGCAATGACTATAGGTGATCCATGTGTCAAACCATGGAAACAGAGCCAAAAGCACATAGGAAGAGTAGGTTCCAAATTGCATGTTGCACCAGTGAGGCAGAAGTTGCATCACCGAATGCACTGGAGTGTGTGTGGTCATGTGGATCAATGTTGTCTAGGTAAAAAACACATGCAATGACACTAGTGGATCAATGTTGTTTAGGAAAAGAACACATGCAATGTCTATAGGTGATCCATGTGTCAAACCATGGTCACAGAGACCAAAATCACATAGGAAGGGTAGCTTCCAAATAGCATGTTGCAGTAGTGAGGCAGAAGTTGCATCACATAATGCACTAGATTTTGTGTGGCCATGTGGATCAATGTGGTCTAGGAAAATAACACATGAAGTGACACCAGTGGATCAATGTGGTTTAGGGAAAGAACAGAGGTAAAGACTATAGGTGATCCATGTGTCCAAACGTGGTCACAGAGACCAAAAGAACATATGAATAGGAGCTTCCACATGCATGCTGTGCTGGTGAGGCAGAAGTTGCATCGTAGAATTCACTGAAGTGTGTGTGGTCATGTGGATAAATGTGGTCTAGGAAAATAACACATGCAATGACACTAGTGGATCAATGTGGTTTAGGAAAAGAACACATGCAATGACTATTGGTGATCCATGTGTCAAACTATGGTCATGGAGACCAAAAACACATAGGAAGAGCAGCTTCCACATTGCATGCTGCATAAGTGAGGTAGAAGTTGCATCACGGAATGCACTGGAGTTTATGTGTTCATGTGGATCAATGTGGTCTAGGAAAATAATACATGCAATGACACTAGTGGATCAATGTGGTTTAGGAAAATAACACATGGAATGTTTATAGGTGATCCATGTGTCGAACCATGGTCACAAAGACCGAAAGAACATAGGAAGAGAAGCTTCCACATTGCATGTTGCACTAGTGAGGCAGAACTTGCTTCACAGAATGCACTGAAGTGTGTGTGATTATGTGGATCAATGTGGTCTAGAACAAAACACATGCAAGGACACTAATGGATCAATGTTGTGGGGTCCCCCGGATTTAATCATCCGAGAAATCTCTGTTATGTAAATATCCATGTTCCCATGATCAGTGAGCCATGGATCATAACTGACAAGTATCATTACAGCATCCGAAACATAACGAATGCAAGTCTTACATAGTGTAGTTAGGGCTGCACAACTTTCAGTAGCGGAGCTTCATCACACGCAGGCCCAATCATGCCTCAACCTACAGGCGACTAACTGGGAGTACGTTTGAATGTACTCGCAAACCACCAAGATAAGTTAAATAAGGAAATGCAATTCTGGCTGCGGTGAGATAGCTCTATCTAGGGTTGTTTTTGAAAAGCCTAGACTATCTCTTGTAGTTATGGCATCTCCATATCTTTGTTGAAAAAGAGTTTTGAAACATGCTTCCATTTTATAAATTAGGATATCCCCATATCCTTGCTAAAAACCTTTTTGAAAACAGTTTTGGAGAAAAACCCTTTTTAAACCTCTTTGACCACCTATGGTCAAAACAAAACTTTAAACTCAGGTTCCCTCGGAATCTCTATACTTTCATCCATTTTTCCAAACACCACCATTTGGGTACTCCTAGCCATCACCTTTCCAACTGTCCTTGACCGTGGACACGGCTATTCAAATAGATTATACTCTGCAGAGTTTGCGCATTTTTCCCACAAGAATCAATACATTTGCCGGGATAAAACCACGGCTCTCTACACACGGTAGACGGGGGTTCGGATAATCAAACCTAACCTTTCTCTTGTCGACCCTATCAAAGCCTGCTTTTCCTTTTGGGTTTGTTCTCCCCGGCAACGAGTATGTGGCCCCTGGCCATAGTACTGCCTTCCGTACACGCGTATACCCAAATCGCAGCTTGGCGTATACCTTAACTTGGTGACTCCACTTCCTTCTGTACTACCTAAGTCATACCGTCCGCGGGAGACCCAATTGTTGCACCGGCACTTCTGCCAAGATAGGCTCTCTCTTGCCGAAGCAAGCTACAGGCTCCAGATCCGTAGAACTGTTAGCGTCTGCCCGGAATTCAAGGGATTTCTCCAAATAAGCATTATACAAGCTGACTCGGCTAAAGAAGACAAACTACGAGCTAAGCCTCAGCACCTGGGGTAATGTAGTTGCACGGATAAAAATTGTTCCAGTAAAGGCGTAGAACATCCCTTCTCTTTCTCTTGTCCATTTTCTCATTTCTCATCATCACCACGTCTTTAGTTAAAACATCCGCTTGGAACGATGCCTCTTCCCAAGGGTTTTACAAAGCAGTTTTTGAACATTTGTAGTAGGGTAAATCCCAAAACAATTTATTCAACAAAAATCCGTTGGTTTCCAGTGAGGTAGGATGCTAATCATCGTAACCTCGATCAAAAGGGGAGTAAATGGTAGGTTTACATCAGGGTGGGTGCCAGGAGGGACACCAAGTCATAACTTGGAGGAGCCAAGTCATTAACACAATATTTATAAAACAAGACATGCAGATAAATAATGCAATTTATAAAGGAGGTACAAAGCGGGTAATAAAAAGAGTAGGAAAAGTATCGGAATTCGGGAAAGGTGGTTTGCCTGTGATCAGCGATAATTCCCTGGACTTCCTTAGATAACCAAGAACACCCAATAAATAATACGAAGTCCCTTTCTTCTCGTCATCAAACAATCACAATATCGCCGTCATCGAGTATACATGCAAGCAGACAATACCACAATCAATACAAGGCATACAAGCATCAATACATACAGCAAGCAATGGACAATACGAGTTTCCAATTCAGTAGGTTTTGAGAGGATTGGATTTAGAAGTAGAAGATGGCCTTGGAGACAAGGATGAACATCCCTTAGGGTTTATAGTCTAGAAACTACCTAAGAGATGGGTTTTGGAACAAGATCATATTCTGTATGATACCATCGTGTAAAAATGACACCAACAGATAGGAGTTGATAAAATGAAACCAACAAAAGTGGTTTCACTATTTTATCACTTTTCTTTATTTAGTTATTAAATTTCTAGTGAAATAAACTCTAGTTTTAGGAAATAATTCACCAGAAAAGTTCTGGAGCTCCAAAAATTACTTCCTTGGATAATTAAGTGGTTTTTGATGTACTGAGTAGCCGAGAGTTCGAATCACTCCAAAATTGTTACCAGAAAGCCCTCAGGAAATTCCCAAAGGCAGTTCCGGAGCTGTTTTGTCTTTTTCACCAAATTAAATCTACAGAAGATTTTAATTTGATTCCAAGGGCACATGGTAGGCATTTAGAATACCTCTCTGTAGAAATTGGAATTATCTAGTTTGGATATCAAGAACTACTGGAGTGGTTTATTTAGTGAAATGAGTCTACATAGAATGGTTTAATTCCTTATAATTGAACGAGAGCTCAATAAAATTTGAGCTGCTGGGGTCTGATATGGGTTGATATGGAGTTTTACTGGGACATCAAATTAGGCCAATACCCCGGTTGGTTTGACCTAGAGAAATTCCTAAAGGCAGATTATGGCTGTTTTTGTTATTGTTACCAATGTTAAAACATAGTTCACCTTGACATGAGATAAATGCTAGATCGTAGGCCTATGGGTATACTTTCAAAGAAACTTGGTTTCATCCATTTTGGAGATGTGTAGGTCATTGAGGCATTTATTTAGTGCAAACGACAACCTTTATTGGATTAATTGCCAATAAATAATAAAGGTTATTTTTGGCAAAAGACCAGTTCTACATGCTGCACAAAACACACATGAACCTAGTAAAAATCTTATTTGGACAAAATACCCTCTTTTCCATTTTCAAATTGATTTAAACCAGACTGGAGTTTTTCAGATCTGGAAAAGATATAGAAAAAGAAAAGGGATGAATAGCCCCGCGGGCCTGATTCTGGAGAGGCAGCTAGGCCGCATAGGGGCGGGCCGGCCCAGCTCGCCGGGGAACGCACGCGGGAGGGAGTTCAAACTCCGGCCGTGGGTCCCGCTGGTCAGCCACCCTGGGGGCCGAACCGGTATCGGTGGCTGCTGGCCGTCCTAGAGGAGATCGACGGCTGAGCACCGTCTCCTTCCTCCTGACGGGGCCAGTGGGGCGAAAACCCTAGCTTGGTTCGGGCAGCGCGGGAGAGCTCACCTGAGCGGCAGGGAGGCGCCGGGAGGGGTGCTAGCGGGGTCGGCGAACCGAGACAACTCCAGCGATGGGCGGCACGAGGGTGTTTGCTTCTCGGGGGTGGCTCGTGCGAGAACCACGACGACGCATGCCGCAACCCTCGTCGGAGATGCTTCCAGGGACCATCCTAGGCCAAACAAAAACATAGGGGAAGTCAATAGAGTGACATGCAGAGGGTGAGAGAAGGAGAGGCAGGAGCTATGCTCGAGTTCTTGGAGGAGGCCAAAGTGCCTCTCTCTCTCCCTCGAGGAGTACAGGGAAGGGAGAGGGAGTGGAGTGCAAGTGAGGTGAGAGAGGGGGCAAATGTGCGAAGAAGGGGGATGCGGGGTGGCCTCTAGCCTATTTAAATGGGGAAGGGAGATGGGGATATGCAATGTCCATTTTGGACTTGGGAGGGAGTTGCTAGCCAGGGGTTGGTCGATCTGGGCGGTGGAGGGAGTGTGGTTGGTCTCTGAGTCGAGCAGGGAGATAGGGAGGGAGTGGTGGAGCTTGCTGCTGCTTTTAATACCAAGATTTGAAATAAGTGTAATATCTTTCTCTCTCTCACTCTTCACAAGCACAAGGGACCCAAGAGGGCAGTGCTACAGTAATTTCGACTAGGGGAGTGAGAGATGTGTTGTGCAAGCTTGGTTGACTAGTTTGGTGGTGGTTGGGTTTGTTTAGAAGCTTGAGTTTGCAAAAACTCAAATATTGGCTAAAGAGGTGATTGTGAAGCAAGTTTAAGATTTTGATCTTGGCATGCTAGAACAAGGGTACTGGTAGATAGTTGTGACCAAGATACATGCCATGTAATTACTTGGGATTTTTCTGAAGAGTCTAGATCCCTTTCATATTAGTTATTCAAATATTGCTGAAATGGTTTTATCGATTTGCTTTGAGATATTTGAACTAGACAAGGTGAGATATTGGTTTGGGAAGGTCCCAATTATGAATCCACACTTTGAAGAATTTTCCCACGATTTATTGATGAATAAATGTATTTAAAACAGTTATTTTTACATTTCTGCCATTTAAGAAAGTAGGCAAAAAGAATTATTAAAGTTATTTTTGAAGGGGGAGGATAAAGTATGATGTATGGACCTTAAATGAGCCAAAAGTTGGAGAGATGTTTTGGAAAAATCCAAACTTTCCATTGTGGAAGAAGTTTTGGAGATTTTGTCTATTAAAGGGATTACATAGATTTGGGGCCATAATAATTATGGATAATATTTGATAAATCTTGATGATCAAGGTAGGTGATGTAGACAAGGTGTAACAAGCATTTTCAACCTTGGGATTGAAGAATCCAAGTTGATTTTGGTGAAAACTAGAGATTTAAGGATCTTGGGTAAGATTGTTTTCATGCCACCAAAACCTTGTTGGATCTTGGAGCTCAGATCTCCCCTTGGGGCCTGGGATAGATAGATGGATATACCAAGTGATGTACATCAACATGGTATATAGGTTTGAGCTTGATCTTTCTTGAGTTCACCAAGAATTGATATCATACTTTTAATAAAATAAGGTTGCCAAAGCAGAATATCAAATAGCCTTCAAAACCATGTGGGTTTATGAAGTACCAAGATCCAATTGGAGCAAGTGAAGTAGGTATTGGTAGACCTATATGAGTAGATCACAACCATGCAAAGATTTTGTCCGGAAAAGGTGGGATGGTGGTGTGGGCTTCTATCAAAGTAGGCATGTTAACTAGATTTGCAGGAATAGTTATTTTCTTGCGTGCAAAACCATCAAGGACAAGTGGGTTGGGCGATGATCTAACCAAGGGAAAGAGTTGTCCTTGGTAGTACTTAGGATGGTTAACAACATGGTTCAAGTGCATTACCAAAAATGCACAAGGGTTGAGAAAGGGAGACATTCAAAAAGGTGATGTTGAAACAGATTTCGGACTTAGCCAAATTTTGCATATTTAGGGTTTTGACTAGAATGTGGGTGGTGTTGATTTTTGATGGGTTGCAAGGTACCAAAGAATCATCAAGGGGATGATGTTGAAGTGTAGATTGAGTAGGAAGGATCCTTGCTATATACTGGTCTTCATTGACTTGGAAGCTTCTAGAATTAGATCACTTAAGAGCTGATCTGGTTGAGGGTTTTAGATGATCACCTAGTATCTAGAGATTAGATCCAGCTTGTATTATTGCTTAGGGTTTGATCCTAGTGGATGAGCTCCTAGAGTATCTTATACTACTTCTAAGCAATCAAGTCAAACAGCAAATCAAGGCAACTCATCTTACAAACACATCAACTACGACTAGGGTTACCATCAAGCCTAGCTCGAGGCAAGGATGGGTATTTTGAAAAGGCTGCGGTTTGGATAAGATGAGAGTCCTTGGTATCTCTAGCAAGAGTAGAATTCAAAATCTTTAAAAGGAGGTTTTGGGAAACCTAGAGATAAGTATGGTTGAAGGTTCTGTCTATAAAACATAAGGAAATTATAATAGGTTGCTCTCCATAGTTTAGGGAAATAGAAGCGACTAAAATAGTTGGTTTGCAAAGGCTTCTTGGCTCAGGTTTTGAAATGCCAGAACATTTGAGAATACGGAAATTAAGCCAATACAGTTTTGTTAAATAGCTTTTTGACAACTGATGTTGAGGTAAGGAGTATATCATAAGCTATACAATCAGAAGCAAAACCACAAACAATCAACAAGCAAACACTGCAACACTTAACAAGATAAAGTTTTTGTTCCCCCTGATTTTTGCATTCTGGACAACTAGTCAGGGTTGCTGAAATTGGGATGTTACAAATGTAGTTTAGGAAAAGAACACATGCAATGTCTTTAGGTCATCCATGTGTCAAACCATGGTCACAAAGACCAAAAACACATAGGAAGACCAGCTTCCACATTGCAAGCTACAATAGTGAGGTAGAAGTTGCATGACATAATGCACTGGAGTGTGTGTGGTCGTGTGGATCAATGTGGTTTAGGAAAATAACACATGCAATGACTATAGGTGATCCATGTGTCATACCATGGTCATAGAGACCAAAAGCACATAGGAAGAGCAGCTTCCACATTGCATCTTGCACTACTAAGGCAGAAGTTGCATCACAGAATGCACTGGAGTGTGTGTGGTCATGTGGATCAATGTGGTCTAGGGAAATAACACATGCAATGACACTAGTGGATCAATGTCATTTAGTAAAAGAAAACATGGAATGACTATAGGTGATCCATGTGTCAAACCATAGTCACAAATACCAAAAGCACATAGGAATAGCAGCTTCCACATTGCATGCTGCACTAGTGAGGCAGAAGTTGCATCACAGAATGCACTAGAGTGTGTGTGGTCATGTGGATCAATGTGGTATAGGAAAATAACACATGCAACGAAACGAGTGGACCAATGTGGTTTAGGAAAAGAACACATGCAGTGACTATAGGTGATCCATGTGTCAAACCATGGTCATACAGACCAAAAGCATATAGGAAGAGCAGCTTCCACATTGCATGTTGCACCTGTGAGGCATAAGTTGCATCATAGAATGCACTGGAGTGTGTGTGGTCATGTGGATCAATGTGGTCTAGGAAAAGAACACATGTAATGCTATAGTTGATCCATGTGTCAAACCATGGTCATAGACACCAAAAGCACATAGGAAGAACAGCGTCCACATTGCATGTTGCACCAACGAGGCATCAGTTGCATCATAGAATGCACTAGATTGTGTGTGGTCATGTGGATCAATGTGGTCTAGGAAAATAACACATCCAATGATACTAGTGGATCAATGTTGTTTAGGAAAAGAACTCTTGCAATATCTATAGGTGATCAATGTGTCAGACCATGGTCACAAAGACCAAAGGCACATAGGAAGAGTAGCTTACACATTGCAGGTTGCACTAGTGTAACACCCTCGAATCGGCCCTATGCAAGTTTTAGCAATTCCCGCCAAACCCGCATAGAAACGATTCAAAGATGCCCACCAGGCACCTGCGTGCGGGTGGAAAACGAAGTAATAACATTACACAATAGTCCACGATGGAACCCACAGAAACATATATATACAACAACGAATCCATGAGTCAAAAATACAGATATACAATACAATGATCCAAATCACCTTAAAAAGATACAACATCCGAGTATAGATAAGATGCAAAGGGGCTAATAGCCCTGAAGAATAACCAATGGCGTCCATAACCCTGCCCAGGCCAAGCCGGAAGGGTAACTCTGTTAACGGCGTCGATCTCAAACCTGCTAAAACAAAAGGGGTGCCGACAAAGGGCAAAGGTAAAAGAGGAGCGTTAGTATTGAGGCCAGTACACGGCGAGGCTAGAATTCGATGGCTCTCGCCTACACAGGTATGGTGGACTGAAGTGGCAGCGAAGCATGCACTAAAAAACATATAGAGAATCGATAAACTATCGGCTATTAAAGAAAGATAAGAAAGACCTATTCGGAACCAACCTTATACTAACACCAATCATACCCATCCTGGTATTCCCCCTCGAGACCAAACAAGGAAGTCAAACCGAGGAACTAACACAGTTGGCAGTTTTATTCATTCTATTATAGTTGCAGCACTTACTAGTCAGATACAATTAGCCAGAGATATCCCAAATCCAGCAGTTGTTGGCACTTTTCTTTACTCATTCTGTTGTAGTGAAACTGATTACTAGACATGTCAAAGTCAAATTTATAGCACTACTTTAGTTATAGTTGTCTATGATCGAGATACTGTGCTCCAAGTCGTCCATAACCGCGGACACGGCTTTCAGAAAGATTTACCCTGCAGGGGTGCACAAATAGCAACACACACACGATCAACCTCGGAAAAACCAAATCAAAACCCAACGAGGCTTTCATGACAAAGCAATCACAGGATTCATAAATTATTTCAGGGGGCCACCCCACTAAGCTACCCGCAACGAAGTTGGCCGGCTCCGAGACGGACCCAGGGTTTGTGTCAATGGCTGTAAACGACTAAGAAACCGAAAGTGTGACTGGGCTTGTCGATACCGCGAAAACATTCCACGTTCCAAAACAGTACAGGTGCTCCACGCAAAATCGTAAATAAAGCAGTAAAGCACGGCATAAGTACAGGATAATAATAAAAACCCAAACTAGTTTGTGGCCCCAAGAAATAAGAGATGAATCAAGCTCTGGCTAAGGGGATTCATGGTCCCACATGCGGATAGTGTGATAGTCAAGGAACAGGTATCAAGTACTCGGGGCCTACGGGACACAAGTGAGCGGTTAAAAACCAAATATTTGCTATTGCCACTGATGCCTCTACATTAGTTATATCTATTCCCAGCAATTTAATAGTTGTATTTAAAGTCATGATCCTCTCCACTGTAAAACATATGACAACATTCCTACAACGGTGTGGTACTTCACGACACGAGATCGCACCTGAAAAAGCGACTACGACTCGCAAGACCATCTATCTACCAAACAATAGGTAATAGGAGGTGTCCAAGGCAATATAAAGGCTGCTCGGAATATATCTGGTACAGAACACTAAAGCATCGTGACACGGATAGCAATAGATCAATAGGAGGAATAAAGACTATAAATGCAAAATAGGTAGAAAGGGGGAGAATGCTCGCCTGGAAAACACTGGCGAAGCTACATTATCCGAAGAACTTGATGATACTCTCATCCACTCAACGGCCTAATCCGTGAAGAAGCAAACACTAAAAGAAACACCGGATGCACTATTTAATACTACAGTAGAAGAACAAGCATGATGCGTGTATGATGCATGACATGGCAAGGATGCGATGCAATTAGGCACTATTAAGTGGAACCAGGGTCCCGACAATTACTTAGAAGGTTCAAGTTGTTTAGATACCCTGCAATTTAAATGTTGTATTAACAAGGCAAAATATAGCATCGGTTTGCTACACAATTTAAATGGAGGCGTTAATAGACAGGAATAACCCGCATATGCGCTCCATATTTAATTATGAATGAATCGGCATAATGCCCCCAAACCACAAAATATGTATGCGACATGAACAATTTAAATGCAACAAGTATATATAGCATTTATAAAATAGGGATAACGGATCGGGGTCACACATTGGGGTTCGGATCCGGGGATCTTGGGGTTTGACGGAATGGCCTTCGGATCCGGGATCGGTCTTGAGCACTTTGGTCTTCGAACGATCTTGTCGATGGAATATCTTGGCATTGTGTAATTGGTGTTGGCCAACGTGGAAATCAGAGCGCATGAATTGGATGGCCACATGATGATCACCACATCCTCGCTTTGTTCCTTCTCGGACACACGTGCAGGAACCAACAGAGAGAATTAACAAAAGGAAACAAAACAGAGGCAAAACCAATGTCTCTAAACACCACATGGTACACAACTGCAATGAGCCAGAGGCACGTGCACGAAGATGAGGCTACTGGGTCAACCTGATCCTTGGCAGCTGGAAGCATCAAGGAAGAAGACGTGCCGGAGGTCACCGGCGATCATTGGAAGCGGGGCACCATGTTGTGGTACTGGAGGTCGACATGAGCTATAGGGACGCCTGCACCACTACACGGTCGAGCACAGGGAAGGGCCTGGCGGTGGCACAGACGAGGCCGAGCAGACATGGGTCAAGACGGCTCGGGAGGTGGTAGATACGGGTGTCTTGCGTCGCTGCACAAAGTCATGGGCGAGTTTGAGGTACGTCGGGCGCAAGCAGACCTTGATGTCGAGAAGCTGCAGGAGTCTCCGCGGGAAGGGCCGAGGAGGTCGCGCGAGCGGCAACACGGGCGGAGGGCGAGGCTGTGGCTGGGTGGCGACGTGGAAGGAACGCGAGACGCGGCTGGCTTTGCTCGAGGGCATGGCCAACGAGGCGAGGCAGAGAGGGCGGCGACTGAGCCGACGGCGGCGGAGACCTTGGAGGAGCAGGGCCACGGCTGGCAGCGACGGGCTCGATGCAGCGACGCTGGACGGCAATGTGCTCGGGCAGCGGGAGTGCAGAGAGGAGCCGAGCAGGGTCGGGACGGAGGCGTAGGACGCAGCACGACCGGACGCGGACCCGCGCGTCGACGGCGGTGGTCGGCGCCCTTTGGGGCCGAGCAGCCCGACAGGTACTCGCAGGGCACGACGGCACCAGTCGAGGAAGATGTGGCTCCGGGCTCGGGGAAGATGTGATGGCGGCGAGACGCGTCACGGCCATGGACTCCTGGCGGTGCTGCGGGGGTGCAGAGAGACGAGGGCGAGGACGGCGGGCTCGCCGGCGACGGTGGTGGCGAGGGGAAAATTGGCGGCGGCAGATTGTCGATAGGGACGGAGGAGGCAACGCGAGGGGAGAGGGTCGCGGGTGGTTGGCGAGTACAGGACGCGGTCGCAGGAGGGAGTGGTGGGTCCATGGGGGTTGGTGGGGATGTGAGGAGCGGGTCTAGGTGGTGGGATCGATGGAGGGTGCGTGCGGTGGGCGGCTATGCTGGCGCGGTGGGTGCGATCAGTGTTGCGTGCTGCGCGCTGCGTGTGGGGCTGGGCGGGTCAACTAGGCAGGGTCGCAGCGCGCGGTGCGATGCGTGTCCGTGCCTATGCGTGTTTTGTGTGAGAGCGGCGGCGGCAGGTTAGGGTGTGGCTGGGTAGGAAGAAAGGTTGGCTAGGGTTAGGGTTTGGTTTAGTTTGGAGGTGACCGACTGGGCTTTTGGGCCTAGCTGGCTGCCTCCCAAAAATAATATATATTTTTATTTATTATGTAAAAGGCTTTTGTAATTAGTTTTTTAGACAAACAAAAGACCCAGAAAAGCCTAGAGTTTTGATTTGAAATTAAGACGGGGATATCTAGAAAACAAAACTAGGCTTTTAGAAATAGTTTTAGGCAAACCGTGCATGATGACATGACGATGCTCAAATGCAATGTGGCATGATGATATGAGCATGTTGTCATGGTGATGCGCAAAACAAAAACAAAGCAATTTTCTAGTAGTGGTTTTAGCGGGGTGCTACAACTAGTGAGGCAGAAGTTGCATCACAAAATGCACTAGATTGTGTGTGATCATGTGGATCAATGTGTTTTAGGAATAGAACACATGCAATGACACTAGTGGATCAAGGTGGTCTAGAAAAAGAACACATGCAATAACTATAGGTGATCCATGTGTCAAACCATGGTCATAGAGACCAAAAGCACATAGGAAGAGCAGCTTCCACATTGCATGTGTTCTATTCCTAAAACATGCAATGACACTAGTGGATCAATGTGGTTTAGGAAAAGAACACATGCAATGACTATATGTGATCAGTGTGTCAAACCATGGCCACAAATACCAAAAGCACATAGGAATTGCAGCTTCCACATTGCATGTTGCACTAGTGAGGCAGAAGTTGCATCACAGAATGCACTAGAGTGTGTGTGGTCATGTGGATCAATGTGGTATAGGAAAATAACACATGCAATGAAAGTAGTGGATCAATGTGGTTTAGGAAAACAACAAATGCAATGACTATAGGTGATCCATGTGTCAAACAATGGTCATAGAGACCAAAAGCACATAGGAAGAGCAGCTTCCACATTGCATGATGCACGAGTGAGGCATAAGTTGCATCATAGAATGCATTGGAGTGTGTGTGGTCATGTGGATCAATGTGGTCTAGGAAAAGAACGCATGTAATGCTATAGGTGATTCGTGTGTCAAACCATGGTCATAGAGACCAAAAGCACATAGGAAGAACAGCTTCCACATTGCATGTTGCACCAGCGAGGCATCAGTTGCATCATAGAATGCTGTAGATTATGTGTGGTCACATGGATCAATGTGGTCTAGGAAAATAACACATCCAATGATACTAGTGGATCAATGTTGTTTAGGAAAAGAACACATGCAATATCTATAGGTGATCAATGTGTCAGACCATGGTCACAAAGACCAAAACCACATAGGAAGAGCAGCTTCCACATTACATGTTGCACTAGTGAGGTAGAAGTTGCATCATAGAATGCACTGGATTGTGTGTGCTCATGTGGATCAATGTGTTTTAGGAATAGAACACATGCCATGACAGTAGTTGATCAATGTGGTCTAGAAAAAGAACACATGCAATGACTATAGGTGATCCATGTGTCAAACCATGGTCATAGAGACCAGAAGCACATAGGAAGAGCAGCCTCCACATAGCATGTTGCACTAGTGAGGCAGAAGTTGCATCACAGAATGCACTGGAGTGTGTGTGGTCATGTGGACCAATGTGGTATAGGAAAATAACACATGCAATGAAAGTAGTGGATCAATGTGGTTTAGGAAAACAACACATGCTATGACTATAGGTGATCCATGTGTCAAACCATGGTCATAGAGACCAAAAGGACATAGGAAGAGCAGCTTCCACATTGCATGTTGCACGAGTGAGGCATAAGTTGCATCATAGAATGCACTGGAGTGTGTGTGGTCATGTGGATCAATGTGGTCTAGGAAAAGAACGCATGTAATGCTATAGGTGATCCGTGTGTCAAACCATGGTCATAGAGACCAAAAGCACATAGGAAGAACAGCTTCCACATTGCATGTTGCACCAGCGAGGCATCAGTTGCATCATAGAATGCAGTAGATTATGTGTGGTCACATGGATCAATGTGGTCTAGGAAAATAACACATCCAATGATACTAGTGGATCAATGTTGTTTAGGAAAATAACACATGCAATATCTATAGGTGATCAATATGTCAGACCATGGTCATATAGACCAAAACCACATAGGAAGAGCAGCTTCCACATTACATGTTGCACTAGTGAGGTAGAAGTTGCATCATAGAATGCACTGGATTGTGTGTGCTCATGTGGATAAATGTGTTTTAGGAATAGAACACATGCCATGATAGTAGTTGATCAATGTGGTCTAGAAAAAGAACACATGCAATGACTATAGGTGATCCATGTGTCAAACCATGGTCATAGAGACCAAAAGCACATAGGAAGAGCAGCCTCCACATAGCATGTTGCACTAGTGAGGCAGAAGTTGCATCACAGAATGCACCGGAGTGTGTGTGGTCATGTGGACCAATGTGGTCTAGGGAAATAACACATGCAATGACACTAGTGGATCAATGTGGTTTAGGAAAAGAACACATGCAATGACTATATGTGATCCATGTGTCAAACCATGGTCATAGAGACCAAAAGCACATAGGAAGAGCAGCTTCCACATTGCATGTTGCACCAGCAAGGAAGCAGTTGCATCACAGAATGCACTGGATTGTGTGTGGTCATGTGGATCAATGTCATCTAGGAAAATAACACATGCAATGATACTAGTGGATCAATGTGGTTTAGGAAAAGAACACATGCAATGTCTATAGGTGATCAATGTGTTAGACCATGGTCACACAGACCAAAAGCACATAGGTATAGCAGCTTCCACATTGCATGTTGCACTAGTGAGGCAGAAGTTGCATCACATAATGCACTGGATTGTGTGTGCTCATGTGGATCAATGTCGTCTAGGAAAAGAACACATGGAATGACACTAGTGGATCAATGTGGTTTAGGAAATGAACACATGCAATGACTATAGGTGATCCATGTGTCAAACCATGGTCACAGATACCAAAGGCACATATGAAGTGTAGCTTCCATCTTGCATGTCGCACTAGTGAGGCAGAATTTGCATCACCGAATGCACTGGAGTGTGTGTGGTCATGTGGATCAATGTGGTCTAGGAAAAAAACACATGCAATAACACTAATGGATCAATGTTGTTTAGGAAAAGAACACATGCAATGTCTATAGGTGATCCATGTGTCAAACCATGGTCATAGAGACCATAAACACATAGGAAGAGCAGCTTCCAAATAGCATGTTGCAGTAGTGAGGCAGAAGTTGCATCACATAATGCACTAGAGTGTGTGTGGCCATGTGGATCAATGTGGTCTAGGAAAATAACACATGCAGTGACACTAGTCGATCAATGTGGTTTAGGGAAAGAACACATGCAATGACTATAGGTGATCCATGTGTCCAACTGTGGTCACAGAGACCAAAAGCACATATAAAGAGCAGCTCCCACATTGCATGCTGCGCCGGCCAGGCAGAAGTTGCATCGCAGACTTCACTGAAGTGTGTGTGGTCATGTGGATCAATGTGGTCTAGGAAAATAACACATGCAATGACACTAGTGGATCAATGTGGTTTAGGAAAAGAACACATGCAATGACTATAGGTGATCCATGTGTCAAAACATGGTCACAGAGACCAAAAACACATAGGAAGAGCAGCTTCCACATTGCATGCTGCATAAGTGAGGTAGAAGTTGCATCACAAAATGCACTGGAGTTTGTGTGGTCATGTGGACCAATGTGGTCTAGGAAAATAACACATGCAATGACACTAGTGGATCAATGTGGTTTAGGAAAATAACACATGCAATGACTATAGGTGATCCATGTGTCAAACCATGGTCATGGAGACCAAAAGCACATATTAAGAGCATCTTCCATATTTCATGTTGCACAAGTGAGGCAAAAGTTGCATCACAGAATGCACTGGGTGTTTGTGGTCATGTGGATCAATGCGGTATACGAAAGGAACACATGCAGTGACACTAGTGGATCAATTTGGTTGTGGAAAACAACACATGCAATGACTTTAGGTGATCCATGTGTCGTACCATGGTCACAGAGACCAAGAGCACATAAGAAGAGTAGCTTCCACATTGCATGCTCCAATAGTCACTACTAGGAAACAGCTCATCTGTGGCGCATGGAAATGAGACTTCTGTGGCGCATATCCTAGTCGCCACTGTTACCTTGCCACTGATAACTACTTCATGTGGCGCATATGGATATGCTCCACAGAAGTCTCAAACATTTGTGGCGCATTTCTTCATATGCGCCACAGGAAGAACTTTAGTGTCGCATTTACATATATGTGCCACAGAAAGCCTTTGCGCCACTGACTATATAATTATATGCGCCACTGATTGTGTAACACGTATTCGAAGTAAAATACGTTCCTGGTGTATAATCAGGTATTTATACATGATTTATACAGTATTTATCCATATAAGTATAAAGTACATTGCACAAGTAGTAGATGCATGAAAATTGACATATATATAATACAAACACTTAGAGCCCGATTGAGATACATATATAGTGTCAAGTGCCGAATTTTTACAAAACTACCGAATACAAAGTTCATATCATCTCACATTACAAATATGAAGTGGCCACCGCCGCCTACACTAGGATCAAATAGAATACAGCTGTGATAATGGTGAGCAAGAGCATGAGCCCGACCAATATCTTCATTCGGTTCTTCTTCCACAGGTGGTTCCTTCACTTGGCTACCGCCTCCTCTCTAGTCGCGTATCCTTTGTAGATGTTGCCGCTGAACTTGTTCACTTGTTTGTGACAATCCTGCCACTCCTTGTAGACTCCTGGAACCCTACCCATGTACACCACATACCACCCCGTTGCCATCTCTATAGACCATAAGGGATATTAGTAAAAATACAACGAAAAGAATTAATAAAGGGTTCACATCCATATATATATATGTTCACAGAATATAAAACATAGGATCCATAAACCTAAAAGATAGATCATCATAGAAGAAATAAGTTCAACGACAACACAACCACAAGGTAGTTTAAGTCTAACAACAATGACCATTTCGACCACAAGATAGTAAAGCTTATGACACACACACTAATACAGCAGGCCTCCATCAAGAATATACACACACTAGATCATGCTAGAGGCACACATCGATCATGAAGACTTCTTCTTGCTTGGCTTTAGGACCAGTAGATAGCCCTCTTTCGTCATCCACGTCCTTGTGTCACCCTGCTTACGGAGGGGTTCTTCGATCTCCCTCTTACTCAACCCTCTGGCTTATTGTAGGGCACCCCCTTTGTGTTGACATCTTCAATGATGATTTGGGACAACTTCATCTGAATGCGATGGAAGTCTTCTCTAAGATCATCATTGTTGATTCGCGCCAAAGTTTCGGCCCATCCTCGGAGACTAGATGGCACCGTTAGGTTCTGGCAATCCCGAACATAGCCTTTAAGGTGATGGAGGACGTAGAAGGCCTCCCTGGCACCAGTAGTCGACTTCTTGACGTAGGGGAACTCGAGCACGTGCTTGAACACGTGTTTGCCATCCTTGATCCATTCCCGCTCATCTATGAAGGTGCATCCCTTCTTGGTGTAGCCCTCGAGAGCCTCATTAAGAACACCCCTTATTCTGGTGTAGTCTTTCTTCTTCGTGAAACTCCCCGACTCGAAATACGTGGCTAGCGAATACCTCGGGGCAAGGACGATGAGTGTGAAGTATTTGTCTCTGCGCAACACAATTGGAACGGAATGTTGGAAAAAGAGCAAAGGAAGAAATCTATAAGAAATGCATAAGTTACGGTGGTGCTGAGCGAGTGTGTGTACTTACTCGGGAAACAAAGGCAAAAGAAGTGTGTCCTTCCGCTTGTTGTCCACCATGAACTTCTCGAGGTACGCCGTCGCCTTGGTCCATGTCTCTGATCCTTCGACCAACTGGTTGTCCCGCATGTAGTAGGGATCCAATATCGCGATTTCCGGGGTACTCTCTCTCTTGATCTTGATCGCCAGATTGAGCGTGTATAGGTGGACCAAGTTATAGTCCAGCTGTTTCATGAGAAACAACTTGAATATGTCCTCGCACGCTATGAAGAATATATCCGCGGGTGGTTCATCGACGAAGCCCACGTCCAATGGCACCTTGGCCGTGAAAACCGGGTAATTTGGATCTTTGTCTTTAAGAAGGAGGCACTCTAGTGTCTTGACATCCTCGTGCAAAGTTAACATGGCTCCAACCGCCATGTGGATCATATCCAGAGTCAATATCAGATCATCATCTACATGCACTCGGGGCAAGCCATATTGTGTGGATGGTACGACGACGGTGTCCTGACCCTGGATCCTCTTCGGAAGAGGCTGGCTCGCACCCTTCTTATTATTATTATTACCTCTCTTCCTATAGTGCTTCTTCTTCACAATAGTGTCAGCCACTGCCATCTGCTCATCAGCCGCCTTTCAGAGTGTGTTGGGGCTGAAAACCAATCCCGGTTTCTCTTGTGGTGGATCGGCGGCCGGAGGCGGCTCTTAGAAAGACCATGGAAGACCAGGCGCTGCGTGCATGTATTTGGCCGACCAGCTTGATGGTCACGAGATGTGAAGGGTTCTTCATCCATAGAAGGCATATACAATCCTTTGTCGGCGCCAGTGTTGATGAAGTCGTCAATGTTGACCAATTCATCATCATCTTCATGGGTGCCATCATGTGGTGGTGGTAGTGGGGGCGACGGCGGTTGTGGCATAGTGTCTTTGCCATGTGGCGGTACACACGCTGCCAAGAGTTGCTGGTGACGGCTGGTGGTGGAGACGACGGCGACTACTGGCTTCCGAGGTGGTGGCCGGGCAATCGATCGAGAGGTGGTGCCAGTGCTCCCCCCCCCCCGCAAGACGAATTTGGGTCTTCGGCCATGTCAAGGGCCAACTGTAGCATTCTCCAAGGGTCTTGTTTTTGTCGGCTCCCTGAGGTTGAAAGGGGGGTCCATGTCATCGCACCCTGGCAACACCCGAGCCAACCTGACCCTCATCACATCATCATTCATTGGATTGTTGTGTGTTGTGTGGCTCGCCGGTTGTATGGGAATGTCCTTGGCAACATCCTTCAACTCACCACCGACATCTTTAAGCAGGAGTACGCAAGAAGTGTCTTGAGGCAAAACATGTTGTTGGGCGTCATGAGATGGTAGCAGTCATGCATCAAAGGCATAAAGGAGATGACGTGCACTAACTAATTAGTTACATTGGTGATGGCGTGGAGCTCGTCTAATGTAGAGACACGGCCGATGCCGGCGGCCGGCCTATCATCATCTGCAATCTCCCGCTCGGGTGCCTCACGAAGCACCACCATCGTCGGCTGCGCCTTATTGGTATCTTTGGCGGGAGGGGGCGTCGGTGTGACCAAAATAAGCCGCTGCGTCCCGATGTTGACAGCCAGCGTGGTCACCAGGTCCGGCGACACGGTAACATTGATGCTCGAGTTACTCCCGCTTAAGCTAGGCAGATGTATCGGCCCCTGTCGACCTCCCGCATTCCAAGCAGTAAGCCCCTCAAAAAACTCAGGGGGGGTCATCAAGTGGAGCTTCTCTTCCACTAACTTGTCCACCATTTTCTCGTCCACCATCTTCTCCTCCAGTGTCTGCACCTTCATCTTCAGCTCTCCAACAGCGGCTTTATCCTTAGCCGCCAACTGGTTCTTCCTCTCCCTTGTTTTCTTGGCGTCCTCTTTGTAGTACTCCTTGAATTTCATGCTCATACTGAAGCCGGACACATGGCCAGCTGAGGACGGCGACAACCCCTTGTCCCTCTTCTTGTAAGCATTGGTCGCCCTGTTAAAAACCATGTCCTACGGCTTCGTCGAATCCTAGGATGACTCTGTGGCAGTAGCTTTCAGTTCCTCCTCCTGTAGAGACAAGGAAAGGTGAACCCATTTAGATTTTTGGATTCATTGTTTTAATTAGAATGCAATAGACTTGAGATCGGTGATAAATTCCTTACCAGATTCTTCTCGAAGTCCTTCACCTCCGGATCATCGGTGATGAACTCCGCCGTTTCCTTGTCCAGGTAGTAGCGGGCCTGAACAAATTGCCTAAGCTACAAGTTCGTGATTTTAAGCCAAGGGTTGTCTTTACCAAGGCGTTCAAGATCGGCGTCCTCCTTGTCCCAAATGGCATGTTTCCCACTCTAACCGCCGCTTCCAAGGCGGTGGTTACTGATGACCCACAAGTATAGGGGGTGAAGGTGCTGGCTAGTGGTATGGATCAGGAATTCTCTGCAAATACTTAGCAAACAGATTTTTAGGGGTTTTGGATAAAGAAAATAAATAAAGTAAGAGTAAACAAAAGACAATAAGAATAAATGCAGCAAGTGGCCCAATCCTTTATTCAGCAAAGGACAAGCCGGTTGTATTACTTAAGATGACCAAATGTTCTCGAGGACACATTGGAAGACTGTCAAGTGCTTTCGCTTCATATAGTTGATTAATCTTCTTTAGCTTGCTAAGTGTTGTGTGTGTGAACCTGTGCTAATGTACCGACCTTCCTAGGACTAATACATACTTGTGATTGTACCCCTTGCAAACATCCGTAAGTACAAGAAAGTAATTAAGGTATAAACCTAACCACAACTTTAAACTCTAAGACCCTTACGTCCCTTGTGCAATGGTTTCCTAACGGGGGTTCAGGTTTCTGTCACTCCGGCAAACCCTACGATTAGTAGCCAAATACACAATGCATTCCCCTAGGCCCATATAGGTGAAGTGTCATGTAGTCGATGTTCACATGACACCACTAGAAGAAGTACACCACAACTTAAATGTCAAACTATTGAATCTTTCTCAACACAATTCCACTCCTAACATCATGACTTCTCCCATGTCCTCAAGAACAAAATGAACTACTCAGAAGACGTGATATGGATCATGATCAGAGATGGAATAATGATATATAACAATCTGAACATAAACGATAATTCAATGGTTCACTCAATAGCATCAACTACAAAGAGTAATCAACACCGGGAAAGTTTCCCCTAAGAACTATGCAAGATTCAACGCAATTGTTATAGCAATATGGAGACGGTGATGAGGGTGCTGATAGTGATGATCGTGGTGATGATGATGGTGATGATCCCGATGAAGTCCAGCTTGATGGTGGTGTTGATGGCGACGATCTCCCCTCTCCGGGAAGAAATTCCCCGGCAGAAATCTATCTGCTGGAGAGATCTTGCTCTCTTGGTGTTTTCCGCCCTGCAAACGCGGTGGAATCTTTCTGTGGTCGCCCCTCGAGTCTTAGGGTTTTGGGAGGAATATATACGCCACAGGGGAGAGCCAAAGGTGGGCTAGGGCGGCCACAACACTTGGTGGTGCGGCCTAGGGCAGCCCGTGCCAGGGGGTGGTGTGGGCCCCCTATGTCCCATCTCCACTCCCTCTTCTGGCATCCTTTGTCTTCTAGAAAAATAGGTTCTTTCGTATATTTTCCCGGATTTTCTGATCTTCGTGAATTTTGCCTCAAAACAGCACCTTTTCAATAAGAATCCTGACTGCAGCGGTCCATGCTCCAAAAGTCATCAACCATGCAAAAACAAATGAAATAACATAAGTATCACCTCTTAATATGAAATATATCAATGAATAACAGTGAATTATGGCATAGAATAGTGATGCAAAATGGACGTATCAGTTACCTATGTTCTGTTCCCGCATACTCCTTCCCCATTTAGTCCATTTTATAGCGTGAGTGGTAGCTATATCCGCCTTGAATATCTTAAACTCCTCTTTGCCGAGCATCGGATTTTTCTTACTAATAACCTCCCAGCTTTCACCTTTGTCAATGCTAGTCTTCATCCGAGTTTTGCAGCTGCTCAAGGCCTTGCTCATCTTCGTGAGGGCTAGTTTGTTCACCGGGTTCTTTCTCTCGAGGTTTCTAAACCGCTTTGGGAATCTGTATCACTTGTGAAGATTCTTAAGCAGGTTATCGACCAAAGCTGCATTGTCAGCATGTCTGATGTACTTCGTCTTGATCGACATGCTTTCCCGGATGATGCACCCGAGTTGCAGGTCGTACCCTTTAGCAATCGCCTCTGGCGCAATGGGTTGGCCACTTTTTGTAACCTCAGTGAACTCATTACAGACGGTGGCGAGCACTGGCACCTTCCGCTCCTTCTGTTCCTTCTTCTTCTTCTAAGAAGTGGCCCGGTTGCCGCTACTGCCATCCGTGCGCTCACCGCCATCGGTGGTGTCATCATCTTCGCTGCCGCCTCCACTAGTTTCATCGTAGTCGTCTTCGTCCCCCTCGTAATCAGGATCTCCTCCCTCACTGGCCCCAGCAGCTCTGGTGACGGTCGCCTCCTCCTCCGGTGGTGGTTTCATCCTCATGCCCTCCTCCTCCTCCTCCGGTTGGGACCCCCGCCAGAATGACTGGTTGGCCTGTCTAGCTTGTTCTTCGACGCTGATCATGTGCTTAGAAGGGCCGGCCTCGTTGTTGCCCGACATGTTTGCACTACTCTATTAAAAAGAGGCAAAAAGTTAACACAAATCTTGGCCGAAAAATTTGGCATGACCTTTGCTAATTTTTTGACCTAGGAGTGCCCATTTCTCAACCGAAACGGAAGTGAATCGACACTTCGGGAAAAATGGGCAACTAAATGAAATCCCTGCAAGACAAAACACCCCATCCCCATATTGATAGCCCCATGCATTGACCCCAGCATCCATCATATCCATTATCCACATGCAGTATATATATAACAGATATACTAGTCCATCATCACATGACAACCCCATGTATATATATATAACAGATATAGTAGTACTTGCTGAATAGCAGAAGTGTAAGAGTGGTAGTAGAGTAGTAAAATATGACCAGGTAGCATTACACACTATCTTAAGACCAGCAAAATATGACCAGGTAGTAAAATACAACAGCAGTATTACAGTGTAACAGCAGTAGTCCTTCTTTGAGAAAAGAACGTGAGCAGTCAACACGAACCATCATGGGGATAGAATATAGTGAAATTGTCTCATCATATATAGTCACATAAACAACAACTAGTCTCCTTGATTTTCCAACCTGCATGGGTCAGCACATACTAAAGGAAGATCTTAATCTTTTAAGGAACTTTCACAAACCAAAGCTTTCCATGTGGCCATTTCACATGTGATTTTTTAAAGCGAAGTACATTGACTGAACCAAAATACACCTGATTTAGTCAACTTTCATACTACACTATCCTCTACACAATAGCTGAAGAAGAATCCACATAGTAGCACTCTCCCCCACAACACTCTTATGAACCTAACACAACCCTGACTATCTTCAAAAAATTGGATACACTAAAATTATGGCTAAAAGTTAAATTATAAAACCTAGGAAACTTATTCATCAAGGGCACTTACTTAACAGGCACTAGGTTAAATTATAAAACCTAGGAAACTTTACCATTGCCTATCTTTTTCTTGCAAAAACTAAAGAAAGTATCGTCAGCTCTCATAAGCCCCTACCAGAAATGCATGGGACCGATGTGGTATAGCATGACACATGAAAAGTAATTAAACCATCCTTAATATACTTACATCTTAAAATTCTCTTCCATAAACCAACACTATATTTTTGCACAGAAGCATTCTTTCAAGCTGAAAGGAATTTCAACTGAGTCAGAGACAGGATTTTGTCTCTGCCGAGACAGGATTCTGAGGTTGGTCAAGAGCCTGTCTCCCACGGTGCTGACCCTTATGGAGAAGGAGTGCAACAACAACAACAACTCCACAAATTTCTTCCATAGATTTGTTGAGAGGATAGACTACCACGCTACTTCCTTCGAGTCCCTGGATGTGGCGCTCCCAAGGAACGACAGGACTAGGATGAACATGGAGCAGAACATCCTATGCAGGCAGATAGTGAGCATCGTCACCTGCGAGGGACTGGACAGAGTGGAATGGCACGAGCTCTTTCTCCAGTGGAAGGCACGCCTCCTCATGGCTGGCTTCACACCACATCCACTCAGCTCCCTTGTGAATGACACCATCAGGACACTGAGGCAAAGCTAAGGTTCCTCCTACCGGTTCGATGAGAGGGATGAGGTGCTCTACCCTGGATGGAAGGACAGGACGATGGTGGTTACGTCCGCCTGGCATCAATCTGTACTGAGGTAGAATTATTGTGAATCATGATGTTTATTGTGATCTAAGTCTGTCATGTAGCTGTAACTTTGCGTTTCCATCCTAACTGATGACTGTTTCGATTAGACGACGCATACTTGCCTGTAGTACCACTATTTCAAATTATTATTGTAATAATAGTGATTTCGATCCATATCCTAGAGTCAAAGTGTCATCTTGTCTATGAACTATATGTATGTGCATTCCAAGGGTAGCACCCGGATGTAATAACATAAATTCATAGAAGCATTCCTGCAATCTGAAAATTGAGCAGATCATTGTTGCAGAGATGGGGAAAAGAAGAGAGCGGGAAGTGTACCTGCGGATGGGGAGGTGGTAGTCGACGAGGGTGGCGGCGATGCTCCTGCTGCGGATGTTGCAGGCCTCCTCCTCCTAGGACGTAGGCGGGGCAGGGCAGGCCTCCTCCTCCACGGGCTTTGGAGCTGCGGTGGCGGGCCTCCTCCTCCTAAGTCGCAGGCGGGGCAGGGCGGGCCTCCTCCTCCACGGGCTCCGGCGCGGCGGTGATGGGGCTCTCCTCCATGATGGCTCTCCTCCTCCACGGGCTCTCCTCCACAGTGGCTCCGACAGTGAGGGCGATTAGCTAGGGTTTGCGGGCGGGCGAGATGAGGGAAATAAATGGAGAAGGTAGCAAGGGAGGCCGAACCGTTTATTTGGCTAAGTGTGAAAGTTCTGTGGCACATTTCTCTAAAATGCGCCACTGAATTTACAACTTCTGTAGCGCATTACTATGATATCTCTGTGGCGCATTCCGCTTTGGGCATAGTCCAAAACAAAACGCCGTCGTAGTTTGACAAGATCAGCTACATGCCCTAGTGGTGTTGCTCGCCAGCTTTCAACGAGGGGCAGCCAGGTTCGAATCCTGGCTGTCTCAGACTTTTTTCCTTTTTAAAAAATATTTTATTTATTCAAAAAAAGCAAGAACATATACACACATATGCATATTTATTCAAAAAAAAGCAAGAACATATACACATGCATACTTATCAAAAAAACCTCCGGAATGATATATATATATATGTGCTTGTCACACACAAATGTGAATTTGTATACCCACACGAATATCACGTGTATGTTTTAGTCTCTAACTAATATATATTTGCGAGCACATGTGAATTAATAGACCAAAAAGTCACACAATTGCTAGTGTCTCTTCACAATCTTCTTGCCCCTTTTCGTCGCGGTTGAATACTTTAGCCCGTGCACTTTGAGATTTCTTCTAGTGAATGGACAACCTTTAGTAGGTAGTGTGGTCTTCCTTCTTATTTTAGTAGTAGTAGGCATGTTGAAGTACTTGTCGAATTCCTCTTCGATCTTCGGGTCGCTGTTTTTGTCGAAGTTTTGCTCGTTGGCGGCTCCTTCCATTCTGATGATGCTCCTCTTGCCCCTCCTAACTATGACACGGTTGGGCTTTGACGGGTCGGTAATAAAAAAGCATTGATCAACTTGGCTAGCGTTGGGAGGATACCCCCGGGTAGGGTCACGCCGGGGTATAGAGGCCGAGTTAGCCGAGGTATGGCAAGGTCAAAGCATATGTTGGCCGAGTCACCTCAAGGCAGGCCGACTTACGGAGTAACCCAGACCGGAGGATGTCCACCTAACTGTGTTCCGCCAGACGTATGTCGTATGCTGGCAGGCTTTTTGTAACTTGTATGCAGGTACCCACGAGGCCGGGTTAACCAGGCATGATACGGGTTATATCAGGCTTGCAAGAGAAGGAAGGTATCTCGTTGGTCAAAGGGTGACCTCTGTGCGCAGGAGCGTGAGCGAAGCGAACAGAGGGAAGGACCACCGAGGCGTGGCTGACAAGGGTGACGTAGCCTATGGCGGCTGACGCTGGCGCCGCAGAGGCTTACGTAGCCTCCGCATGGCTTACAATGGCAAAAGGTGACCCGGTCGGTTTGCTATTTTGGGAGAGGCATATTCCTAGGAATATGCCTCCACGTATGCCCTAGCAAGTAGCCTGTCCTCCCCTTTATAAGGAGCGCCAGGACCTCAGTAGAAGGGGATCGCGAGTTGTTTTGGCTGGCACATGAGCAGTTGGGTCATTGAGAGATAGGTAGTGGTGAGAGTAAGAGAGCTTCTTTTTCCTCCTCTCCCCAATACAGCTCAAGGAGCATCTATAAACCTCGAACACTTGGAGAATACAAAGCATCTGTGTGTGGAATCACCACACTATCCCTCCCTGGATTCCTTTAGTGCATATTGGCCCCACCTTTAGCCTATCCATGGCATCTGCCGTGACACCACCACGACAGTTGGCGCCCACCGTGGGCCTAATGGCGCTAGCAGGGGTGAAGATCCAGACGGGAAGCATCATCGGCAACGGCGAGCGCATCGTCTCTCGGCTTGTTCAGCGCTTTGGAGCGCTGGACTACGTCAGTGACAATGCTGGTTGCTTCGGGAAGCGACCTCCACCATGCAATGGCGTCTTCGTCAAGCTTGGCTCCCACATGATCTACGTCGGCATTGATGTGTCTTGCGTTCTCTAGCGGCACGTCGTCGAGGGAGGCGAGCCACCCCTTAGCGCGGCTCATGGTGCGCGTATCACTCGCTCCCCTAACCACGCTGAGGTAATGATGACAGCGCCTGACGCTGCCGCAAGCAAATACCCGACACCAGATCCGGAGGTAACACCCAAGACGCCAAGGAAAAGTAGAGTTCCTCCGCTAGAGAGGCCAGAAAACCTGCTGCAGCAGGCGATATATAGCTTGGAAAGCCCCATAGCACCTGTGGTAGATCCGTCTCAGGCACAGGCCGAGTTAGAGGAAACTAGGCAGAAAAAAGATAGCCGCGGCTCAGCAGTCGTTGAACATGACGCTGCGCGAGTACGCAAGAGCAAATAAGGTAGATGCTGTGAAAGTAAAAGGGAGAAACCTCATCAGTGAGATGAACAAAGAGGGTGACACTACAGTTGAGATGGGTAGTGAGATACGTACCTCAGATGCTGGAGGGGCCAGCGAGGGTATGGTTAAACAATTTACCACCCGGTAGTATCAACTACTGGATCGACTTTGAGGAAATGTCCTCAGTAACTTCTCGAGCACGTATCAGAGGCCGAATAGGCCACAGACCTTAGCAATTTGCAAGCAGAGACCAAATGAAACGGACCGGGAGTTCTTAACCCGCTGGTGCAACGTCAGAAACTCATGTGAAGGCGTGATTGAGTCTCAGGCCATAGCTTAGTTCGCATAGGGGTGTAGATACGCAAGCATGCTGTGGCAAAGGTTACAAAGGGATATGCCAACTATGCTGGCAGAGACAATCCAGATTGCTGATTCGTATGCTTTGGGTCATCCGACTCAACCCCCACTTATCCCAAACGAGTCAAATGAGGAGTACTACCAGCGAGATGGAGCCGGATCATCCTGGCGAAATGATTACCGGGGTAAGAGAAGAGATGATATACCGGATTACAGGTACAATTTGCAACAAGCTGCTGCTGTAAATCAAGATCAACCCGGAGCAGGGTGTAATCAGTGTCAGAAAACTGGAGGACAACAGTGGACTCCAAGAAATGATGGCAAGAAAACTTGGACGCCCGAACAAAAGAGACAGTGGCAAGAAAAGAAAGACCGGCCTAGGTATACGTATGAGGCAATGCTGGATCAGCCATGCAAATTTCACATGCCAAATTCGAGTAACCCGGCGGGTCATACAACCCGGTAATGTGAGTGGAAGAGGAAGATAGAGCAAAGTGGTTCGGGGAATGCTCAGGCACCTCGGAACGATCAACCTCGACAGGAGTTACCTCAGCAACAGTTGATCTCTAGAGCGAACACACAACAGTTAATGTTAGCACCACCTCCGCCGAGGTATGAGAATCATGAGAGAAGGGATGCAGTGCATCAGGTGGAAAACCAGCATCAGCTAGATCAAAGGTACCCCGGCAATGATGGGAGAAATGAGTACAGAGAGCATCACCAGAGTTACTGTGTGTTTACCATGCAGGAAACGGATAGAAAGAGCTCGCAACACCGACATATGGAGGTGAATGCGGTTATGCCGGCAGTGACGAGGTATATGCCTTGGTCGGATCAGGAAATTACCTGGAGTATCAAGGACCATCCTAGGCTCATGCCGAGTCCTGGCTCGTATGCATTAGTGCTGAACCCAACGTTCATCGGGCCAAACATCAATGTCAGGTTCTCTAAAGTGTTGATTGACAATGGAAGCAGCATCAATATTATGTATGTGGATACAATGCGCAAGTTGGGTAACTCGGAGAACATGCTCCAAACCACAAGGACAACTTTCCATGGCATTGTGCCTCGTATCTCCTATGAACCCATTGGCAAAGTCCGGGTTGACGTGTTATTCGGCATAAGAGATAACTGCCGAACTGAGAATCTGGAGTTTGAGGTTGTGAACTTAGAAAGCGCATATCACGCGTTACTCGGCAGACCTACCCTGAGCAAATTCATGGCAAGTACTCACATCAGTTACGTGAAGATGAAGTTGGCCAAGCCAAATGGAGTAATTACCATAGCTGGAGATTTCCGACGTTCCATTGAGTGTGCATCAGCCGGGTCTAACCTAGCCGAGTCACTCATGATCGCACAAGAAAAGAGAAAGATCCAGGAAGCAGTGGCATTGGATCAGTACGCGCAGCAGTATATGCCGGTGCTGAGTAACCCGCATGGAAGTGTCTCATTTCAAGCAACAAAGGATACAAAGAAAGTACCTGTTGATGATCTGTTCCTAGAGCGCACCGTAACAATTGGTGTCGGGTTAACTGACAAATAGAAAAGCGAGCTCGTCAACTTCCTCCATGAGAATCGGGATATCTTTGCTTGGTCCACACAGAACTTGCAAGGTGTTCCGAGGGAGTTGGCCGAGCACTCTTTGAATGTGAGACCCGGACCAAAGCCGGTGAAGCAACCTCTCTGCCGCTTCGCTGAAGACAGGAGAAAAGTTATTGGAGATGAGATAGCTCGGCTCCTCGCAACCGGGTTCATCATGGAAGTGCTTTACCCGGATTGGCTATCTAATTCGGTTCTCGTGGAGAAGAAGAAAGATGATCCGAATGTGGTAGTGGTATGGCGTATGTGCATCGATTACACGAACCTGAATAAGGCATGCCCAAAAGATCCATTCCCACTGCCAAGGATAGATCAGGTCATAGATTCTACTGCTTGGTGTGAATTGTTGTCATTCATAGACGCATATTCTGGTTTCCACCAGATACCTCTGAACCCGAATGATCAAATAAAGACTGTGTTTGTTACCCCGTACGGGGCTTATTGCTATCGCACCATGCCTTTCGGTTTACATAATGCAGGGAAACGTACCAAATATGTATGCAAAAATGTTTACACGACCAAATTGGTCGAAATGTGTAAGTATATGTGGATGATGTGGTTATAAAAACCAAGGAAAGCAAAACGTTCCTTGATGATATCAGGCAAACATTTGCGAACCTAAGGAGGTTCCGGATGAAGCTTAACCCGCAGAAGTGCACCTTCGGTGTCCCGACTGGAAAATTACTCGGATTTCTTGTCTCCAGCTGAGGTATCGAAGCTAGCCCAACTAAAATCCGAGCCATAGAGCGAATGGAATTGCCGAAGTGTCTTAACGATGTCTAGAAGTTCACTGGTTACCTGGCATCCTTAAGTCGGTTTGTATGTCGTTTGGGAGAAAATGCATTGCCTCTCTATCAACTAATGAAAAAGTCGGACAAATTCATATGGACGCCGCAGGAAAATGAAGCCTTCATCCAGTTAAAGAAAATGTTAGCCACTACACCGCTATAAGCCTCTCCACTATCAAAAGAGCCAATGTTGCTCTACGTAGCCGCAACCAAGCGAGTTCTAAGTGCAGTGATAGTGGTAGAGCGCGATGAAGAGGGTAAGTTGGTGTAGAGGCTAGTCTATTACCTGAGTGAGGTATTATTAGTGTCAAAATAAAACTATCCTCACTATTAGAAGATGGCGTATGGCGTGTATATGGCGGCAAAGAAGTTGAAGCACTATTTTGAAGAGCACCCCATCAAAGTGATATGTGAAGCACCCATATCTGAAATAATGAGCAAAAAGGATGCAAGTGGCCGGATCGCAAAATGGGCAATCGAGTTAGCCCCTTATGCTCCACAGTTCGACAGGAGAGATGCGATCAAGTCTCAAGCTGTGGCCGACTTTTTCGTGGATTGCGCCGAGATGCAATATGAGCCACCGTTGCCAGATCCTAATTACTGGAGAATGCATTTTGACGGATCGAAAATGAAAACCGGGTTAGGCGCTGGAGTTGTGCTTACCTCTCCCAAGAAAGACCAGTTGAAGTATGTGCTGCAGATCCACTTCACAGCATCAAAAAATGTTGCCGAATATGAAGCACTTGTGCATGGGCTCAAAGTGGGAAAAGAAATTGGAATACGTCGGATCCCGTGCTTTGGTGACTCGGATGTGGTAGTTCAGCAAGTCTCAGGGTAATGGGATGCATTGGATGCAGACATGGCACTATACAGATTTCATGTTCAGAAAATATCGGGATACTTCGAGGGATGCGAGTTCCATCATGTACCCCGGCTGGAAAATGAGGCTTCCGATGTACTGTCGAAACTCGGGTCAACACGACAAGCGATCCCACTGGGTGTAGCACTAGAGCACCTCAAAAATCCATCTATCAGGCCATCCCCAGAATCCGAGTCAATCTATATCCCGGCAAATCCGGAGTTGGAAGCTGTGCCCATGGACATTGATGTGGGAAGTGGTTCAGGAAACCCAGGGACTGCTTCGCAGAACCCGGGGACTGCAAAGCTTGACCCGGCAGAGGTTATGTTGGTGGATCAAATGGAAATTGACGAGGATGTGTTTCCAGTGCGAGCTATACCAGCTTGGGCACTGCCCATATTCTAGTTCTTGAAGGATGGAACTTTGCCCAATGAAGAGGTGCTTTCGAGGCAAATTCAGAGGAGAGAAAAGGCATACACGATTATCAATGCCAAGCTATACAAGAGGAGTGTCACGAATGTCCTGCCACTGTGTGTTGACCCGGAAGAAGTGCTTGACATCCTCCGAGATATACATCAAGGGGAATGTGGGCATCACGCCTCATCTAGGGCCTTGGTGGCAAAAGCTTTAGGGCATGGATTTTAATGGCCAAGTGCCTTGGAACAAGCAGAAGATCTAGTAAGAAAATGCAATGGTTGTCAGAGGTATGCTACCAAGACACA